>CM036905.1:119026335-119745106 GCA_020800305.1 Porphyrio hochstetteri | reverse complement strand
TTACTCAGCACCATTTCTTTCAATTACATACTGTTCCAGCAAGTCCACCACATAAGATGAAATTTGTCTGTTTAATTGCACCTTCTCTAGCATTTGCCATAGCCATTTATAATTCTGACAAACAGCTGTGTATTGCTATGACAGGTTTTAAGTTTTCCTTTCAAGTATTGCAGCATGGCTCTGCTTTTCCTACCTTCCCTTTTACTTTCCATGTCAGCATCTATTTTCTCTCTTTACCTGAACAAGACTAGTTTCCCTCTCCTCCCAAAACATTAAAATAATTGGGAAGTTAATCTTTCTTTATATGAGTTGAATAATTTTCAAAGTTTCTACGTTCTTCTGTTCAAGCTTTTTTTGGCATTGTGTTTATCTACTACAGAAATTAGGGATGAAAAGCAAAGCTTTAGGGTTCTTTCTAAATATTTACCCTTCCATTTTTGGCACAGTGATTCTCTTTATCCAGTTAGGTAGAGCACAATTGCAGGTCTACTTTTCTATTCCAGCCACTTCTGATATTTGTTATAACTTAAATTTACTTTTTTTTAGTCCCCTCCTGTATCTATGTTTAACATTTGAAAGTGATTTTCTTTTCCTCACTGCTCCATAAACTTTTATTGAAATCTTTTTAAGAATGACCTGTGAGACTGTCAGGTCTTACCCTGGAATTCCAATTTTCGATTGTTCTCCAACTGGGTGATTGGTAATAGTTTGAAATGAAAAATAATGCAAGTAAAACACTTGTTTTGATCAACATGATTATATACTTTGAGCAGATGTCTCTATACTTTTTCCTGCTCTTCTTTGGAAGGGTGGAACAGACTGAGATCATGACTTTTTCAGTATGTCTACTAGCAGATGTTTTAATAAAACTGAGGTATCTTTTATAATGAGTCTTAAAGGGGAAGACACTGCAAGTCTGTGTCCAAGATGTCGATTTCAAATGTATCACTGTTTATTGTTAGCTAAACTCCATTGTTTCCCTTTATCAGATCAGAGTTATTCTTCTATTCTACTAGCATATTACTATATTGCCTGGTTGTCTTACAGAGGCTTCCTCCCTGAAGCACTGCTACAAGGTAGCTCAGTAGATTCAGTAAAAGCTATAAATGAGGCAGAGAATAAATTATTTCATTCAAATCCCCGTCCATATTTATCTATATGTTAACATCCTCAGAGACCTGAAAGACAGCAGCCTGTGAATGAGAACATAGAAAACCATTGCTGTCTACAGGCACACAGAAGACGGTTCTTTCTTACAGCACCAAGTACCATTTCTACAAAGCATGCCTTCTCCATTAATTCCTTTTCTTTTCTTAGCCAAGTATATCAAGCAATACAGTTTGACTGCAAGCAGTGGTCAAGGATAAAATAGCTTGTTTATGTTTCACAGATTTTTATTTTCTTACTCTTTTAAACAGAATGAATATCATAGTAGAGAAAATGAGTCTTGGTATTTTGGATAAAGAATATTTGTGCATTTGTTCACTCGTATTGCACATGACTGCCAAACAGGATTCTCCAAGCATTTCTGTGAAATTATGGTTAGCTTCATGGAAGCCAGAATTGTCCATCCCTGGGGGTGCAACTACAAAATCTATCTTTGCTTTCCACTCCATCTTTCATCTCTTTTGAAAGAAAATAGTCACAAAATTCTGTGGTTTTCATGCTGTTGCACAGTGGACTGAGAAAAAACATCATCATTTTTTTTCCACATCTTCACCTCTCATGCCTTTATTTTCTCTAAGGTAAAAACTGTTCCTTTGTATCTCTTTTCCAATGCTCCCAAGTTTTAACATTAGAAAAATGTTTTGCTGCAGAACCCCTTTGTAAATTAATATATGTAAGCATGCATACTGCATGCTGCTGCACCATGTGCTGTTTTAAGAATGTCTGTCTCATCTGTCACTATAAAATATATGAAGCATTAGTAGTGTTCTACGTGGCAGCTTGGGTGTAATGTCAAATTTCAGCTATAGTGTAGGAGATAAAAACTATTCTCAAAGGGCACATTTAGACCAAAGTACTGTGCACACAGTCACCTGCTTCTACCTTCCTCCCATCCAACTTGTGTGGAGACATGCGCCTGCCTCAAGCTAGTACATTCATCTGAGGCAAGACACGCATGGGTGATAAGCTGTGCTCCACATCCCTGATGGACTTGTTTACAGGGTGGAAACACAGATACCACAAGCTCGTGTCTGGATAGCACTTTACTGCCCATCTCCCAAACACTCTGCATATTTTTGCCTTTTCAGTTGGTTATTTTCATCTTACCCCCTCTATACTCTAAAGTTGCACATGTTCTGCTCTTGTTTAATCTGTAAGGCATCTGGGTCCCACACAGCACTGCTGACTAAAAGAGCATGTGAGTATCTTGGCTAGTCTCTTTTGTGAACATAACAAGGCCAGAGCTTTTTGTGAGATGCAGGAGAGACAAATGCCATCATTTCTACCCCTTAACTATGAATGTTGGTGACTCATCCTCTAGAATGAAAAAGAGGTAAAAGCACTGTAGGACACACAAAAAAGAGATACTTGCATAAGTGTACACAAAGTATTATGGTAGCCCCTGAAGCTGGGAATCCAGGATTGACCAACAGAGCCAGTATGAGAAGAGCCTTGCAAATGCCTTTGGTGGGCTTTCCTCATAACAATTTCAGAAGCCGGTCTGGAGACAAGCTAATGGAAAATGAGGAATCAGACCTGCAAGCTTGATGCATACTGGCCATCTTTACTATTGCTGTGCCAGAAAGAACAGTGCAAAAGTCAGGTTGTGACTAAAACTATTCTGCAAAGTTAAATACTGCATGCAAACAGATGTATGGAAACAACTGTTATGGTTTAACATGGCAAGCAGCTAAAACAACCACAGCCATTGGTTAACTCCCCCCACCCAGTGGGGTGGAGGACAAAACTGGGGAAAAAAAATAAAGTAAAACTCATGAATTGAGATAAAGAAGGTTTAATACGGTGGAAAAGGAGGATGATGGTGGTGGTGGTGATGATGATGATATGCAAAACAGGTGATGTACAGCATAGTTGTTCACCACCCACAGACCACTGATGCACAGCTAGTTCCTAAACAAGGATCTAAACCCCCAACCAGCTTCTCCAAGTTACATACTGAGTATGATATTGCATGGTGTGGAATATCCCTTGGGCCAGTTTGGGTCAGCTGTTCTGACTGTGTCCCCTCCTAGCTTCTTGTGCACCCCCAGCCTACTCACTGTTAGTGAGGTATGAGAAGCTGAAAATTCCCTGACACTGCCTAACAAAATCCAAAATATCAGTGTGTTATCAACATTATTCTCATCCTAAGTCCAAAACACAGCACTCTACCCACTACTAGGAAGAAAATTATCACTATCCCCGCCAAAACCAAAACACCATCTTCCTGTCCTTCCTTGATATGCATTGTCAAAACTGACTCCAGGTAAGAGAAAAGAAATAAACCAGTTAGATGTACTTTCCCTTATCCCAGTTACACTGCAGTATTATATATACACATGCAGATTTTAGTGAATGAGAGGCACTAGTTGTATAATATAATGCAAAACTGCAAATTACAGACAGAGACAGCAAGTTGCTATGCACATACTAAGTTCAAAACCAAAGTTTGTGGGCTGTCTTGGTTTGTCCTGGTAATGCTTTTGCTGTGGTAGGAAAGCAATCAGTTCTGTTGTTAGCCTCAGTCCTAGAGTTCCAGACTTGCACAAACTGTCCAAACTCCCTTCCCATTTGGCCAGTTTGTTCAATTTTCTGACTGTATCCAGAATCCTGTCAGTGCTGCAGAGGGTAAATTGGTTTTGTTCTCATTCCTGTCATCCAAACTCAGCCGTTTGCTAGCACTTGCCCAAATTTTCCTATGCTCCTGTAAGTCATACTTCCAACCTTTTCATAGTGAAGACACTCAACAGGGCACTAGGCAGAAAGGAAAAGAATAGCTTTTACAGTCTGAGGCACTGCAATCTCTTCAGTTTACTTTACTGTTAATTACCAATTTTAAAAAGATTTTTTTTTTATTGGAGTGCCAGCAGTCATTCCTCTTTTCCACTTTTGTACATCTATAATAATAATATTTTCTAGGTTTCTCAAGTTTAGAAAAAAATCCCACTAACACACAGTGGTAATAGAACCATCATGTTAAACCGTTATCTTTCAATAACTGTTCTCCTACAAAATATTTCTAAATTAATTAAAAAATTCCTATCAACATTTGTCTTTTGCACATATACAAATAGAAAAAATTCTTTAAAGAGTAAAAAAGATCTTTCCAGGCATACAATTTTCTATTCCCATATTTTAATGTCAAACAAAATGTGTGTAGGAAGCTGTTCTTCCTTGAGTGGAAGAGTATGCACTGGCATTTACTTCTTAGTTGATTGAAACCGTGTCTTTAAAGTATCAACCAGAGTGGAGAAAGCCTGACACAATGTATTCCACATTCCTTGTGTTAGTTATATTAGGGTATAATTGATCATATAAGAATTATCCAGTTGTTAGCAGACAACTGGAATGTCTACAACAACTACATTACTCTTCCCTTTGTCTGCTCTGGGGAATGCTAATAAACTGCTTTTAGTACACCATGTCCTGGTGCACAAGTCAGCAAAAGTTGGGAAGCTACAGGCACTTTAAAGGATTAAAATCTCAGAAAAGGCATATGAAACCAACAAAAGACACACAATGCCTGACTCCAAATACACCCATGGAAGAGCAGCACACAATGCTGAATCCCTCTCAGCATTGGTTAAACTGCTTGTCTCAGTCAACCTGCAGTGCAAGTATCTCTTACTTTGCTTGCTTGCTTATATTCAGCTGCAGTGATGACAGATGCAGAGGATTTATACCCAGCTTGCACTACCCTGATATTTCATGCAAAGTTTCCCTTCTTTATTCTCATAGATATGTTCAGGAGGTACAGCACTTCCCCAAAACCTCCAGTTGGTTTAGTAAGCATTACTATCTTGCTGCAAGCCTACCAGCCTATGCAACTAACTGTTAAAGAAAACTGTGCAAAAACACTTGGTATAGACACTTTTGATGTTGTCTGAGGGCTTAAGGTCCTGACTTATCACAGTATGTGCATCCCAGCTCGTGTCAGTATGTTGTTTCCCCTGCATGCTACGGGGAGCTGGGTGCAGTCAATAATCCTGGTGCAATCCTCAACATTCAGTCACTGAAAGCCAGCCACTATTTCAGACTTGTCACATCTGGTCAGGGCACCCTGTAACAGTCACTTCACAAACCTCTGCCATCCATTGTTACCCCCCCACCATGCTAGTACTAAATGTTTTGCTGCTGAGGGTAGCAGCTTAGACTTACTAACCTGACAGACATTTAGTTTGATGTGAGGTGATGAAAGGAGCAAACTCCTCGCATGCCTCCACAAAGTTCTGGAGCTATCACTGACCAGGCAGTATTTTGCATTGCACCACAACACACCAGGGAAGATATGCACCATGCACTGATTCTCTACAGTCAGTCATAAACATAACCTTGCAGTCTTCCAAGATTCAGAAACTACTGTTATCTCATTATTCCCACATTCTGGAGCCCAGCCACCCTTCTGGATGACACCCTTTTGCCCCAGCAGGAGATTCCCATCCAGTGGACCCAGTTTGTTAGTGCCACTACCTGACAAAGAAAATCAGAAAAGAAAACCTTTCAGAGCTGTAAATGCTCGAGGCAGGACAGCGTGCATACAAACCCATTTACCTACATGCTAAGAAACCAGTTAGCCCTACAGCATGAAACAGTTCCTTGGTTACTGTCAGTTAAGTGTTTCATATCTTAGGATGGAGGCCCAGGAATCTTGATATCAGCATATGCAAGAGATACAGGTGGTATAGGGAGTACAAAACTGAGATGTAAAGCACACACAGGTGAAAAACTAAGCTAGAACACAGAAACATGCTGCAGGACAGAAATATATTAAGCAATATTTGGAAAGGTGTGAAGGGCCACCAAAGCTATCAGAGATCTGAGCACAGCCAGTGGACATGATTGGGAAAGATACGATTTTTTTTCTGCTAACACATACCCGTTGAATAGAAGAGTTGGGGTTTTTTTACAACTGGTGCAGTTAGCCTAAAGACTCCTGTGAGGGGTTCACTGTGTATGTGAAGAGAGATTATTATTTTTCCCCACCCCAGCCACCCTCAGAAAGAGAGTCCAGCTGTTGGCTTCTTTCACAGCAAGAGATCAGTACATATTGCTTTACGTTTTCAATGCTGGTCATGCAAGTAAAAAGGCAGTTTAAAGACTTTGTAAGTTAAAGCTGAAATTCTCCAAAGCCTCCACAGATCATGGGGCTTATGGCTTTCATTGAGTCATAGCTTACAGACTTTAAAGGCCAGAAAGCAGCATTAGATCATAGGTCTAACCTGTACATTGCAGTTCATTAAACTTCAGTCATTTACTCCTGTGCTGAGCTCAGTAACTTCTGTTTGCCTAAAGCGTATCTTCTGTAAAGGCATCCAGCCTTGATCTGAAGACATCAAAAGAGGAAGAAACCACTGCTTCCCTCAGTATTTTGTTCCTGTGGTTAATCAAACTCCTAGTTATAAATGTATGCATTATTCTAATTTGAGCTTTTGTGGTTTCAGTTCACAGACATTACTCCTTGGCATGTTTTTTCTTCCAAAACAGTCCTTTAGTTCCCAGTATTTTCTTCCCTTGGAAGTATGCACACACAGTAATCGAGTCACCTCCCAATCTTCTTTTTGATAAACCAAACAGATGGTGTTCTTTCATCTCTCATTATAAGCCTTTCCAGTCTTTCAATCATTTTTGTGGCTCTCTTCTGTACTTTCTCCAATTTGCCTTTTTTTTTTTTTAAATGGACAACAGAATTATACAGAAAAATCCAGTGTCCATTTTGCTAATAGTCTATAAAGGACACAATTATTCATCCTTGCTATTCCTGTTCACTAAATTCCTGCTTAGATGCACAAGACTTTTCTATTACCCCTTTTTGCCACAGCATCACAACAGGAGCTCACACAGAGTTGTTTGTCCCAAATGACCTTCAGCAATTCCTCTGAGTTGCTGCCTTCCAGCGCCTTGCACCAAAAACTTTCCTTACCATAACCTGCTGAAGCACCACATTGGGTCTATCTAAAGAGTGATGATGCCAACATCCGTTTTCCCAAGTTCTATTACATTTAATATCTCTGTGAAGTCCCAGCATCTGAAAGTGTACAATTATTCAAGAATTTTCACTGTCATTAAAAAAGCAATCTACTCCCTATGTTTGAAGATGTGCATTGCTGTACCTGAAACATTAGGAAGTTCAGGGCAAACTTTAAAAAATTAAAAGCTTCTAATTTAAGGAGGCTTATGCCTTTTAAACTAATATATAATTTTTTGAGTACCAGGCTTAGGTACTCAAAAATACCTAAGGCTTAGTTATCTGAAGAAAAACAATGTGAGAGAGAGCATTATATAAAGAAGTCCACATTATTTCTGATTTTATGCAGTAAGCAATAATTTGCATTTCCCTGAAAAATAAAACTCCTGCAAGAGTGGGAGATTTCTAGACCTCAACAGCTGCAAAGCTTCTACCTTTCTCATGTTGTTTAGTCTTTCGGAAAAACCTTCTATTGAACTGATGAAGCACTGGAAATACAAGGAAAGGTTTGAAGAGAATAACGAAGGAAAATGAGGAAAATTAAAAGCAAATGAAGACATAAATAAAGGGCTAGCAACAAAGATTGTAAAACTGGAGGGAAAAATAATCTACATTCTGAGTTATTCAACACTGGTAACAGAATACCACAAAATTAGATAAATACCTTCACATTTGTGATTTTCTTTCTATGATAACAGACCTTATCCTCCTACCGCTGAAACAGCAACTGAACTAAAATATATAGCAACTGAACTAAAAATGTATGCATGTCTCTGAGAATTAGCTGAAGAACACACCATGTGCAAGTAACGTTATATAAACCAAGGTGTATATTTGTGTCTGTGTCTGAGTCTGCAATGCAATATTGATTTTACTCCTGAGTGACTTGAAGATTCAGATGTGTTTTAAAAGATTAAAAGAGAGAAAATCAAACTCAAATGACAAAAAAATGCTCTTGAAAAAGTCTGGTTTCCTTTTTATTAGAAAATAAAGCCACCTTAACTTCTCCCTGTTCTAAGTTATTTGAAAAACTCCATGTTTTATTTAAATATTCAAAATAACTACTAAGATACAGACAGAAGTTGCTTCATTCCTGTCATTTATTAAATAGGTTTCAGGGCTCCACTGAAGAAAAATAGGAAACCTGCTTTGATTTCTGTAGAGCAGGTAGTTTCAGGTTATACTTCAAGACATATATGTATAAAATACATACACTGTAGAAAAGGTAACTACTAACACAGGGAAGACAATTATAAATATATATTTGGTCACTCAGATTTTTTTTTTAATTTAGCTATGGATTCTGAAAATTTTAATACACTTGCTCCATGCATTGTATGGGAAAGAGATACACAGAAGTAAGCTTTGCATAAAATAATCCCTGTACAAACCAGAACACAGCTTAACTCCTTTATTTATCTTCTTCAAGCTTAGGAATCCAAATAAGGTGCTGTTATTTTGAAGTTTTTATCATTTTCCTCTGCTACACAGAGTTTTACACCAAATAAAACACAGGTAAATGGATCACACTTCAAAGTAATTTTTTCTTTACCTTTGCACTAGTGAGAAATCAGAGCTTGATGCTAATAACAAACAGCTTCTATGTTGAATGAGGTAAAGCAAGCTACAGAGAACGAGGCATATACCTGGGGCTAATTATACCGTCAGCAGAATTTCAGACTGAAACAGTTGCAAGTAAACTGGAATTAACAGTTTCAATTGTGTGTAAAGTCTTTTCAAACACAATCAGGACAAAATGACACTTCGCAGGGAGAAGGATTTGCTAAGGAAATAAAAAAATTGACCGTAAGTAGCTAAAATGAGAGAGACCTGATTGTTTCAGACAACAAATGCATTGAGAGACATTCAAATGTAAGCAAGAAACATGTAATACCTAGTTCTGAACAACAAAAAGCCCCAAACAAAACCAGGAGACTATTGCCATTGGCAAGACAACGGGTATAAAACTGGCATACTAATAATTCTGAATACCAGCAGAACTGCATGCAAAACTAGTGTATTTATACCAGAGGTATCACCTCTGCTTATCAGTAAGGTAGGATAAAGAAAAAAAAAAACTAAAGTCAACATTTAAAAAAGAATCCCTGACAGAGGAATGAGCAAACTATGAAATAGTCAAATAACAGCTAGAATCAGAAGACTCCGAGAGAAGTTTGCGTTTCAAGACACCAAGGGGTACACAGGAAAACCTGTTTAGGTAGGAAGAAGAAAGAAGACGGTAAAGATATATCTTCCATTTACACCACTCAGAGCAGTACATATGCTTCCAGGCACATTAAACTATCCTGGATGCAGAGCATACATGATTCTGAAATGCTGATGGAATCACAGCAGTCAGAACTGTGGTGAGATCACCAAGTACAGAAAATGTACACACAACAGAATGTGAAAAAAATGCCTGATCCTAACCAGAGTTGTAGAGTGAACCCAGAGCTCCTCATGCTTTTAGGAGCTGTGCCTTAAGAACGCCAGAAAAAAACAAGAAGATGTGAATTCCACCTAATTAAGCAATTATGAGATATATGTGAAAGCACATTGTACATGATGGACCCAGACTATTTCTAATAATTTAAGGTTCAAAAATTGCTCCCCAAAAAACCAAAATCTACTGAAGATTGTGCAAAGATGAGTATATCTTTGTTAGTTATATAGTAGTCACAACACTAAAGTAACAACTTAATACACAAAGGGTTATGTTAATATTTATGTGTGGTGTCTGAGCACAGCCAGGGTGGACAGTTCTGATCCAGGCGTTCACATAATCAATAAGAGTTCTGCTGTCTTCCCTGACACTCCATCCAGCTTAGCATCATGCTGTATGGGTACGCGTGGGTGAATCATCTGCAGCACCTGAACGGGATGTGTGGAGAGGCTTGGTGAATCAGTGATCCAGTATAAAGGCAAGAGGACATTCTTTTCCTGGACAGATCACTTTTTTAATGAGAGGTTTTTAATGTATATCATTTACAAAACCCATATCTGCTCCTCCTGCAGTAAAGGGTATTAGGACTGGCATTTTGCCCAAGCTTCACATTTAACAGTTGTTTTCAAAATATTAGAAGTGTCCCTCTATTTCACAGTTGTGTAGTGTATTATTCCATATTTTTTTTCCCACTAAGACTGTGTAGCTGTGGCTGTGCACAGCTACACCATTGCAATATTCATGCAACCTCAGCAGTGATGACAACATAAAAGATACGAAATGGCTACTGGGCCTGTTTGAAGCTGCATGGACTCCATGACATAAAACCCATTATTTAATCCAGGTCACCTTATTCCCTTTACTACATCAAACAAAAATCCTAGGTCACAGTTTCAAGCTCATGTTCCTCCTCTATTTGCATACACAGCTTCATATCAGATAAATATGAACTCATCTCATTTCAGCCTGGTTGTTTCTGGTTTTAGTTTTCCAATGGTATTTTGATCACAGATCACACAAGTACCTTGTAAGAGGTGAGGATGAAGAGGCTGGTGAGCAGTAAGAACAGCTGTCATCTCATCATGATCGGAAGGATGTATGTACTCATAAATGCTATTACCAGTCAGCTCCACCTGTGAAGAAACAAGTAACACATGAAGCAGTGCAGCTGGCTATATTTTTCCTATCCCAAAAGTGTTCTTAAGTAAGCTGTATACACTGCATCAGAGTAACTGCACACTATTTTTAAACAGAAGTTGTATGCATCAAAACCATGTCCCAAATTATACCCATTAAGCTGAATTGATTCCTTTTTCAGCAATAACTAATATTATTGGGGTTTTTGTGGGAATTTCTGGTGGCAATCTGGATACAGAAGGGCCACTATTACAGAGAGATGGCAGAGGAAGTGACGAACTAGAGCAGCTGTAAAAATGTTAGATTGCTACAGAATGGGATAAAATGTCTGTAAACTGCATTAATGGCTCTCAAGAAGACAGATATCAAAAAAAAATACACTCTCTACAGGTTCCCAGAAATTATCACCTGCATTCAGCTGACAGCTGAGCCTTCAGAGCCAAACTACTAGACTTACACAATTCCTTTGTGTCTTTTCAAAGATGATCCACCACACTCGATCCACAGCAGTGTAAAGAGCTCAGAACAGTAGCCAGTGAATTCAAAAGACAAACTTCCATGGATTTGCATGGGCAGTGGATTGAGCTTTTGCTGCTTTAAGTAAACATGCACAGTAAAGGCTAGATCTGTCTTAAATATCTGTGTATTCTCTCCTCTCACTTGAACTTGCACAAGAATGTATTTCTGTCGTTCCCACTGTTGTACCCATAATAACAGTTGCGCAAAAAAATGAGTGGCGTGCACCGTCTGTCCTTTTTCCTAACTCTATTTGCCACGTATAAAACTCACCAACAAAAGTCTCCAGATAGAGGCAGTAATTTATTTAAGGAGTGAACCAATACTTTGAGCCTGTGTTTTAAATTAGTGTCAGGCTGCCCAATTGTTCAGTGTGGCCTGATGTGCCTTGGGCCCCCAAGATCAGAGACAGCTGAGAGGTGAAGTAATTTAACCTATTATTCTGAGCCAATCCTACTGATTTGCTAAGATGTGTGAGTTGCCTTTTCTTTGGAATAAATGAAGTTGTCTACCAGACAAGCAATCTTTTTCCGATAATGTTTCTCATCGTTCCATTTTCTGCATTATTCATGGAATGTCTCTTCCCAAGACTATGCAAACTAACTCTTTTGCTAGCCATCTATTCCCTACTTACTGCTTCTTTCCAACAACCCCTCCCTGCAAAAACAAAACCACCAACACTAGTTTGATACTCTAACTAAAATAAAATTTTGCTGAATAAGATATAAAGAAAGAAAGATAAGAAAAAGAAGGGACAGAGAGAGAGAGGAAATAAAGACAGAAAGAAAGGCAGAGAGAAAGAGGTGAAGAAAGAGAAATAGTTAAAAAAAGCAAGGAACATAGGGAGGACAAGAAGAGAAAGAGAGAGGGGAAAATGGAAAGGGAAAATGAAGGGGAAAGCAAAAGGGAAAAGGAAAGCAAAAGGGAAAAGGAAAGCAAAAGGGGAAAAGGGAAGGGAAGGGAAGGCAAGGCAAGGCAAGGCAAGGCAAGGCAAGGCAAGGCAAGGAATCTAAATTGCTTGATTTATATCATTTTCTCTAAAAGTTCTCCTTAAAAAGCACTGGCTGTTCCTTTTTGGTATTATAACAGGTGGCAACCTGTTATAGTAACACCCCATATTCAACTTTGGTGGTGGGAAGGAAGCAGAATATACAGTCTCGCTGTAAGTCATGCTTCTCAAGGTTTCTGTTTCTTTTTAATTACATGGGGAAAAAACATACTGTAAATGTTCATAGCTATCTCCATAAACATCATAATCAACTATAGACACATAAAACTGTTTGGTTTTTTTTACTTCTAATAATTCTCATGGTGATTCACATTTCATTGGCCTACATGCTTAGTAGACCAGAACAATAAAAAAAATCATGGCAAGAATGTACATCTGTGGTAAGTAAGAGTCTAACTCATGACCCTGTTATTATTTTATCTTTGGCTAATACTAATTTTACTTAAGAGTATGATTGAAATTAATACAATTTTATCAGAGAATACAACTTAAAAAACCCAACATGTGTGGCTATATACAATCTCACCCTTCAATATAAAGACTTCCTTACAAAAACAATACCAACAAACCAACCTAACTAGCAATATCAAGTGTAGTAATCCAAAACATCTTGTTGCATCTCTGCTACTACCATGCATAATCGTAACCACACCAACGTGCATCTACTCTCTCAGAAAGCATAACTCATGGGTATTTCTTGCTTTTCCAAAAGTCACTAAATATTTCAAAAGGACTCACAGAAAAATACACATTTCTTCACAGGACTGGACCCAAGGTCACAGTTTGATCCAAACTGTAATTTCTATTCCAGGGTTTATATCTAAAATTCAAAACTGAAGTGCTTTGTCAAACTAATGGCTAGTTTTTCTCGTTATAGACATAGGAATATTTTCTAGTCCCATGTATGCATTTGCAACCCCAGCAAAATCAGCAGGAGGTGAACATACAACACTGAAACCAAAATTGACTGTAAAAATGCAAGTGGAAACATAAAGCCGTCGGCAAAGAGATGGGGGCTATGTAAGAGTCAAATAACCAAAATATATATACATCATTTTGAAACTGACCACAGTCTCCAGCTATGCATAGCGCATGCACGCTATTTTAAAGCCTACAATAAAACACTGAAAACTAAAAAAAATAAATTATATGGTTCAATTCATAAACCTTCTAAAATCCCATGCCTCAGGCTTATTAAACCAGCTTCCTTGATGCAGTTTTTTAATATCTATAAATACCTGCTTACTACCAACTATTGCTGTTTCCTACTAAGAGGGTTTTTATGTGTAACTCAGCTGCACATTTTTTTTCCTGCCAAGAAACAATTCATAATAAACACAGAGGACTAAGTAGATGGATTCTAGAGCAAATAATTACACATTTTGCCTTTCATATACTTATTTGATGAAAGTAAAATAAACTCTTTGAAAAGTTCAGATGTTTGTGGTTAAATATTTCAAGACTTATCAAAAGTTGAAGATAAGCTTGGATCCCTCATGGACCCAGAAAATGGCTGGAATAAACTCCAGACTTTCAAGATTTTTTTTTTTATTTTATATATATATATATATATATACACACATGCACACACACGTGTTTCACCATTCTTTCCTAAGAGGATGTTCCTCTCCAAGGTGTGTCTTTGGACTCTAAATGAAAAAAACCAAACCTACTTGGGGAATTTCAACCTATTTATTATCCATGGAAGAAAAGAGGCAAGGAATTGACTCAGCTAGTGCAAATCAGTTCCACAGTGGTCTGAGGCCAGCTGAAATTAGAGGAAGAAGGGGGGTCCTACCCATCAATATTTACAGTATTTACTGTTGTAGTTGAGAACAAAGGCAGACCAAAATCCAAAGCCACAAATTAAGTGATAGGTCCACAAATGAAGATGTAGCCTTTTCAGAAATATTGTTTCTGATTCTATGAAGCTGAAGACAGAAGTGAGGGAAGCAGTACTGAAAAACAATTCTTAATGTAATTTTTAAATTTTAAAGTAGTTTAACTACACCAGGTAGTAAAGGTTTATTCAGAAATACTAATTTCTTTCTGCTGAAGTTAAATTCAAGATCAACTGGAAGATAAAGGCTACTGTACTGTGTCTCTGAGAATATCCTGCAAAATATTTTTAAATGAACTTTTTATTTACTTTAAATATATATTTTAAAACAAATTGCACTTCAACTGGAAATTGATGTGTGGAGTAGTTAATTGTCAAATTATTTAATAAAAAGGCCTTTCTATGCACACTCTAAAAGATTTTCTACAATCATCATCACTCTGGTGTCAGCTTGTATTGGCTGGAGCTCTATAAGAGCACTTGTTGGAAATATAGTGTGGGATTATGACTTGCTGAGAGAGACTTGCAGAATTTGCTTCTACAGACCAATCTCATTCTTGTTGATGTCAGTGGCAAAACTCCCAGTGATTTCCAGTGAAGTAGGAACAAGAACTCATTTAGAGCCCTGGGAAGCTTACAGGAATATCCTGGTGTTAGTGTATTAATATCCTAGTTCGTAGGAGTGAACTAGTATTAATGTTAGTAATACCTAAAGCAAAATTATCCTTTCAAAAATAGAAAAGAAGAAAAACCAAGAAATTATTAGATGATAAAAGAGCATGAGGAAAGAGGGGTAACATCACTGCCTTGTTTAGATGATGTTTTGTATTTATAAACAAAAAAACCCTCCAAAGCAACCTATGCACTTTGGAACTGCTGGACTACTTAGAGTTTAAAACGTGCCCTTAAATTTTATATCCCTCTGTTCTCTATAGCTTTCTGGGGAGTTCAAGGATGTACCCCATTCACTTACAATTTTCTGCTAAAGCGAAATATTTATGATTTTGTTTATTAAACTGACTTCCATGGGCAATATGACCAAATTCTCTAGTTTTCCTTGGCACTTCTTACACTCAGGGTTTATAGGTATTTATATGTGCAGCACACATGGTATTCAGTCTGTGCAGAGGGCTGTAAGGGCATGAGGGCTAAATACGACAAGCCTAGATGACGCCTTCAATCCCCACTCCTTGAATGTGGCCAAGTCTATTTAGCACACTACTGATCCCATAGTTCTTTAATTTCACCAGATGACTGGATAATACCGAGACCTACAAGATCTGATGACTTGATATTCCTGAAAAAGAAAGTAAATTAAAAAAAGAAACAATTTCTGGACAAAATCTCAAAGATCAGTTAGCACTTCTCAAACAGCAAACAGCTTAGGACAATGACACTCCAGTACGACAGATGGGAATACTCAGTGCTTTGGAATAATTGTACTGACTGAATCTGTTTAAGCAGTCAGCAGTATGGTGGATCTTTTCAAAAGTTAGGGTGAGAAAAATTTTCAGTAATGAAATCGGTTCTAAGTAGAATATATGGTCATTCTCTAAGAATACTCTAAAAAAACCCAATATGTAAAGTAATTTGAACATGTATTAAATGTTATAAAATAACTATTATTCTACTGTAACAGACTCATTTGAACAAACTGCTTGAACTCCAAATGTTCCTTGCACACATTTTTAAAAGTTGGCAGGAAAGAAAGTAACTACACAGAATATCAATTCTCAAAATTGGTTTTTCTAACAGAGATTACAAAAAAAAAAAAAGAGGGATTGTAGCTGCCTTTGGATTTAGAAGTGGTGTTTATGAAATTATACACTAGCTTTTTATAGCTATTTAAAGTTATATTTTTTCTCACAGTTACTAATTCTAATATCACTATTATAAAAACACATACAAAGAACTTCAGTATTTCATTCAAAAATATTAGTTACTACCAAAGTTAAAGTACTCCTAATCTCCACAACTCAGTGCCTTCTGTTTATTGGAATAGCCATGGGGCATTTCCCCCTGACATTTTCAGAACACCCTGGTCTCTCACCTTCATCTCCTCATTCTTCTTCCCTCTGTTATTAAGTTCTTACTTCACTTTAAGTCTGAGAAGTGTTTGAGCTGCAACTGGTTCCGAAGAAACACTTCTGTTCCTTGCAAGTGTCATCCAGGGCCCAGTGAAATTAATTAGAAGTGTTTCTGTTAGACTTTAGCAAGCTTTAGGTCAGGTGCTACCAACAAATTTGTGTAATACATTTACACACAAAAGTATGGAAACTTGCAGTCTGCAATAAATTCAGGCTATTTGCCCTTGTGCCTATCCCAAGAAGGCAAAAAATTAGAAATGTCTTTCTAAGAAAAATAAAAACAATAAAACCCCCTTATACTTCTTGTGCAGAACAGTAGTAAACTGAGTTTTATGAGTTCTATCACAACCATATAAAACGCTTTACTGAAAAGACCACTGAGCTGGAAAAACTCAGGAAAAACTACCCTGAATTCCATGTGAACACTCATAAATCTGCCCCCCTTTTCTTTTTTTCCTAAAGCACATTTACCATAAAACTCATGTTCCACATCAGATTTCCTCTATTTCATAGCAAGTCTCAATATCTTACACAATCTAAAACATATAGACTTGAATTCTAAACTTTATTTCAGACGTATAGAGTTACCACACAGGCTATAGGTTTGGGTTTCAAGCTCTGTATATATCTACAAGTTGCAATATTATATTATTTATTACCCTTCTTAAAGGTAATGAGAAGTAAAATACAATGAACAAGAAAAGATATAAAGACAGTCACGATGTGGTTGTAAGTAAAAGAAACTTGAATATTTAAGTAAGGCCATTTGTCAGAAAACAAAGTCAAAGCTTCAAATACCCCTAAAAACCATTGACATTGTATACATGGCAAGATACCAGTGTTAGGTTCCCAATCTCGTACCTGTATTTAACAGATGGACAGAATAAATCACTCATACCTGAGATAAGCCAAGATGTACAGATGCCGTTTCTGAAATGTACATTATCTTGCCATCTGATGCTACCACGAAAACAAAGCCATCTAAAGTCTGAAAAAAAAAAAAGAAAAATAAGTATGGTAAAAAGCAAGGACTCTATTTAATCCATTTACAGAGAAAAAAGATAAAGTCTTTTGGAGGAAGACAGCAACAAATAGCAAAATTTAAGGAACAGAAACCTTTATCCGATGCTGTTCTTACAAACTATGACACATGCACACATTGTGAAATCCAATTCATTCCCTCTACAGATGCTAGCTTTACTGCTTCACTTTAAGTTAACATTCTCCTGTTGATTCTGGTTATTTTAGTACTTAGAACAAATCCTGAGCTATGTGGTACTTAGGGGAAAGTCTAGTAGTACTACGCAAGCCGTTTTTTATGGTGTAATTGGCAGACACGGCTTACTGCTATTTGCAATATATTTAATGATACCATAAGCAATGTTTTAAATGTCTTTTACTATATTTTTAATAATGTCTTTCTGAACAGAGGGCTGCCTGCTATGTAACTACATGAACGTAGAAAAAGAAAGTAAAATAAATCAACATCCAAAACTTCATCACACCCAAAGAGAGATATTTAAGCTCATTAAACTATACCCCTACGGTTTGTAAATCTTGATTAATGGTAATTCCACAATGCAAACTTGAGATCCAATCCTACAAACTCTTATTGACAGGATATTGACTGGAAGGTAAATATTACTTGTTTGTGTAAAAATTTAAGTTTAATTTAGTCATATATCATTTATATGAGAAAAAAATATGTCGTACAGGTTAACCAAAACTGACCACAATTTAGATACACAAACTATCACTTTGGAGGTTCTTCAGTGCCCAATTTGAGGCATTTTTTTTCAAAAGCATCTGATACCCTCAGTCAGAAAGTATCCATTATCTCTAACTAGTTCAGGAAGCTTTGATCAACACATACACATAAACATCATTGAAAAACATATTTGGAAGAGATTTTTTTTTTTATGGCACACAGATTAAAAGAAAAATTGCATCTTTTAATTCATCTTTCAAACTACTGAACCAGGAGAGAAGCAATAAAATTCTGCATGCTTCATACTTGTACAGTGCTGGCCCAATAAGAAAATATTCCAAATTATTCTCTGGCCTACTAATGATTCTACGGCATGTAATTGAAACCAGATTACTCTTTGCCTTTGCTTTTTTCTCCTTTTTTTGGAACATAAATTAAATTTTGTAGACTTATTAAAATGGGAAATAAATTATTGCATCCTCAGCCATAACTTCGCTTTTAAACACTGTCATCTTGCAATTGCTCTGCCCAGTATCATAACTAAAACCGTGTCAATGCTACCATTACTGCATTATATGGTGGAGTAGGTATTTTAAGTTTCCTATAGAGAAAAGCGTAATTGAAGCGGAAACTTCACATGTAAGGTTTCAGTCTAAGAACCCTTCAAAAAAAGGTTTACAGTAAATGTGGGTTTATTAAAAAGCTAAGCATTCATAATTCAGAAATAACTGAACTGTAAAATGAGTATTACAGGTGACTAGCATATAATGTTACTTAAGTTCATTTAATGCCAGGCAAAATGCAAAACTGCTAACAGGGAGGGAGGCACAAGTGCAACAATGATTTTTACTAGGTATGCTTTGTCTAGGTAGACCAGTGATCCTGAACCAGCTGATAGAGCACCAGCTGCTCAAACCAGATTTTTCAGGGCTGGAAATACCTCCGCATGAGATAATTTTGAACTCTATCAGTTCCCATCTACTGTAGGCGGCCAGTGGCGCACGCTTCAAACCGCTCCACCGGCAGCGCGCTCCCATTTTACCTCGGGAGAACGGACTGTGCCTCTCAGGGCTGCAGGAACAAGCCAGTAACGGTGTGCGGCGTTTCAAGCCAGCCCACCCCGCCGCCTCAGGAGAAACCTCCCAGGAGGACGCGGCTCGCTGGAGCCTGGGGCAAACGGCGGCTACCTGAGGGGGGCTGCGCGCGGCCCTCCGGCCAACGGCCGGGGCGCGAGGCGGGGCGGGGCTGGGCGGGGGGAAGGCGGGCGCTGGGGCCAAAGGCCGGGACCGTGGCCTCGCCCCGGTGGCGAGGGATAAAGGTGCGCCAGCCTCTCTGGCGGCTTGGCTGGGCCTGCGGCCCGCAGACCCCGAACAAGGTTTCTGTTGGGGTTGGTTGGGTTTGGTGGGTTGTTTGGGGTTTTTTTTATCCCCAACCCGAGCGAAGAGTTAAAACAGCTCCGGCTCAGTGACCAGGAATTAACCTCCCGCAATAAAAGCGGCCGTTAAATGATTACGGTTTACTAGGTCTTTAAAATCGGGGGAGAAAAACCCTTGCTGTGTTAAATTCTCATATAAAAAAAAAAAAAAATGGAGGCAAACGTTTGGGTTTGGTTGGGGGTTGTTTTTTTCCCCCTCCTCTCCGGCTGGCACACACGCCCCAGCTACGACTTCCTAAACTCTCCCCAGCGGGGGGACTTCAGAGGAATTCCAGAGCAGATCAACGGGATTGCGAACAACGGCATTTTCAGGTGCTAACGTCCACGGGAGATCGAACCCAGATGTTCGCCCACCCTCCCTGCTCCCTTACAGGTTTCCCCTCCCGAGTCACCGGCGGAGAACGGCGATGCCCGATGCCGGGCATCTCTCCAGCCTAAACGCGCTCCCCGTTGCCGTCCGACGGGGGCTGCCCGCGGGACATCCCCGGCAGTTCTGGGGCAGGTCTGATTAACGCTTTTACGGCCGGGAGGTGCGCTTTGCGTGCACAGAGAGACCATTAATGCCAAGGTAAACCGTAATTTCTACTAATATCAAAGGTGAAATAATAAATTTTTTAAAATTAAAAATATATTTAAGTGGTTGGTGTCTTGGGGTTTCTCCCTCGCAGCCCGTGCGAGGCTCGGGAGTTAAGAGGAAGGCTTCACCCAGGCTCCTCTGGAGATGAGGGGGAGAGGAGGAGGAGGAGGAGGAGGAGGAAGAGAGGCGGGAGATTGATCACCCAGCAACACCAGACTTAGGATGCACAGCGCATACGAGAGAGAGGAGGAAGGCGTCCACTACCTGAAGCAAATGGGATCCGAGCTCCTTGGCCACGTTATCCAAGGGCCCTATCCTGCTCGGCTGTCCCCAGGCGTCGCCTAGACCTGCAAAGGAACCAAGGAGCTGGTTAGAGCGGGAAGCGGAGCCGAGCCCGCCCTACCTTCCCGGTGGGACATGCACTGCCCGCAGCCCGCCCGCTCTTCCCCCTTCTCCCGTGGGGAGCGGTCCGGGCTGCTCGAGAGGTGGGAAAGGCTGGGTCCCTTCTACTCGCATGCGTGAGGGAAGGGGTCTTTTTCCGGAGGTCCCGAAGAGGGCATCCCCGGGACCCGCTTTATGCCTCCCGGAGATTCGCCCGCCCTACAGCGCATCCCCAGGGAGGCGCCTGCCCCAGCCGCTTCCTCTGGCCTGCCATGCCGGCACCGTGTCTACAAGAGCACCGTGCCTGTCCCCGCTTCCCCCGCGGCTGAGATGAGGGAAGACTGGCCACACACTGAGGACCCGAGGAACGAGCCGCCGTGGAGGCGGGCGCGGAGCCCCCTGCCAGCAGCAGCCTTGCCAGGCACAGCCCAGGGCATTTGGCGCACAGCGGGGGGTTCCCACACGGAAGGCACAAGGAGCTGTGAGACACTCGCCTGTCTTCAATTACTGCCCCGGCCACGCGTGCTACCCGCGGGAGGTTGCGGCACGGCGGTCCCTGACTCCGGCACGCAGGCCTGCCCCGCGGCCCTCTGCTCCTGCGGCCGGCCGGTGGGCTGGACGGGAGCGTGGCTTCCTCGGGGGTGCCGGTGACACCCCCCCCTCTGGTCAAGGAGGGTCCCGGCTGAAAAGGGCTTTGAGGAGGTTAAAGAGGGACGAAACTGCCCCGACGGCCTCTTCACATGCGCACGGACGGAACCGAGCAGTTTGCCGGCGCGACTGTACAGCTTCACTCCGCTATCCCCCGCCCGCGGACAGCTGGGTCCCGGCGGAGCCCCGACCCTGCTGACCCGACAGGCCCGACCCGGCCCCGCCGTTCGGCCCTAGCGCTGCCCGGCGGGTTGGGGCGAGCCCGTGTACCCGGCACTGCCCTGACGACAGCGAGAGGTTATTGATGGAGCTGTGCTGCGGGGGCTTGGGCGAGGCCTGGGGCAGGTCTGGGGTTTTTTCTCATTTCCTCCATGCACAGAAGGCTTGCACCAGCTCCCCGGTGGAAATGAGACCGCTACCCGTGCCAGTCGAAGAGCTGGAGGCCCGATGGCTCTGCAGTGTGCCATTGCCCGCAAGAGCGCGCAGATAGAGGGCAAGAGGGCGGGACAGGACCGCATCCGTTGTTAATGCCTCCTTTTTGGAGAGCAAGGACAGCCCTCGGGGTCGCAGTACCGCTTCTGAGAAGCAAGGGAGCCCTAAGGCTGATCCTTCTCGTGCCTCCCTGGAGTCCAGAGGCGCTGCGGAAGGGCCGGTGGCGGGTGAAAGGCGTGGATGCTCGGTGCTTCCAGACCCGCAGTGCTGGCGGCCGGGCCGCGGCGACGCTGACTCCACAAGCGCCCTGACTCACTCGGGCCGGGAGCCCTCTAACCGGTCAGGTGCTTTCAAAGAAACCCCCTTGCCGCAAGCTTGCAGGGGCGAAGGCCTCTGCAGCGGGAGCCCCTCACGCCTCCGTTACAGGAGGGAGAAGTTGACATCCTGCCCTAAGCTCCTGCTCTGGAGAGTTTCTAAAGGCCCCGCCGAAAGCTTTCCCGGATCCGCGCACCCTTTGGCCGAGAGTCTGCAGGTCAGGTAGCCCTGGTCTAGAAACGATGTGAGCCTTTCTCCCCGCCCTTGAAGCGTCCCCTGGGGTGAAGGGGATCTCCCACTGGAAGAACAGGAGTGGCGGAGAGAACGCGTGAGGAAGCGCGGATGCCCGCCGTGCCCCGCCACGAGTTTCGCTTCCTCACGGCGCCGCGGTGTCAGGGGAGCCTGGTCCCAGCCCCGCTCTCGGCGAGCAAGGAAAAAGGAGCCTCCAGTTCCCAGCACCAGGCGGGGTACCCCAGGGACCTTGGCCGGCCCCGGCGCCTCCTTTCCGCAAGGTAGCAGCAGCACCCACGGTCAGCCCCAAGAGGAGGCGTCTGTCTCCCCGTGTCCCGACCCCGCGTCAGGCACTGCGGCTGCCCCAGCGGGTCACTCCAAACTGCGCCATGGAAGCGCACGGTGTGCAGCTACTCTTTCTTCTGGGCGAGGAAGGGCACCTCTCCTTCTCTGGGAGAAGTGTTTAGCCACGCATTGGGAAAACGAAAAGTCGCGCTTTCCTACTGTTGTCCCCAAGTCGGAGTTTGGAGAAACCTCCTAAACTTCCGAGGACTATTCAAAATGTTCTTTCTGCTAAAACGCAGGTTCCCCCGGGGCGGAAAGATTGAGAATCGCAGAGATATCCTGCAGTCTTTTTCCCGATGCGGTAAGAGATGCAAACGACAGAGTCAGTGCTGGTGCTGTGTGGCTTGCCCTTTTTTCGATTTATTAATTTAAAATCTCGGCACATGGGATTATATCCCTACAAAGAGGACTACGCACAGGGGGGTAAAAGCCGTCTCGAAATGATCCCTAACTTTCCGAAGGACGCAGCAGATTTACTTTTTGAGCCACTCACGAAGAAACTGTTCCAGAATGAACCGTGTCTCTACCGCACCCGTGCGTGGCAATGTGCTCCTGTCCTGTCCGCTACGGCTGGCCAGGTACGGTTTCACAACATGCCAAAAATCTGCACTATTTTTGAGTTTCTTTCCTAAACCGGACTAGGGAAAAGAAAAAAGGGGGAGGGAGAAAAAAAAAAAAGTAATTTCCGCATATTTGTTCCCTTTGAAATTGTAAATTGGAGTTGCAGTTGCGAACTCGCATCAAACGTAAACGTGTTCGGTGGCTCAGCCTGGCATTCGTCTAAGCTTATTTTAAAGCCGATGATTTTATCATTTAATCCACCGGCAGATCGCTTTAAAGGTGGAAACGAAACGAATAAAACCTTACGTTCGGATAAAGGACTAACGCCCATTAACTTATCTTCCGAGAGATTTGCAAACGCGCCGAGTACGTCCCGTAAACATATGGATGCAATAGACTGAGCCGGGCTGCTCCTGCCCAGCCAGTAAATAACGCACATTTTCACTCACTGGACTGGAGCGAGGCCAAAAGAGCTGCCGATACAAAGGGAGCGTTTCCTACATCGCTTAAACGCGACGGGAGTTTGCTCGGGTGGCCCCGTTCGGGAAGGGGTCTCCGGCGGCGAAGGCTACCGGGTCTCTGACCGACTGTGCAGCCGGACTGGTCATTTGGAAGGAAAAGTTTAAAAATGCCCCATTGCAGCACAAATTACCTGTGACGCTGGCCCCGAGAGCGATTTGCCTGCGACGGAGCAGCTGGCGCATCCTTCCCGCAAATGCTGCGGACACCCGTGGGGGGTGGCCTGCCCCCCGAGCGCAGCCCCTTTGCTCTGCTAGAGGGTAGCGGATCACCTACAGACAAGGGCTTGGGGCGGCTCCGGCCGCTGCCCGTACCGTAAAGCCAGAGCCGGGCTCAGCGGCAAAGCTCGTCCCGGCGGGCAAGAGCGGGCACGGCGAAGCCCTGCCTGCTCTGTGTGTGTGTGCATTGGGAAGGGGGGGTGGGGGGGAAGTGACTCGGTGGCCCCAGGCGCAACCTCCCCTTTCCTGGCATCCCACCGTCGGGAAACACGGATCAGACGAGCCCCTCTACATTTTGCCCTCCATTTACTGGTGTCTGTAACAACCGCTGGTCCCGGGACCGTGCTAGGGGGGCAGGACGGGCACAGCGGGGTGCCTGAGGCGCAACGCTGAGGGGGAAATAACCGGCCTTGTCAGGGCACCGGGCGGCAGGTTCGACTCCGACAATGCCGTTCCGGGGCCAAAGAGGGTTTTTTCCACGGACACCCCAAAATACGTGCTATTTTACGGCTGAAAGAAGTGAAGGTTCTCATATGAATGTTCCCTTGCCGGGCATGATTTCCTCCCCCCTCACGGTCCTTTGACGTCTGCCTGGTTTTCAAAGTACCTCAACTTCGTACCATTTCCCAGTTTCCAGGGAGTTAAATTGTAATAAGACCTAGAAATATTTGGGAACAACTCCCACCCACCTTTACTCTCCAAATACATAAATTCGTCCACACACACATTTGAAAAGCCCGGTAGCTTCTCTACTTGGGATTCTGCTAAAAGAATTACTTAACGATGTATTACGTTAAGTATCGGATTGCCCTGTAACTTGGAGTATTTCCTTTGTGTCTACTGTATTGTTCCTCGGCTCCCCCGGAGCGCGTGGTCCCCCTGCGTTATTCAGTCGCCATCCTTTACAAGGAACCTGGGTCAACTACAAGCGCCGGGATTTTCAGCGCCGTCCTCTCCCAGGGGATTTTTCCCTAGCGCGGTTCTGCGTCCCGCGGCCGGTAGAGCAGCAGGAAAATTACCGGGTGACGACGAGCTGTCAGCCCGGGCAAACGCCAGGGACTGGGAGGAGGCAGCCCCTGCCTTCGGTCTAGCCTCGTCTAAGCGAGGGATGGCGAGGGGGTGTCCTGTGAGGTGGGGGAGACACCGGGACGAGGAGCAGAGCTGCCACCCTGCGCTAAGCCCCGTCTGCAGCGGAGGGACAGGAATCTCAGTCCCGACGGCACAGAGGATCGCACCATTTGACAGGGCGACCCGAGGGGCCGGGCTGGGACTGTAGCCGACGGGGAGCCCCCGGCCTCTCCGGGGGTAACCTCTACTCGGGATGGGGGGGGTCCCACACCGGGGTCGCCTTTGGATGGAGCAGGGCTGCGTTACTTTAACTTCGGCGGGGATGTACCGGTCCGCCTGTCTCTCTGCGGCTTCAGCGTCACCGAGGGCTGCCCGATGGGAACGATGGATGTAAAGATCAAGACTTCAGTATTAAAATTTAAAAAAAAAAATAAAGAAAAAAGAGAAAAAGAAAAAAAGGCCAAACCAAAAACCAAACCGACAAAACCTGCTTCCAGGACCAGCCCAAACCCGAGTCCTCCCGGAGAGCAAGAAACACCAGATCGGGCTAACGAGCCCGAAAGCTGTCGCAAGACAAACAGCGAGGTCCCGGGCAAAGCCACAGCTACCATGGCAGTGACCCCTTCCTCCCGCCCTCCTTCTCGCCTCGCCGGGCAGCAGTGTCCGGAGCCACCCCGCTGCCGCCCGTTCCCGCACTGCGCGGCTGCCGGCTCCCGCCGCCTGGGAACGGCCGCGCAGCTCCAGAGAAACCCTAATGGCACCTTTGTTTTACTAAGACCTTTAATGACACTATTAGCGGTTATTACAATAGAGGCACGATTTCGTAGAGGTGTTCCTCACGCCGCCGGGTCGGGCTCGCGTTATTTATTTATCTATTGAACCTCTTCAGACTACGTATTAGATTAAGTAGCTGTAGTTCTCCTTAATTTTATTAAAATATATAAATCGGGTTTAAAACTCTGTACGCTCCCAGTAATCTCTACTGTCTGCGTCTCGGAATAAGGAACAGGTCTAAGATCTAACTCCGAGTAATTTTATTCAGATTACTTTGTATAGCACACATTGTCCTTTGGGTCACTTATTATCTCGCTCCCATTGGGTTTAATCATCTATAAATGTGCAGTTTTATAGTCAATTTTGGAAACTGCGGCGGGGGTAGGGGAGGGAGAGGGTCACAGTTTAACCAGTCTGCCATAACCGGGAGGAAGGAGGCGGGGGGGCAGAGAATCGAGAGTTTTAAATATAATTCCTTCGTCTTTTTCTCTCATTTGATCCTTTTTAGGGGAAAAAAAAACCCCAGCCAAACAAAACCACCCACCCCAAAACACGGAAAACCAACTAAAAATCCCCATCCCAAACTGACAGTCAAGACAGAAGAAGTCTCGCGGTGTATTTTTGTTCTACAGTAATAAATGCCTTGGCAAAAAATCAAAACACAAGAGAAGACTATCTTACAGAGCGGGAGCGCGGGGGAGGCTGTAGGTTGCTGTCTCCTGGACTTTAATTCATGATTCTGAAGGTCAGAGAGAAACCGCACAGCAAAATCTGTTATATTCGAGCACGAAATTGTTCCTTCTCGGGCTTTCACTTTGAGGGGAGAAAGGAGATGGAATATAAATCTGCTTTCACTCTCTTTTCTTTGAGCCTGATCGGGCGACTCCGCGGGGGGATCTGTAAGTTTAGTCCAAAATGTGCATCCTTGGGAAAACCCTGGCCGGGCTGAGCAGGGAGAGACCTGCCTGAACCCCCTTACAAGCCATGTCGAAGCTCTGGGACCAGAAACCTCGATGAGGGTCTAAAACTTTGCCTAAACTATATGTCAGCTCCTTCTGGAAATACAGAGAGTGGGGGAAGCCATCCACCGGAGTTTTAAACACACAGTCCTCTCTTCCCCTCCAGTCTAGACAGAGCTGGAAGCCAGTTTTATAGCTGGACAACGTTTCTGATCACGCTGGCTGCAGCTGCCCTGGGCCTAGCACTCATGCTGGAGGCGTCTCGGGCCTCCCCACCCCCCTCCGCCACCGCGGGCTGGAAGAAGTGAACTCCCTAGAGCCTGACGGGGGTGATGCCCCAGTGCCGGCCACGGCGGCTGGGGTGGCCCGGAGCGGTTAGACCCGCTGGACTTTGCCTCCCCTCCCAGTAAATCCATCTGGAAACCACCAGCTGGGGTGGAGGGGAGGGGGGGGGGAAGAGTACCACCCCCTCCTCTCCTTCCACAGATAAATCCCGAGGGAAAGGGAAGCTAGGGTAATGTGCTGTAGGGCAGCGAACCCTCGACCGGCACCGAACACCCTACTGCAGCCGGTGGGGGTGCGGGCTCTGCCCGCTGCCGTCTTTCTCCGGCTCCCCTCTCTACCCTCCACCCTCCCAGTCACTAAACACACGGCTCGGGGTCGGAGGAGGTTGTTCTCTCGGCCTGTCATCCCTGGACGCAAAGCTTTGGTTTTAAATGTATTTCCATCCGTACTTAAGACGATGAAAGATCAGGAATTCGCTGTATGCATTTAAACGTTGCACTTAATAAGCAGAGTGTGCGGAAGCGCACGTCCGGCCTGTTTAAGGAAGACAGACACATAAAACACACCCGAGCTGTGGGTATAAACCTGCTCTCGGGGTCGTCTTGTTGCTCTTGAGGATCAGTAGGGCTGGAAAAGTAGGGACGCATTCAGCAGCACCTCGAAACGTGCCACTTTTCTTCCCTCCTAAATCAAAACCATTTGGGGGCATGTTCCCCAGCAAAGACCCAGCGAGTGGCCCCCCGAAATTAACGACACGCTATTTCTCATCGGAAAATTTCCCGATGAGGGATAATGGCTGGAAATCGCAGCGGAGCAGCACCTCGCTTCACCTTGCTCCGCTAACTCGGCGTGCTTCGGGAGCGCACGCTAAAGGAGCCCTGGCTTTCCGTAGCTCTGCTAGTATTTGCACTCGAAATTACTGAATTAGATGGCCACAACGGTAAGCTTTTCTCGATTTGGGAGTCGGTGGTTCCCGCCTCCCCTCCCTTTTTTTTTTTTTTTAATTTGCAGGCTTTTAATAAAACTCCTTAGAAACCGCGACGAACAGCAGAACTTCCACTCCGGAATTTGCTAATTCTTTCTCCCCCCCTCCCCGCTCCGTCCGGAGAGGCACAAACAAATGGCAAAGGGGGGAAACTGGATTTTATTTAAGCACCCGCAGACACTAACTAGCTTTTCATTTCACATCTCCCATCAACTCAGCGGGGGCACGGAACTCACGGGCGGCCGGCAGCTCTCCGCGGGTGCCGCTCTGCTCCCTCCCCTCGCCCAAAACGACTCCAACCGAGCGCTCTCGGGGGTGTGGGGGCGAAGACGGCCGTGGGTGTGCTTTTTACCAAACCCGAGGGTGGGGGGAGGTGTGTGTGGGAAAGAGATAGCGGTGTCAGGCCTCGTTTTTGCGTGTCTCCGAGAAAAGCTGCAGGAGTCACCGAGTCGCCGACGCTCACCGCCCCGCACGGCCCTGGCCCCGCAAGGCCCCGGCCACGTACGGCCCTGGCCGGGCACCAGCGGGGTCCCGACCCCGCTCAGGGGCAGGTTGAGCTCGGACTGGGTCTCCCCACTCTCCCCGTCCCCAGGAGACGGTGGAGGGCGTCGCTACGAAGCCTTAATAATAATAACAACACTCAGACTGTTTTTCCCCCCAGGCCGTGCCCGGGCACCGGCAGGAGCGCCGTGCCGAGGGGCCTCCCCTGGGGCCGGGGCGGCTGCTTCCCCGGGGCCGCAGGCGCGGAGCACGGCGGAGACGAGTAGAACCCACTCTCTTCGGGACGGTCCTCCCGAGCAGACCGAGATGAACCGGCCGCAAAGGAGGGGGGAGAAGGAGGTGATTAACGGGACGGTTCTGCCAGCCTCCGCTCCGCCGCCAAGCCGGCGCAGCCCCCGGCCGGGGTCCCCGCGCATCCCGCACCGCCGGGCGCGGCTCCCGTCTTCCTACGCGCGGTGGCGGCGAGCTGTTTTCGTGCTTAGGCCTCACAGGACCAGGGCTGCTACTCGCAGCCCGCCCTCCGCACGCCACCCCTGCGGCAAGCCTTGGCTTTCGGGCAGCGCAGCGCTGCCTCCTTCTCCCAAGCAAGCGGGCTCCTTTCCACCCCTCGCTCTCCCCTCGTTTCCCACCCGCGGCTGGGATCCCTGCAGGCACTCCCCTTCCGCCCAGAACGCGGAGGCGATGCGGACTCGTCTCGGGGTATGTTTGGGGCCCCCCAACACCCCCCTTTCAGGCCGCAGTGCTGCCCCGTCCCTCGTGTGCGGGCCGGGCGGGAGGCGGACGGCTCCTCCCGGGGAGCCCGGGGATGGTTACCTTCAGGAAAGACGGCTCGCATTTTCAGGTAGCTGGTGGTGAGGCGGATGATGGAAGCCTTGTCCAGCTGGGAGGTGATGGCCGAGGGTAAGGGCAGGAGTTTGGCCAGTTCGTAGAATTCTCCATTTTCTTTTTCCCGTCTAGTCTTTGCCGCGTTCTTGGATTTTTCCTTCATCGCGACTACTGCAAGGCGAAGATGACACTGGCATATTAGACCCGATTCTTCCGAATTGCAGGGGGCATGGATCTCGGCTTCAGAGTTAGTATTTTCGTTTAAGGAAGAGAGGGAGGGAATTCACCCAAATAAAATAAAATAATAATAATTTTTAAAAATAAAGAGAAGATTAAAAAAAAACAAAGGAAAAGGGGAGGGGGAAAAATGCCAAACCAACCAAACAAAAACAACACCGACAGAAACGGTGCGAGGAGGGGAGAGGCGATCTCTGAGCCACAACCACGACTGGCAAGCCGCTCAGGAGAAGGCAGTTCTGTTCTGACCCTGCAATATCTAGCGTTTCGAAACCGAGACTGAAAGACCTACACGAACCACGATCGTCTCTGCCTGCAGCTGGAATCGTATCTTCTCCTCAATGGGGAGCAAATCATTCGGTTCCCTTCACTGAACGATTTCTTCTGCTCAATCCTTCCCCGTCCAAAAATAATAATACAAAAACATTAAAAGTCAGGCGTCCACACAAGAAATCATTGGGCTAAGCAGGCTGAACCATTTTTTGACACTTCGTCTCTTAAAAAAAAAAAAAGAAAACAGAAAAAAGAAAAGTAAAAGTAAGACCGCGCAACTCGTTTAATGAGGTGCAAAATGATCTGGTCCCCGAGCCCGGGATGACGAGGAGACGACGAGCCGGCAAGGCAAGCTCCCTGCTTAAACGAAAGTCAAAGCTGGTACGGAGGGAGCTGATGGCTGGAGCGCTCCGAAATCACAAGCTCGCATTTCCTTCAGACGCTTCCCTCTCGGCGGGCGGCGGCTGGTCTTGCGGCAGAAAGACGCTTTTCCCTGTCCCCGAGGGGCTGCCTCAGCGCTGGGGCGCGGGGGGCGCCGAGCCCCGCGGGGCGGCGGCGGCTGCGGGGTTGGGCTGGCGGCGGGGCTGCGGGCACGGGGGGCTGCTGGCCGCGGGGCTGCTCCCGCCGCTCCGGCCGCTGCGCCCAGCTCCAAATGTGGTTCTCATGCGGAGTCAAATTAAAGGATCCGTTTTCCTCGGGACCAGTGCCACTTCAGCGTTGTCTCTTTCCAAACAAGTCCGAGCTCTGGCAAAGGCGCGGGTTTGATTTTGTTTGGTTTATTTATTGATGTTTTTTTTTTTTCCCCTCCTTTTAAAGAAAAAGAATTTTCAAGATCGAGAATTGTTTCTTTTTATTCTTATTATTATAATTATTATTTATCACGTATTTAAAGAGCAAAGCGGTGGCTCTTTCGCATAGACATGCCTTTCAAAGGCGAAGGGAGGGTTTGCTACATGCACCTCCCGCAAGGAGCAGCGATCCTCACCATACGGCAAGGATCGAAGGTAAAATTCCCCTCCTCTCGGAAATCCTAGCCGCCACGCTCCTCGCCTGAAAGCACCGGTATCTCCGCTTTTTTTTTTTCCCTTCTCCCCTTTTTTTTTCTTTCTTTCTTTTTTTTTTTTTTTCCCAGGGGCAGAAGGAGCTCTGAAGTGCACCCCTCGGTTAATTCTTTAGCAAAGGCTGCAGAAAGCCAGGAGAGCCTCAAGAGGGGAGGGGATAATGTATCCGTGACGTGTCCTCCCGCGCAGCGCCCTCCGAGGGACCCAAATCCAGAGAAGCCAGAAAAGAGCCGCAATTAGCACTTGCGATGGGACGGGAGGCCGGGGCGGGGGGGAGTCGGGGGCGGGGGCGGTTTGCTGTGGCAGCCTAAACCCGCTTCCCCCGACCTCCCTAAGCGGCCGCGGGGCGCCGGCGGAGACCTGCGGCCCCGTTGCACCGTAATCTGCTGGCGCTCACGTACGCGCTTGTTGCACCGGCCGTGACCCCGCGGCACCGGAGGGAGTGGGGAGGGGGAGCTCTTACCTCCCCCTGGCACCCGTCTGCAGGCAGGGGTAGGGACACAGGCGTGCGTGGGGCAGCGACACGCGTGGGCCCTCCTTCACCAGACTCACTGCACCGCCATTAATTCACCCCAGCGCTTTCCACTGTTGTTTTGGCGCTGAGTAAAAGGCAAAATGTACCTGCATACATATACATACGTGTGTATCTTGTATACATATATATATATAGGTATTTATAGCACACATTTATACTGCATAGACACATTATATTTTTGCATAAGCATTAGAAGTGTGTGCGTGCATCATTACATTCGCAAAGGCACACACACACACACACGTATATATTCATACACGGAGTCTCGAACCGCTGTCTGCGGTGAGAGGGGAAGCGCGGGGTCGAGCTGCGGCGGAGGCGGTGGGCGTTGCCGAGGGGCCCTGCTGCCCCGCAGCCCTCCCCGACGGTGCCGTGCGGGCGTTACCGCCGCTCATCAGTCCCCGACGTGACTCTCTGCTGCCCGGCGGGCCACCGAAGACCAGGGCTTCACCCCGGAGCGACCAAAGCGTCTCTCCGGAGGAAGAGAAAGAAACACCCCGAGCGCATGGGTTTTGCCGGCGCCCCCCGGGTCCGCTCCCCTTCAGGCGGCGGACACCCGACGGCGGCCCCACGCCCCACGGCGTGGGCAGAGCTGGGCGACGCGGCGCTCACGGGGCTGTAATCGCAAGGCTCGGAGCCACCTTTGCAGAGTCTGTCACAGCGGCAGCTAAAGCAAGAGCGATGGCCGTGTCTCCCCTCCCCGCCACCATCATGTCCCGAGTGACAGGATTATACCCGGCCCGGACAGGACCACGCCATGCTCGGCCTGGTTTAGACGCGGCCCCGACCCGACGGGAGCCCTTCACGCTCCAAGGGTACTGCCGCGCTGCTGCGAGGGGCGCAGGCGGGGAGACAGAGCTCACGGACATACACCTACTCCCACGGGGAACCGGCCCTACCCAACTGACCCTGCAAAAAGCCGCCCCGCGGGCCGGCTGCGCACCCACACGCGTGTCTACTGCAACCTCCCGCCCGTGCGGAGGGAGCTGGGTTGTAGCCGGCGGTAAAAGCGCGAAGGAGAAAGACCACAGTGGGAATAAAAGGAGCGACCAGGCGGAGCCCAGCGACACGCGGGTCCACAACCGCAGCCACGGGGAGGGCGTCGAGGGGGATGGGATCACCCGTTTGCAAAACACAATGCACCGGTCCTTAATATTAATCCCCGGGAGAGGCCTGGTCGGCGGGCGAGTGTGTTTGCTTAAGCTCGCCCGCCCCTCTGTAATTATCCTATTACACCAGAAAGAGCCCGGCCCGGCGTTGTCGAGGGAAAGGCCACGCTCTTTAACCTCCCCTCCGCCGGCGGAGGCCCCGTCTCCGCGGGCGGGACTTGCGTGGCCCCCGCGCCGGCGCGGCTGCCCCGGGTCTCTCTTCCCGGGCCGCCCCCGCGGGGACGGGCCACCCGGGGTAGCCGGTTTCCGTCCTCACCGCGCCCGGGAGATGGCTAGTTAGGGAGAGAGGGGCACTTTCTGCATCTGCTACTTGAAATGTGGGGCAAGGAGGAAGAGAGAGCGGCGCCCCGACGGGCCCCGCGCCCTGGCCGCACGGCCTCTTTCCCCCCACCCGTCCCAAACCCGTTCCCCTCCCGGCTCAGGTATCCGGTACGGTGCCCGTCCCTTGACTGGCGCGTTTCGGGGGAAAGCAGCTCTCGCAGGGAGCACATCGGGACCAGGCTCTCTGCCCCGCCGTCCTGGGTGGGATTTAGGCTAGTGCTGGCTTCCAGGTCAAGGAAACCTGAGCGAAACGGTCGCACAGGGGAGCCCGGGCAGGGTGACCCGCTTTTACCCCCCTGCACTGCTCTTTTTACGCGTAAAATAGGAGCAGCCCGGGGTACCCCGCTCGCCGGGGTACCCCGCTGACAGGGACATTTGGCGCAGGCTTGGGGACGGCAGATGTAGTCGGCGATTAAAGCCGCCGCTATATTTTTCTTTTTACGGAAGCATGCTCCGGCTGGGATTTTTTTTCGCTGAGCAAAACAAACCAAAATTAATCTAGAAAAAACCCAAACAAACCACCAGTCGAAAAGAAACTTCAGCCTTTTGGGGAAATTCTCAAAATTCAATACAACCTCCGCTCGCCGCCGAAACCGGACTCATTAGCAGAGGTAAAACAAAAATATATACGGGGAAAAATATTTTCTTTTAAAATAAAAAAATATATTTAATATATATGCGGAAAAGTAGCTGATTTCAAGACAGGTCCTAACGTCACCGCAATCGCTAACCCCGAGAAGGAAAGCGGTACGGGACATTTCTGTGTCCCGTAAACAATATATAGGGACGAGCAGCTGGGTCTCACAGGGGAGCGAGAGGGGAGCGTGTTACGTTTCCACCAAATTACGGTGGTTTGGAATTAGGGCACGTTCGGGAATGTTCGCGACACAATCCCGGCAGGAAAAAAAAAAGAAAAAAAAAGAAAAAAAAAAAAGAAATATCACGCTTCTACAAGGGTGGCCCAAACCTATCGAGGTCGATTTGCGATATTGAACTCGGTGAGTCCGAGGTGGCTTTTCGGGAAAAGGCTTCCCTCCGTCCGTTTTAATTAAAAACTCCACGCCAAGGAAGAAAACAACTAAGGGGAATTAACAAAGCAATTAATTAGTTAAATAGTCGGATCCTATTTTCACTGGGACGTTGTTGTGGAATCATGAAGTGGGCGCACATAAAAAGTACTGTTATTTATCAGCATTTCTCCTTGGTTGAGGGGGAAACTTCAGCTGGGTGGGAGAGCGTTTCCGTCCCAGGTGAGCTCAGAGGAATATTCCGCGCTTATTTTTCTTTTTACCTAAGGGTTTAAAATAAAAATGGAAAATAAAGGGGAAAACGTGTAGGGGATCGCCCCCCTCTACCTCCTTCCCCCAACCCACCACCCCACAACCAAACTCTATCAGCAGCTACTCCGCCGCGAGTCCCGCATTGCCCGGCTGCAGCGTGCCGGGAGGCGCCGGGCTTTGCGCGGAGGGGGCCGGCTCGCCCGTGCGCGCCCTGCGAAGTAAGTGAAAAGGGGGGGGGGACACGACACGCGGGTGGGCGACAGAGGGGCTTTTTCTCGCTATTCGCCGCGGAGGGAGGTGCGTGGCAGGGGCTGCCGGGCGCGCAGTCCACGCGTGTCCGTGAAGGCAAGCCCGAGGGGCTTATTTTACGCCGGGGCGCGGAGGCGAGATACCGGGGAAGGCAGGCGCTCAGAACGCGGGGTTTTAACCTCTTTGTTGTTTTCTTTTTGTAACCCCGAAGGAGACGCAGGTAGCTTCTCGCAGGCGGCGTGGGTCCCGGCACACGCGGGAATCCTCTCCGGAGTGCAGCGGGGCGGGCGGGCGGCCCTGCGGTCGCTCCCATCCCGGTCCCCGCCCGCCCGCTTTCCGGCCCGCGGCGGCGGCAGTACCCCCAGACGGGAACGGGGGGGATTTCCAGGGGCGCTTTGCAGACTGTGGCATGTGTCGTTGGGGATGGCAGAGGGGAAGAAGGGCCCAGGCAGGGGCAGGCGGCAAGCCAGGGCTTGCCGTCCACCCGTGCCCGTGGAAGCGGTCCCGGTTGCTACCCGGTCAGCGCTTGCACCTTGGCAGGGCCGTGTCTCTGGCCTTTCGTTTGTGTGTTTTTTCCCGTGTTTCTTGGTCTCACACACTCGCAGAGCCGAATGGGTGGGTCCATGCTGGGGAAAAGAGTGCTGTGGGGCCGAGCACAGTGCAGGTCTTAACTTGGGTCTCAGGTACTTAGCTAACGTATTAACTGTGAGAAACACCACCGAGTTCCTCAGGAAAGAAAATATCATCAGATATTTTAACATTTACGGGCTGCAACATCAGCACCGGTATGAGCTCAGCAACTTGCAGCGCTCAGCGTCCCCGGAGGAATCCCTTATATTTTTTTTTCCTGTAACTACTGTTCCCAAGTGTGGATGTATACACACACACGCTCACACACACAAATCCTATAAATGCTAATAAAACAGATTCCTCAGGATTTGTTTAACTTTCCATGGCACCACAATCTTATATTGATATTCAATGGGGTTACTAGTGTGCATGAGGATTACTAGTTAAGCATAGACTGCGGGATCAACCTTCTAGTATGCCACTTGAACATGCCCTTACAAATAAGTAAGGTAGGAAACGTAAGCATCGACAATACGATTAATTTGCACTGAATACTTGAAAGGGAAAAAAAGGAAGTTAAATCATGGCGCTAGAATTATTAAACTATGCAGAATTAGAGGCCTCCGGTTGCAGGGGATCGTTTTCAGCTCTTTACTTGAAGCTGTGTTACAGCTATTGTCCAACCTTTGCTGGCCACATGGGACCAGGTTTGGCAATCGGACAGAAAATGATTTCTACTGGGCATGAACTGGAAATATCCAGCTGGGGCATGGATCCCGTTTCTAATCAGAGTGGAGGGAAGGAAAAGTCAACGCTTTCTTGCTACTCGTAGCGTTATTTAGAGTTTGTCAAACGTGGCTTGAGCTAGCTACCCAGAAAAATACCTGCTGTTTAAAGATGAAGTAAAGGCTGGGGTTTTTTTTTTTCCTTAGAACTAGTACATTTGTGTTTTGTTTGGGTTTTTTTCCCCCCCAGCAAATAATGTAGAAAGGCTACATAATGTACATAATGTACAGTGCCTGTAGACAGTGTGTAGTGATAATGAAGGCATGAAACGCTGCATGAGCTGTCAGTGTTGATGGACTGATCCAAATGGATGACATTCACTAAAAATATGTCTAAGTCAAAAACACTGAATGCTCATGTTTGGGTCAGGTTTTCAATTTCAGTTTTCAAAGGAACATAAGGTTATTTTGTTAAGGCAAACTTATTCCCCCCCACCCCCCTCAACTGGACCTGGAATTTGATTAATTTTCTGAAACTCTTTTCATAAAACCTAGATAATTGATATTAATTATGATGCTCAAACTTTCATGACCAAACATTTGTTTCTGCTAATATAAGCTGCAAACCATATTTCTTTTAACTACATTAGACAGTTTAAAAGGTGAAAGCTGTCCTTGGGAGAAGGAGAGGGAATGTATCAATCATAGAGAGGAAGCTTCTAGGCTGAAGAAATAGGAAAAACCCAGTATGAAAAGCACACAGTGGAGCATTTTAGCTCTGTTTGTCTGAAATCCTTTGAACATTATGAAAGTCAATGTAAGTATTTTTATTTACTTTTTTAAAGTTATGTTCAGTGACTTAAACTAGTTTTCTCAGTGCCCCTCAGCTTATATGAATAGTGTGACTAATCTAGTGGAGATGAGTAATGGATCTGTGAGGAATAGAGGAATTCTGATGCAAAAACATCTCTCTGTTTTTTGGTGGTATTTTATGCTGCTTGGCATTCAATATATTATATAATGGCTGTCAGAGGAACTTCGGAAATACTTTATAGCAAAATTTATAAATACTTTAGTCATGATTTAGAAACGATGAATGGAATACAGTATTTATACATAGTTATGTGATGTTTTACAACGTGAGCACATTCATGAGCAAATGTATATATGCTCTCATTAACTACTGTACCTTTGGTGTAACATCCTGATTCGATATTTTTGCATTTGTCCACTGAATGCTGTGAAATGCATGTTGACAGCTTCTTTCTAAATAGGTATTTTACCATGTACGGGTAGAGAAATTTAGGTCAAGAATAATCTGTTCACATGGACTGGGAGATTGTTGGGAGGGAGCAAGGAGGTTGCTTTTGTGAACCTAAGACCTCAGCCCTGCAAATGAACGTGTGTCAGCCAACTCTCCAAACTATTAGCTTAGATATAATTAAGAACAGCCTCATGCCATGGTGACTTGTTTGAAATAGGCTGCAGGTCTCTCAACCTTCATCCTTGCAGAGTCGAGGGTTTGTGAGTGAGTGAGGAGCCCACATGAACTGACTTCATCGAAGGCAGAATGCAAGAGGTGCGTGTTCCTTGCCCCTGCTCATGTCTTTCCAATATAAAAACAGGCAGTTGTTTCCTTCTGGTCACCATGAGCTTCCCCAGTAGTAGCGAGACTGAAAAGTTACAGCATTTGGATAGTAATTTCCGCAAAGCAACTACATTCAATGCTGAAACATTTCAGAAACATCCTGAATGGGCACACGAGGCATTTGCTTTTATCAGCAGCGCACCCCTTAACAAACTAAACACCAGCAGGTTTTGTATCCAAGTAGGTCATCCATCAGCAAGCATAGCTGAAAGCCTAGCTGCTCTCAGTATAGGGATTTACTGCTACTTCTCACTATTCTTTCTCGTTTTGGCTATAACTTAACATGCCTTTACCTTTGGTCAGGGTTCATATCATCAAGGTTTCCATGCATTTATTATGGGAACTTGGGATATGTTCACTCTTAACTGAACAAAGATAACCTAAGTTCAGTCTCTGCTAACATCAGAAAGATACGCAGAAGATACTGCCCTCTAAAATGATCTGTTTGACCTTTAGACAGTGATCCTGAAATCTGATCCTCAAGACCCACCAATAGCAAAGAATTAAACACTTCAGTCCCTGGATGCCATTTGAATGCGCTCTCAGTTTTGGAACTCAAGGCCAGATCCAGAAAGGGACTCAGGAAGAATGCAGATGCTGAAGTTTAAAATGGGAATGCTGAACACTTCCACCCAGCTGTTGGCTAATTATGGATATATCTAAGGCCCAATTTTAATCATTTGTGCTCCTAAAACACACCCCCAGTTTCACCTCAGGCCCAACAGGGCAGAGCTAGCATGGTACCTAATGCAGTCCTAGGAAGGAAGCATTTCTCTGCTTCTCCCCTTCAATCTGTGCTCAACACAGTCAATGAGTACACTGTGAAAACGTTTTGAAACCTTCTTCCTCTTCATGGTCAACAGGAGAATATGTCCTTATTTTATACAGAAGATGTCAGATATGATGGTGAAGATCTAGATTCACTTCCTGCCTTTGTCCAGAGGGATTCAATCACATGCTTCTTGTCTGTGAAGAGTATGTTCCAGGTATTAGATCACTGTCCACTTGAGTGTGTTTGGGGGGTACTCTCCTACTGAAATGACCTCATTGTGCAAAGAAGAATCAAGATGTACTGGGAAGGGACAAATTTTGATGCATTTTCAAAGGGTTTTTTGTTTGTTTGTTTGTTTGTTTTAAATGTATATTAGTTGGGAACAGACATTGCACACAATTGCATTAAGTCTTTGAAACAGGATGAGCTGCATGACTCTCTTCTTCCAGCCAACAGTCCTGCCAAGCAGACTGGGGTAATACTCTTCTGTTCCCCTTCAGTTTTTCTAGGCAGAGCAACCCAGAGTGAACAGGAGCAACTGTGAATCTCAGCCCTGTTAATAGCCTGCTGTTGTTGAAAAGACAGAGATAAAAAAGTTAGAACTTCCTCAAAGGCAATTGAGCTTTCCTCTTATTTCATGAATGCAGGACCATGTGGCAGGAAGATGAGAAAAACTGGTGTTCTGCTTCCAGTCTTATAGCCTAAACAGTGTTTGCTTTTGCTTTTTTCTTTTAAAAAACAAAACTAAAAAAACCCCAACCCAACTGGTTAGAAGAAACTTCAAGTCAAGGAACCTCACGATGAGAAAGATGTCTAGTCTGAGATAAGAAGAGACCTGCAAGAACCAGCCAGCTTGCTTAGCATCTCTCTTGTGGCTAGCTTACAGGTTTCACTGCTCAGCTTTTTAATGTATTCTTATAGGAAAAATCCAATTCCACAGCTGTTTAGGTAGCTAGCACTAAGTTTGGAAATGATACTAGGTTTTGGATTATTTACAAGGAGCTGCGATATCTAGCTTTCTGTCTCCAATGCAATTTTAAAAAGATATTTTCCTACGTAGAAAAAACCCCAAGGGAAATCTGTACATGTTGCTGTGAGGCAATGTATGGAATCATTCCACTGTTTTCTGGTACTACTTATTAGGAGTTTCCAAGCATCTATTCTCATATAACGATGTCCATACAACCAACCTCAGCCAAAGATGATTCTTGGTCTTAAGTCTCCCAAATGGTGGACAATATACTGCAATGGAAAAAAGACACACAGCCCCCCTCCTCCTCTCCTTCCCCCGAACCTGTGTAGAATATTTTTGTATTTCCAGAAATGTAATGTATTTCTTTTTGGGGAGAAGAAAACAGCAGATTCCCTCCACCAACAGAAACAGGTTACGTACTGTTGTCTCCAAATGCCCCTTTCATCGCTTGAATGGTTTCAGAAAGTCTTTTTATCTCTTCACCTCCCACTATCCAACATGAAAGCCAAAGTCTGAAAGTCTTTTTCTCTTTTCCCCCTCTTTCCTCCCTTTTGAACACAGAGCCTTTCCTGTGTTATTTTTTTTCCTGTTTTTTCCCCAAGCTTTCTCTACTTCAGGGTTTCTCCAGCACCGGAGACATGCTATTAGCATATCTTGAGAGACCTTCCTGCAGTGGGGATTGGCAGACAACTGTTTACCCTGAATAGATTGCAAGTATCGGACAGTGCAAATACTCACAGTGGGATTGATTTCACTGATGTCTCTAACTCTCTGAGCATATGCAGTGTGGACTAGATAGTTCAAAAAAAAAAACCCAGAGAGGATCTTAGACCAAGCTGAATATTTGTGCAATTAATGCAAGATAAATATTCTCCCAACTGCCTACCCAGTGCTTTAGGGAGAGTTAGAGACCCATCGCTGAGGAAGTTTGTATTCTAATTCCATAAACATATGGGATTTCAGGCAGGTCAGTAGGACAGACTTTAAAACTGAGGCATATAAAGACAAAGTGAGGAGAAAAAGGAGCATGAAGAACACGGAGAACATTATTTATCACGAATGCCTGAGAGAATCAGCTAGAGAGCTGAAATGAATTTAGAGGGAGATAAAGCTGACAGATAAATCTTAGGCAAATCTAAGATGAGAGAACAGCATGATTGGAGAAATAAAATAGATGTGGTGATGATAGCTGCTAGAAGAGGAGTGAAGCTCTGCAGAAGTTCAAACCCATTTTCAATAAGATGTTTTATCTTTGGGGATTACTCAACCAGAAACTACAACTCCTCTGAGATTTGTCTCAACACCAGTAAAAACGCACAGGTCTGATACTGCAAACAGGGTTCTTGTGAAGAGGCTAAACTCCTCATGAATCAACATTGTGGTCTTCAGTATAAACGTGGCTTTCAGTCAGTGGAGGCTTTTTCAAATGATGTAATGTGTGTAACTCGATATCCTGCTCCGTAATCCTAGCAAGGACAGACATGTTGTGGAACCAGGCCATACTGGAATAACCTTTGATTCCCTATGAGCTTTTGGTTAAATAGTTTAATAATTTCTTGGGTTCAGCACCTAGGACACATAACTTGACTCAAAAGCCTGATGTTTGCTACTTAGTAAAAATCAGACCTGATGCTGAAATACTAAAAAGGAGAATTCAACCCTGCCTGCCTCTGTTCTGGTCCACCAGAGATATGCCCTTTCAGTTTGGATGTGCTCTAATTTTGTACCCTAAATGAAGAAAATATCCAGACTATTTGTTTATGCACATCTCTGTGTATATGCTTAGTGTAGGGCTTGTGATAACTTGCTTTTAACAATAAGGCAAGTTAAGAAAGGAGTTTCAACTCTTAACTCTAAATTTCCCAAGGTTTGACAGATTAAATCAAGTCCTTAAGGCCATTTTACCGCATTTTTTTCTACGCCAGAGTGTGATTTACATCCTCTTTTTATTGCATGAACCTTTGTCTCACTGCTATTTGGTTTAGTCCACTAATGGCTCTCAGATGATTTCCAGTATCTGCCAATTTTTGCACACAAAGCTGGGCAAACGCAGTGAGTAACATTGCATCCTTTAGTGAAAAAGTGAGTAACTGAGAGAATAAGACTTTAACCCCACCCAAAACAGCTCTGCATGTACACACAATGGATCCTTGGTGTTTACTGTGTACTATCTGTCTAAATACAAGGATTAGTGTTTCCCCTGGCGTAGCGACTGGCTGGAGGTTCTCACTAGTAGCTGTTATTAGTAGCAATGACACATTAATTGAACTTCACCGCTTCCAGGTGTGTGGCACACTCCGGGGTCACCCAGTGCACTACAACTTCATGTGTATTCAATTACTGTAGCGTTATGAAGGAATGCAACGTGTCGTGCATTAAAATGTCAATTACCACTTTTTATGGGACAGAGTGTAGAATAAACCAATCAGCTTTTCCTAGCGTTGGCATTGTCTGCTTGGTGCTGTAAGCATCCAACGAAGAATGCCTTTATCCCCCAGCTCCCCCAATGCAACAAGAAGAAGAGGGAGAAATGTGTTTGGAATTTACTGCTCGCTGTTAGAAGCGGTTAGATCACTTGCCTGTAAGTGGGTGGCTTGGGTGGATCATGCGGTGATGTTAGAGAATCACAGAATGATAGTTTGGGTTGGAAGAGACCTTTAAAGGTCGTCTAGTCCAACCCCCCCTGCAACGAGCAGGGACATCTACAACTAGATCAAGTTGCTCAGAGCCCTGTCCAGCCTGACCTTGAATGTTTCCTGGAATGGGGCTACCTGTTATGAACGAATTGGAAACGGTCCACCTCAGTGATTTGGTCTGAGGCACTCAAGGTCACGGTCACAAACTCTCAAGTTTTCAGGGACACAAAACATCTGATGTTTTGCCTCTCTATCAGAGTCAGAGATAGCATCTCTACTAGGGTAGATCTGGTTGAGCTTCATAGGCTTTTCCAACACTTACTGCAGTGTAAATATTTATCCCACAGATACCCTAGGAAATATCCTCCTCTAAAGAGAAATATCTTCTTTTATCAAGGAGTTTGTTCTCCCCAGGAAGGTCTTTTGGTCTCTTTTCTGCTGCCCATTTAGACATGGTCCTTTTGTTGGGAATTCACTTAAAATTCAGCTGTTTGGATTGGATGGAAGGTGAAATCTTTCAAAGCAAATTTTAGCTAAAGGAGACGGAGTAAAAAAAAAAAACACTGCAATATTTTTACTGGGGAATGTATGTTCCATGAAATTTCAATGCTCATGGTCTTTTCTGGTAAGATTTTTAAAGAATCCTTTTACAATTATTTTTTCGCCTTGAAGTAGAGTTAAGAAGTGAGTGATTACCAAGCTGCATGGTCCACATCATGGTCTGCTGAATACTTATCAGAAACATTTTATTTTGTTGCTTAAGCCACAAGTTGTTGCTTAAGCCTTACTTTAGTAAGATTTGCATACATAAGGATCAAGATAAGTAAATTAATAAAGGAAGGTAGAGATTTATTTAAACTGTGGATCTTTTTAGTCTGTTTCTGACCTTGGAAGCTGGCAGGGGTACAAACTTCTGCAGTGCTGATTAAAGGACACTGGACCAACTTCCTACATTGATAGTTTCCTGAAAAAAACTTTGTAGATCTTTTAAAAGCTGTTGTAAAATACAAATTAAGAGATTGAACTGTTTGTACAGAAGCCTGGGAACAATGGAAAATAATAATGGTGTAAAGTAGTCCTGCATTCATGCATGATACATTTTGTACCCCATTAAATGTCAATTGAATATGTTTCCTACAACTACAGGAGATTTTACCTGTGATTTGATAGTCATTTTGAAAGGGATCACAAGCATGCAGCAGACCCAAGGTTAAGAATAACAACTGTCTTTGTTTCCCCATTTCTCTGCTGGAAATGTGCTGTGAGAGAGTATCATCACAGGGACGTTTCTTATCTGTCGTACTAAAGGCACGTGGTATTTGACTGCATGATGTAGGGTTCACCATAGGAACAAGACAATTTTTACTAAGGAATAAGATAAATTTCTCATAACCTGATAACTTTAAAATTAACTTTGAGGGGTAGATACATGCTGATTCAAAAACCCTGAGTCCTGCTTCCAGGTCTTCGAATTTCCTATCACTCCCATGAGGCTGAAAATAAGTTACATATAAGGCATCCTGTGGCCTAGATCCTGCCAGAGATCTCTGAGAAAGAAAAGAGAAAATTGTAATGATCCCTTCTGATCCTGAAACGTACAAAACTGCCCCACATCTTGCAGGAAGGTACTTACAAAGTTCAAAAAGCTCTTGTTTCCAAGTCCCTTTTTTTAGCCATAATCACATACAATACCTAGTTGCCTAGTAGGAGAAAGCATATATGAAATAAAGAAATACATCATGTCCATTTTAAGAAAAAAACCCAACAAAAACCCAAACCCAAACATGCTAAAAGTTCTTTAAGTCCCTGAGGGTCAGAAGAAAATTTATTTTGATAAGGTCTACAAAAGAATGCTGGTACCCAAAGAATTGTGTAAATCCTTCCTGTTGCAAGCAACCTTCTTAAAAATACAATGCTAAACACAAATTCACAATATATAAAAATATCCTTGTACATACACACATATATAAATACATATATGAACAGTTATGTATAATATTAAGTTCCAAATTGTTACTTTAGAAAAAGTTCTTTCTGATCTCTGTGGAAAAGAAAACAAAACCAAACCAAAACCCCAAACAAACCAAACCCCTCATCAAATTCTACATCACACAGAATTTAAAATTTAAAATGCAAAATATAGACTGTGACTACATCTTATTTATAAATACGTGCTATGAAAGACTGTAAGGTACACTTTATTTTTTAATTCAATGCACAAGGGATATTGTTTTAAGTAGACATTTGAAGTAGCTCCCTTAAAAGATTAATTCTCAAAATGAAGAATAATACAGATAGCTTAAATGACACCTTTGAAAGGAAGGCAGTTCTGAAGCAGCCTTTGGCTTTGCACAGTTGTGGTGAATTCTTTGATGCAATTATTTATTGCTGGCACAGATGAATGGTATGACACATTGCATTGCCCTCGTAGGTTGCAGGAGACAGATAAACCTCTACAGAAAAGTTCATGCCCTCTTACTTTCAGTGTTTAGCCCAGACAGCTGGCAGCGTGGGCACCCAGTATGAGGCATCAGAGCGCAATACACTTGATGCCTTAGAGCACCTATGTTAGGGATTTTGCCTGCACTTCCATCTCATTCCCTCTAAAATATCTCTTAAAGGATGAGATTCTGTCCCTTCTCAGTGAAATCTCACCATCTCATTTCACTCACTTCAGCAGAGAAGTTTTTCTGCTCCATTAAATACCTATTCTGTCACTGTGTTTTGGGAGAAGACCATCCATCCATTAAGAACCAGGCACAGGCAATTCGGACAAGAAATGGTAATGCATTTTGTACTCTGTTGACTGAGGCCTCTGTGCAGGCAGAATAGGCCTAATTTTAAGTGGTCTCACTGACTGCTGGGACTGCTGACATGATTAAAATTAAGCGCATGTTTCAGTCCCTTCCTGAATCAAAGTTTAAATGAGATCTGAAATGCTTGCTTGACTTTGCATCACATTAACATTAGCAATTTCCTGGCTATTGTTTTTCTTCCCCCCCAGTGGTGACTTTTCCAAAATAGGTCCCTCATCTGACTGTAAAGGTAAATGAAAATCGGGCCTATTAAATTTACTGTCTGTAAAGCACTAATGCCTAACAAACAGTATCTTTACATTTAGATGGCATTTTTTATCCTGAGGAATCTCAAATCACTCTATAAACCCTGACCTTGATCCTGAAGTCGCTTACACACGTGAGCAACTTTATATTGCATATTGAACAGGATTACACATGAATTATAAAATTACCCATAAGCTTAAGTGTCTGCACATTGAAGACCTCAATGTATAAGTGTCACCTCTGGAAAAATCTTATTAAGATTGTACTTTTTTGCACAAACGATTAACATGCTACATTAAGGATTCAACCAACTTTCAGACGTGCCTGCTGTTTACCATATACCAAATAATGTTTCTTGTCTGCATCCACACAGCTGTTGCCTTCGCCCTTTTAAAGGAATGCAAGTCATTCCAGGAGTTATCGGCAACTGTCACGAGGAAAGTGTTAATGAAAATCAGAACCGCAAATCACATAAACTAGGCATCATTTAGGTTTTTTTCACACTACGGTCTCAAATACTGTAAATGCCAGATTAAAATTCACTAAGCATGTGATGACATCTGGCTGTTTTGCCAGATTTCATAGTCCTATTATGCTGACTGCGCTGATGAAAAGGTAAGTTGATCAAGTCCATAATAGTATCACTCATAACTATAACTCCTATAAATTCTCCTTGACTGCAGACTCTACTTAACGCCCAGAAAGGGCATTTTGATTTAAAAAGAAGCTTCTCTCAGGATGTTCTAAAATCATTATTGGTTCAAGTTTTATTGTATTCATCACCCTCTTGGCAGTTGCTCTTGCCCTTATCTTCTAAATTAACTACTACCTGAGTGTTTTTGGGGTTTTTTTATGTTTTTTTTTTTTAAACTAACTTACAAGAGCACAGGATTTAAAAAACTCTCTTGAATCAGAAGGCTGAGTCTCTTTTATTGCAGACCCTTACACTGTGTAGTCTTTTCACAGGCTGACAAGGCTGCAGCTTGAAGGTAGCCATTTGCAATACCCCAGTCCTGTTGCCTCTAAATGTCTGTCACCTTCCAGGTACAAGGTCACAGCCTATTTACATCGGACACAGTGGATCTTACACATCAGGCTCAGAAGGAATTGCCTTGTAGGCTGCTACTTAAATAAATAAACCTTTAAGTTTTCTGCATGCTACCTTTAGCGTTCTTACAAATTAGCAAAGTATCACCACATCGTCCCTGTCTGTTCAAAGTCCTGAACATGCTGTGAGATGACTGTTGGCGTACTCAGAAAAAGCGTCCTGATGAAGGTCGACTTAATCATTTTAAAGCAAGATATAAAAGACAGATTCTTCTCTCTTATTTCTTTCATTCATCTTGACACTTGACAACCCTGCCTCTGCTAGGGTCATCATGGGATTTGCTGTTTTACTCTTGTTGGACAACATTGCTCATGGTGGGAAAGATTCTGAGATTAGCAGCCGCCTTTGAAAAACAAATACCCTTCCCTCCCTCTCCTTCGATGGGCCAGTCAGTCTTTTGTTCAGTTCAACATATAACCAAAACAACGTGACAATGGCAGAAAATATTCTGTTTCAAATGTTTGTCTTACAGAAATTCAGTGGAATAGAATTTGTGTAACTTAGGATGCAATGAACAGCAAGGGCACTCACACTATTGTTTTACTAAGCATCACCATTAAAAAAATGTATTTTTATCCAAGAGAAAATACTTGACATGAATGCATTCTCTGTATTTGCCTTGTTAGAAAAAGAAATGTTTCTCAAAATAAAGATAAAGGGTCTTCTTCATTTTCCTTATATTATATATTATTTCCCACACCACATAAAATACACTCATCTATCCGGAGGGCTCTGTCTGTATTCAGAACCTATGCATGTGGTAGATGCTGATTATTCTACTCAAGCACTTCTCATTATTCTATTTAAGTACTGATCACTCAGCATGGTCTGAAGATAAGATAAAAATCAGCTTTATTTCTTATTCTGAGAAAAGCTGACATCAGGATCAATAAATCCTGACAGAAGCTATTAACATTTTAATGAGTTACTCAATAATATTCTAAAGATGTGCTGGCAAGTCAAGCCTCCTTTGATTAAGGACAAATTTCTTAGACTACTGTAAATATATATTTCAAGGTTCAGCATGTAAAGCTGTCACTTATCAATCAAGAAAAAAGGGCAAAAGTCATGACTAAAGAAGCTAAGGAAGGGGCTGCCCACATGATTATAATGATTACTGTACATGATGGAACTTTTTAAGATGCCATTCATCTTAACCAAACAGAGCCAATTATTAGTCATGGGGCTATGTGTTTGGTTGTCATACGACTGAAGAAGCGTCCATGATTTCCTCCTTCAACGTATAGAAACCCAATGAAGTCGAGAGCTGTTGGACACGTCTATATGTGGTTGGATGGAACAGCAAATATGGACAGTAAGTCAGCTGAATGGGAAAGCAAGTGCCTGTGCAAACTCCGCTAAGCCTCCAGAAAAAGGCATGAGGGGCCAAGAGGGGGAAATATACTTATCCAAGGGTGAATTTTGCCCTTTAGACTGCACAATTTAATTGCACTGGAATGGGTTGGGATTTGACCTAGAGGAGAGATGCTACCTCACATACCTTGCAATAAATCCATTGTCAGGATGATGCTATTGAACCTGATGCCAATAGGTTACAAGAAAATTCTGTCTGAGTTGCTGTGCTTACAGAACACTGACTCAAGCACAACATTTTAATACACATATATGAGTCTCTGAACACAAAACCAGACAGGACTTTTCTTATGGAGGCAGTCCAACAGAATCCAAAATACTGCAACAAATCTGGGCACAGGAAAGGGCAGTAGAGGATCTTCTTCAGGATATAGGAGAAAGCTGGGCAGTTGACATAAAATCACATCAGAAAGTCTTCCCTATAAGTATGAACATATGGAAACGTGAATCATGAAACCAGCCCAAAAGTAACTCATGCTATTAGATAAGCTCCTCCATGGGCCTGCCATGCTCACAATGAAAGCATTCATTGATTTCAGTAGGGGATATTACTCTGAACATGAGATGAAACTTTCATCGAATTACAAAAGCAGAAGGCTGTAAACACAGAAAGGGCAGCAAAATGCTCTCAAATATTTTGTGTCATTGACAAACTCCTTGCTCATGATGTTCTAGCACCTGAGTTTTCAGTTCATAATGTAAGAAACATAGATTTATGGTTAAGAACTGAAAAAGTTTTTTAAAAAAATCAAAGACACTGTCTCTTCACCAGCAGAGGATGCCCAAAAACATGGAATTGAAGCTCAGGTTCAATGACCTTACTTACAGTTCTTAAAGCATAAATCTAGATGAAGACTCAAAACTGTCTCACCTAGCATGATGCACCAGTGCTTTATAATGAAGATTTCCTGTAAAAGAGAAGAAGTAAAAGGAAGAAAAATTTAAGAAGGAACAAAAAATTTGAATGTGCTTCCAAATCTATGCTAGATTCTCTATTCTATAATTGCCCATGTCTATGAGTTTAAATTGCTACTATATGCAAATGCTTTATTAATTAATCTCTTGAAAACTCACAGGCATCCTTCTCAGAAATAAGGAGCGCTAGGACTTCATAATCAAGCAGCTTATGTGACTGTTGAATAAATTGTACTCCATCACACCACAGAGGGAAATATTCCAGATTTCTTCTCTTCATGCTTTCTATGTATTTTATATATAATGTGTGTGCATGTACATAAACAAAACAGAAGAGATTCCAGGATTCCAGGGGCAAAATGAATAATGTTGGCATTCATAAAAACATTCAACAACCGAGGCTTTGTTGCAATCAAGTTGCTGTTGGCACTCACTAATAGACATGACATTTATTTACCTCTCTGACAGATTCAGTGCCTCATGACATAAACCAGCATTTACAGGACTAAGCCTTGAAAACAAAACCCCTAGGAGAGTCATGAATGCCACTTCAGTATGTTGGGCAGGTGGCAAAGGGATAGATGTCACCCAAACCCATTGATATGCTCTTATTTTTATTCATTTTTTTAAACTTAGGTCAGGCATTCATGGTGCATAAATATCAACAGTGAGGAATAACTTCATACACAGTTGTATGTTTTTAATTACTGTTTTGACTGAAAGTATTGTCTTGCAGTCTATGCATGGATAATGCTGAGGATTTGCTTGGTAAACCAGAACATGTTCTGAAGATAGCTTACTTATTTTTTTTATTTTTTTCTATTGAAGCTCTTGCACTGAATGGGATCATCCTTGTCATCCAAAGGTGAGGACCCTGTCCACATTCATGTGGAGACTAGATGATATAAAGTTCCTGCCCACATCATTTTTTAGGTGCGTAGTCTTTGAGACCCCTAAATCCCTTCTGCAAATGGCCAGAATGACTGCAATCCCTACAGAGCTATGCAGGTTAAATTCAGGCCCTTCCTAGGAGCTACTGAACAATTTTATCCAGTGCAGACGTCATGTGTAATGTATAAGGAAGCCTAAGAACTGGGCTAAGTCCTTGTGTCTGTCTTCCCACATGAGGAGCCCATGCACCTGATTAGAGCATCACAGTCCTTCTTAACACAATGACTCCTGAAGGCTTATTGTGTGCATGTGTGACCAGCAAACAGAGGAGTGCCCAGCCTCACCAGTAGCTCTGTCACCAGGGAACTGTCTTGAGAGAGCCTTGAACAACCTGTGTCCTGAGAAGTGCTTTAGCTGCTGAATTGGAGGATAAAAGGTTATTGTGATGACTGCAACCTCTTGCTCTTTTTTTAGCCTGTATGATAAAAGAGGAGGGTGACCTCTTGCTACTTGTTGAAAGGAACAACAGCCTGGGTTAAGAGCCTAACCTCCAAGAGAAGCAAAATGCATGACATGCTGCTCTTTAAAGCATTCTTCACTAGCAGATTTGTGTGGCTTTCCTGCTCAGCATGCTGGCTGCAGTGAGTCCCAGAGGGGAGCCAAACGTGTGACCAGGGCTGGGCCTGAGCCTTGAGGCAGGGGACACAAGAGCATCTACATCCCTGTGTGGACCTACTCTCAAGGCCCAACTCGGATGTCATTTGAAACATGCAGGTGAGATTCAGTTTTGATGCAGATGGATTCTTGCGACTTCACTGGAGCTGCACAGATATGAAGAAGATCTCATTTTTCCCTCGCAGCTTTATAAGTTCTTGTCAAAGGCATGTTTTCAAAACATCTCATTCTTTTCTGAGGAACTTTCAAAGTAGATGAATCAAAGTCTTCCTTTCAATTTTTTGAAGCTCTTTCAATCAGATAGGTTTCACTTATCTGTTAAAAGTTTAAAAAAAAAAATTCTGAAACAAATCTCCCAGTTCCTATTGATATTAACAGACCTTGCAGGACTTTGAATCTCTGAAATATTGAACAGATTATTTTGTTTATTTCTATTTTTTCCTACATTCTTTCCAGATCTTTTATCTTGCTCTTTTTTTTTCTTTACAGAACCTGCTTTCTATATCTGTGGTTATTGACATTTTTGTTTTCTGAATTCCCTTTGACTCCAGTGGTGGAGGGGATGGAAGACCTTCCTGTCCTCCAGGCTCTGCTCCTATTCAACCCCTGGATGTCATTTGCCTTTAGCATATTGGCCCATGGCTCATTTAATGACCTACTGTAAAAACTCTGTTCTTAAACTACCTATCTCTTTGGTCCCTGTCCTGTGCCCATGCCGTCTCTATATAGCACTTTACCGTCATTCTTATTGAATTAAATATTTTTAAATGATATTTTTCAATTTTGTAGCCATCATATAGAGTTAAGTTTTATTCTTTCGCTATTTACAGATCTTCATAAACTGGAGTAATCTGTAAATATGATCAGTACGTTGCTTATTTAGCATTCAAGTCAGTAGCAGGTCCCAGAACAGACTGCTGCAAAACTATGCTCAGCACAACCTCCAGTGTCATTAGTGACCACTGACAAGTGCTGCTCAAGTGCACTGCTCCAAACACCTTTGCATGCCACCTCGTAAGAGCCCCTACTATGTTTTCTCCTTTTTCAGGCTTCCAGTACATCAATGGTCTTCCCCAAATGTCCCATCTATAGCTTTCCCATTCTGTCCTTGGTCTTCCTTTTGCTACTCATGTAGACAGTAGCTTCATTGCGGCCTACCACCCTGTACTCACATCCTCACTATGGGACTGGCCAGGACTATCTCTCCTCTGCTCTCAACAGCGTAAAGCATGTTTGCACCATGTTCTGGAAGCTACAAGACATTTTGTGTTATTGCACGATCCTGGGGCAGAGGCAGTATGCTTGGTCCTCTTCTGCCCTCTTCTTGCAGCACAGAAATATCTGTCATCTTCTGGCAAGAGCATCTAGATTTTTTTACAACATTTTGGGTAGATACAGTGGCTTAAGGTTGGTGCATTAAATCAGTGCTATGTGTACTCTTTCAGAGTGGACATCTGTTGCAGGACAGGGAATAAAGCTGTCTTTTCCTGCTTGTGTTCCTCTTCATTAGTTACTCTTGGTGCCCCATGTGAACTGACTTGGCCTCTCTGATTTTGTCACTACATGCTCATGCTATGTTTCTGTGAATTACCTGGTTTAGTGTCTAAGTTCTGTACACTCCCTCCTTATGTTTGAGGCCCGTGACAAGAACTCACAGTGTTCCCATCTAGGTCTTTTCTACACTGTTTTCTCTTTCCTTTCATAACGAGGTAATTTGCTGATGTGTCTGTGATACCATTTCCGTGAGAATCCTTTCCACTCCTTTGAACCAGTATCTTGGGAGATCTGTCCTGTAAAGTCTCTGACTTCTCTTAAGTCCACTTTTTTGAATGGATTCATGGAAACCTTGTGTAGATCCAGGCCTGGAGGTTGGTGGCCCGGTCTGTGGCAGGGGGGTTGGAACTCCATGATCCTTGGTGTCCCTTCCAACCCAGACCATTCTATGATTCTATGATTCTATGGTTTCTATTTTGTTGTTCTTCCTTCTCTGTGATCGTAAGCTCTGTTATTTCAGTCAGCCTTTCTCAAGTTAACTTCTGCGTGAGCTAGTTCCTTGCCTTCAGTTAGAACTGCACCAGAAAAAGCTTCCTCTCTGATACCTTTCTTCACTCTTAGAATATACAAATTAAAAAGAAAATGCACAACACTGCATCCCCCAGTTTTCTGGAGAGTCGATTTTTCTTGCCCTCAGATGATGTTTGGATAATTAAAATCTGTACAGGTCACCAGACTGTGCCTTAAATGATTTTTTAAAGTTACTCCACAAAATATTTATTCATCTGACCTTCCTAATTTGGCAGCCTAGGTTGGATCTGCAGATCCATTACTAAGCCCAGTTCTTATTTGACAGTTGACCCTCTCACCCTCTGCTCTGCTGGTTACATTAATTCATACCTCTTAGGACATTTCCTTTCATGCTCTTCCCCAGTTTAGTCCTCTCTTAATTCAAATAACAAATTAGTGTACAATGCTCTTCTGTCTTGTGATGTTAACTCTATCCTTGCTCAACATCATCGCATGGGAGGGGAGGGTCCCTGGAAGTGTCATCTGTGTGATCACATATGAACAACAGCTCCTGACAGAGGAGCTGGAGGGACATGCTAAGAGCAGCACCTGAACCCCTAATTCTTTAGTCCCAGGGCCTTGGGACTAAAGCCCAGGGTGGCTCCTTGTAGCATTGTTATGGTCAGAAAAATCATAGGCAGAGCTGTCATGAATATGTTTGGTGTGTTCACAACTTCTGTACAGCTGTTTCAGGTTTGAGCTCTCTGCATGTAGCATACCTTTTTGAACATGAAGCTTGGTCCACTAGTGTCTGTTGCCTTCTTTCTCAGAGCAATGACTGCCATCAACTTGTGCTTCTTTTTGCAAGTATTAGTGATGAGTTCCATGATCTTTATGGCACATGACTTTTGTTTTTCCACCGCCCTGTCCTCTAGCAGGTTCTTTCCTGTTGGAACAAGAGAATAACCTCCACATCCAGGGGACATTTTCCTTCAGGTCAATCTCAATCCTTAGAGATTGATTAATTCATATTAATTCCACACACACTCTCTTATGTAATACACACATAAAAACATATGTTATGAAATAACTTTGCCTGTTGCTGGTGCCACTGCAGACCTCACTGCTTTGGTGATATAACCTTTTAGATTGTGCTGCTAATGCTCTCACGATTGTAATTGCCCCTCATCCTGCTTCTTCCTCCTATTGCTCTCTTACTGACCTTCAGAGACATTTCCCCAGCAAGCATCCCCATGCCAGATATCATTCCCAACCTCATTTCACCACAGTGAATTTGGACAATCCCAGCCCACTGTCTGGGTCCTATCTCTGGCTCTCAGTGCTGCAGGAGAAGACGACTTCCAAAATACAATTCTCTACTTAGACTGAAGCCATTGTGAACCATCCCTAAAAACCACCATTTGTAAGCCAGCCAAACAATATGAGATCGTGAAAACAGGGTCTACAGAGGTGCCAGCATATTGCTTAACAGTGTTTATGAAGATTTGGGCCAGATACAGTGTATAAGTTCACTAAAGCCAACAACAATTTGTAGTTGCATTGACTGATGGTGGGATCTGCCTCTGAGAAACTGCTGTGCTTTAGTACACAGCCACCAGTAACAGTAAGTAAAGGGCCTATGCTTGGGAATCAGAGACGTGGCTACCAGAGTTTCAAGGATTAACAACAGCTCAAAAAATACCGGAATCTTTTGCTGTCTCCATTTTGAGAGAAGGCTTTGGTGGGCCACAGTTCCATTTCACCTACTCTGGTCACTGCTCTCTCAATCTTCCTCCTCACTACCCTTCAGAAGGGCTCTTTCCTGAAATAGCCTGAACAAACATAAAGCTTCCAGTGAGGCAATGTGATGATGGTTACTAAGCAGCCTTTGTAATGAGCACGCACCTCCCCCCTTTTATCACTTAGATGTTGTCTGCACAGTAGGCCCAATTGTAAGTAAATGCTGATGCTATAATATGAGCACACTTTAGCTTTCTACTCCCACATTGTGCTTTTGACATGCTACTTATTTTGAGGGAACTGAAAAAAATGAAGGTGATATTTCTTAGCTAAAAATACCTGGTGCGTGCTATCCAAGAAATCTAACAAAAACACTAAATATGTCCCAGGAAATCAAATTTATAGTGCAGGAAAGGCTTAGAGACTTCATTGCTCGAGTTACCAGTTGGATATCAGTTTCATCATCAGCAACCTCCAATTTCCTGTTTTGCTTATCATAGAATTACTGTTTTCTTTTTTTAATGTTTGTGCAGAGGTAACATGGTAACATGTGGTAAGAGCTAACCTAAGATTAGATACAGGGGTTTTCTATGATTAAAGACCATGTTTGGTTTATGATATTTTAAGAAACAATAATAATAAAAAAGTCAGGAACTGAATGCGTATAAAACACAAATAGTCCTTATATGCTTTTCTTTTGTACCATTGGAAAAAGTATGATTCATGGCAGTATGTGCATTAGTACTTTGTAACCATTGCTGATTTGTGTCCTGCTTTGAAACTGTTCCTTCTTACTGACTAATAAGTGCCACTATACCTCTGGCAGTTCATAACAACATTATACACTTCTAGCTTTTACAGAAACTTGTTTGCCTCTTCTGTCCTACCTGTATGAATCAGACATTGTGTCATTCTTTTGTGTTTAAAAACTTTCCTATTAATCTCACAAGTTGCCTGGTCTTGCAAAAGCCTGACCTGCTGTATTGTTTCACTCACCTATGAGCCCCCCTTGTCGCAGAATATTTTTTTTTTCGAGGATAAATGTATTTCTTTGTGTCGTGGTTTTGCCCCAGCCGGGGGCCGCACCCCACACAGTCGCTTGTACTTTTAAAAGGAAGGGGGAAGGAAAGTTGGGGGAAGGGGAAAAGGGAAGGAAGAAAGGAGGAAAATAAACCACAACCTAGAAACCAGAACCACGCAGGTTGGGATAAGGATAGTTTACTAAACAATAACAGAAAACTAGATATACCAATAACAGGAGTTTAAAGCACAAAATAGATGAAACTGGTGATACACAATGCAATTTCTCACCAAACCACACAACTCAGGCCGCACAGCTTAGAGCCCGTCCCGGACAACCCGACCGCCCCAGAAACTGCACGTCCCGGCGTTGTCTCCCCCTCTTCCCCCCAGTCCCCCCTTAAACTGAGCATGACGTAACTGGCATGGAATATCCTCTTTGGCCAATTCGAGTCACCTGTCCTGGCTGCGTCCCCTCCTTTCTCACTAGTAAGGAAGTATGCAGAGCTGAGAAAGGTCCTTGATTGCCCGGCAACAAATCGGAAACATCAGGGTGCTATCAGCACTATTCTCATGCTAACACCCAAACATGGCATTCCATTCACTGGCTAAAAAAAAGTTTAACTCCATCATAGCTGAAACCAGGACATTATCCACCCCTTATTCCATACCATTTACGTCATGACCAGATCCAACAATTTTCTTTGGGTACAACCAGTTTGGTGTTTCACACACCCATATATGTATGTACACATGTATGCACACATACGTGCATACAGATCTTATTCCCTCAGTCTGTGAATCATCCCTCTGAAGTTGTTGAGTTCACTTAGTCCATGATTTTCAGGCTCCATTTGTCGTAACAGTTTCTCTGGATAATTGTATGTTCCATTGGTTCGTTGCATGCTGCATCTCAGGCTCTTGACTGATACACCTGGCATGGTCCATGCTCATAGTCTGTGGGTCAGAGTTTATTTTCAAAGGGAGAAAAACGTTCTTGAGAGGCCAGGCTTTAGTTCCATCATCATGGCACTCATTCTTCATTAACTTGTATGACTCCGGCTATAATGCTATGGTACAACATACATCAATCATAACAACAATGAATATACAATAATGGGTTATTTGGCAATTATTACAAATTCTACTTCATTAATTATATTGGCTATTCTCACCCAAAATCAAATCCCCTTGAGGTACACATCGAACTTCTCCATCCCTCTGCATTACCCACCAAGTACAGCCAGGTCCTTGAGCAAAAACAATTCCAGACATGGGTTTACCTTTGCCTGAAGCAGGAATGACCCAAACTCTCTTTCCCAATACACTCTTCATATGCACTACTGGGACTCTGTCTCCCTCTACAGTACGTGGAAATTTTGACTGGGCAGGGCCAGCCCGATTGGTAGATCCCCTAGAGTTAACTAACCACGTGGCTTTGGCCAAGTGTGTATCCCAATGCTTGAATGTCCCACCACACATTGCTTTCAGTGTAGTTTTTAAAAGTCCATTATATCGTTCAATTTTCCCAGAGGCCGGTGCATGATAAGGAATGTGGTACACCCACTCAATGCCATGCTCTTTGGCCCAGGTGTCTATAAGAGTGTTTCGGAAATGAGTCCCATTGTCTGACTCGATTCTTTCTGGAGTACCATGTCGCCAGAGGACTTGCCTTTCAAGGCCCAGAATTGTATTTCGAGCAGTGGCATGGGGTACGGGATATGTTTCTAGCCAGCCGGTAGTTGCCTCCACCATTGTAAGCACATAACGTTTGCCATGGCGGGTTTGTGGGAGGGTGATGTAATCAATCTGCCAAGCCTCCCCATATTTATATTTCATCCACCGTCCTCCATACCAAAGGGGCTTTAACCGCTTAGCTTGCTTGATTGCAGCACATGTCTCACATTCGTGGACAACTTGTGCGATGGCGTCCATGGTCAGGTCCACCCCTCGATCCCGAGCCCATCTATATGTTGCATCTCTCCCTTGATGACCCGAGGTATCATGAGCCCATCGAGCTATGAATAATTCACCCTTACGTTGCCAGTCTAGATCTACCTGAGCCACTTTAATCCTAGCAGCCTTATCTACCTGATGGTTGTTTTCATGTTCCTCCATGGCCCGACTCTTAGGTACATGGGCGTCGACATGACGTACCTTTACAACAAGTTTCTCTAACCGAGCAGAGATATCTTGCCATAAGTCATCAGCCCATATAGGTTTGCCTCTACGCTGCCAGTTGTTCTTTTTCCACTGCTGCAACCACCCCCACAGGGCATTCGCCACCATCCATGAATCAGTATAAAGGTAGAGCCTTGGCCACTTTTCTCTCTCAGCAATGTCCAGGGCTAACTGGATGGCCTTCACCTCAGCGAACTGGCTTGATTCACCTTTTCCTTCAGTGGCTTCTGCTACTCTTCTTATAGGATTCCATACAGCAGCTTTCCATCTCCGATGCTTACCCACAATGCGACAAGACCCATCAGTGAACAGGGCATATCGCTTCTCATTCTCTGGCAGTTCGTTGTAGGGTGGGGCTTCTTCAGCGCGTGTTACCTCCTCATCCTCTGGTGACATCCCAAAATCTTTGCCTTCTGGCCAGTCTGTGATCACCTCCACGATTCCTGGGCGATTGGGGTTTCCTATTCGAGCCCGCTGTGTAATTAGTGCAACCCACTTGCTCCACGTAGCATCAGTGGCATGGTGTGTAGAAGGAACCTTCCCTTTGAACATCCAGCCCAGCACCGGCAGTCGGGGTGCCAGGAGGAGCTGGGCTTCAGTTCCAATCACTTCTGAGGCGGCTCGAACCCCTTCATAGGCGGCCAGTATTTCCTTTTCTGTTGGAGTATAATTGGCCTCAGATCCTTTGTAGGCCCGACTCCAAAACCCCAGCGGTCGACCTCGAGTCTCCCCTTGTGCTTTCTGCCAGAGACTCCAGGTCGGGCCGTTCTCCCCAGCTGCAGTGTAGAGCACATTTTTAATATCTGTCCCTGTCCGGACAGGCCCAAGGGCCACTGCATGGACTATCTCGCGTTTGATCTGCTCAAAGGCTTGCTGTTGCTCAGGGCCCCATTGGAAATCATTCTTCTTTCGAGTTACATGGTAGAGTGGGCTCACAATGAGACTGTAGTTTGGGACATGCATTCGCCAAAAACCTATAACACCTAAGAAAGCTTGTGTTTCCTTTTTGTTGCTTGGTGGAGACATAGCTGCTATTTTATTAATAATGTCCATTGGGATCTGACGACGCCCATCCTGCCATTTTATTCCTAAAAACTGGATTTCTCGCGTAGGCCCCTTGACTTAACTTCGTTTTATAGCAAAACCGGCTTCTAAAAGGATTTTAATTACCCTGTTTCCTTTTTCAAAAACTTCCTCTGCTGTGTTGCCCCATACAATGATGTCATCGATATACTGCAGGTGCTCTGGTGCTTCACCCTTTTCCAGTGTATTCTGGATTAGTCCATGGCAGATGGTGGGGCTATGTTTCCACCCCTGGGGCAGACGATTCCACTTGTATTGGATGCCTCTCCAAGTGAAAGCAAACTGTGGCCTGCACTCTGGCGCCAGTGGGATCGAGAAGAAAGCGTTCGCAATGTCGATTGTGGCGTACCACTTGGCTGCCTTCGATTCCAATTCATACTGGAGCTCCAACATGTCTGGCACAGCAGCACTCATACCTGGAGTGACTTCATTTAGGCCACGATAATCTACTGTCAGCCTCCACTCTCCATTGGACTTCCTCACTGGCCATATGGGACTATTAAAGGGTGAGTGGGTTTGGCTGATCACTCCCTGATCCTCCAGTTGACGAATCAGCTTATGGATGGGAATCAGGGAATCTCGGTTAGTACGGTATTGTCGTCTGTGCACCGTCGTCGTAGCAACTGGCACTTGCTGTTCTTCACCCTTCAACAACCCCACAACAGCAGAATCCTCCGAGAGTCCAGGCAAGGCACACAATTGTTCAATTTCTTCTGTTTCCAAAGCAGCTATTCCAAAAGCCCATCGGTACCCTTTTGGGTCTTTAAAATACCCTCTACGTAGATAATCTATACCTAAAATGCACGGAGCTTCTGGACCAGTCACAATGGGGTGTTTTTCCCAGTCCTTCCCAGTTAAGCTCACCTCAGCCTCTAGCACAGTTAGTTGTTGGGATCCCCCTGTCACTCCAGAAATACAAACGGGTTCTACCCCTTCATGATTCGATGGCATTAGAGTACACTGGGCACCAGTATCCACCAGAGCTTTGTACTCTTGTGGGTCTGATGTGCCAGGCCATCGGATCCACACAGTCCAATAAACCCGATTATCCCTCTCCTCCACCTGGCTGGAGGCAGGGCCCCTCTATTGCTGCTGATCATATTTGTTTTCCACTGGTTGCATAAAGGACTTAGAGGTCCCTTCAAAAGGATCAGGCACATCAGACATATAGGTAGGCCTTCCAGTTGGTCTAGGGAACTGCCCAGTAGAAACTGGTGCAGCCTTCTTCCTGGCAGAATCTCGTTGTGCGAATGTTTTACCCCGCAGCTCATTTACTCGTGCTCGAAGGGCTGAGGTGGGCTGCATATCCCATTTCCTCATGTCCTCTCCATGATCAAGCAGGTAAAACCACAATGTACGTCGTGGTGTGTATTCTCCCTCTTGGAACGATGGACGCTTTCTCCCAGTAGCTGCAACATTGCTCCATACGGGTTGGGAGTTGGACACATTGTTGTCAAGTCGTTGAACCAGTTTCTCTACTGCTGCAATGACGGAGAGGGAAACATTGTCTTGGTATTTCCGGAGTCGGCAGGCCACCTCATTTACGGTTGGCGGATTCGTATCATTCCAGTCAATTGCTGCCAGTGAATTGGTATACCCTGCTGGTGCACTTCGTACAACCTTACGCCACATATCTGGAGTGCATAGGACTTCATCGGGATCAGCGGGAAGCCGTGAATTGTCCAGATCATAATAAATTATCTCCCGTACAGCTAATTCTCTCAGGTGCTGGACAGCTGTCTCTATGCTGTTACACTTGGGTGTCTGGCATGTAATATATTCCTTTATGGGATATCTTTCCTGCACACTTGACAGTAGTCGCCTCCAGAGGCTGAGGATTTCTGGCCTCCTCCCAATTGCTTTGTCAATTCCTCCTTCTCTAGCTAGGGATCCCAACTGCTTGGCCTCTCTGCCTTCTAATTCCAAACTACTGGCCCCGTGATCCCAACATCGGAGCAACCAAGTGATAATGTGCTCACTTGGGTGGCGAGTGAAATCTTTTCGAACCTCACGCAGCTCACTCAGAGTCAGGGATCGGGTAACAATCTCTGGTTCTGCCTCATCCTGATATCCTCGAGATGATCCCAGTTGATCATCATCCTTATCCGTCACTATGCGAACTGATTCCTTTGTGCCTTTCCTCTTTTGTACGGGAGCAACAGACACTGGTGTGGACTGGTTTTTCGGATCATCTGCAGTGTCTGCTGTAGAGATTACAGTAGCTGCAGTGTCGGTCACAGGGGTTGCAGTAGCTGCAGTGTCAGCCCCAGTGGTTGCAGCAGCTATAGTATCTGCCAGTCTGTTTCCTTTCCCTTCTCCCTGACAGTGCTGACAGTGCTGCCTGCTATCAAGCAGTGTTTGATAAATAGTGGCCAGAGCCCAGCACAGTGCAGTAAGGTGTCCATCTCTGGGAAACCTACAGCAATTTTTCCTTAGGTATGCAGTCACTTGATCGGGGTCTTGTAGCTCTTCAGGAGTGAAATTCCAAACCATCGGGCGTGAGAAAGTACCTAGGTACTCACCCATACTTTGCCACATGCCCTGCCACTCGTGATTATTCTGTCTCCGAGAAAGATCTTCAGTGGTATTCATAAACCTATGCTTGATATATAACAAAAACTGAACCATCTGCACCAAACCTACCAATAGCAAAATGCTAGTTTGAATATCCCAGAGATATTGAAGATTTTCAAAAACTGCCCTAAGAGCTGTTGCATTTAGCCCAAAGGAAAAGAAAGCAGTGCCCCCACCATACCGGCTGCTGTTATTAACCCCTCCCTGTCCAAAGAATGGACAGAACAGCAAAACCTCATACAAGTACCAGCTTAAGCTCATGATCATCGATATTATTGTATCATAGACCGATATCATAAAATACACTATAATGAAGTATGGGAACAAATACGGGAGCCACAGACCTGAGAGAGTAAAGAATCCTGCCAGGATTGTATACAGCATGCGGTAGTTTTGCTGCCACAGCCTTGTGAATAAATACCACAGCATTGTGACCAGAGATTGCTTAAACAACAGTGCTTATCTTAATTGCGATAGTTAGGGTCAGATCTACCGTTATCCCAACCGTTCGTGCCCCACGTTGGGCGCCAAAATAACTGTCGTGGTTTTGCCCCAGCCGGGGGCCGCACCCCACACAGTCGCTTGTACTTTTAAAAGGAAGGGGGAAGGAAAGTTGGGGGAAGGGGAAAAGGGAAGGAAGAAAGGAGGAAAATAAACCACAACCTAGAAACCAGAACCACGCAGGTTGGGATAAGGATAGTTTACTAAACAATAAAAGAAAACTAGATATAACAATAACAGGAGTTTAAAGCACAAAATAGATGAAACTGGTGATACACAATGCAATTTCTCACCAAACCACACAACTCAGGCCGCACAGCTTAGAGCCCGTCCCGGACAACCCGACCGCCCCAGAAACTGCACGTCCCGGCGTTGTCTCCCCCTCTTCCCCCCAGTCCCCCCTTAAACTGAGCATGACGTAACTGGCATGGAATATCCTCTTTGGCCAATTCGAGTCACCTGTCCTGGCTGCGTCCCCTCCTTTCTCACTAGTAAGGAAGTATGCAGAGCTGAGAAAGGTACTTGATTGCCCGGCAACAAATCGGAAACATCAGGGTGCTATCAGCACTATTCTCATGCTAACACCCAAACATGGCATTCCATTCACTGCTAAAAAAAAGTTTAACTCCATCATAGCTGAAACCAGGACACTTTGTCATTCCAAATCATTCTGTGACTGTACAGCTTTTTCCTCTAAAGACATTCAAACCCAAGTAAATCTCCTCAAAACTCCTCTCAAGATGTAACATATCATTAGCCTCTCTCAAGTTCCTTGGGAGGTTCCTGAGCAAAAGGTTTGATGCTGCCTGGATGTTGTCCAGCTGGACTCAGTGTTGCTATGAGGGACGTTTGGGCTGTCCAGGAAAGGACATTCCCTTAGGATTGATGCACCAGTTCTGCATATCTCACAACTTTAGGCTGGACCTGTAGTTCCTTTACTGAATTTTAATCTAATTTTTGAGAAGCACAGCGTGCTGCATTCAAAGCAAAATGAGAACTTCCCTGCAAGTGAGTAAAATCACACTTAAGGGGTCTCTATAGTAAGGGAAGAAGAAAGAAAACACCAGTGATCCGTTGGTGACAGTGTGGTTATTTAGGCTAATGCATATTTTCTAAGTTTGCATATTCACCAACATGTGTTCTGCACCAGGGGAATAAACACATTTCCAGTTGTTATTTAGGATTAAAAATAGGAGGGTAATAAAAGTAAAACTGCTTATTGAGGCAGTATGAATTTGACTTTAAGAAAACAAACCTTTTAGTCACCTTACCAATTCATTGGCAGGTTTTTTAATGCTGTGTTTCTCATTTGTGAAAAGATACTTTAAGAGATGTAAAATCAATATTAATGCACAAAATAAATCCAGCTTCATGACTTTATTAAGAAGTTATAAAAATACAGTAGATTTATAAATGCAAAAGCCTACAGAAAATGTCTGTTGTCCACTTGGAGTCATCAGAATCTCCTGGTTGAAAAGCAAACATTAGCTAACAGACATTCAAAATAAAACAATAATGACTTGTGCAAGTAATTATTTCCTATTCACAAGATCTGACTTGTTTTCTGCTTAAGCAGCTACAATACAGTTTTGAGGCTCTCTACTGCTTCTTTTTCTTGAAGAACAATGCAGCGGTATTCAGAGAATGTTTCCCTTTGGTGTAGGTGAAGTTCAGCTCACAAGCCCATGTTTATACGTAAAACTTCCACCTTTATTAGTTCAGGAAACAAGACTACCCTTTTGGGCACTTAAACTCAGATATCTGGGATCAAGAAAATTTGGTCAGAAGTCCAGTTAATATCAGTGCAAATCCTTCTCCCACATCTCCTTTGGTTTTGTTAAAATATGGACTTCCCAGTGGGCATTTTACAGGCAGTTCTGCTAGTGAGTTCAATAGGGGAAAATAGTAGCAATATTCAAAAATCTGTCACCTAAGGTCCCCAGAAAGGACATCTCTGCATCTTTTATTGCCAGCACCAAATAACACATCTCAGAAAACAGAAAAGAGAAATTGCATGTGTATGTCAGCAGTTTTCCCTGTCTTCCCTCACTCATGGATACTTCTCTACTCTGCCTCTCATGTGAACGTAGCTGGTCCTTGCATTTATGCAGGTAGGAAGAACTTGAGCCACAGGTCATTGCAATAAGGATGTTGTTAGGGTGTATGACAGAAAAAGGATTAGAAATGATCTGCCCTACAGAAGAGGCCTGGCCTTGCCTTGCCTTGCCTTGCCTTCCCTTCTCTTCCCTTCCTTTCCCACAATGTTTTATTTGTCTATGTGAAATAATGTTTATGGAATAATGTACTCTAAATATATTGTACATTCGTATACTGTAAATGTGTATCTAAATATATGGCTATAAACAGGCATGGCAGTAAATTGTTGTGAGTTATAAATGGTGTCCCCAGACAATCAGTTCTTAAAAGCTGAAAAGAAGTTGTAAAAGCCCAGAACACAACAAACTGGTCTCAAGATTTCCTTTTCTGGGTGGTTCTCTGGTTTTAGCAATTAATATTATTAAAGAGAAATAAAATGGCATGGTCTCCATAAGTTTCTGACCCTCTGCATAAAAATACAATGCCTGTAAATCACATAATAGTGCCCAATGGACTTTTGTTGCCTCTGCTATCTGCCCTGATAAGCAAGGTCTATGGGCTGTGTGAGGTTTTCAGTATGAGTCTTTCATCAAGAGTATGATTAATATCAGGAAGTGAAAATATCCATTCACATTTTGGTGCCCACTGCTTTTTTATTCTGCTTCACCCTTATATTTAGTGGCATCTACAGAGTTCCAGATAATATATTTTCCTGAACTTTTTGGTAGGTTTGAAGTGTCTGGCATTGATGCACAGCCAGCGGGGGAGGAAGAAAAGGTGGGTTTGTTGCAAAAACAGAATTCACAATGATTACAGGGCCACAAAACTCATGTTCTGTGCAAGTAGCTGATGGGAGACTCTTCCCTTCAAGCAATGCTGAATCAGAAGCTTATCATGGAAAGAACAAAACCAAATCCTCCTCTACTATGCAAGCACACCAGAGGTGCACAGGTCTTTTACAGACTGTAGATTTTCCAGCTATGAAGGGAAAAAATGCCAAAACAACCATGTTGAGGTTTCTGTGAGGTACTGAGTAGCTCATGAAGAAGCTTGCTTGCTTGAAACTAAATCCATGCATCAATACACCATTTTTAGTGTATGCTAGTTCACACATTAGCATTTGGATAATTCAAATTCCATCAAATCTGTGTATTGCCCCAGGACCTTCTTCTCCCCCAGCCCTGGGCTCTCGGCAGGGACCTAGCTGCTCCCTCAGCTTGTGTGGACAGAAAATGGTTCCAGTTTTCATGTGCTAAACACATGTGCATGCCTAGACATGTATGTATGTGGCCTTACTTCCATGCTGCTACTAAGGATCGCCGCTCCAACATAGTAGCTTTTGCTCTGTGACTGTATTTTATTTCAACAGGTGCCTTTTCAGTGGAGCAGCAATTCAGCTAGCACTCACCTCCCATCATGGCACACGTCTGCAGACCTGCAGCTGCTTATGCCAAGCCACATTTGTCCTACTAGCTGTATATCCAGATTGCATTTCTGGTAGGACTTACTACTGAAGAAATGGGTCAAGCATGCAGGAATTTTTGACAAAGACTTCTTTAAAACAGCCCTATCAATCTATTGTGTACTGTATTTCACTCACACATTATGAAATAAGACTAGGGAAAATGTTCATCTGCAAAAAATTCCCCAAAGAGAGGCATGTCAAGACCACTAGTCTTTCCATATTGTTATGAATGAAACTAAAAGTTTCAAGTATCAACCCCCAAAAGAAATCACTAGGGATTTCCACTCCCCTCTCTATTTTAAAGTAACCGCATTAGAAGTATGCGTATTTATACATTAAGGCATAATGCACACACACAGAGAGAACAGCGACTGCTGCTCCTGATACAGTGAATGACCGAGAATTGGCTGGGGTTCAGAGAATACTCCATGTTTTGGAGACTGTCATGACAGGCAGGGATTAGATTTTACATGAGTGGTGATGAGGATACTTCTACTGACATGTGAGGGCTGTGCGTTTTCTTGCCAGTGGGACCGAGCCACTCAATTCATCCTTCTCACTGAGAAAGGAGCACATGAGCTACAGAGACTCCCTGCTTACACAGGGAGGGTTACATGGCACACAAATGGAGCGTAGCTACATACTGAGTCCAGCATGACAGATTATTAAGGCCTGCTTTTCTCCCTCTTAATTATTTAGAATTTCTTACCTTTTGCAGCTGGGACTGGCATTGCTACAGAGCAATGGTGGTAGCTTGTCACTAAGCAGAAAATCAATCCCCGCAGATGTATAATCTACTGTTTTGAGATATTTAAAATGCATATTTTGTTTCAAGAGTCGTCATCACTTCTTATTAGTCATTACTGCAGCAGTCCTATATAAGGCACCTTCCCTTACTTTTTCTATAATCACTCCAAAATATTATTTTGTTTAAATTTCTGCTTTTCCTACCTTGAAAACTTGTTCTTCTGGGTCACAGTGCACCCAGATATTATGGGACAAGGTGCAGCATCAAATATCTTAACAGAAGCTGATTATCACCAGTCAATCAGTACAAGTTTTTGGTCAACAGTTACTTCTAGGCACATCATCTATAGAATAAATGTAAAAACACAGAAAGTTAAATGTTTTTATTCTGCATTATATGAAGCATATGAGTTTACCATAAATGCTTTTAAAGAGTTCATTTAAAGACAGTTACTGGCAATGTGTTTGATTCGTAGAGTGTAGATTGTGTGGTCTAGACATCTTTTTATTTTATATCAATGTATGTTTTTTAACTGATTAGCACTTATTATTTTTGCTCCTTACCCATGTAGCACACAACTTAATGAAGCTGGTAAGCAGTTAACAAACTCAGTAAGTGTGTTTCAACTTCTGTCAGAGTGACTGTATGACCGGGCGGGTTTATGTTTTGGAACGTTCCCCGGAGCCATGCAAACCATGATGGAACTTTTGGTTTGTGCAGTATATAGGTATGCTTGTGAGCAATTTTTGTGCTTCCCCCTGCCCTCACCAACCCCCCTTTTTTTTTCAACCAGCTCAAATAAAATAAGACTGAACATAGACGCTTATGCCAAACAATAAAAACTCGAGATTAGCAGGCTTTAAAAATGTTATCTGCCATTCCAGCCCGGCAATTTTGGATTTCCAGGTTTGAGTAAGATCACTAGTAATAAAACAGATACAATAAAAGAGACTGTTCTCATGATATTTCCAGAATGGCCAGACAGTAAATCTCACTAGGCAAATAGATTTCCAGCATACCTCTAATGTCTAGGGGTCTGAATAAACAGAAATAATTTATTAGGATTCACTCATCACTTGGGCTGAATGTGGCTTGTGTTGCAAATGCAGGCATGGCTTGTAAATTATCTTGAAATCTTCAGTTTTGAGTTTGTGGTTCAAATGAAATCAAAACTTGAAAACCAGAAACTCAGCTATTATCTTGTTTTGTCCCAGTTTCCACCCCAGGTAATGATCTAGCTCATGCTTGCTTGAACCGTAGCCTGTGCTTATAAAAACCTTGCCAAATTTAGCTCAGATTTGGGGTTCTTCGTCAGCATCACGGCGGCAAGCAGAGTCAGGGTGCAGTGCCGTGATATGAAGCTCTATAAACTAAAATATCCCTTTCTGAAGAATTTTAGTAGTACCCCTGAGCTTCCTTTATTAGAAATGACACAAAGCTACAAGACAAGGAGGACTGTATTCTGCTTGGGAGGTGTAGGACACTTGAAATACTTTCTAAGACAGCAAGAGCCATGTTTTGGGGAAAAAAAACAACCCACACTTCCCTCTGGCTCTGGTAACCAGGTTTTAAGAGCACTGAGATTCATTTAATACACCCTGAGAAAGCAGCAAAAGAGCTGACTGACCTGCAACAATAAGGGCATGTCCACACTGGAAACTGGCTGTGGATGAGGTGCATTGAAGGATCCACAGCAGCCTCTGTGCAGGCAGCATGCTAGCATGCCACACGTTCCCATCCTTACAGTAATAGTGCTTTGTGCAGCAGGTCTTTAAATGTCTCAGCAGAGAAGGGGATATTTCCCCAGAGTGCCGCAAAGTCTGGTCAGTCACCATGGAAAATGTCCCTGAGCAGGGTTTTTGGGAGGATATCACCATCCTTAGAAGGCCAAATTGCATTCTGCCATGAGAAACAAGCCTGCTATTTCTACATTCCTGTGGGTGAATCCCATTTAACTTTGCTGTGGTGTCCTGAAGAGTTCTTTATTGGACTCTCAGGCAGAAGAAAGGAGGGAATGGTACCTTGGGAAGCTGCAGATGTCCTATCTGATGTATGTTTGGGAGCCTGAAAAATTTGCCTTTGAGGTCTGGGTTGGAGGATAATAAAGCCTGTCACAGCAACTGCTTTGAAAGGAGAAAAAAAACATGTGTAATCAACAGGAAAAAGGGATTTAGGTATGTAAATTGACAGAGAGTAGTGCCCTTGGAACTACTGCCATTGACTTAGGACCCAGGACACCGAAAACATATAGCTTGATACCTGTGCAATCCAAAATCAAAGATCACAGAATCACAGAATCACAGAATTGTAGGGGTTGGAAGGGACCTCGAGAGATCATCGGGTCCAACCCCCCCGCCAAAGCAGGCTCCCTAGCTCATATTGCTCAGATAGGTGTCCAGGCGGGTCTTGAATATCTCCAGTGAAGGAGACTCCACCACCCCCCTGGGCAGCCTATTCCAGTGCTCAGTCACCCTCACTGTGAAAAAGTTCTTCCGCATGTTGGTGCGGAACTTCCTATGCTCCAACTTGCAGCCATTGCCCCTTGTCCTATCCCCACAGACCACTGAAAAGGGGCTGGCTGATTCCCCCTGCATCCCCTGCTTCAGATAATTATAAACTTTGATTAGGTCCCCCCTTAGTCTTCTCTTCTCAAGGCTGAACAGTCCCAGCTTACTCAGCCTTTCCTCATAGGGGAGATGCTCTAGGCCCTTAATCATCCTCGTAGCCCTTCTTTGGACTCTTTCCAGGAGATCCCTGTCCTTTTTATACCAAGGAGCCCAGAACTGGACACAATACTCCAGGTGGGGCCTGACCAGGGCAGAGTAGAGAGGGAGGATCACCTCCTTTGACCTGCTGGCTACACTCCTCCTGATGCATCCCAGGATCCCATTGGCTCTCTTGGCCACCGAGGCACACTGCTGGCTCATGGCCAACCTGTCATCTACCAGGACCCCCAGGTCCTTCTCCACTGAGCTCTTCTCCAGCAGGTCTAAGAGATTAACAGCCACCAGATCTAGCTGAGACCAAGCACTGCCGCTCACAACACTGTTGGCCACAGTAGAAATTGTTAGTAGAATATGGTTACTCTCTCAAGGGAAACCAACAAGGGAGACAAAAGATGCTAGAAATAAACAAATGCCAATGTTCTTTTTGCCCCTACTTTACAGCTAGAAACCTGAGGCAGAGGAAGATTAGTTTGATCCATATCACCCACAGAATCTGCTGCAGACTTGTGAACCATGCCTGGTACCTAAAGTCTGGGTCCAGGTCCTTTAATATAGTCCCACTTCCTTGCTTCCTGCTTCCTTAAAATTTCTTGGTGGAAGCTTGAAGTACCATTGCCAAAACAGCTGCTTCACTATATATTTTTTATTCATTCATGTCTGACTCCTGATTTTCACTAGAAACCACAGCTCCTCCAGCCTGGGGATTCCTTTTGACACTGCAATAACAAAACACATTTTGCTCATCACTTTCTCCCAATGGGAGTATCGTGTGCTGTGCCCATATCTTCTGCGTGCTGGAAACACTCTGCTTCAGATTCTGAACTCACAGCTCTAATGTGCGCTTCTTATCTGTGTCGGACTGGGGAGACAAGAGGATACAAAGAAAGGATACAATCTACTTTTTCATCTTCTCTGCCTCCAGATCTCACCTCCCCGTTCCTACAGTCCATGTAATAGTAGTGGGGGAAAGAAAGAGAGTGAGACTTAGCATGACTGTTGTGCTAAAAATGAGGTGTCTCTAAAAGAAAGCCCTTTTCACCTTACAGTATTTGCTGATTTTCTCTGCCAAAGGTACTGATGCCACTGAGAAAAATGCCAAAATGTATTAGAACAGCCAGAGCCATCAGCCTGTAAGCCAGGCTAACTGGGAGTAAGGATCCTGTTGACCTCAACGAGTCTTTTGTGATTTCCAATGCACTATGAAAAAAAAATGCCTTCAAATTACCCAAGAAGTATGTTAATAGCTGACTAATGCACAAGCTGGCAGGAATCATTGCTGCCTGAGCACGGCTCATTAATCTTACTGTTCATTAAAGAAATTCCAAACTTTTTAATAAACAATTTTTATTTAGGAAGTAAAGAACAGTGGAGTGCGCTATTTGCTAGGCAAGTGAGATCCCTGTGAAAATAAAACATCTCTTTAAATGTTTTTTTGCATGTAAAGCCATTTTTCTTCCACCACTAAGTCTGGAAATGCAGAGAGTACTTTCCTCTTCTGCAAACTCTCAGAGCTGATTTTCTCATTTGTCTTTTCACCTTTGCAAGCTTGTCCTTCCTAAGCTGGAAACCTCTTGCTGATGATACCCTGCCCGTTTCTGCAGGAGGGAGGTAGCATTTCTCTCTGGCAAGGAGCTGGGACGTTGCTGGGGAGCAGAAATGAGAGGAGACATCTTCTTGCTGACAGCTGGGCAAGATGCTGCACGCTGGCCCGCAGCACTGGAAGTACCACTTCACATCAGCTCAGACCCAGTTGTGGTCATGTTTCCACATGAGAAGAAACCATGGGGGCCTCCTGTTTCCCCAGCCTCCTGGGAAGTATTGCACTCTGGCTTTGTGAAATGGAAACCTGGGATGATTTTTTATGCTGGGGCAATTGCCTTCATGTTCCCTTTTGCATGCGGTTGTGGTATGAAGTGCTGTAGTGGAATAGATAACTCTGTCCAACCTTATTATTTGGGATGCCTTCATCTGTATAGCATGAGTTACTGATGCAGCAGTGAAAAGGGAAGATGAACTGCATTATCACTAGTTGTTACAGAAACATGGTTGGTTTTGGTGATGTTTTGTCAATAAACACTTGGGCAGAACAACTTGACTTGAGATACTGCAAAGTGCTGATCACACAGAGAGATAGAAAAAAACGTGAGAAAACATCTGATCAGTATGGTCACTGACATTTTACATCCACGCACATCTCAGTACAGACATACGCTAACTTTTCTAAGTAAATGCTCTTCAAGGTTTCTACAATAATTTTATTTGCCTTTCAAAACAACCCAGGCTTCAGGAATTATTAATGCAGCAATTAGTATGCTGATCATGCCCAGCATGCTTAAATCTTTATTGGCTGTATGCACCACCGAAAGTTTTAGTTTTATTAAACCTGAGCCTCCTACATACTGCTGTTTAGTGTGTGTTACAAAACTAAGATCAGCTCCCAGTGTAATGTAACCCATATGTTGGATCGCTTGCTTCAGTGACTAACAGAAATATTTCAGGTAGCAAGTATTTTCTTAGTACTCTGTTATAAAAATATGTCAGGCACACAATGTTTGCATTATATGTTCCTTTTCTGTTATAGAAAAGGAATTCTGCGCCAAACCCCTGTGATCCATTCTGAACAGTCATTTGCACCAACCATGTATCAAACCACTGCGAATCATCATGCATCCGTGAAGATTTGGCAGTGAGATAGACAATGGGTTAAATTAAGGCACAGTTCTCTTCATTATATGGAGATAGATAGATAGATAGATAGATAGATAGATAGATAGATAACATACTGTATCTGCAAAGCAAAAACTAGATGTAGGTCGTAGGTTTTATTCACATGAAGAAAGCGGCAAGTGCAGCTGAGAGGGGTTTTTTTTTCCTCAGCAAGTGCCAGAGGCTATAGGAAATCTTCCAGGCATGATGCTAGGCATATTGATCTTTGCAGAATTGTCTTTCTTTCATACCCTGAAGACAAAAATGTCAGCATGATGGAGCAGCCTCCTGAGAAGCCCTGGTCTGAGTCCCTCAAGGCAGAGCTATACTGCCTGCTGTCTTGCAAACACTAACTGGACACATCCTACAGGCACAGTTCTTCCCTCGACACAGCATCCAGCTGTAATACTGGTGTTTGCACCACTTGTAGGAAAGAGAAGAGCCAGAACTGACATGATCTGTAAAAATAATTGTGACAGGTGAGGCAGAGTCTTGGCCAGGCGGTTAGAAAAGTTTATTCCCTTACACCATACAAAGAAGAGGTAATTTGCCAAGTCTGATTCAGATTCAATCTGTGGCCATTTATACAATTAATCTGACTAATGGAGCTAGTCTAAAGACACTTCTGACAACACATGAGTTGCTCCTCCCATGACGTATAATTTAGTTTTGGTTCCAACAGATGAACGTTCAGGCTTTAGGTGGAGGTGACATCCCCAGCCATTGATCCCCTTTACATCCCAGGTTATCATCTTCTGTAAAAGGGGAAGAGGATACATACTTGCACTGCTGAGTGCCTGGCACATTGATCTGATACAACGTGTAGGTGCTCTGCTGTCTTCTGCCACCTCTGCTACAGCAAGAGTCTCCCATCTCGGTCTTGTCAACACTAACATCCAAGGGGCTCTGGCAGATATCTTAAATTTCTGTTGGCAGGATTTGACAAAATGTCTCTGTCAGAGCCCCCATGAGAGCAGGATTTAGGACTGAGGACAGATGGAGAGCTCTGCATTTGCAGAGCAAGAACAGCACAGACAGTACAGGATTCACACACTGACACAGGCAAAGTGAATCTGAAGCCTAACAGAGGAACTCCATCACCCCAGACTCAGTAACTGAAATTCTGTGCTTAAACATATTGTACTTGCTCTGTTATACTGAGATATCTGGCAAAGATGTTCTCCAGGGGAAGGAAAAAAAAGAATAAAAAAAGAATAACTCTTGAAGCTAGCCAACAAATTTCTGCTCCATCAGCTGAATACATTTGAAAGTCAACACACTCAGGCTTTGTTGGAGCTAATTCCAGCACTTAGGATTTAAGTGCGAATCCCCCTCCCTTACCCATAAATACACACATTTAAATGTGTTCATTTGAGTGTTTCAAGTCATCTCAAATTCCATGGCATCCACAGAAAAAAAAAGCCAGTCTAAAGTCAACAAAGCCCACAATGTCATTGTAAAAAGAGGTGCTATTGGGAATTAATTTCTGTTTTCTGTGTTATATCCACCACTGTTTGCACAATTGCTAGCCCTGACAACACAGCCTTAAAGATAAATTTTGTTTATATCTTCTTTGTCAGTCATTGTAATCAGAAATACAATTTTTCAGATTTAGTAGAGCTCTAGGGAGGTTAAACAGGTTATGGAAAACTTGAGAAGAAGAGTTAAATTTGATGTAAAACAAGTGTTTGGGGAATGTAAGCTTGTTTTTTTCTCCAAATTCACAATTTTTGAAGTCCAGATAGTTGCAGCAGCAGACAACATGAACAAAACATGAGAAATGCTAAAACAAGTGGTAGTTTGGCTATCAACTGGACTGGGATTTCACATGCAGTGTCTGCTCCTGCTTCAACATCTTCCCTCCAACCTAGTAGATTTATTTCAGTCATATCCATACTGAATCTGAGCCAGTTAACCCACCTCTTTTGCTTGTATAAAAGCACATGCACAATTTTGCTACCACAGAATAAGCAATTCATAGATCAGGGCTATTTTCCCACCCTCCTTCCTATGTTTACACACAGCAACAGGGCTCCTATTAGCTTGGTGGCTTTCCAAAAACTGCAGAGGGTGACTAAATGAGCAAGAAGGTATACCTGAAGTTCCTCCAAAACACATCCGAGTGCCTGAAAACCCTTTCTTGCTGATCCAGTTCTTCATGGTGGCTGCACAGCAAATTCATACCTCAGATAATGCAGGGATGGTGCTTGTACCTGAGCTGGGCAGCACCCACTTGAAGTTTCAGTAACTAGGCCTGGGTGTCCCAGGGATGGGGGCATGCTGCAGAGCCCTGCTGTGGAGCAACCTAGTAGAGGACCTGAGCTAAAGCAGTGAGACTGACACTGTTGGGGAGGAAGCACAGCTTCCTTCACAGCTGGATGTGACTGGTAGAGTTCAAAACATGAACCTCTGCAATTGTGTTGCTGTTACTGATAGAATTTGCTGTGGGAGGACCACAGGCCTCATCAAAACGGACAGTGTCCCCAGTAATGGGACACCGGCTGCTATAGTCCTTATAGTAAAGGTTATGAGATTCTTCAGTTTGATATTTTGGGGACTCTGACAGCCACATGTGCTGGAAAATAACCCCCTTTAACCCCCTGTTACATTTCAACAGTGCACCCATCCCCATCAGACTTGAATAACTTCCTCTCTACCTACCCTTTCTTTCCCTCTCCACCTCCTCCCTTTAATACAAGGGAGCCCAGCTCCACCTGTGTACACAGTTGTATAATTTTTCCCAGGTTAAATATCCTGGAGTTTTACATCTGTTCCTGACATTCCCAGTACTGAGCACTGGCAGAGAGAATACTGGGATGGCTAATGGCCATTCCTTCAGACATTTTATTAGATCGTTTTGAATGTAATAGTGAGATGATACTCCTAGCCCTAGTGCTCTGCTGCATTTAATAGCTTGCCTCATACAGTCCAAACAAGTTTAGTATTAAAATAAAATAATAAAAGAAATGTAGAGGTGTTGTCACAAAACCATCTGTTCAAACATCATCAAGTGGGGAAATCCTGCATTTAAAATAATACTTTCTGCAGCCTGGTATTACTGAGCAGTCAGGCTTGCCTGCTGAAGCAGGTAGGGCTATTGTCAGAGAATTTTCTTTAAATAAATAAAGATTTTTTTCTTTTCCAGCTTGTGTGAATGAGCTGAGTCATATTTAGTAGCTTATTCAATTCATGCCTCAGTTCTTTCAGGACTCAGGTAGAAGCTGAAAGAGAAACATTTATGCCAAACTCTTGTTTTGTTCAGTGTAGCTTTTGTCTAAGAAAAACAATTCTCCACCCTTCTCAGTAAGCACTGAAATTTTAAATTGTTGTGTTTACATCTCTCATCAAACTTCTATCACATATTTGTATGAAAGCTGAGCTGAAAATGCACTTCTTCGAAGAGATGCTACCATGAGTCCAGTGGTGTCTGCAGTTTGCATTAAAGCCAGAGACTTTTAAAAATCTTCAATTACTCTGCAGAATCATACATAGTCTCCCCTTTTTTATCATCAGAGCTGAAGAAAAAAATAGGAGATGAAAATACGTGCGCAGCTGTAGAGTGTCCAAAATGCCTGACTGCTCCTGCTGGAAGGTGCAACTTAAGCCCTGGCTAATAAGAGGGAAGCAAGGTCCTCACTGGCGTGACCCACTCAGCTGAATTCAGCCTCTCTTGTCTTTGTCAGCACTGGAAAATGACTCAGCTTAAGCAGAGTGTGACTTTGCAATTGCCTATCTAGGCTGGTGCCTGTCGCCCCATGTGGACAGGGGCATGTCCATCTCGGGTTGAAAGCAAATGGCCATGTCTGAGGTGGAGGCGAGTGGCACTGCACAGCATCTGCGACACAGCAGCTCGGCAGGACTGACCTCAGCAGCAGAATCCACCTCCAGCTATTTATGTTCATTCTGGGGAGCTGTGCCCCACATTTGGGCCCTCACACCTGCAGCCTGCCGAGTACTACTTGCCCTCCATCGCCGGGTGAGAAAGGAGAGGGTGGCAGAGCTCTCCTTCTGATGCCACATACCTGCCCATGCAGGAAGTGGGCAAAAGTCTTCCCTCTGCTCAGTGACAGGCACTAATCACCCTGCTCTGGTCCCTTCAGGCCAGGCTGTGGGAGCACAGCTTACCATGTGTTTCAGTCTGGTCTGCCCCAAAACATAGCCTATAAGCATCAATACTCTTCAGTATTCTTTTAGAAAGAAAATAAATGTGTTTTTTTCTAAAATATGGGATACATTTTTTCTCCTACTGAGGAGGCCCAGGATTTGAAATCACAAAAATACTTAAGTGTGCTCCAAGCTTTAAATACCACAGGGGATTTATTCAGCGCTCAAACATGTGTTAATGGATGAGTTTAAATACGTGCCTAAGCACATTGCTGAATTGGGGCCTAAACCAGCATATTTTCATTTTATTTTTATGAAATTTCTTTAAATATCCATGCAAATAACTTGGTGAAACTTGACTTCACTGAAAAAACATTGACTGGAAATTATTTCTTAATTAAAATCCAAAACCATAATTTTTCATCTACAGATGACGTGTGAGATTTTTCCAGTGTGAATTTGGTGTGGTACAGAATTTCAGGTGCAGAGAAGAGGAGTGGGAAAAGGTGGGCAGTCATCTGGAAACTGTAGGGAAATATGACAGGGCAAAGGAAACCAACAGGCATGTATAACAAATCTTACAAAAGGATATATGCAGGTTTTAACCAACAATTGCTGGGTGACAGTTCCTGGGAAAAAGAATCGTTTTGCTGCTTCACACTGTAATTTCTGAACATATTCGGCAAGGGTGGTGGTGGTGGTAGTGTTAATGTAAACTGTTGGAAATCAGCCTTTTAAAGTAGATCCAGCACAACAAGCAGCTGGGAAGAAATTCAGTTGGCTTCTGTGAGGTGCATAGCTTGAAATTGTGTTTTACCACCTTGCAACCCCTGCCCGGCTATTTCCTGGCTCCTGCTCTCCTGTTTGAATTGGAGCTCAACAAAGTGAACTGTCACAACAATGGTAACTCAAACCCTACATATTTCTCAAGGCTGTATTGTGCTCTTCCAGGTAAGGAACTTTCCTACTGCCCAGAGCTGCAAATGATGAAGTAGAAGATATGAGAGTGTGAGAGGGCAATTGGATTGCCAGTCTCAGAGATGAGGAGGCACAGCATTCGGCATGTCTAAAAAAAGACTCTCAGAGCAAGGAGTTCCCACCTCTCCACTGGGGAAGTACCCATGCCAAAGCTGAAAAAGAAAAAGGGTGACAGGAAGAAATCTCCTCATATGCAGACAAAATTTTGCCAACGTCTGATGTGCCCACAGTTAAATGTTTTGCAGCACTTGAGAGTGCAAGGGGTCAGCACCAATTGCCACATGCCTGGTACTGGTGAGATGCTACTTACAGGAAGTATTTAACCCTTTTCTCCATCACTCACCTTCAATGATACAGCAGGAAAAAGGTACCTGCCCGTACAGATTTTATTACTGAAACTGCCCTGACTTCTGTCCAGAGCATCAGTGGTCACAGGGGGTTGTGCTGCTGCTGGTGTTTGGTGTGAACAGTGCTCCAAGGCAACAAAACTCACATGTGAGCTCTGTTTTAATGCTTCTCCTGCAGGGCTGAACCTAGACCTATCAACACACTTTAAGGGTTAACATTTGCAGAAAACTCAGAGTTTATACTTTGAGGTGTTTTGGAGTAGGTTGCTGCTTTCCCCTCGACAAAATCCTCACCCTGCCCTTTTGGAAGATCAGTGACAGAACTGTCATCGACCACAAAAGCCGGCTGAAGCATATCTATGTTTACATGCATGATTTTCCTATATTTGGATGCCAGTGCCAAACATTTTGGATGCTGTCCCTGCAGTGGCCGTTGTGGCCGGTGCCCCACTGGCGGGAGGTAACCCAGCTTTAGGGCTGGTGCCTCTGAGCTTGGCAGGTCCTTCCTCCTGAAAAGTGAGAGGCATAGCTACCCCACACGAGGATGTGTGAGGATTAGCTCTCTGTAAAAACAGACGTCTCCTCTGTGGATCACAATTTATATTGTGCGAGAGGCCTCGCCCAGGTCTGGGTATCGCTGCCTCCAGCCCTGTGCAAACACACGGGCTGACAGACGGTCTGTGACAAAGGGCTCCTGGCCCGAAAGTGTTGGGACAGGTGATGGAGACAAACATGTGGATGGGAGAGGGGGAGGAGGAGGAAGGTGATGGATGGAAATACAAAAGTTGCAGGATGTCTTTGTGCTTAATAGCTGCCAAGTGCTCCGGTAGGGCTATTTGGCCAAAATAAAAAGCATGTGAACTCTGCAAACATAAAAGCAAAATACTGTAATTGCAATACAAGGAGCTAGAGATTCATACTTATAAAAGAAAATAACATTTAAAGCTATTTTTAAGCTATTTAAAAATAACATTTAAACCTTTTGATTTAAAGGCAGATACTTAAAAAAAAACAGGCCAAAAAAACCAGATCATGTGGACTTTAGAAAATCCTGGGAACATTTCCCTCTACCCTTCTGCCTCCTGCTAGGAGAGTGGAAACTTTGGGAGAATGAATATCAAAATGTTTGGCAGCAAAACACACATAGAAACATGCTTTCTCCTTCCTTAGGGTGCAGGTACCTCTCCTTTATCTTTCTAGACAGGATGTGTCCTGGGGTCAAGTGAGGCTGAAGAAGAAACTGGCCTTTCCACATTGCACCGTGGCCCAGGAGCAGCACAACCCAGGATTTTTCCAACAGAAAATGCCAACAGGCCTCAGCACAAAATTTCAAAGTCCCACAGACTTTGGGGGAGCCATGGATATTGTGATTTTAGGAGGAGTTTGCAGCAAGGAGGAAAGTAAGGTTATGGAAGACGGCCAAAGGAGCAGCCTTAAAGAGCACATCTTCCAATGGATTGATTTGAGAGTTGCAGAGTTTATGATGGATTTCCCCATGAATCCTTACACTCCATGTGGCTGGAGGGGCAGGTCCAAGCCCTGCACAGTCCACTTGTAGTCCATACAGAAGGAGCTGTTGTCGGAGAAACTGAGTGTTGAATGGGGCAAAAGTTACTTAGAAAGTTTCTTTTGAGAAATAGCAGTAAGACCAAGTAGCTAAGGGATGTGGTACACTTAAAATAATACAATTATTCCCCCTCTTCTTTCATTCTGCCATTTCTTAAGCTTTTCGTTCTCCAGTCCCACAGGCCCTTTCTCCTCCTGTGTAGGAAATGAGAGTCAGGAAGGGGGCCACTGAGTTCAGTGACTTGCCTGGACTCCATGCGGTAAATGCAGTATTTGATAATTTCCCATTCAATGAATTTCAGTGAAGGAGAAACTAATAATCTCTTTCGTCTTCTGAAAAAGTACTTCAATTAATCATTCATTTATCTTAATTGGTTTTTTTTAAACTTTCCAGAAGAGAGCTTGCTTACAAAAATATTTCTTTTACTTCTTACCTGTGATCATTACTTATGTTTAATGCAACAGCTAATCCCCTATGCCTGATAATTTATGTCCAGTCAACTTGCCTTTACGGTCTTAAAAAAGATTTCTATTGAGTCCAGTGAGAAAAAGCTTTGGGCCTCTAATCTACTGCCAAACACCCTGGCCAAATTGCTGCAACCTCTGCAAAGACCAGAAATGAAGTGAAAGAGGTGGGACATAAAGAAAAAGAGATAGAGTGATCCAGTAAGGGAAAGACTGATGGAGAGAAGTTTCCAACAGCATTTCCTTGGGAGTCAATGGCAACACTTGAAGGTCTCTGCAGGAACACGCCTTTAAGCAAGTGAGTGGAGCCCTGCCTTGGCACAGGACCAAGCCTCACAGACCCCCATCCAAATCTCCCATCCTATTCTGTGCTAAGCTTGATCTGACAGCAGGTGAGATCTTGGTGTTAACAGTCCACTTCCCCTGCTGTTTCTATCTCCATGGTGAATGGCTCACAAGTCCTCCCAGTGGTCTTTGCAAGTAGAAGGCATAAATGCTCATTTTTTTTTGTTAGGGGACTGTTTTGGAAATAGCAGGTACTTAAAGCATATCACAGGCCACAGCTGTGCATAAAACTGCTACTTGTGAGCATTTTCATTCGCTAAGTGAATCTAACTATGCAGAGTTATTAAAATGTTTTCCTCTTTTGCCTTGTGCAGAGAAGAATATTGGGTGGGATCGTGGTTTTAAATTGAACTGGACCTTTTCACAATTGTGAAATGGGAGGAAGGAAGAAAACATGCAAGAAAAAGGAAAAACCCCAAAACTCAGAATTGTTGACCTTGTATTAAACTGCTCAAATCACATTCACTCAGAATAATTTCACAGAGGGGCTCCTGGGTGGTCTTGCTTCTAAAGACACAGCGAGATCTCTGTCTGATGCATTTTACTGTATCAGGCTTGGGGGAGTGAAATCTATCTGGAGGTGGGAAGTTGCTTTGCTTGCAGCCATACCCACTGGGCTTTAAAGGAACGCTTGGGAATGGCACTTGGGAGTTTTCAGTCTTAAGCTGTGAAGGCAAAGGCCCACCACTAATGTCAGAGGGGCTAACTTCACGATTTCACACATTAGGCCATTTTCCATAAATGAACATTCCCTTGCATGGGGAGGTGGTGCTATGTGAGCTTGCATGTTGTGAGTCTTTTACAGGAGAGTTGGGTTGCATATCTTGCGCACAATTCAAGAAGAAACCAAATCTAACTGATGTAGGCATGTAATTTCTGCTGCCTAAGGCCTACTGAGGTGCAAAACTGGACCACGGAAATCCCCAGGGGAACTTGCACACTAATCTGTGGTCCCCACTCATATCGTAAGTGCTGCTGTTTTCCTTCTCATCAGAGACCTGCTTCTGAAATGAAAAACAGCATTCTGGAAAGCAGGCGTCACTGTCAGGTATAGAGCTTTGCATATGGAAACCCCATTTTGGGATCAGGTCATCTACCAACACAAACACAAAGTGTTTCAACAGACAAAAAAGGATACTTAATATTCCATTCACTTATTAGCAATACAGGTAGGTAGCTATGTCTTTTGTACACTTGATTCCACATATGCAAAACAGTCACTTTCAAAACAGGGGGTAGCATGATGAGCCATGTACATGACCTCCCTTTTGCCCACTTACACTTCAGACCTCCAAGTGCAAGTGAATGAACACTTTAAAACAAGGAACAGCTACCTGAGCTTGTTGTGGTTTTGCCTAATTTCCCAAGAATGGGAAGGACAAGCAACAGTCAGTTTGGAAAAGCTGATGGATTTTCTGGTGGGTGCAGCCAGCAGTCGTGCTCATACTGTAAGTTTCTCTCCCCAACAGGCTGGGGAAAAAAACCCCAACATAGTGATGTCAAATCAGAAAGTTCTGATTTACCATACCAGAAAATTTCTATTATATTTTGCACTAAAAATCTGTGGTGACTTAGGTTCAGTAGCTTTCTACACCTTGCAAGTACTTCAGGATAACTACTTGGTTAGCAGAGCTCTGAAAAGAAGAAAAAGTTCTCCTCTCTTACATACTTTTGAGCAGCTAAGCAGGTCAGACTGCCAACCAACAGCAACGTGTGTGGGAGCAACTCGGTGCTCTCACAAGTGTGCACAAAGAGGTATTTTTTCTTCCCGTGATCGTTCATTAAGAATAAAGCCAAAAGCTGTTGGTCTCCACTAAACTATGTCTTTGTGTTACGTGTTTATGAGAACAGGCTGACCCTTTTTGTAATACCCTCTTTCTCACCGTCTCCTTTTGTTGCCTTGATGTTTCTCACCCGCTGTTTGGTCACCCCTGTCGACTATAACTCCAGTCTCCCAGTGCTCCATGTCTTGGGGCACAGGGCAGCACTATGAGGGTGAGATGGATGAGCTCTGTGCTTCCTGGACCAGCTGTGGTCTGCAACACATCCTAGTGTGTCAGATGCTGACAGACCGTCTCTCCCACACTGGCAAGCAAAATAGGGTTGAGACTGAGAAGCACCGTGGTGTCCTTCTGACATATTTTCTAGCCTTGGGTTTGACTAATTGGCTAGATTAATAATTCAAAGCCAGAAGATAGTGAAATAGCAGGGGTTATGATATACTTAAGTCCACCACTTCATTTTGCAATAGGAGGAAACAAACGCACTCCTGGTGTCACGGCTCCTGTGCCGAAGGAAAAGGCGAGGAAGAAGAGCTGCGGTGCCAGAGCCAGATGGAGAGGCTCAACGTTAAACTCTCAGCCTGTTCAGACTTTCGGCATCGCACTGCCTCTTCATGGTGAAAAGTTTCACATTTAAACCAGGAACCTTTTATCCGGAGAGCTAATTTCTTTTGTTTGAAATGCCCAAGAAGCCTCACGGCCCAGCGTTTTCACAGGGTTCCCTCCAAGTTTTCACTTTGGTCTTAAGAAGATTTCACCTACAAGTGCTTTCCCTTTCTGATAGATCCAAACAAGGCTCCCCACTTTCTATGAAGATTAATTTAGATTTTCTATTGCAGAGGCATCCACCCCCCAGCCACGTGATTCCCCTCCTTTTGAAAACTAGGTAAAGCCTGTAAAGAGGCAGCTGTGTTTCAAGCTCTTTGAACAGTGTCTCTTATAGAAGAGGAGAATAGATAAGCCGTCTTGCAAACACAGTTAGTAGAGACCAGTAATCAGTGTAGAAGAAGTCTGCACTGGGAATGAATGTATCAATTTACCTCAGGCTGTGCACTTCAGAGATGGGCTTTACCCTAGGTTGGGTACATTTTAAGCTTGGCCTGTAAGTAAAATTAAACCACTTTGTTATGACAGGTGTTTGTTTCTAAATTGCAGATTTCCCCCTTTGTATGAAAAGGCACGGCAATGGCACTCTAAACATGCCTCTTTGGAGGTTTGCATCATGAATACATACATTATGCACATGAGCATTCATAGCTTATATATCTGTGTGTGTGTAAATATATCTATCTATATACAAATAAATGAAAGAAAATGCAATTCAAAACCTCCCTTCCCCCCATGCACGCAAGATGGCTATAAAACAGTCATTGAAAATCACACAATGTACAATACATAGATTGCTTAATTTGCACGTTGCCTGTGAGCATTAAAGAAGGGATTCCTGGGAGTTGTATAGCATCATTATTTGCATTACATCAATGTTTGAAGTTTTGTTTTGTTTTGTTTTGTTTTGTTGTTGTTGTTTGTTTGTTTTTTTTTTTTACTCCAGTGTTTGTCAGGTTAAACCCTTAACTCTGTCACATATAAAGCTAAAAGCAGAAGATTGAAAAACCCTCTCTGCTAATCCAAACCTATGCAGATTGAGGTGAGATGAGCACTCTGAGAGAGTCAGGTGAAAAAATGAAACCCCTGTGATTCCTGCAAAATCAGTGTTTCACTATTGGCTGGGAAAAAAGTCAAGTTGCCTGTAGTTGACTTTCAGAAGAAAATATTTCGCATCCCGGAGGAAGATGAGCACATCCAACTCTGGGAGTACATGGTGAGACACTGGGATGGGGGGAGAACTCAATGAACTTCTTGTTCCATAAAAGGAGGGAAAGCCAAAATATAGGATAGTAACCTTCAAGAAAATGATGAAGGAGATCTTAGCTACTAAAAGATCAGTGTTTCAAAGCAACTAGCCTGAGACTATTCAGTGAAGCCACTTCAGGTAAAGACTTCAGGGGCTTCTGTATGCAGCAGGCTTTAATTTTTATTTTTTTTTTCTAGATCAAAGGTACAGAAAACTGGCCCAAGTCTGTATTCTAGTGAAAGGGTAAATGTTCATAAGGAAGATCTTCCAACCAAATGAATAAATAAATAAATAAACATTTTACACAATTAGAGTAGATGCAAATGGCTGCAAGGATGGAGACTAAAGAGCAGGGAAAAAAAAAAGCTGAGTAGGAAAGAGTAAGCATAAAGCAAGTAATTTCAAGGCTCAACCTTAGGTAATGTTTTGTGGGTAAAAAGAACCCCAAACAAGTAGCAAAAGAAATCTACTGAAAAAAAGAATCACATCCAGTGAGAATAAGTCAGGCATTAAAGATCGTTTTTTGGTGATTCAGATGAACTTGAATATTTTGCCTCATTTTCTGAGAAATACGCTGTTGTTCATAACAAGAGGCCATGTGGGAAATTGACTACAGAAACAGAAATGACAATGGCATTGAAAATTAATTGTGGTTCTAGTGGAAGAAATTTTATCAAACAGACCAAAAGAAGAAGTGGAACCACAAAACCAGGGGATTGCAATAGTGGCATATATATTTTAGATAAAGTTGCAGACCAGGACATTTTTGAATGCATTGACCTAATCTCAGTAACACATAAGAGAACAAATGCTGAAAGAAAAAAAATAGATTAAAAGGAAAGTGCAACAGGATATAAAAATATGTGACAGGGTTTTATTGAAGAGATCATGCCAGACATTTTAAACTCTTTGATAACCGATTTGTTAGACAAAGGAAATCTATTATTTCTACTCTGTCTGGCCTTTGTCAGGTATCAAACATGCTGACACATAGGAAATCTTTAGAAAGTAGAAAAGAGGGGGGTGAATTCAGCTACTGAAAGGAAGTAAAGAACTTTTTGCCAGAGAGGCAAAAGAGATTGCAATGAAAGCAAGTATCAAGCCAGAGGGAAACTACTAGGTTAATTCGTCAAAGACTGATCTAATACTTGTGCAAATAACTATCTCACAGAACTTCACCAAAAAGTCAGTATTCATTGTCAGTACATAGGAGTGGCAGAATATTCAAGAAGAAATTGAGCAATAAAGCTGGATTAGTAGTGCAGAGCAAAGCATCCAGTGTTTTGTGAGCGGTAAGTGCTAAAGGTTCTGTGTATTGAATACTGACAGATAAAGAGAAATCTCTGGTTTTCAGTCGTGCAGGTGATGTTCTGCTTTCCACCACAAATTCTGCTTTTCTTCAGTGATACAGCCTGGTGTGGAATCCTTCAAGAGTTAGAAACACACTCTGTAAATGCTATTTTTAGAGTCTGATATAGTCTGAAACTTTCCACCACCAGGAAAATCACTAATTGCAACAAAATAGCAGGCAGGCCTACATGCAAATCTGGCAAAATATAGGAAGGAACATCAAGGTCTCTCAGAATTGGTCCTTCTGTGCTCCTGTTAAGTTAAAATTAAATTTACCACTGGTTTAAACAGAAGCATTCAGGCTACTGCTTTCACTTCTGACAAATCTGACTTTTCCTCTGTTTTTTGTATCTTATTCTAGACTGAGAAAGCATTTCAGTTTCTGGTAGGCTTAGACTATGGAGCCTTACCAATCCATAATGGTGTTGTAGCTATGCTAATGAATGTACTAATAACATGCCTTGATAGGACTACTTGGATTCATGCCAAAGTAATTATTCTTATTTATGTATAAACTTCAGAGTGATTAAAAGATTACACATTCATTTTAAATAATCATTTGAGAGTACTCTTTGTAATGGTTATGCTCAGCACAGGGATCATTTGTATTTATGTAGCTGAAAATGGTATCTTAAAAGAGCCAGCACTTCATTTAAACACTTCATTACTATAACAGCAATATAATGAAGCATCTAAACTGCTCTCTCTTTCTCTACTTCTTTCATCCCTTCCACCACCAAATAAAATAGTATGGAACAATTAGGATGATAAAGAAGATGGCCTGGCATACAAGTTCTAGCAGAAAATACACTATACAGGAGGTTGCAGCAATGGCCCAGAAGAAGCACTGGAACAGGGGTTGTGGAGTTTCTTTCTCTGGAGATATTCAAGACCTGTCTGGACTCCTGTCTGTGTGACCTGTCCTAGGGAACCTGCTCTGGCAGGGAGGTTGGACCCGATGATCTCTGTAGGTCCCTTCCAATCCCTACAATTCTATGCATCTGTGAAGACAGTATGGTATAGCTTTTTCCAGAAATGTCCCCATGCCATACCCATGTTAAGCCCTCAGCTTTCCATGACTGATCTGGAAAGGCTCAAAGAACACACAAAAAAGCCATAATTTACTGGAATATAACAAAATTGTAAAAGTGAATGATGCATAGATTTATTGCAAGACAAGAAATACTTGGCATGCTTTTCAATTCAACTGAAATGAGAGATGTTTTTGATAAAACTGACATTCACCCCTTTCACATTGCATCTCTCAAGGCAGAGCTCCAAAGTAGTTGAAAACATGGATTTTCTTCCAGAATGTAATAAACAAAAATGGAAGGTACTAGCAACCACAAATATGTAAAAAGTGTTTTGGCAATATGCTGATAAGAAATGTTGTTAGTGAAATAAAGGAAGAGTTGAACAAGAATAGAACAACATAGACATGGGTGGCGAATATGTTTGCAAATGACACCCCACTGATAGAAGTCTGTGGAGACAGTGGTCATTTTCATCTTGCCAAACATCTACCATCACAGACTGAGACTCACTTTCTTTACTTGAAATGAATATCACAGCATACCAGAACGGCTCCTGGACATTTTCTACTTCATTTTGAAAGCTCGAGTTGAAACATCCTTCCTTCTAGCATAGGTGACAGTGGTAGGGCAAAACCACCGAAACATTAAAAAAAAGAAATCTTTCTTTGTTGCAAACATTTGTTTGAGATTTTTTGAAAAATCAATCAAGAAATCTTTAATGCTTTAAAAATTTTTGCTGTCTTCAAAATGACTGGAAGGAAGTTTTAATTGAGTACTGTATACTTTCAAGATCTTCCTTGCATGATTGTGCTTCAAGTCACCTTTAATATCATAGTGATGACTATTGACAACTTCAAAATCCAGGGCCGCTTAATGCATTTTTGTGAAGTCTTGTTTCTAAAGAGTAATGAAAAAGTTAAACTAAAGCGTTTTTCAGATTATTGCTCAATGCAACCAGATTTGGCTGTATGAATTAAACCCTTAGGCCTTTAACATTATCCTGTATGCCCTTTGAAATTGCTAGAGAAACGTAATGTGATCAGGTAGAAGATTGTTTCATTTGGATTGAAAATGTCATTGCTCCAGAAGAGGAAGCAGTAGTTAAACAATGTACTTTAATACTAGAGCCATGGAAACACCACCTGTAGCATTGCTATTACTTCAGTGTGTCATCTAGAATCGCTGGCAAGTACAACTCTAAGATAAAGATGTGCCAACCTCTTTTTTGTTGTTGGCATTGTACAGAGTGATGCACTAAGAGCTTAAACAGAAAACAGCTTGGCATGGTAGAATTAAATGACGCAGTAAGTTTACTTCTATTAAAAAAACACTGCTTATCAGTTGTGATTCTTGAAATGCTGGTATTAAAATGTGCAGCCATGTATAGTATCATGTGTTTTCTGAAGCAGCAACTGTCATCGCCAAAAATGCAATGTAAAAAACCTCAAAAGTATAGAGCTTTTGTTCAGTAGAAGTTTTGCCACAGTTTCAAGGGAAACAAGGTTAGGCTCTGTAAATAATATCCCCTGGATTTGTCCCATGATCCAGTCATTTTTTATGAATCACTATTTTCTTGAGGTTATGCTAGCTCCATCACGTTACAGTTTCATGTCCCCTCTCCTGCACTCTTTCCATTGAATTCAGCCCTGAATCTTCAAAGATCTTGATTGTTCTGGTTCTTGATTCTCCAGATGTGATCCCATTACTGTCTGTCCCCTCTGCCCAGGGCTCTACTGTTGACTACCTGCAATGTGCAGCTCACTAGAGGTCTGCATCTATGGTAGTGTTACTTCAGAGGCCTGTAGCAGCAGTTGGGAACAGTTTTGCAAGATCCCTAGCAACTCCAATAAATAAACAGATATAAAATCTGATTAATTTGCAATAAGTTATGTATTACAAGAGGCAAGCAGCACTTAAAAAACAAGCATACCTGACAAAGACAAAATTTATTTGGGTTGCAATAGATGGTTGTTTGATAACCCCATGACTACTGCTTGCATGTTAAATGTTTTCTTCCCCATGCACCTTTTCTTTATTTCTCTCTTTTTTTTCCTTCTTCCTAATTGAATTTAAGCTAGGGACACTAAGTGTTTTGCACTAGTGCTAGTAGAATCATAGAATAGTTTCAGTTGGAAGGGGCCTTTAAAGGTCATCTAGTCCAACCCTGCCTGCAACATTCAGGAACATCTTCAGGTGCTCAGAGTCCCATCCAACCTGACCTTGAATGTTTCCAGGTCGTCCCCAATCTCTCTGGACAACCTGTTCCAGTATTTAACTACCATCGTTGTAAAATTTGTATCTTTGAAGAGAAACTCATGGCCACCAATAACAGACTGATCCATCAGGCCCCCAAATTCTGGTTATAGAAAATAATTCCCCATTTTCCTTTCTTTCTGCACCTCCTACCAAGTATCCTTTCAGCACAATGAACTTGGTAATTTTTGACTGGAGGAATCCAATGCTGAAATAAAACTTGATAAAACAACTGAATCATGACAGTATGGATATTAGACATATTACTGCTTAGATGTTAAACCAAGAAGGAAATTTCATGGAAGAAAATACAAATAAAATTCTGAACTAATTTCTTAAAGGTAGTTCTGCAACATACATTTGATTGCCAGATCTACCCAGTGGAAATGGAAATGCAATTGCAACCAGCACTCCTATTTTAACAGCTTTTTTGTATACACACCACAATGTTTTCAGTTGGTCACGTAAACTCATATTAAAGGTATGTTAGGCAGAGTCTATGTGAAATGGAATTCATATTTCTTCTCAGTTTACAGACACTAGGAGTTTCAAGGTAAAAGATTATAAATTGTCTTGAAAATTTTAGTCAGAAATGTGAGATAAGAAGCCAAAGCTGTTATCAACTCTGCATCACAACATTAAACTGAAAGAATTAGTGGATGCACGCATAAATGGTCCAATGAATAGTCAAAGGAGAGTCAACATGGCTTTTGTAGTGGGTAGTCATGTCCTTGCAGATCTCTTAGACTTACCTGATACATCAAATGTGGACAAAGGAGATACAGTTGCTATATACTACCTGAATTTTCAAAACTTTTTCAACAAGACTTTTCTGTAAGTATTTTTAGGGAAAATCAAATTACCATGGGACAAAGGAGAGATTGTGACATGTTTACGTTACTGATGAAAAGTCAAAGAGAAAAAATAAATTATATTTTTTTTCAGAGGAGGGAAGTGTGAACTTCCTCTGATTTCTATGATAGAGAAATCAGAGGAAACCTTTCTTGCTCTTCAGAAATCAGCTAAAAACAGGGATGAGAAGTAAGGTAGCAAAGTTGGCATCAAATCTAAATTACTCGGGATATTAACAACCTAAGTCCATTGTAGAGCTCCAGAAGGATCTCACTATATTGAGTAACTGAGCAATAAAATGGCTGATTAAATTTGATGCAGAGAAATGTAAAATAATACTCTTGGGAAAAAAGCTGTGAAAGTTTTGCATATAAAGTGATAGTTTTTAAACTATCTACTACTATTCAGGGAAAAGATATCTGAGCTGGATAGTGCTTAGTAGTCGTCAAAAAGCAAACAACATAGGAAAGGGGTATCATGATAGAATACCGTGTCTCTAGACAAACCCAGAACGCCCATGCATCTTGATGGTAGGTGTAGTGTTGATTTCTAGGCTCTATTTCTAGGCAGCTACTTCAGAACTAGAGATGGCTTGGAGAAGGTCAAGATGATATGAGTCTCAACATGTGGAATGACCTTAATCTGATTTCAATGAATGAGGAGTAGAGATTAGGGGAGAAAAATAAAAGAGTTAACTTTACACAAACCATGTATAAAATTCTAGGATTTGTGGAGATGGTGAATATGGAATGTTATTGACTGCCACTGTAACACAAGAAAAAAAAGCTAAAACCAGCCAGGGTTATAATCAGGACAAAGGAGCTTCCCATGGCCTGCAGGCAAGCTGTGAAACATGCTACCGTGTGGTTTTGTGTGAGCTTGTGAGCTAACCAGGTTTCAGAGGTCTGTTAGACAAATTAGTAGATCAAGCGCAACACTGGTGCTATCTTTAACTCAGAAAGCCTCCAAGGTGGACGCTTAGGCTGTGAGAGTGGCCCAGGTTCCATGTCCCGCTGGGGTTACTCCCCGACAGTACATTTCCCGGGCATCTGCTAGGGACCATTGATAGATGTGGGATAGATATCTAGTCTGCAGTGGCTCTTATGTGCACCTAAACAGGTTTCTTTTTAAGAAGGTATGCACGTTTGATAAACAAACATGTGTCCTACAGGTTGCAAAGACACTTGGTAAGAGAAGACTCTGATTTTCAGCACTGAATGGGAATTGTCTTTCTCTTCAGCTCAGACATCACCTATAGGAATGCATTTCTGATCACTTATAAAGCTACTAACTAAATATATGTCATTGATAACATCCAGGAAAGTTCTTTGATGTGTACTGTTTACTCTGTGCAACTTCAAATAACAGGAATATCATCCATTATACTCAGTTAGAATGATGCCCTAGGTGAAGTTAAAAATTAAGGTGCAAGTCAGATTTGATAGGAAGAAAAAAGGTATTAAATTTTCATGGAAATACAACTAAGTAATTAATGTCACATAATTTCAAACTGACAAGCAGAATATGTGCACATGTATGTGTGTGCACTATGCATGTATAAAGTTAACAAGTAACGAATGTGTGAATGACAAGAAAATAATTCAAAGCAAAGCAACTAAGAATGGATTAAAACTTGCCTCTAACTTTGTTGTGATTTGGAGGTTACCATTAGATAAGGGATTCGTAACACCTGAAAGCACGTGAATTGCCATTCCTCTGTTTTGAAGAAACTTTTAAAAAAAAAAATTAATAAATATCCATTGATCTGGCAATAGCGGCTCTCAGAAGAGGTACAGGGTGCCATAAGGATTCCATAGCTCATCAAAACTGTTTTTCTTGGGGAATTACTGTTAAAAGATGATTTAGGAGAAGAAAGCTTCTCCCTTTCCTTCAAAACGAAGATTATAAATTCTGTTGCAATGTGGATGTGCCTGAATGCAAATGAAAAGATTTGTGATACATGCTTACTACAGAAGCAGACCCGCTCCCTGGGTTTAGCAGAGAGCAACTACTTCAGGCTGCCTCCCCTGCTCCCCCATCCTTTCCCGTGAGCGCGTTGAAGATGAGGTATTACATTTGATGAAATCCAGGGCTGCAGATCAATACACCATGGAATCAAGATATGCTCTGGAAAATGTAGTTCCTGCATCTTTAATATTCTCAATTTCCTTTTATCCTAACCTTCACACTCCCAGGAGCTTAATAGCTCTTAGTCAGCTTGGTGGTTCCAGTGCCCCTCTTCTTCCTGCTGGCAGACACATTCCTTCCGGCTCGAAATGCCGGTGCACGTCAGACAATCTAATTTATAATCTTAAATCTTCTGGAAAGGGCTGCAGAGGCCAGGCCATACAGGGCTTTCCAAATTAATTCTGAAAGTAAAACAGTATACGTAGCAGCCGGGTAACTTTATCTAGATTTCAGAGATTTAGTTACATGAAAGTGAGAATATAAAAATGCTTTCGCATGTAGCAGAATACTGTTGAACACATTTGGAACGGATCAAGTCAAGACTACCTAAATCATTCAATAAAATCTGCTACATAAAACATCTAATAAATTGTAATGGCAAGGACTTGTGCAGAGAGGCTGAAATTCCAGCTATGCACTGAAAATAAAAGTTTGGTCACATAGTCACTCTCTTTTCTTTTCTTTGCTGACTTTACTAGCCATTGGGCTGAAAGTGTCCAGTTTCACTGGAACACCACAGAAAGTGTTTGGCACCAGTCTCAAAGGAGAAATGATTTGGTATGCTGTGATTTGCTTTATGATTTTGGGGATACTTTATTAATCCCTGAAGTTTCAAATCTCTTAAGACCATGATTAAATAAAAAAAAAAGTCCCTTGGTGCAAAGGCAACTCCTATCATTAAGAAAAACGATCATAAAACTCCTGTGACAAAACAAGAAGGATTTCATAGTAAATTACAGAGTTAAATAATGATAGCATCTCACATGAAAATAAAACTTACTAATTCAGTTAAGCACTCTGTAAGTAAAGTTGGAATGCTGCTAATACAATAAGATTTTTGTAATCATGTTAGTAAGAATGATAGCCTTATGTTCCGTATCCTGTTCCTCAAGTTCAGTACCTATAGGACGCAGTACAAGAAGAAAAAAATGCACAGAATACATATGAGGAATCTGGAAGCATCTGTTTCTGTTACTCTTTGTTCTAGCCAATAGCTACCTTGATTAAATTGCATTTATGTGCATTTTTGCTGTTGAACCGCCTAAAGACATAACAACCAAGACTAGGAAGCTATTCTGGATATATTGGCTAAACCAAGCTCTCTTAGAGACATGTCATGTTATTAGTTTCTTCTTGTCATGATGCAGGAATTAAGTTCAGTTTAGGTGTGTTTTAGAAATTGGACAAGTTTTCACTTAGCATTTTTTTTTTATTTAATAGTTGGAACTAGATGATCTTGAGGTCCCTTCCAACCCAAAGCATTCTGTGATTCTAACATTGCCCAATACGTTCTTCTCATTTTAAATATGACTAGTGAAGTCCCCATAATTTTAACTACTAATGTAAATTAGTTTCATCAAAACTCCAGAAGTTAGCACGGAGGTACTTGAAGAAATCTTTGGTATATTAGTATAGCATAAGCAGAAGCAAAGGTTTCCTCAGAAACAGATTCCTCTTCATTACCTTCCAGACTTTTTATCTACACTTTTTAATTTTAATGTAGATGATGGCCTTGCACTGGTTTGAATATGTTAAGGTTTTTTGCTTATTAATGGCTAGTGAACTTAGTGAGGCAAGAAGTTTGCATGGTCCGTGCAAAAAGTGGCACACCAGTTCACACTTTATGAGCAAACTAACTCTGCCTGGACTTGAGCAACCTGGGCATGGCTGCACTACTAACTACTTCTTTTCTTTTCAACTTCCTTCCTTTGAGGCCAGGCCAGTGACTTAACTTAAAATTAGGTGTCAGACTGTGGCTGTACATTGGGAGAAACTATTCAGTGTAAAAGGACTACTCTCCAGGTCTTCAGCTTACTGTTTGCATTGACTCCTCCAAATAGGGTGAGAGTGGTACGAGGGCATGACCACAATTCAGTGAAGTTTCAAGTAAAACCATCTGTCCAATGTGGAAGGGAGTACAAAACACACATTAAAACCCCCAAACAAACCAAAACAGATGGCATGACTACTGCAGCACAAAAAGCTAAGGAGTTGAAACCTACAAACCCGTTCTTTTCTGAGTTGCTCGTGCAAGATTGTGACTTCCATGAGCCAATGTTTGACATAGTTTTTAGCTCACTAATGTCTGCTTCTCTTTCGACTGGGGCTCAATTCCAAGCACTCTGGTATTATTGAAAATACTTATATTGACTGTAATGGGGATTTGATTGGAACCAGAGGTAACAGACAACAAGTAGGGGATTGGAGGGTGCTTTAGTGTAGTAGGAGTACATGAGTAGCGGGGAACAAAACAAAAAGAACCCAAGTGATAATAAATTATCACAGGGTCAGAATACCAATCTAAGAACATCTGGTTAGTGTAGTCCGACTCAGAGAAGACAGTAATAGACAAAGTCTTTCCTTGAGTTGAACAAAGTGCATCTGATTAGAAGAATTATATGAAAAAATGTGCACCATGAGTAACAAAAGTTGAGTCACAATTACCTGGAGACAACTACACAAGCAAATCCTACATGTTTCCAATACACAGATGAAATTGTGCATATTACTTGAAAAATTCTTTACAGCTGTAATTGTGAAGTATGTCCCAAGACTGACTCCACCCTCTTGGACTAGAAATGGCAGCATAATTTACTAACAGCACAGGATAGGAAGGGTGCAACCCAAAAAGCATCAGCAAGATTTAAAACTTCCTTCCACTGGAAGGAACGTAACAGGCAGCAACCAGCAACATCCCAGATCCTACTGCCCAGGAAATGCTGCAGTGAGACATGCACATGACTGTCATCAAGGGAGGTCAGCTTTCTCCTTTCATCACTGGTGGCAATGCAGCAGAGCACCGCTGACCAGCAAGAAAAGAGTGCATATCGTACAAAGCCTGAATGGCAGGTCGGCATTCCTGAAAGAGCAGTAATGAGGGGAAGGAAGGAGAAAGAAGGTGTAATAGAGTGGGGAAAGAGATGAGTGATGTCCAATGTGTGGGGTAGCAAACCTTATTGAGAAGCCAAGATGTACCAGACATGAGTCACAAAAGGGAGAGTGGGGAAAGAAAAATGTGTTTGACTCAAAGACCCCTGTTTGTGGAGACTCTTGCAATAAGCTGACTGACTATTCTCTCTCCTAGGACAAGCCTTCAGGTTCTGGCACCTCATTCTTATGACAAATATACCAGCAAGAGCAGGAAAAGACACAACCTGAGTATGGTTTAGCAGTAACTGTTAGGCAATAAAATAGGAAATGGTACATATATGAGATATTTCTATTATGGTCTTATTTTTGTAACTTTTTAGTCTTCCTTGAATGATTTACTATTATTCAAAACCTATTCCCATACCTTTGTCCTTTTTGTGTTGTTATTATTTTTATTACAACAAAAACAACAACCACAACAAGAAAGGTTTTTACCCAGCACATTTTTCAGATGTACCTTCTAGCTTTCCTACATTTGGCACAATACAGCCCGTTGCTTACAAGGAACCTCACAACTTCCAGCCAAGTTTTGAAATATATAATCAGTTGCAAATGTTTTGGGGTGGTTGACCGATGAATGCAGTAACATTACCATTTATGCTATTTTTTACCATTAGCAAATCTTAGATATTTTCAGGACAGCAGCACTTTGGTTTTGGGTTTTTTTTTAGGATTAAAAAAACCCAGAAACTTTTGAAAGTGATCAAAACAGCTGTTTAACACATTGATTGCTCTGCTCCTTGTAATAATAAATACGGTAGTGGTATTACAGTGATGAACTTTTCTAAGAACTGACGTAATAAGGTGATTTAAGTGATCCTGCTCTGGCAGGGGTTTGGACTAGCTGACCTTTCGAGGTCCCTTCCAACCCCTAACATTCTGTGATTCTGTGATTTCTACTAGAATAAAGCACAGTGTCAAAAAATAGCTACCTGCCATTCTTTATAAAAACCACATTCTTTCCTGTCCTATTGTTTCAGTGCCTTCCCCCTGTAATGATACGCTTCATCATTTCAGGAAAAAATCAGCAACTTGCAGAACATTCCCTGCACTACCCTGGCCCAGAAGGGTTTTCATTCATTTACCCTCTTTTCAGTCACAAACTTGTTTATCATTTAGTGTTGCTATTTTTTTTTCCATACAGCATGTCACCCGTGATTTAGATGAATAATAAAACCACTCAGAGGTGCATTAGTGTGAGCTTGTACATTTTGGAAGCTATAATAAAGCCTTGTATTTCAGGATATAAGCCAAGGTCTAACTACTAAGGAGCTGTTGTTACATCAACAGCTTGAGCTATGGTATTTTGTAAATCCTTCATGCTGTTGGCCCCTAACTCCTATCAGAATGAGTATGGACAAGGAGGACCACTGGTCTGCTCTGACATAGAAATTTCACAAGACATTATTCAGACAGTTACAGTTTGCTTAGGGGTGGGTGGGTGTTCAAAAATTTCTTTCTAGTGATAAACAAAATGGCTCTGAAGAACAAATACATATTGCCACATCAATGACTCTGGCAAGTGTGCTGTGAGACCACTTCCGTGTCAGGGAAAGAAACCCCTGGCAGAACAGATGAAGGAGTTGTTTATCAGGGACCTACCCCTCCAGTTAGGAAAACACCCCTCCAGTTAAAAAAAATCTGAGGAGCGCAAGTGTGAGATTTTTTGTCCTCCATTCATATTCCAACACTAAATACATCTTTCTCATTTTGCAAGTCTACCACTTCAGGATCTCAAAATATTCACAATTCATCAACCTGTATTTTCAGAATTATTAGACACTGCAGTAATAAAGTAAAACAAAACCATCCTTTGGGCAAATAACTTTGATCCTCTGTTTCCTCATGTACCCAGATAACAATGTGAGTGATCTAAAATGCAACTACCTAAGAACTTTTTAATTTCTGTCCCAGCAGGCTTTGAATCTGGCATTGACAGTACACAACCTTAGTCCACAGCATGGCATATGAGTGCACCAGCAGTCTGAAGACTGGATTTCTCTTTTGGTGTTGATGCTGACCTGTGGCAAAAACAGAGGGAAACTACTGTGCCTCGCTATGGCTCTGTATCTGGTCCCATCCTCTGTCTTATATTAAGACTGCACACTCTTTGAGGCAAAGGCTGTCTCTTTGAGAAACTACAGATACAGTGTAGGAACCTTGGTCTGTTTGGGTTTTCAGGTACTACCAGAATTTAAAAATAGTATCTATTTCTGAGTCGAGATGAATTTTGCAACAAGGGGTGGCTGTAAAGGGATTCCGTCATCCTGCTAACTTCTGCTCTTTGGCATTCCCAAATTTTAGACTTCAAAATAGGAGCTTGAACTCAGCTAATAAGAGCTGTCAAAACTTTATTTATTTCACTGGCACCATGACAGTTCACACCAGTTGAAAATCTGCTTTGCACATTTGAGCTTCCACCCTGTAGATGATGTTCCATAACTTGCATAGCCAGGATAGGAGTTTTGAAATTATACATCTTGAGCAGGGCAGGGACAACCCAGAAACAATGTGATTACACTTATCACACTTTCTTTGCCTGTAAATGTGCTGAAACTTCATGCTTTCAACAAATCTTACAGCGACTTTTGTAATTATAGCTCCCAAAGGTGTAAAAGGAAATGGCTTGTGCTTTTAATTTTTAAATGCAGATTAGTACCTACCTATCTCAAGGTTTTGCTTTGGAAGGAGAGGAGAGGAGAGGAGAGGAGAGGAGGGGAGAGGAGAGGAGAGGAGAGGAGAGGAGAGGAGAGGAGAGGAGAGGAGAGGAGAGGAGAGGAGAGGAGAGGAGAGGAGAGGAGAGGAGAGGAGAGGAGAGGAGAGGAGAGGAGAGGAGAGGAGAGGAGAGGAGAGGAGAGGAGAGGAGAGGAGAGGAGAGGAATGTGAGGCTAGGCGAGGGGAAAGGAAAGGAAAGGAAAGGAAAGGAAAGGAAAGGAAAGGAAAGGAAAGGAAAGGAAAGGAAAGGAAAGGAAAGGAAAGGAAAGGAAAGGAAAGGAAAGGAAAGGAAAGGAAAGGAAAGGAAAGGAAAGGAAAGGAAAGGAAAGGAAAGGAAAGGGAAAAGAAGCAAAGGCTTCAAATTACTCATTTTTTATCTAGAACTGAAAAAGCTTCACTTGCTTACTGATGTGACAGAGAACATGCATTGATGTAAGTGCTGAGTCCTGTCTACTCTACAGACTTCAAATTTTGACTATGAAGTACTGAGAGTCCATAGCAAACTCTATAAGAAATCCCATGACTGCAAGAAACACTAAAATATTTTTTTAGCAAATGAGAACAAGTAAGTGTTAAATAATTGGAAATTGCTAATAGATATTCAGGAAATAGGAAAGCTAATAAACTGCATACATTTTTCACCAAGTTTTATCTGTTTTGTCCTAATAAAGAACTCAGAAATCTGTACTCTAAGAATAAAGAACTAAGAAAGCAGTACAGCACTGCATGACATGCAGCATTCAAAATTTCTTACTGCCCACATTGTATTGCAAATGTTTAGGAGGGAAAACAAAAAAGGATTTCAGTAGTTTGGGTGCCTAAATAAAGGCAACATGGGGGCAGTAGTGGTGGGGTAAGAGCTTACAAAAAGCCGATCCCAGGGAGCCCCCTGCAAGAAAACAGCAAATTGGCACATCATCCAAGTCTATACCAAGGTTCTGTGTGCATTATAAAGGCTGTAGAGAAAAATATTTACTGCTGTGCTTTGAGACTATATTATAATAAAGGTCTCTCTCCCCACAGACTGAAATATATGTGGGTGGCATTAGTGGTAAAGGTTACAGTGATAAGACAAATATGAGAGCACTTTTTTGGTTAAGTGCCATTACTCCAGAATGTCACTGACATCCCAGGGAGTATCTGTTGGTCCGTGTGGTCTCATCCCTGCTCTTTCAGATACTCTTCCTGCTGCCACATGATATTAGAGATACTCCTTTTTCCTCTTCCTCCAGCCTTTGCCTGTCTCTCTCAGTTGCATCCAGTGACCCTCCCATCTGGCTTTATCTCTGGAACCTCCTCATTTCCACCACCATACATGGTGCTCAGTAGCTGCTGCTGGAGCCTTGCCTTTCCTCCTTTGTGTATGGCTCAGATCTCCATGGGAGACCAGTTAAAATGACCATTCATTACTGCAGAATCTCTGGACACCATCTGGGAAATCAAACTTTCCATCTGCTCTCTCACATGGAGAAGATGCTTTGTAGTGGAGATCGTTGAATTTTCTTCAACTGACAAAAACCAAAACCCAAGCCCTAAACATTTTTATTAAAACCAGAAGCATATTCAGGTCCTGGTATTTTACAAAGACACAAAACATATTTCCACAGGAAATTAATTTTTTTCAAAGTTTCCAGCACCCCCCTCCCTTAAATCAGCCCTGAACTCCTTTGCAGCTACATGAACTCTCTGATAACCTCACTATGCCATCACTGTGGAAAAGGCAGATGGAAAAAATTTTGACCAACACGAAGGGGAAAAGATGCCCCTCTACCAGGGGCATCCAGCAGTGGTTATCTGCTTAATCCCCTTCTATGCCTCCAGAACCCCCCCTCCCCACTCACCGCAGAGCCCAACAGAAGCTCTACAGCTGTTCTGCTTTCCTTGGAGCTGCAGTAAGGAGCAGGTAAAGACAGCCAGGACACTGTGTATCTCCAAACGATGGCTATCAAGCCCTTGCAATTTTCTCAAGTCAAAATAATTTTTTGCCAACCCTTCTCAGTGGGTGCAATTGGATCTTTACTGAAGCTTTTATGAGCATGGCAAAGTTGGGCTTGCAAAGGAACTAGAGGTCAGGAGTTACATGTGTAGCAAGAGGTTCTCCACTTCTTACAGCATAAAATTCACCTGGAAGAGTTGGAAACACTCTGAGCCTCCCTGAGCTCAGCTTTTTTCCATTCTCTGCCATCTCTCTCAGTTTCCGTTGGGCCACTTTGCCTCCCACTTCTGCAAAAGCTGGGTTTCATGCAGGGACCAGTATGGATCCAGGCTCCACCTCTCACCTACAGTTTATCCTATCTTACCCATTTGAAACTGCAATCACTTTTAAAATGGGTTGGTTTTTTTTTTTTTTTTTTCATGGCTTAGATCATTATAATTAATGTCTTTAACTTCTATTTAGAAAGCTAGGTTCAGGCTTTGATCTTCTTTAAGCATATAACTTAGACAAAGTTGTTCTATTGAACTGAAGGAGACTTACATTCCTGAAGTCAAGCATATGCACAAGCGTTTTAAGAATTATGGCTTCAACCTAAGTCAATCCTAAACCTTACATGAATTTTGGATATTAAAAAGAAAAACGTTTTTAAACCCAGGTCTCTAAGGAAAGAAATAAATACTTATATATGTCCACTATATTATGAAAACTACTGTACTTGAATAAGACAGTCATGAATGTTTTTTAGATTTAAGAAAATAATTTTGAAATAAAATATATCCATACGTACATGATTAATGTGGCTTCTCTGTTCTCTTCTGCCCAAATTATTTATATTCCTTGTGAGAGGGGAAAAATTCTTTCCAACTAAAGAACCAGCCTCTTTTATGAATAAAAATGAGCTTTTCTATTTTTTTTACAGAAAAGTGGAAAAAGGGTCTCCTTTCAGTTTGATTTTCTGACATCAAAATAATATGGTACAACTCTGAAAATGATCTTCTCTTCTCTTTGCTTTCTATAACATCAAATTTTCATAACAGACTTCAGTAACACTTAGAGACTCCAATGAGGCATTTGGTAAAGCACACAGAATAAGTAGGTAGTCATGGCCCAAAGAGCCCATAAGGAGAAGACAGGTATGGAGATAACATGGATGGAAACAGTAAAGTAACACCATTCAAATAATAAGCAGCAGTCATCCCACACTCATTTCTTTGCCATCATAACAGAATGGTTTCCTAGCACATACATTCATCATAAAGAGTCCTACAGATAGCTGTGTTTGGCAAGATCCTGAAGAATCAAGTCAAGAAAACTCGAAGAGACCAGATGCTTAATGAGCAAAGAAAGAAAACTGGATAGGAGTGTAATACACATGTCAAGTAGCCACATTGCAAAGCAGACATTAGCCAGGAAAGGAATGTTAGAACAGAAGTTTTTTGTAGGATCAGGTTACTAAAAAGTAGAGAGCTCTTGAGGCAACCCAGCAATTTGGGCAAGCTCCAGAAAGTGAGGAAGGCTTCCTTCTCTAGGGTTCCCTTCCTTGCCAGCTTGATACATGGTCCACTTCTTCAGGTCTTGCAAGTTTTTCCACTTAAGGCAGTACCTGAAGTTGCTATGGATCTTTTATATTTACTTATGAAATTTGCTAAAGGGTACTGAGGAGCATTTTGAGGCTTACAGGTATCTATTTATTTATTTATATTGGCTCTCCAGACAAAGTTTCTGTCTTATGGTTGTTCACAGCCATGGGAGATTTGACTCCGTGATCCCAGAGTCCTAGATCCTAGGAATCCCCTAGGATTTCCTAGGCTGTGTAGTCCTCAGAGCTGTTGGTAACAATAGATCACAAGCTACTAATTGTGGCAATAGCATCTTCACTTTGCCAAAGGATGGAGGTCAAGCAGGAAGGACAAGAGTTTGCAAAATTAGACTGGTATAAAACAAACATAGGAGAACAAACGTAGGAGCCCTCAACCAAGGTGAATAGCCCAGAGATGAGACAATAAAGTTGAATTTGAAATGGTATAGAGACAGAAAAGGAAGAAGCAGTGTGGATTTGAAGAATAACTAGGATAGCAGGAACAGAAAATAGTCTTTTTGTCTGCTTACAAATCCAACTGCTGGTGTGCCATTTCTGACAGCACACAGGCAAGACTATGTTTTGAAGCAGCAGTTTTCTGAATGTCTCCTCAAAAGTTGCCTTTTCCTGCTACCCTGTCCATGCTGAAGGTCTTTGGTGACAAACAAAACATCAATACGTTATCAGACAAAAGGACACCACACATCTCGTGTCCAGAGAAGGGCAACCAGGCTGGTGAAGGGGCTGGAGGGCAAATCCTATGAGGAGCGGCTGAGGGAGCTGGGGCTGTTTAGCCTAGAGAAGAGGAGGCTGAGGGGAGACCTTATCACCACCTACAACTATCTGAAGGGAGGTTATAGAGTGATAGGTGATGGTCTCTTCAGCCAGGTGACAGGACAAGGGGGAAAGGCATGAAGCTGTGCCAGGGCAGGGTCAGATTGGACATTAGAAAAAAATTTTTTACTGAAAGAGTTGTGAGGGCCTGGAACAGGCTGCCCAGGGAGGTGGTTGAGTCACCTTCCCTGGATGTGTTCAAAAAAAGGATAGATGAAGTACTTAGGGATATGGTTTAGTTTAGGATGGGAATGATTGGACTTGATGATCTTAAAGGTCTTTTCCAACCTTGGGATTCTGTGATTCTGTGATCTAAAAGGTCCATTTGTAAAAGCTGCATAATGAAACTCTCAGCTAAAAATAAACTATTTAACCCCCCCTCCCTTACTTAGATACTGCCCAGTGGAGACAAAGATAAGTTTGGATTTGCCCTCACCTCCTGCAGTCCTAAAGGCACCAAAGGCAAGATGACCTCTGTTCCTCACTGTCTTCCAGCAGCTGAAGGAGCCAGAGTGGTGGTGCCTCCCCGCTGTGGGCAATGCCCCGAGGCAGCTCTTGGTTCCAGGAGGCTGCCTTGCAGGGCCTGAGAAAACATGGATGTTGGACGTCGACGTGGAAGCCAAAGGAGAGGGGAGAGAGGTGGCTTGATGTTTAGGAATTGAACAAATAGTACATTTTTCAGAAGTGAAGGTCAGCTCACAGCTAACTACAACTTCTCCCACCTCTACTTGCAGAGCCAGAGGTTTAAAACCAGTTTCAAATCATAAATATCTTTTCTCTTCATAATTTAAAAAAAATATTCTTTCTCAGGGTAGCTATCCAACTGTCTTATTTGCCAAATCATCTCTGGAAAAGCCTGAAAAATCCCACTTTGTTCCTAGGATTTGTTCTTAAATCACAAAAAGGAAAGGTTATTTGTTTCAATATTGTAGATGTCAGTACTGATCCCAGTCTAGGTAACAGCAAAATCTCTTTCAATTTAATGTTACTGGGCCACTTGGCCATGATTCTTTAGTACAGGTACGTGAGTGAGTCAGTCATAAGTTATGATGAACAGTGAATCAAGTTGCATTGGTTTCTATTGGTGAGTAATGAGAAATGTCATTAGAGGGCTGGTTAACCACCTGGTAAAAGCTCCTGTATGAACACTGCAGATGAACTACACTGAAATATTAAGGAAACATCAACTGAAGCCATTTAGCCCCTCTGGAGACCTATAGTTCACGCATGGTGGACAGGTAATAATGTCCAATTATTCTGGAAACAACTAAACAAGTCACTGTAAAATTATCTCATTTGCACTGGATCCAACATTAAGCATTTTTAAAAATATTCATCATTCATTCCAGGTAACAAAACAAAACAACTAATCAATCTCTGAGGAACTACTCATAAATCAAAAAGCCATACTAAAAAGCTGGCAATTTTTCATTATTCCAGAGGTAATATTTTAAGCTGACAAGCTGGCGGGGTGGTCCAGGTCTGTGACATTATCACATCTGTGATGAACAACCAAACTTTACACCATTACAGTGGTAATTATTAGAGTTACTCTAACAAGTTACCATGGATTTTTTTTTGTGGAAAAATGAAGACATTTTTTTTCTTTTTAAAATCAACACTGATTTGATATAGCAGACAAGTTATTAAAATAAGTCTTGGCCAAATTAAAGGCATTTTATGATTACTACACAGAGAAAAAGATTCAGTTTTGAAGCTGCTTATAGTGATTAGCCACAAGCTCTCACAAAAGTCTCATCTCCTGAACAGAAGTGTACATTCAGCTTTTATTTATTTCAAATCAGGTAGTAGATTTGAGGCTATCTTGCTCACAAGTGGTGCACATTAACCTGATAGTGGTGATAGCACATAAAGTTGTCTGTCACTTTACACCCCTGTCAGCAACATTCTGTTGCTGCCACCTAACTGCCTGCTGGAACAGGTAAATCTAGGGTCAACAGACCTTCTGGAGAGTCGTGTTGGATGCTCATCTTATGTCTTAAGCCACTTCTAACTTTTGCCATAACTTAAGAGTGAGAAAATCTTGAAAGTCTCTTAAACACATGGACTGATTCTGCAGAGTCCAGGGGTGATTGGCTACATACACATGAGGAAGATTTGAAAGAGAGCAGGTAAGGCAAAGATCACCAAGCCTAAAAGTCTGATTTAGAAGAGCAATGGTATTCAAGTGTATGTGTCTTCTGGTAGACATGCAATTTATCACCTTTTTGAAAAAGAACCGACACCCAAATGCAGAGGAAATATCAGTTGCTGTTGGAGTTCTGTGTGGCTGGGTTTTGGTGGAGAAGGGGTGGCTTCTGCAAGCAGCAACCAGAAGCTCTCTGCAGGCCTGACAGAGTAAACAGCAGCCGGCTCAAGGCCGGAGTCGTTGTCGACTGAGGCCGAGCCCATAAGTGATGGTCACAGCACCTCTGGGAATCACTTTTAGGAGGAAAAATAAATGCTAGCAGCTGCTTTTTGCCACCAGACAAAGGAGTGAGAAGATGTAAGAAACTGTGCAGACACCAAGGTCAGTGGTGAGGGGGAAGAGATGTCCCCGGTGCTGGAGAGGAAGATTCCCTCATAGCCCATGGAGAAGACCATGGTGGAGCAGGTTGTCCCCTCGCAGCCCATGGAAAAGGCCAAGACCCCACCTGCAGCTTGTGGAGAGGCCCCACGCTGGAGCAGGTGGAGATGTATGGAAGACACTGTGGCCCATGTTGGAGCAAGCTTCTGCCAGCACTTGCAGCCCATGGAGAGAGGCAGAGAGAGACCCATGCTGGGGCATGTTTGCTGGGCGGGGAGGGGGGGTTTGTGACTCCATGGAGGACCAGGCTGGAACAGTCTGGGCCTGAGAGACTGAGAGACATTCTATGATTTATGACTGCACCCCATAGCAGTGACCCACGCTGGGGCAGCTGGTGAAGAGCTGAAGATCCTGCATTGGAGAAGTTCATGGAGAACTGTCTCCCGTGGGTGAGTCCCCATGGAGCAGCAGGGGATGGGTATGAGGAATGCCCCCCACTGCGTCCCCATCTTCCCCCAGCTAAGAAGGAAAACATCTCATAAGGAACTGACCGAACCCCCCAGTTCCCCAGTCCCTGCCACTCCCTGTGCCACAATCGAGGGGAAGAAGGGAGCGAAATCATGACTAACGTGAAGTCTGCTAAGAAGGGAGGGGTGGGGGGAGGTGCTTTAAAATCTGGTTGCACTTGTCATTACCCGACTCTGGTGTCACCGGGTGTGCAGTGCAGTGTAATAAATTAGAAAGTTTCTCTCCTTTATTCTGTGCTGAGTCTGTTTTGCCTGTGACGCTGATTGCGGAATGATCTCTCCCTGTCCTTATCTCGACTCCTGAGCCTCTCAATAGATATTTTCTCCCCTGTCCAGCTGAAAAGGGGAGTGATAGAGCGACTTTGGTGGGCATCTGGCCTCCAGCCAGGGTCAAGCCACCACAGTTGCATATACAGATGATTTGGGAATGGGTTGTATTTTGGATAGTTCAGTTTAAGAGAAAATTTCATCCAGGCTCACGTTGCAGCACAGTTTGCTGTTTAGGGACTCATGCAAAACAGATCAAGGAAGTGCAGAATGGAGACTTTGAGCCTGGGCCCTGAGCATCATACACATGCAGGAACATCCCACAAGACAAGCCACCTCCTCCACTTTCTTAGCCAATGGTCCTATTACAATTAAGTACAGAATGGGGAAGCCACAAACGTTTTGGATGATATGAAGGAATGAATGTGTGAACTACCCGCTGTTTTACCCAGTTTGCTTAGTTCATAAATGAGGGAATGTTGTATGTGTGAGAACTCAAGATCATGTCTGGTCACATGGCCAGAAAGACTTCATTAATTTATCCAAAAGCTTCTGTACCCAGTGCCATGCTTAGATTCTACTCTTAACTAACTCAAATATTTGCGAACTGAAATTGAGGACAGAGTAAGGACTGTTACCTCTGTTTGCATTCAGCTGCATGGAAAAAAGCAGCATCATGCTACTTTTGCTTCTGGTCTTTTACTTTTGCTGCAGTCCTTTTCAGTTTAGTAAGTTTATCATAAGATACAAGTACCTACTTTCCTCACTTTTTCCCACTTCCTTCCCCATCAGCCATTCTCATTCATTAAAATACAAATGATTTGTATGCTTTTACAAATTATCTCTTTCTTGCAAAAGTTGCTATATATTCAGATATGGCCACTTGCACAACACAGCTTGTATTTCTGGACATTTATACTCTCTATCCAAGCCTTTAAGCTTTGTTTACATACTGAAATCCTGTTGTGTTTCTCAGGTACCAGAGGCAAAACAGAAGCCATTAGGTGGCAATATATTATCAAGTGTCAAAATAGGCATCTTGCAAATTCACACACTCAAGCTTCAGATCTGGTCCCTTCAATCTTCAGCAAATTCTGAGAACAAACACCACAGCACAGCCCTAAGTATTTTAGAGACAGCTTTTAAATTGCAAAATGCTCCCAAAGGCATACCATTCCATAGCCAAGAGTTATGTGGGCGGAATCTGAGCACCTCAGAAATATTCTTCAAGTGATTTCTGTTAAACTCTCAAGCTGCAAATCTAAGGCTACATCTATATTAGCAAGCGTGTGGCCTGATAAGAGTGGATTTATAGAGTGTAAAAATGGTGTTGAGTATCTGATGTGCAGATGATACACGCTTCAAGGGAATTTACTTCAGGCTAGTTTCAGTTGGCCTGTGGATTGAAAATGTAGAAATAATTGAAGACTATTAAGGACAACACTGGAATACATTGTCTGGTTTTGTTTAATCCAAAAGGAAACCAGTTTGTGTACTCAGAGACTGCTCTGTGCTGTGAGCCAAAGCATGGTAAGTGGCAACGAGCAGGAGATCACTAATGTAGCTGCACCCTAATTAAGTGTCAGTCTGATCTACCAGAAAGGTTTGAATTCACATTTCCTAAGACAATTATTAACAAATTTAATCAGAATGGTTGTATTTATGGGCCTAAAGAAATCTTAGTGATAACAGAACTTGTCCATGAATTGCTAAAACTTTCCTCTCCCATTCTATGGATACTTTGAACCAAAAACAAATTGGAAATTCCAGTGTGTCCTTGCAAAATTCCTGTATATATCAAACCTAATGACTGAGGACTAGGGAGAGAATTTGAGCCAAGTCATGGTTCATAACTTGATTTGGAGCCTGTTCCAGTAACACCACCCTGCCTCACGCCAGTTTGATTTAGAGATAGGCTTTGTGCCCAGCATCTAATTTTGTATATAATTACGGATATAATGTTTGTAATATGGTCTTTTGAAAAGGAGGAACCCTCTGAGGAACCTTCAATCTATGCCAACAGTCTGAATAGCTGCTTAGGTGGAGAGTCAGGCATTTGAAAAAGAAAAGGACAGAAAAAGTGAAGGTAATAGACTAATACAGCCCAGGCACTCTCACACTCCTTATCTGTTGCAGTATGGTCCTTGGTCAGTGCAGGAAGCTGCCCTCTATATAGATGTGTGCATGATGTTTAGATATGGAAGTGGCAGACTGAGATTAGGATCACAATAAAACGGGCTTGATTTCAGCATGTAATGTGAGGATTATTGCTTGTACCTCAGAGATGTGTTTTCTTTTTGTGACTCCTCCTTCATTGGCATATGGATTGCTGAAAAGCAGGAATTAAAACCTGCTGGCCAGCAGGGCTGATTCTGAAGCTACTTTTTTTTTTCCCTGGTTTCCTTCATCCTTGGCAATCTGTAGCCATGATGCACAGACTTGTCCTCAATAACAAACCAACATGACCAGCAAGTTTCTGAGCCATGGAAAATGGACAAGTAGCTATCAGTTTTAGACATGGCAATGCGATAGTTGCAGCATTACACCTTCACATGTGCCTATATCCCTCTGTGGATGATTGCTCTGGTGATAAAGCTGGCACTACGTTTCAAAATCATTCAATAACCCTTTAAGAGAAATCCAAACAAGAACTGACTTTTTTTCCTCAGAAATTACTCAAGGAGGAGACTTCTGCATAATCCTGATCACGAACTGTAACCAGATTGGTATCTGTTAAAATAATATAAAAGACCATAAAGCTGCAATTCTTAGAACTGAAAGTGAGACTAGTGGCAGCTTCACTCTCTCATGTTTCTGGGCTATACAGCTTGACTGGTTGTGTATTTAGCAGGCACTGCCAACCTTAACAGGCATATTGACTTCTGGGACTGGTACGGTAACATACATTATTGACTGGGTACTATTCAGAAAGTAAATCAGGAACTCTTGGTTTTACATTTCAAATAATCCACAAGAAGATTAAATTATATAAAAAAAAATAGCAGATATTCACCAGCAGATTTCGTCATGGTTTTGATACGCTGAGGAAACTCCTGTTGATATAAAAGCTATTTTGCTAATGGCTAACAGTCAGCTTGCCACTTCTTGTGGAGAGGGGAAATTGGTGACTTAGTTACCACCTGACTAAATATGCCCCACAGTCTGCAAACATGTGTTGCACCCCAAAACTCATAACCGTTGTTATTAGTATACAGTTAAGTGCAACTGCAATTTATACTCTTCCATATTTTTAATTTTAAAAGAAATTATGTCCTATAGCGAAACCAGCGTTCACATACTCTCATCCAAGCCAACTTCTAAGATTAATGCTCTGCTCCTATTAAGAAAAAACCCCAGATTTTTCTTTAAAATGAAAGATTTTTTTGTAAAATAATTCATTTCAAGGTTAGAGGTGGCTATGAAAAATAAAAAGAATGGATATCTTTCCCACAAGGTCTTTTAGAGAAAATTGTTGGTGTAAGGTACAAGCATGGGAAAACAGGCCATGGAGCTGAGAACAGATTTTGAACTGTGCCATGTAAGCTGTTTCTCAGCTGCAGGGCTCGGGATTGCTCCTACCTTCTGAGCCCATGGAGATTCTTGGCTAGGCTTTTCACACCACCCGAATCTGGAGAGACCAAGGTATATGTCTGCCTGCCCCACACCCCACTTCTAGGTGTAAGGTGTTGCACTTGGGCTGGAAGAATCCCAGACATAGATACTGACTGGGAGAAGAGCTTCTTGAGAGCAGCCCTGCTGAGAAGGACTTGGGGATTCTGGTGATGAGAAACTTAACATGAGCCAGCAGTGTGCTCTTGCAGCTCGCAAGGCCAATGGTATCCTGGGCTCCATTAGAAGAGGGGTGGCCAGCAGGGACAGGGAGGTGATTGTCCCTCTCTACTCTGCCTTCTTGAGGCCCCATCTGGAGTCCTGTGTCCAGATCTGGGGCCCCCAATACAAGAAGGATGTGGAACTGTTGGAGAGGGTTCAGAGGAGGGCCACAAAGATGATTAGAGGGCTGGAGCACCTGCCCTACGAAGAGAGGCTGAGGGAGCTGGGCTTGTTCAGTCTGGAGAAGAGAAGGCTGTGGGGGGACCTCATTGCAGCCTTCCAGTACATGAAGGGAGCTTATAAGCAGGAGGGGATTCAACTTTTTAAAAGGATAGACAATGGCAGGACAAGGGGGAATGGATTAAAACTAAAGGAAGGAAGGTTTAGATTAGATATGAGGGGGAAGTTTTTTACAGAAAGAGTGGTGAGGTGCTGGAACAGGCTGCCCAGAGAGGTAGTGGATGCCTCATCCCTGGAAGTGTTCAAGGCCAGGCTGGATGGGGCCCTGGGCAACCTTGTGTAGATCCAGGCCTGAGGTTGGTGGCCCTGCCTGTGGCAGGGGGTTTGGAGCTCTGTGATCCTTGGGGTCCCTTCCAACTTATACCATCCTATGATTCTAGAAGAAAGCCTGGCTATGTAAGCCGAAGGAGAGCCATGGTTGCCCTGCGTTTTCCCCAGCCAGTAGCTAAGCCCCACACAGCCGCTCACGTACTCCCTCCCCACTGGGATGGGGGAGAGAATGGGAAGTGTAAAGGTGAGAAAACTCATGGGTTGAGATAAAGGCAGATTAATAGGGAAAGCAAAAGCCACACATGCAAACAAAAACAAGGAATTCATTCCCCACTGCCCATGGGTAGGCAGGTGTTCAGCCATCCACAGGAAAGCAGGGCTCCAGCATGTGTAACCGTGACTTGGGAAAGCAAACACCATCACTCTGTATGTCCCTTCCTTACTCCTTCTTCTCCGAGCTTTATATGCTAAGCATGACATCATATGGTATGGAACATCCCATCGGTCAGCTGTCCTGCCTGTGTCCCCTCCCAGCTATCTGTGCACTCCCAGCCTGCTCACTGGTGGGGTGGTGTGCTTTGCTCTGTGTCAGCACTGCTCAGCAGTAACAAAAACATCCCTGTGTTATCCACACCATTTTCAGCACAGATCCAAGCCAAATCCCTGTGCTAGCCACTAGGAGGAGAACTGCTGCAGACAAAACCAGCACAGTGGTGCAGTGCAGCTAGGTCACTGGTTTAAGTAGGGTGCCAGGCACTCCACAATGGCACACAGTATGAACACAATGAGAAAAGCATTTTAGGAGTTGTGCCTGATAGAAATGTGAAAACTGAATGGGGAGGTATCCATGTACAGGTTTAACCTCTCCCTAAGGAGAGAAAGGCTATAGAGAACAAGTGTGGGAAGGTAAAACCAGAAGAAATATCAGACAACGTTCACCTTCCAGAGCAGTAAATGCTTGAGGCATGCAAAAATGGGCACATGGGCTCATGCTGGGCAAATTAAGTCAGTGAGATGCTTTGTGCCAGTAGTCTTATGAATGGAAAGCCACCTCCTTGAGCCACGTCTAGTTTCTGAACATCCTCCTGACAACCACACGGTCTCCCATCTGCAGTGCAGCTACTGTCCATGTTGCCCAGCTGCTGCCTCTGCAGAACTTAGTGGTGCTGAAACCCAGCAGCTGCCTTGCCCCACTCCATTCTGATGCTGTTTCCAGCCCTCAAACCACAAAGAACTGCTTTACACAAACCACAAGCAAGGAGAAGACTGTACTGGGTAAGGACAGAAGAAGAGATTGCAGAATCAGAGCAACTTTGCAGGTGGAAAAGGACCTCTAGCTCTCCATTAAAATATTAATTGAAGAGCTTTTCTTTCACAAGATTTGGTGTTCTTCCTCTCCATCTCTATTACTAATAAATAGGGAAATATCATGAGGAAACATAGGTGAGGTTTTCTTCTTACTTTGAGACCTACAAGACTTTTTAATTTAAAAAAAAAAAATTCAATGCATCTGACCAGCTCAACTACTTCATTGCTGTCACCCATATGACTGCGACAATCATCGTGGCCAAGGACAGCTGTGGTGGCCACGAATGATATGTTATAAAAGTCTGGTTTTGCAAGAAAATATATCTGGTAATGACATGTTTAGAGTTTATTACATATATGTGGAATATAAGCACTTAAGCAATGCCCCAGAGGAGTTCTATAGAAGATTAAGTACAGCTTGGTGGGGAAGATGATCAAGTCTGCAACATACCAGGGATGCGAAAGAACATGCAAAGATCACACATTAGCTGGCATCATATAAAAATGGTTTCATTCACCCAGCTAGCAGAATATTTTTTCCTTTTGTTTTCCTTGTCACAAGACCCTTTTACCTAACTAGAAGTAGCTGTGTGTTAATAACTTGATCCAATGCAGATCAGAGGTGACATTAAGAACTTATTTACAAGGAAGGTTGTGAGCTTCTAAAAGAAAAAAAAAAAGAAAGGATTTGGAAGTAGTCAATCAGCAGACATCTGTGAAGATTATTTGGCTGTTTTAAAACAAGTGAGATGCCTCAGAGTAGATGCAGCTATTTCTATTTCTCATTAACTGAAGACTCAAACAAACCTCACTGAGCTTGCCTGCTTTATAACTGGATACAACATTAAAAAACCCACAAGCCCCCTCCCATTGTAGTGTACACATGTGTGAGAGATCAGGGTTCTTCACCTGGGATTCACTTAAACAAAGATTTTTCAAATCTTCTTGAACTAACTGAAGTGGTGGTTAACAAGAGCAGATTAAAACAAGGTGCTGCCTGTTCCTTGTCAAACACGTCCTCTCGAAGTTAGATCCTGGATGGACATCTGAGAACATGACTAGACAGCTTATGGGTAAGATCTGCTCCATTTCTCACTTCTTCCCTGTTGATGGCATGAACATGTTGTATGTCTCCATATGCATGTGCCCTTCCCAAATCCTGCAGGTGCAGATGACACAGTGGTGCAGACAGTGCTCAAGCAGGGCTCCTCAGCTAAGGTACAAACCTACCTGGTGAGGAGGAATTACTGTCTCACATCCATTGTCCTCAGACAACACATCCCACCGACAACCATTTGGTTTCAGATGATTTCTACTTTCCTGGCTTCATTAAGATTCAGAGCAAATAAGCCAAATGTACAATGGGAGAGTACTGCTGTTGTACAACATCTAGGTCCCTCCAGGAGAACACTTCCTCTAGCAAGTCTTCCAGTCAAAGGCCAAAGAGTTTCTAATAAATTTCTTCAAACCCAGAATCCATGTATTTGTGCTTCAGCCATTAGAAGAGCCTCTGTCCTCCAGTAGCTTTCCTGAGTGGCCCCATCACTGCCTGACTTGGCACTCCACAGGGCTGTGAAATTCCTCTGTTCTCCATTTTAACCTCCTTTCTTGGCAATAGCTGGAATTGGTTTTCAGAAGCAGAAAATTTCATTTTGGCAGCAACCCAATGGCAATTCACAAGAAGTCAGCTGAGCCTGGGTCTCTGCTATCACCACTTACCAGGGTTTAGTGAGTCCAAGTAGAAAATTTGCCTTGGGTCACAAAAACGTTAGTCCTTTCACACGGTGAAAAGTACTATTATGTTTTCTCCTGCTTTACTTTGTCCATTCTTGACCTCACTAATGGTTATGATTTAGTGTTATAACTCTTCATAACTACTCCAATGTCTGCTGCTTCACAGACACTATATGTCAATCTCTGTAGCCTCGATAGTTCATAGGATTCCTCTGCATAAAAATCCCCATCCAAGGAAAATCATGTCACAACAACACAAGGAACAAGAAATATTATTGTGTTGCATTCCTTGTACAGCAGTGTGACTCTGCATTGCTGTGCCTTGTAGCTCACATGTACAAAGGGTTTCAGAATTTTAAAAAATTACCATATCTGTTCCATGATGGGCTGTAAAAGGTTTCCATGCCTCATGGACGGAACAAGTTTTAGTGAGATATGTTAATTATTATTTCCTAATGTCCTAAATGTTTCAGTGTACAGTAAATAGTATGTTTCTAGAAATAGCTGGTCACATACCTCTGCTATTTGCTGAAACAATTGTTCTTCAATCCAAATTCTGACATTAAAAAAAACCCCAACTCCTAGATCATCTGATCCATCCTCTGCCAACCCAGAACTGTTCCCCAAGACTGTGAGTGGTTTGTCTGCTGCATTACTTGGCGAGCCAGGGAGTGGGACCCAGTGGGACCCAGTGCATCACCTTGGGGAGTCTCTTGCACAGTTCAGTAGGACTAGTCAGCTAAGAATTTTTTCCTAATATTCTTTTAAGTAATGATGAGATCAATAGGGTGGATATCTGGCTTACTCTGGTAAGAACTGTTGCTTGGTTCCCTGCTGCATTTCAGTTTTAATTTACATCCTCTAATCCACTTTACATTGAACAGCACTGTGTTTCCCTCAAAAAAAGTAAAAATGTCTCCTGCTAGCCCTGTAGATCCATCACAGAATAAATAAAATAGATAAATGCTCAAATACCTGACCTACTTGTTCAGGCTTTAAGAAGGCTCTGCCAAACTTACAGTTCAGATGTATATCAAACATCTGAAAGAGGCATTCTCTCTTGCCTCATCACCTACAATGGTTTGTTCCAGATTTTTTTGTTAAATAATAAACCTCAGGAATATTAATATTCTTTGCAAGAGACAGTCCCTTGAAACAGTATAACAAGTAGACCTGCCAAGACTCAATGATATAGTGGCAGTGGGATTTTTGAATTTTTTTTTTTTTAAAATAAATCAAAAGTGAAGCTTCTGAGATTGAGATAGGCCCAGAACATGGGATCAGGAAAGCCCCAACAGCTGTAAGCACGGACGAAGAGGCTGGGTGACTCTGAACCCACATCTGGATTCAATGTCGGGCCGGTTCCTCTCTTTGGAATGCTTTGCTCCAAACGCATCAGACCAAAACATCCATGACCTTTCTGAGGAGGCAGGGGTAGGGAGCTTAATGGCTGATGCAAAGGTCTGCCTTTTGCAGACTCAGCATTTCCTAAAGGATCTTTGGCTGGTGACAGCATTCAAAAAGCAGAGTGAAAATTTCTATCTCGTGTCCAAGAGGAACATTGGGTAAGTCATTTAATAAATGCTTCATGATGGTGAGGCCTGGCAGTAAACAAACAAGTTTCCAACTCAGGCATCCCCAAGGCAAGTTAACATTTCAACCCCATTTTCTTTGGGAAGGGGTATGCATCCATGAAGCTCAACCAGCCAGAAGCATCACCGAATCTTCACGCATCCATCGACAGCCCGGACTGCTGATTCCCGAAGGCGCGAAGGCAACGACCGCCCAAGTTTCTGTCCTCGAAAACCGGAGGAGCTTGGCGGCAGGAGAGCTCAGCTCCGGGGCATCGCTTGGGAGCGCTGCGCCCCGCGGCCCGGCCCCGGCTCCGGCGGGCGGCGTCCCCGGGTGCAGGCAGGGGCGGGAGCGGGCGGCTGGGCTCTGCGGCTGGAGATGGGGGGCACTTGAAGCGGCACTGACATCTAGTGGGTGTTTGGGAAAGTGCTTAATTATCTTCTGCGCTCTCAACAACCCAAAGGAAGGAAGACACGTGTGCCACGACAGAAGAAAATCATAAAAGAAAGTACGAAGAAGTGCTTTACAGGCCACTCGAGTCCAACCATCAGGCAGATGTCTGATGTCTCAGTCTGCCCTGAGGCGCTTGGCTCTACTGCTCCCACTCTGCAATGTGTTGCTGTTGGACAAGAGAGTGTCCATAGAATCATAGAATCATAGAATGGTCTGGGTTGGAAGGGACCCCAAGGATCATAGAGCTCCAACCCCCCTGCCACAGGCAGGGCCACCAACCTCAGGCCTGGATCTACACTAGGTTGCCCAGGGCCCCATCCAACCTGGCCTTGAACACTTCCAGGGACAGGGCATCCACTACCTCTCTGAGCAGCCTGTTCCAGCACCTCGCCACTCTTTCTGTAAAAAACTTCCCCCTAATATCTAATCTAAACCTTCCTTCCTTTAGTTTTAATCCATTCCCCCTTGTCCTGTCATTGTTTATCCTTTTAAAAAGTTGAATCCCCTCCTGCTTATAAGCTCCCTTCATGTACTGGCAGGCTGCAATGAGGTCCCCCCGCAGCCTTCTCTTCTCCAGACTGAACAAGCCCAGCTCCCTCAGCCTCTCTTCGTAGGGCAGGTGCTCCAGCCCTCTAATCATCTTTGTGGCCCTCCTCTGAACCCTCTCCAACAGTTCCACATCCTTCTTGTATTGGGGGCTCCAGATCTGGACACAGGACTCCAGAGCTTCACGTGGTTTTGAGGCCAGATGAAATTCTTATCACGTTTCCCTCTTTGCCAGTTTGCTTTTGAAACTCCATCAAGCGGAAGTTGCAAGGTATTCCATACGGGATGTGAAAGTGTAATTTTAATTTTTTTGAGGAGATAAAGTGTTTTTTCAAGGTGGGAGGTATTAGCCATGTCTACAAGGAACTGCAGCTCCTGAGAACCTTCCAGTGCTTTTTGGGTTAGGAGCTGTTCTAATCGCCAAAGTCCAATCCTACAACATAGGCCATTTTTTCTTCTCCCATTGAAAGTATGCATTGAAGAATTAAGGGTTAGAAGGAAAGAAAACCTTTATTCCTCAAGGACATTTGTCACTATACCCATAGTGTTTCGTAAGGGTTTATATAGGCTTGACCTTCACCACAGTTTTGTGCAGAAGCAGCTCCCAAAGGGAGGAAGATTACTCTATACTGCCAAATTATTTTACAGCCTCTCTCCTCCTCCCACTCTATCCCTACCACATCCAGCTCTCAGAACATCAGGACAAATAGAGGGCCTGGAGAAGAATATTTATACTTGCCCAAGCTGTGTTGTTTCTGAAACATCTTTGGCAGATCCCCTTCCTTGACTCAGCTCTATTTTGGCCACAGTTCCCACCTACTTTCCAGGTGCAGTCAATAAGTCCCCTTTTGGGGGACAAGTCCTCCAAAGCTATAGTCAACAAGGGTATAGTTAACCCAACAAACTGTCCTGCAAAGGGAAGTAGTTCCCTGAAGAGGAATGTAGCAAGAGAAAGAGGAAAGTTAAAATAGAGGTGAAACACTTTCATTTACATACTCCTAATTTGACTTCCTTCTACATCTACTAGCTACATCCCTCCAAATTTCTGTTACAAAAAAACCCAGGGGCTCTGGTATTGAGTTTGAGAGGGAGTGGGATCGGAAAACCAATTACTCATCCTGGTGTGACACTGAAGGCTGAACTCGCATGCTGTAAAGCATACTGCTGTAGGTAGAAAATGGAATTAATGATGTATATTAGACTGAAGAGACTCCATATTAGCCAGTCATGCACAGCTGCACTGTTGTCTCTATCTTGGTGACCACTGCTCCAGAACTCCTTGTCTCTAGGAGACTGTAAACAGAACTCGATGCTTCCATTCCAGCATTGCATCCTCCACCAAACGGTTAGGCACGCTCTGTTTTTTGACACCTCTCCTCCCATGACAAATTTAGATATCTTGGGTCATGTACTACCAGCTGGTTACTGACACAAGACTCCTCCTAAGCAAAGGATCTGCCTTCAGCATTTGTATGTGGGAAGATGTATTTCTAATTCCTGCTTTCAAAGTCTCCTTGAGAACTGCCCTCCGGTAGTTATTGAGCTTGTCCTGGGCAGCATCTCTTAGCGAGCCATGTCAGATGATATGAGAGAGTCCTGTAGGAAACCATCTGATGCAGACAGCGGATCAGCCCTTCGCTTAGCATACAGCAGGACAGCCTAGCTGGGTGAGCATGTCACTCACTGCCCGTGGCTTCCCAGCAGCCGGCACACCGTTTCCCTTTGCGACACAGCACGACTCGGCTCTAACCAAGCCTGTGACGGTATTACACTTTAGCACTTGTAGCCCACCAGGGATTATCACCACGAGCTTCTGCGCTGACGTTTCTGAAGCACGTAGAGGCGAGTTGCTGGGATGTCAGAGCACTGTACGGAGAGCGTAAGTCACCGCGGTGGAAAACAGGCGCTTCTTATCTTTCCGATTCAAGGCGCGGATGAGAAAGAACGAATTCAAAAGCCTGCTTGTCGTGTTTTCCTAAGCAAGGCACCTAAAGATGATTCTTTGTAGAATAAAATACGTAAGCTTAGCCTATGTATCTGTCAGGACCTTTCTAATCATCCAGGGTTTAAAGAAATCCAGCTCCTGCGCTGAGTTTCTAAGAGTAGTATGCTTATTTAGTGCTGTTCCGAACAAAGATTCCTCTCCCCACAGGTTATTAATAAGTGGGAACAAAGTTGGGGCAACATTGTGTTTTTAAAAGGTATGAGACTTGGGGGACGGGGCAGGGGAGTGTGATTTTAGTATGTTTAGATTCCACTTAAGGAAAAAATAGAGTCTATTGTAGCCTGCTGTGAACACAGAGGACTGTTTTATCCGTTTGGCGTTGATCCTGTTTGTGACTCAATAGTACTAGCAGAGGAAATTTTTTTTATACCTTCCTGATTGCTTCTAAACAGCTTCCCTTTCATCACTGCAGAAGTCAACATCAGAAGTTTACACTGAGTTTTAGGTCCGGCTGTGAAAAGCAAAGAAGAAGAAGAAAAAAAAAGCACATCATCCTCTACATCAAAATGAAAACCATCCAAAGATGCACAGATGTGCAAAGTTTCATTTTGCCATAATTGTCACATAGTATTTACATTATTTCTGGTCCAGGTTTTGGAGAGCATTTTCTTGTTCACTTCACATCATATGTTGCCAAAGGTCCATGGAGCCTTCTGAGCTTTTGGACGTGTGCAGACAGTTCTGACTGTTTGAAAGGAGCCAAAAAGCCGGTTCACACACTCCTCCTGAACACATATTGAACACATCTTTGCCAAACACTAACCTGAACAGAGCCAGCCTGTAATAAAGCCCAAGAACTTAATAATTTGTAGAGTGCAGAAGCAGGTGCTGTAAGTCTGCTACTTCTGCAGTTTCAGTTTGGGCTTTTCTTGTGATAGCTTTTCCTCTTCTCATTTAACAGTCAGGGTAAAACTTACCTTTCCAGTACACAGTGATGAAGTGAGCTGTAATTAGCAAGGGAACTCAAGAATTGAGGATATTAAATTCACACTCCTGAGCCACAAAAAATCCTGCCTACCTTTCTACAGTTATTACAGAAGCCAGCGAAGGGGAATAGGGACATCTACCTTATTAACATCCAGTGGCCCACATTTTTGCTTGAGGGAAGTGGTGATGCAGTAACCTGAACCCCATCCCATTATTTTCCTAGCTCCCTGCCAGTGCAGCCTGTTCAATATAACATCTCGGTGGTGCAGATCGCTCGGCTCACTGCTTGCATTCATACAGCCACGCGCCTCAGAGCGGTGGTGGCACAGCGAGGCAGGCACTAACCCTTCTCCATCAGAAGTTTCCATTTTTCCTGCCCAGATGAAATTCCACTCGCAGGTGTGTGATGTTTATTTGTGAGAGAGGGAGTAGGGAGTAGTAACATAGACTGTATAAAAGGTCAGGCAAAAAGTCTCCTATAAGAAAAAAAGCAGGATGAGGGAGGATTTAGATGCAGGATGAAATTTGTAAAACTGGCTTTAATACTGTTATTATGCTTCCATGGGAGGGAGAGGCTATGCTAGCAATTTTAAATTAGAGGCAAACACAATACAAAAGTAAGCCTCTGAGAGATCACTGTGCCTCTCCTCTCTACTATATTTCTTTTTTTTTATATGTAATAGCTGAACTTCCTTCACTTAAAGTAAACCAGTACACAACAGTATCTCAGTTCCTGGGTCATATACATAATTGTATGATTGAAATAGCAAATGTCATCAATAAGATTGCATTCATCTATTAAACAATAGTCTGTTAGATCATTGTTTGGTATAAACCTATGACCTGGATGTTACTTCTCACGTACAGTAACACAGAGCTATTTGGACTGTGTTCGAAATACACCCTGAAGTTTTGCTCTCCTGATGGTTATGCCATCACTTGGCTCGTGCCTTACTTCCTCCACAGTAATTTTGAATTTATCGGCCAATTTCAACCAGACTTCAGAGAGCAGAAGCTGCAGAGATATTAGGTTTCTAAGCATTTTAAGAAAATAAGCAGCTAGACAAACTTTCGCTGTGGATGCTTCTGATGTAAAAAAGGCAGCAGCAGAACCACGTTTATTAAACAGCACAGAGACCTCACAGGAATGCTCACTGCTCCACAGGAAACAAGTTTTTTGGGCCCATATCTTACTAAAATTCAAGTACTTAGGGCTTACCTTGTTACAGGCCAAGTGACCCCTATAACGTCAGGGCTGGGACCATCCTGTGAGACAGGAGGTGTGGGCCAGTGCAGAAATCCAGCTTCACAGGTGCCCACCTAGAACTGTACAGGATATCCAAAGGGAGGTGGTTGCTGAACATCATCAGGTGCCAACAAATACACCAGTTACTAAAAAAACCTTCAGCTTCCCAAGAAATTAAAATACTACAGGTTGCCACTTACAACACCCCCAACCCAAACAACCCACTAAACTTCCTTTGATTTAGCCTGATTAATTGCCCCAAAAGAGGTAAGCCTTTGGGCAGAGCACAAAAAATAAATCTCTTCTGTTTCAGATTCTTCTGGAAAGAACAAGAAGAAAACATCACCCAGCATAAGAGGACCTAAGAAGCAACAACATATGCACATGAGCTTTCCCTCCAGCTACGAAGCTGTGGCTGGAAGGCTGTGGAGCTTCAAAACTCATGCTTTAACTGGAGCCCTTACAAGGAGAAGTAAGTAAATGGTGTAATTTTTCCCACTGTCTGCAGTCTTTCTCTGCTAACCCTCTTCCCTCTAAATGTAGTAGGAGTAAGTCTCAACCTGCTTCTCTCCACTCTCTCCTGCACATAAATTCACAGTGAGGCAGAGCTGGGGACTCCCCCCACTCCATCTTAGCAACCCAAACAGGTGGAGACACCTCTCTTTACCTGCCTGTAGCCTTGATTCTAAACTTTTGAAGGTTGAAAGGTCTGTAACAAAGTTAATAACAGTTGAAATTCCTTTCTGGGGCCTCGCATGTTGTGTCTAATCTTTCTGCAATATTATCCATTGAAATTCTTTGTGTAGGCTAAAAACACTCATGCAAAACTTGAGGTTTTCTGCTTGGTATAAGATTTTCAAGATTGTCATAAATTCTGTTTGTTCATTTGTTCATCAGTGCACTTACACACACACGTAAAATCAACTCATTCATAAGTTCTTCCTTTTCACTTTGAGGGTGGCAGAGCACTGGCACAGGCTGCCCAGAGAGGTTATGGAGTCTCCTTCTCTGGAGACATTCAAAACCCACCTGGACGCCTCCCTGTGCGATTTAGTCTAGGTGATCCTGCTCTGGCAGGGGGTCGGACCAGATGGACTTTCAAGGTCCCTTCCAACTCCTAATGTTTTGTGATTCTGTGAACCCATGTGATATGAAATTTATACAGTTAAAATTATTTACAAAGATAATGCTGCTGGAAGCATTTAACTGCCTGTTGCTACATGCCTGGATAAAGTGTGCAAGAGGAAAAAGACACAAACCTGTTAGATCCTGCACAGAAGACTTTAACTCCTTTCATGGTTAGTCTCAGAAGAAAGTAAGGGGAAATAAACCCAAACCCACTGTTTCTGTTCACCCTCCAGAATATAACACATTATGAGCTCGAGTGAGAGCTATTATTCCCTAGTCCTCCTTTTGCAGGCAGCAGGTGCTTTCATAAATCCCTGTGTTTGACTGATGAGGTAAAGGCAGCTTTTCAGCCTTCATTTCATACTGCTTGACTCTTGCAGCTTTAAAAATTATGTCAATATTGCCTTTGCAGTATAATATTTTTGTAGTTCTCCTTGGGTCTATTCTGAGTTTGCTTAAAGATAAAGGAGACGATAATTAATTTGTGCAAAAGAAAAGGCAGATCCTTAAATCCTTTCCTGTTGGAAAGCAAACTGAAGTGTGTGCTTAGTAGTGGTGGTAGTTAAGGGCTTTCTCATATTCGTCCTTTTCCCAAGAGGAGGAAGGTGATTTGTAAAAGCCCTTATTATATAGGAGGATCCACTTACAGTGTTTGAAGACATGAATTCAATTTCAGGCCGTGAGTTTTAGCATTCTTGTAAAGATTCCCTTATTAGCACTACTTACCATCACCACGCTGCTTAGAATAAGCTCTTTATAAAGAACCAGCTTGAAGCCTCTGTTCGCAGTACTCAACAACCAACAAAGTATCGCTCTTTGTTACACAAACCCCAGAACAATGTTAAATGTTACTCAGCTGGAAAACTATCCTTTTGCTATCCACTAAGTCAGGTAGAGAGGCAGGCCTCATAGCAAATTGCCCAGTGCCCTGTCCTATGGCTTGGTTTTGGATGCCTCACAGTTGTGAGAATTATTACAATCGAGAAGCAGAGCTTTCAAAAAATGTTCTGAACAAGAAAATTAGATGCTGAAGGCAATGTTACCCTTCCCATTGGCTTTAGGAAGAATGAGCTATGTGAAAAAAATGCTGCTGGAACCTCACTTGACACAGGTGACTTCTATCGAGTTGGACTCGACGATCATTATGGGTCCCTTCCAACCCACTACTGACACATGTCCACCAGACTCCATTTCATGCTATGGTCCTTAGACACATGCAGTGGTGTGCTGTTCCTGTCGCAGCCTTAAGCTTGGCATTTTGATTTTGTTGGCTGTGAGGCATTTCTTACAACAGTAATAATCTTTTCTGGTCATTACATTTAAAGTGGTGTTTGTTATGAAGCAACAGGTTTTTACGCCAGATGAGATTCTGTCCATCCTCACAGTGAGCAGCGCTTTTTTTTTGAGACTTCACCATACACTGCTCTTTTACTTAGTTCTGTAAATTCTTTGGCTTAGTGTATCATTTCTGCACTATCTCTAAAGAAAAGGTCTACAGATGCTGGTTTTGTGATTTAGTTGTCCTTTGAGAGAGCTTTTCCAAAAAGCAAGGGATTATTTCTTCTGCCTCAATCTCCTGAGTTAAATATTGGGCAGATCTGCACAGACATAACTTGATAATTGGGCTGAATTTCCTACAACAGAATTGTCTGTGATATATTTGTAAGCATTTCTAGTCACAAAATGAAGTTTACAGTTGACATGAAACAAGTTGTAGAAAGAAAATAACCAGATTCTGTGCCGCTGGCTGCCCTCTTCTTTCCGTTCTCACCACCATCTCATTCCCCCACCAGAAAACTAAACTGGTCACAGTAACTGCAAGAAAGACATGAGTTTCCCCATGCTGGGAGCTGAACGTGGGTCTACTGCTTGTAAGGCAGCTCTACTCACCTCTGTAACACGCATGTGCGCTCCTTGTTGGGAAAACATTCCAGATGGTCCAGATGGTCCCAGCTTTTTCTATGTCACCCTACTAGTTTCAATTTGCTATTTGTATAGTGAAGTACTGGTCAGTAACAACAAATATGGTAGAAGAAATTTTGTCTGCTCCTTGGTGAAGTCAAATGAGCTTTTTGAATGGACTGCAAAAGTTTGCTTTAGGACAGACATGGAACATGCAGTGTATGAAATGCAGGTCAGGTCAATCAGTCATGGGCCTTACATTAGGGACTAAAACTTTGCTTTCTTGGCCTGCAGCGTGGGTCCTTTTGACTATTCACATGAGTGAGCACTTGAATCTCAAAACAGATCCAAAACACTTCTTAGAAGATTCTTGAAAAGGTTTCTTGAGCAAGTTGTTAAGATAGGTACAGTATACAATCAGAAGACAACAGTTACACAGCAGGAGAAACGTGCTGGATTTGATCTTTTCTACCACTACTTTCTTCCTTGTCATTTTTCAGGATGGTAAACCCCAATTTTTCAGGTTCATACAAATACCTGATCAAAACACCTTTCTGATAGGGACCCCAGAAACATATCCTGTTGATGTTGAATTCTGTCCTTTACATTTATCCCTACTCAGTTTGAGCCATACAATGGTGATACCTTTGTCTCTGTTAGTTTTCAAGATACTTCAAATTCTTATATTATATGAGGAAAAGACCCTGAGAGAGAGACAAAAAGACATGTGTGAGTCACAGGCAACAACTACAAAAAGGAATTGGGATATAGGGAGAACATCTTTACAGAGCAAATGAGCTTCACACATCTTGAGCTCTTGCCCTCCATCCCCTGTATCACTGCATGTCTCCCTTCCCTACGTCTCTGCTTCAGGAATTTCAGTCTCTTTCCTTGTGGCAAGGGTTCTGTATGTCCTACCACATTCCCTTTTCTGTCTCATAAAGTAGCTTTCATTATTCCTTATCCCAGGGCTATTTACTTCATATCCAAGTTCTAAAATCTTCACCAACAAGGAGCTTTATTTTCTTTTCATCACTTTTTCTCAGTGCAAGGAGTTGTGTGCCTCTATGTCTTTATCCACAACTCCTTCAGTTGAATCTTCAGAAGGCTGGGAAAAAAAAACCCCAAACTTGAATTTAAGGAAAGCAAGAATAGAATTTCCCTGTGTACTGGAGCTTTTATGGAGTATTTGCTGCTGAAATATACAGTGAGAGGCACACTGTGACTTTTTCTGCTGAATCCCATGGCACGGAATATTATGGAAAGGATATAGCTCTTACAGTACGCAACTGTTTTGGAAAAAGTTATTCCCCTTCTTCAGGGATACTTCCACAGACAAAGGACTTTTGTGCTTTTTGCTTTTTGCTTTTCTTGTTTTCGTTCTTTCCCAGCATGAAGAAAAGAAGCCAAGTAAACTACTGAACCCTTCACACTGGGGCTGTGAGTCAGCTCCAGGGAGAATCTAATCAACAACCTGTCATCTTTCTTGAGCTTTAGGAGGATGGGGGAGGTTTCAATTACTTTATCTCTTCTTAAGGAAAGTGCCTATCACCTGTTTTCGGATGCCAAGTATATCATGGGAAGATAGGATACCAAGTTCTTGCTCTTAATTAAACCACATTCCTTTTTGAAGCTGAGCCCAACAATTGGGAGCACGTTTTCCCTACACATAAGATCTGTGCACTTTAGACTCTCAGAATTCTTGGGTGTATAAATTTTCAGAAATGTACAAGAGATGTAGGAGCTCAAACAACAGCAATGGAAAAAGATTAAAGCTCCTCTTTTGGTACTTTGGAAAATGTTGACTGCTGTCCCTACTGGCTGTAGCAAGAGGAGGAAGGAAGAAAGATGGACTGTGAGCTATGTCTGGACCATTTCAAGATCTTACAGCTTAAAGACAAGATCCTTGAAGCCAGTTGTTTAACTGGACAAAGAGTCCAGAGGGAGTGAAGAGCACTGGTGTGAAGTGCTTTGTTTGGCATGTCCAACTCAGGAGACAAGTCCAATGAACTAGTTACAGGTTTTGAGTGCCTTTTTGTGGTTAACTTCAACTTGAGAACATACTGTTGGAATGGTCTGACATGAAGGTGATGAAAGCATAGTTTGCTCAGCCAAGTTTCACTCATCCAAATGTGAGTGGCACAATTTCCTAGCTAGTTTCAGATGAAATTAGGTGTTCCTCTTACTATTTTGGTTTCTTGAAACAGGAAGAGCAATGGGAAACTTAGGTCCACATCATCTTAGCTTCAGGAGGGCTAGCCCTTCCAACAGAGATGAATCCACAGCTCCTGTGGACCTGTTGTTTTCTCCCTTTTTGCTGCATCTAATTGCTTTCTCCCAGTTATCCCCAGAAGACGTGTCCTTGTATCTAGTTTTCAACTTTCTTCAGGCTGCAGACAGCAAGGGGCAGGGCGTGGGAAAGAGGGGGGAGCTAAGGCTGCTGGGATAGTGGTGGCCCATACAAGATTCACAGGGTCTTGTTCTCTTGGCTTATGGATTGACACAGTCAGCAAACAGGAGGAAGGTGACGAGACTGAAAAATTTCACAGCTGAGGGTCTGAGAGAAAATCAAGAGACATAGGAACTACTTTGCCTTAACCTGTCTATTGTGAGACCTTTGAGATGTTGTATGTGGTCAGCCCCTGTTGTCAGATTGCCCCATTCTGAATAAACACCTGTTTCTGTGGGATGGGTCACTTCAACCGGCTGGCTTTCCTCTAGTGCCACCATAGACCTCTAGTTTTCTGCTAAAGTCCTGCCAGATCCTATAGGCTGCATGTCATGGATCCTTGTTAATGCAGCAGATTTCAGCAGCTTTTCAAACTGCTGATTGCAGATTGTTCTTGGCTCTGAAATGCGCCTTACATGGGTTTTGCCACTTATGGAAGCAGTCATCACTCAGACAGTTGAGAGTCACTGCAAGACAAATCTGATGGAATTGAAATCTGGCCTGTTTCTGGCATTTCAGAGGACTTTCTGAGGCTTTGTGCTCAGACTGTGCTAAATATGGAATACCTTATCATCAACATGCTGATATCCTGCAGCTGAGCTCTTGGTGCTGCAGATTTCAATGATACCCCTTTCTGGGTTCAGAAGACCTGCCATGTTGAAAAAAGAGCTAATTTAGAGTGAATGAAAAGAGGAGGGCAATTAGTACCTGTCTGCCCTGTGCACATTTGAAAAGAAAGCACGTTGAAGGTGTCGGCTCTAGTAACATTAAATTGGTTACTTTTGATTCTGGAAAGATGCATTATTGACTGCGTCGTAAGAGTGGTTTTGTTTTCTTTACATCTGTAAAACTCTCAAGAGCTGTATGTACCCTTATTTACTTTGTAATTATCCTGCAAGAGCAGTGCTTGCTCTCTTGGCCACATTTTTCAAGTGCTGCAACTCTCGTTTGGTAGGCTTCCAAGGTGCAGCTGCAGCCTCAGAATGTCATGGGCCACCACTGTCAGAGCACAAAGTCTTGGCTTCCTCATATTTTCTCACTTTTTGCTGATATCTGAGACTGCATCACAGAGTCTATCCTAAAGACTTACTGTGAGGGTGTGGCCAAGAAGGTTTGGTCTTAAATTCATGTGCTCAGAAAGGGATCTCAGCTCAGCCTGGAGAAGTTTCCTCTGCAGGAAACAGGAAATGTGGGGATCTGTTCCAAGCACTCTTCCCAGTTTTCAGTGTGACCTGTACTCCCTGTACTCACATTTTTCCTTTTATATGAAACGGGTCACTTCTTCTGTAAACATCTTTGAGATCGAGGATTGGCTTTAGGCAAGCTAGTAAATAGTATTGCATTTCCTGGGGTGAGCACAGGATGCCTCCCCTACAGCAAATGTGCCTCAGTCCTCCTTGGGCTCGGGGAGCAGGCGCACACCCCCATGTTCAAACACCCTGCATGTGTGCCCTGACCTAGACAGCCTTTCCTTTTCACGTCAGGGTGGGCAGCCCCCTGGACACATTAGCTAGCATTCATTTAGCATGCTGTTTTCCACATGGTAGCTATCGAAATCCATTTCTTCTCACCTGACAATAGCATTTTTAAGAGGAGTAAGACTGGAGATTTTATATTCCCAAACAGACAACAGTAAAAGCTTTTACCGACCTCTTGCCACTTGCCCGAGGACCTGGAAGCAAGCCTCACATTGCACGCCACTCAGCCACCCGTTATAGATTCTGTGTGTACCCTCCTGTGGGCGACAGCTCTCCCCTGCTGCTGACAGTGTTGGAGGGATTTGCGTCCAGCTCCCTGGTCCGTGGGGCTGGGGGTCCTGGCTAGGAGGCAAAACCGATTTCCATCTGTCCCTGGTCATTGCTCCTGGAGAGTCAATGGTAATTTTTCTTACCTGATCAGAGAGGGAAAGAAAGGCAGGCTCTAGAGGCCTCTTCTTTAGGACCCAGAAAGTGCCCGATGCTCCCAAATCCCATCAATTTCAGTAGGCACTCAACAACTTGTGAGTGATGGTGCTTGCTGCGCCATGAGCCTTGCTTAAATTTTAGTCTCTTCATCCTGAAGTGCGTAATAATTTTCTTTAGCTGGTTAAGAAATGGTGCCATTTTGTTGATCTATTCTGATTTATGCTGGCAGCAAGTATAGCACATTCTGCAGGGGAGTCTCTTTGGGTTTGTGTCCTGAAGGCAGACAGGGGTAAGGAGAAATTTCTTTTTCTCTCTCCCAGGTGTGCCTGTCTCTGTGGTTCCTCTCTGCAAATGAGGTCCACAGTAATGAAAATCTACTCAAGCAACATCCTTCTTGAGTTTTTGGTTTTAGTGTATTTTTAGTGTGGGGTTTTTTTTTTCCGAAGTGATCTCAGCATCTGGTACTCCCAGGACCAAAGTGGATTGCTCTGCAGCTGAAATAGTGCAGTATAGTAACAGGGGGTCTAAGTTCAGTTTGCTTTAATGGTGTGCCCAGAAGCAAGCCTTGCAACTGCAATTATTGTCAGATAATTTTTTCATTTTATTGATTTAACTTTTCCCCATGTCACTGATTGTCAGTAAGGACTTCACCCCACCCCCCCACCCCTGGGCCATTGGGTGTAAAGCAAAATAACCTGCAGTCTAGTAAACCGGTAATAATTGAATGGTGATATACACAGATGTGGCTGGTGAGGTTTCAGGGTTATTTTCTCAGTGGAAGTTACACAATTCCAGAAGTCTGAATTTGTCATTTGCTTTTTGTTTCAGAAGTTGCAGTATTCAGCCTAAGAATATGTAGTTCTCACAAACAGAATCTAATAGAAATAACACATGTTTTTTTTTAAAACAATGTTTGGTAATAAACCCAGACCTCCAGCATTTTAAAGATATATGTAAAGCCTTGGTGCCAGCTACTCAAAAATCATTTAGAGACCGGCAACACAGGATCAGATTCTGCTGCTGTTCCTTAGCATGAGTCGTTTTTTCTTCGACTCGGGTCTTCTGAGGCTAATTTGCAATCAGATAAAGCTCAGTGGGAGAAAGAGCAACAGAGCTGGACCCTGAGTCACCTGGCACTTAGCAAAAATTGAAAAATACCAGAAATTTTCACTGAAGACTGGTGGTCACCAGCAAATAATTATTATTATAGTGGTAACAGCGAGTCTTGGCTTCACCGGCCTTTTACTACTTTGAGTAAACAGTTACTTGCCAGATTATTATTATTTTGGCACTTGATGCAAAAAACCTGTAGTTTTCCATGTTTCTTAAAGCTGAGTATACATTTATTGAATGAAAGCATTTATTAAACATATGGGGACAGATTCTCAACAGGCATTAAATAACTTACCTTCATTTGCCAAGAAATCTTGCTTGTTATGTTTTATTATGCTGAGAACTGCAGGTTGCATAGGTGGAAAATGGTGGAAAATGGAAATAGGTGGAAATGCAGTTTCACTATGAAAAGCCAAACCATTTCATACATCCTGGTATCATGTAGCTCTGAACTCTGTGGTTTTGGATTGTCCTCACAGCTGCATCTATATTACAAGGCCATGAGTGGCACAGAGACATTAAATAGGGAATGACTATCCTAATAAAGGAAGAAGGAGGCATACTATGAAACTAGGACATAGCAGGTTCAAAGCATTGGGAAAAAAAAGAGTGCTCTCTGCCACAGAACACTTGAAATAAAACTCTTACATGGGTTCAAAAAGGGTCATGGTTTAGCAGTGGACGTGGCAGTGTTAGGTTTACAGTTGGTCTCAGTGATCTTAAAGGTCTTTTCCAACCCAAATGATTCTGTGATTCTATCACATGATTCTAAAAAGTAATTAGACAAAATAGTGAAAGGAAAAGTCATTAAGGTGAAATACAAAGATAACATTTCCAGGTCAAGAAATCTGTCATCATCAGTTTGCAAGAACAGTATCATGGAAAAGCAATGCTATATGTTTTTCCTATTTTTACTCTCTTTCCTAAACCTCAGCTATTGGCACTACATGGGACAGGCAACAGACCTTTGATCTAACTCAATATTATTTTTTAAAATTCCTACATAAAGCACATTTTTTGAGCCAAAGAATGAGAAAAACTTACTTGAAGACAGTGCTGTATATTGAGATACACACTTAAGGCATAAACTAGATCTAAAACAATGTGAATCACCAGAATTGCACATCTTCATATATAGGTGTGATCCTATCACCAAATCCTATTGATAGTACACAGAATTACCAAGTTTAGTGATATCCTGACTTCAGAATTCAGGCAGATTAAAATTGGAGGGAGGATTTGAAGTATCTGGTAAAACTTTTTCCATTCCACAGATAATCTCTTTTGATCTTCAGGAGAACGGGACAAAGTCTGAAGCCCTTCTCTCACTTCTGCCAGAACAAGGACTTTTGCCCACATGAAAGCATTTGCACTTTTTCCAGCAATGATAAATATCTGTAAACAGGCCATTCTCCTGGCTGAATATATGGTGCTGTTAAGGGTCAAAACTAAGATGTTGCAATGAAAGAGTCCTCACCATGTGAAAGGGGTTCAGAGGCATGAGTTAACATGCACTGCTGGTTGCTGTTGTCCCTTCCTCATCTCAGGTAGACATCACCAAACAAAAAGGGGTGAAGACTGATGTTGCTTAACACTACCCGATATTAAAATCATCTGCTAGCCAAAAAGATGCCCTTCATTTCTTTGTCTCTGAGTTTTTCATCAGCTGAGGTCAGCTGGCATTCACCCTGCCGATCAGGTCCTCTGAGAGCCTATTGTTGTCAACAGGGATGGGAGAATAATTTGACACCACCCAGAATTAAAATCTTGGCCCAGGACTCACTCAAGTGAATGGTAACTTCAGTGGGTGCTGAATTCAGGCTGACAGTTTTCTACGCTTGTTTATATGTCCCATTCGTGTAGTGAAAGGAACCCGGGTAGGTAAGTCAGGAAACATGTAGGGACAGAGACAAATGTTAGTCACAGCGAGGTCACACAGATGTCACCAACAGGGCCTATAGGTTTTTATTACCTCCTTTCCCTTTTGAAATAACTACCTTTTTTAAATGATTCACCAGCCGTACAGCCCATTGTACTGCACTGCTTTATCTATCAGCATCCCCATGAACTACTGCTACTGGGCGGTTCTGGAGGATGATTATTCCATAGCATATATTGAGCCCCAGGAAAAGGAAAGTAAGATTGTGTGCAAGGAAACAGGCTTATATTCATATCCTTAATAGTCCTTTAAAGCCTTTGTGAAGAGCCAGAGAGTTCTCATGGAGAATCTGATATGTAATGTAAAGAAAACTTGACCCTTTTATTGTACCTTGCATCCTGGGGCTGAGCAGCTGCTGTGATCTTCATAGGATGCGAGATATTCCAGTGACGTGTGGTAGAATGGACAACCAAAAAACCAGAGAGGGTAGGGATTATATAGTTGAGGTCCAAAAAGCATTAAACAGCCCTTGATAACTCCTGGGAACTATTTATTGATTCTTTCTATGCACTGCACATTCCCATTAAGTGATTTCATTTCCTTATTTCTCCTAATCACATCACTTGGTTTAGAAGTCTTTTACTCTCTGAAACCTGGGGGTACACAGATAAAGTTCACTTTCTCATGTGGCTATACTTTTTATTACATGTGAAAAGTTGATACAGTAAAAGTAACTCCTTGGAGCCAGCAGGTCTGGAGCTTTCATCATTATGAATTGCTGCATCAAGGAAGCACCATCGGGTTAATTGCTGTGTTAGTCTCAGCCAGACTAGCATGTGGCTTTTTCCATCTCTGTAATGGGCAATGATAAACTCCTTGGAAGATGTGGCTGCCACTGAAAAGTATCTTGCCAGCTTGGAAATAGTAGTAAGAGACCAGTAATACTAATAAGACAGTGATGCCGTAACGGTCAAATCCTTGAGTCATTGTAATAGCTGACACTGCAAATAACTGCAGCCACAGACAAACATGCTGCACGCAGGGGCATGCAGCTCGGAAACAATGCCTCCATTTTTTGGGGCAGGGAGAGACTGGAGAAAGAGAGAGGGGTTGCTGCTTTGTTAGTGTTTGGTTTTTTTTTTTCCTTTAAAAAAATTAAGGAATGGAAGGTCTTAAAATCTTTTAGTTTGGCAAAAGGGAGAAAAAAAGCATTCCTTACTCTGAGTATGACATGCCTTCCCAAGGGCCATGCATGGCTTTTATTGCCCTTGTCTTAAGGAGCTGCCAACATCTCTGGCTTCTCACTAGCCAGCCCCACAGCACCTGGAACACTGGAGGTTACTTTCCCTTCCCTGGGAAAGGGTGAAGAGTCACCTCTGCTGCTTCCCGAAGTGCAGATGGCTACTGGAGAGCTGAGAAGGCACTGCTGTTCCCAGGGACAGGAGGATCCTGGCCACTGTGCCCTCCCTGTGTAGACCTTCCATCCTACTCAAGGCAATGCTGGCTGTGGGCTGCTGGCACCACTCACCTCTGAGCCAGGGGAAAGAATCTGCAGCTACATTAGAACAAGAAAGAAAAGAAAACAGAGATACAGAACATTGGGTCTATTTCCATTGGCTCTGGCTGCTGGGCATTTATCAGCAGCCTCTGGTTCCCGAAAGGTTCCTTCTTTGCAGATATTTACAGAGGCATCTGCAGCAGTCAACCGGACAGCACCTAAAAGAATGAAAAATAAACCTATGGAATGGTATTTCCCATTCTTTGGAACCCAGTAAAAGTGTCTCCTGTTCCTTTCAACACCTAAACGGGATGCCTTCATCAGTGCAGGAAAAGGTGCTGGCACATGGTTTAGGAAGACACATATTCAAAGGAAAAAAACCTGCGTCACCAAGTACTTTCCAAATTAAATAAACCCTTCATTATACATATTTTTGAAAAACCGGCTACCTGCAGTGTGAATCATTTTCTCCTGGAGGATGCTGAGCCCTTCGGAAGACCTTTGATTCCACAAGGTTTTGTGCTCCTTGTAGCAGAAAGGATTTGCCCTTGTTTAAAGAGATGCTGGTTTTCCACTGTGACTCTCAGTCATATTTGTATAGGTGACTTCCTGCGATTAACACATCTGCTCTAAGTATAAAGCCATGCGTCGTTTCAGGCCAGAAATAAAACAGCTCATCATAGACAGGCATCGGGTGTCTGGTCCCTTCTTGCTGCAAGGGGAAGAGGACGACATGGGACATGAGAAGTGGGTGCCTGCTGGCACTGCACCACGCTGTGGTTCACCCTGATTGACACTGCCCTTCCTTGGCTTCCAGGTTTCACGTTCAGCTGAGGAGGGGTGAAAAGCCATCTGACTGTGGAGAGCCAGTGTTAGCCTTCAGACACTGCTTAATCCTGTTTAAGGGGGTTTAAATATTGTTCAGGTCTGCTAAGCCCCCTCACAAGGGGGGAATTTTCACCTAGAAAGACCGGCTAATAAAAGAGCTCCCACCATCCACTCACCCCCAGAAAACCAGACAGCAGTGGGCAGAGAGACAAATTCTTGAGACACAAAATGAACTGGATAGGACCTGTTTTAAATGCACAGAGTTTCTCTTACTTATTATGCTACTTTATGATTCCATATAGACAGAAAGGATTAATTTCCCACTCATGTTCAGGGAATATGCACGCTAGCAGCCATTAGATGTAATTTGTCACCTGTTTAAATCCCACATGCATCAATAGGAAAATTAAATTCAATTTCCTTTCAAGTTTAAATATCTCTAAAGATATTCCCCAATCTGGGAAAGCACATAAGCAAGTGCTTTACCTTAGGCATGTGAGTGCTTCTAGTAATGTCAAGTGCTTTCTTGGACAGGGCTGTGATCCATAGCAGATGTACACCTGCACCTTAGAACAAACACCCAGCAAATGCAGAAAAGTTAAGGCACCAGGGTACTAGAAATACACTTGATTATTGTTGAGGTTCTGCAATTTTGCTCCCGTCTGCGAGAATTTCAGTTGGAAAAAAAGTCCCAACACAGCAAAACCAGGGAAATTAGCTACAGAAATGCAATGTTTCAAAAGCACATAGTTCTCTTAGTCTCTTGGGGAAAATTTTACACAATCCTACTTTCAAAATAATGTTAAGGTTGCAAAATTGAGCAATCATAAAAGTCAGGAAATTTAAAAAGTTAGTACGTGTCTTTCAATGTTAGCTCAGCAATAGCAAATATATGTAGTGGGAGAAGTTTATACTTGCAATTTCTGTGTTAAATATAAACTTTAAAGTATTCCTGTTGACCATTAATAAGCAACATAAACTATATTGCATATTTAATGTCTGTAAGAGGCATCTTAATCGTAAGAATTTCCTGGCTTCGGAATTCAGAGGGCTTGGTTTTGAAACATAAAATGTCGCTGTTGTGTTGCTGAGTTATTTTGGCTTTTTTCTCACTTACAGGAGAAAGTTATCACTGGAAAAGAAAGGGAATTTCACCTGTGTTATAACACAGTTCTCACATCAGAATAGTTTCGTGATGTTTATGAAAGGTTATGATTTATGTAGTTAAGGAACTGACTTAATTTTTGGGGGGTTTTTTTGGGTTTTTTTTGAGAAGAACTTCTGTGGTAAAAAAGACCGCAGTGCTTCCCCCTTGCTGGCAAGAGAACTAAACCTCCCGTAACAAATGTGCTCTACCTGAATTAATAATATGGAGCTGTTCCACAAAATGTTTAAAATACAGACTGATCTTTCCAGGCCAGATGTATGACTTTCTCAAATCTACGTGTCGTGGTTTAACTTACTGTGAAAACCTAAATACAGTGTGATGGTCGTGTTTAGATAAGACAGATGTAGAGTGCAGCGCAGGCTTGGCATTGCAGCAACGTTGATCCTTATAAATGAGCTGTATTGCGCTCTGGGATTTTCCTGGCTGAGTCTTTCAAAACCCAGGCTAGATTAAATCATCACAGCTGGGGAGAAAATATCAAGAGTTAAATAACTACTTCATGAGAGTTGTAAGAGTGTGAAAGTTTTAAGAAGTTAAATAATTACAGCGCACTCTGAGAGCTACAGGAAAGACGAATGAGTTTGTGGTCAACGGTCTTATTTGTTCTGATGTCGTCCTGAAAGACAAATGTAAGTGTCAAAGAGGCAGGGAGAATTTCACACATGACCAAAGATGTAGCTACCAAAGCAAATACGGGTCAAAGTGCGGAGTCCCACACGCGCTCAGCTCAAAGGAAAAATGACACCTTGAACTCATTGCTTCCCCCTTTTTTTTATGTTACATCAAGTGGCACGGGTGTTGTCCAGTAAGTCATGAGCATCTTGAGCTCTCTGTTACTCTGCTGTCAGCTTGCTTGTTAATGGAACTTAGCCAGCCTGGAAATAAAATATCTCTCCCATTAAGGTATGCAAGTGTGAGGACCTCAGGCTTAGGTAAAATCTCCACATGTGTGTTGCAATCCCAAAGTTAAGGGAGAAGAAAATCTTTTGTGTCGGGTTTGATCCTGATGCATCATCCCTTTTGGGATGGACTCTGGGGGAGCTGCTCTCCATTTACACCAACACGAGTGAGTTCAAACCTGTTCTCAGAGATGCCTTCAGTGCACCCAAATATTGTATAAGCTAGAATGGGGAATTTTGGTCATTGATCTGGGGCTGCCAAAAGCCTGTCCAGAAGTGCAGTTACAGTAGCATTGCCAGTCACCCCCACTGGGATCTGCCAAAGCTGGGCAAGTGGCACCAAAGCTGCACTGTATTTGTGTGGACCCCGAAGGCAACACAGGTGCTGCCAACCTTGTGCCAGCCTTCTCCCGAGGCTAGGTGCAGTTTGTGCAATATATATACAGGCATGTAGGATGCACTGCTCAGAGACTGCTCATATTTCTGTCTAGTAGTCTTCGTGGGGAAACATGGGAAACAAAAAAGGCAAACAAATAGAAAATGTCAGCAGACTGAGAATGTGCATGTGTCTGTGGGTGATTGGGATGAAAGTTTACCAGGCTGAGAGAGGGACAGAAGGGAGAGGTGAAATGTGCCCTGAGTCTGTGTGGATGGAAGTCATGGGGAGACATCCTACTGACTCTGGGCAGCTTAGCTTAGATCCAACAAATGGCCTTCCCCTTCCCCCTCCTCCCTCTGCTTTGTGGCTGCTGAGTGAAGCATGGCAGCCCAGATCTTGTTTCAGGTTTTGCAGTGGTGCATATTTTCTCCCTTAGATCTTTCAATGAGAAAGCACCGGCCTCTCTGTGCAGGACCGCTAACACCCCCAGGACTGAGCCTGGAGGCAGGGGGTCGGGAGGGGAAGGCTGGCTGTGCTGCCAGCCATCGCCTCTGCAAAGCCATCAGCAGTCCTGAGAAACAGAGGAAGATGCTGACACCTAGCAAATGATGCTAATGGCAGCCCAGTACATTTGATTTTGGTCTTTAACAAAGTAAGGGAACTATTAGTAGTGTTTAATAGTGGGTGGAAGGTTAGGCTGATGGTTGGACTTGCTGATCTAAAGGGTCCCTTCCAACCAAGACAATTTTATGATTCTATGATTCTATTTGGAAGGAGTTTCTCAAGCCACCTGTATCATAGGTTAGTGCTGACGAGGAGCAATAAGCACAAAGATATTGCAATGAGAAGGTCGGTACTAGTCTGAATAGCACGATCCCTTTCTGAGGTCAGTCTCTGTAATAGCTGCAGAGGCAAAGACAGCATAAAGTGCAATACATCACAGAGCCTTGCAACAAAGATGAAATACATTGGGCTGAAAACTGTTTTAAGCATTATTAAGTAATGTAAACAACACGAGAGTGAGAGGCAGAAGTGGGAGAGCCCAGGTAATACACAGAAAACAAAAAGGCATGATAAGTCTCAGTAGGTGTTTGCAGGGCATACACATTAGTGAAGTCATTTGTTTAGGCTGATTCAAAGAAATATGGCTGGGAGAAAGAGCAGGAGAATTTAGTTTGGCGCTCAGAGCGTATTTCTGAACTGTGAAGTGTAGCAGACTGTAGAGCAGTTGGCCACAGGAAATGTTGGAAACTGAAAGGCTTGAGCCACTTAAGAACTGACTGGGCAAAATCACCCAAGAATAACCTGGAGGGAAACGCTTGTGCAACTGGCTGGCTGTGCAAGCACAACCGTATCTGATCATAAATTATAATAACTCGGATACAATAGGTAGCCAGCATGTTCCACACGTGCAAATGAGGGACAGAGCTCAAAACCTCTGCCTCCCAAGCTCCCAGAACCCAAATACCATGCTGGTGTAAATTGGTACAGTTCCATTCTCTTCACTGAGTGACAGCACATGGATTTATGCTAGCTCAGAGCCTCGCCCAAGGGCTTCTGGCCTTCAGTCTAAAATAGCTCCATCATCTCACAGTATTCCCAGGTAATAAATACTCTGATTTAGCCGTTAGGCTTTTGTAATCTGACTGGGCAATGATTAATTTACCAGCTCACACTTGCAGACAGGAATCCTCCAGGGCTCAGAGCCCCCCGTAAGTTCTGCGTCATTCCGGCTGCAACCCTTTCTGCAGATGTGGTGGCCTTTAATCTGAGGGCCCGATAAAAGGCCAGCCTACGCAGACTTCCCTTGGTTCCAGCAGATCGTGTTCCAAAAATGGATATGGTTGTTTCCAACACAAGGCTTTGGAGGAGACTTTCTGATGTTGATTACTCTGCTTTTATTCTGGAAGAAAAGAGTCTGCAAAGACACTTGTACAGAAACAATTAGTTTTGCTTCCCACATCTCTTTATTTTTGTGTACCAATACCACGCACAAATACTGAGATATCTTGCCTTTTCCCTGTATATTATCTTACAAGAAAATGCTATACTAAATTTAAAGCAGTGGCTTTGTGGTCTCACTGTAAAACAATCAGTATTTCAAATATTGATGAAATAACCCTCAGCTGAATTTATTTACATTTTGCATGTGGAGAAGAAAAGCCAAAATGATCAGAAAAATCACCCAGTGCTTGGTAAATCGAACCACATATCTGATTTTCAAAGTACTGGGAATTTCATAGCACATTACCTTGTCCCATCTCCCACAGAATTTCTTAATTGTTATGCTTGTCATACTTGGTAGCGCCAGCAAATGAAATCTGGCACCTGTGATTTGCCCAACACACCTCAGGACCTTTTGGAATAATGGGGATAAAACAACCCCAACAGTGGTCTTGTTCATCCCTCTTTCCCAAATACAGCCCATTCCTCCAGCCCAAAGAATGGGGTTTTGTCCTGGTTTCACCTGGGATAAATTTTCTTCCTATCAACTAGTATAGTGCTGTGTTTGGGATTTCAGATTAGAATAGACTTGATAACACACTGATACTTTTATTGTTGCCAAGCAACTTCTTGTACTGGCCTGTCAATGAGGTGGTGGAGTGGCAGGATACCCAAGAAGTTGGGAGGGGACACAGCCAGGACAGATGACCCAAGCTGGCCAAAGGGGTATATCATACCATATAATGCCATGCTATGTGCATAACTGAGGGTGAGCTGAAAGATAGCATGGCTTAGGAACTAGCTGAGCACCAGCTTCGGCTGGTCAATAATTGTGCTGTGCATCACTTGTTTTGTATATTCTTTTATCATCATCATCATCCTCGTCCTCCTTTTCTGTCCTATTGAACTGGATTTTTCTCAACCCCTGAGTACATATACAATACTTCACAATCTTTGAGCGTCTGCAGACAGATCCAAATTAAGATTACACAGACAGGTAACTCATAACGGTAGCAGAGTTTCTTCCAGGCAAGAAAAGAGCCCATTATTTCCAGCACATTAAGCTGACTCATCTAGCAGTGTCCCACAGGCAAACAAACACCTCCTGGATTCAGTAAACTGGTTTCAGTGAAAGGATTGACTTTCGGAAAAAAAAATGGAGGTTTATAGTGTATATTTGCTACAATGGTCTTTTAAGACATTAATACTATAAATACAGGGCAGAATAAAGTAGCCACGTGGCATGTGGAGTACACTTTATAAATGTGTCATTCATCATATCCTCCTCTATGTTATACTATACAAAGGAGCCCCTACCACATCGTGGATGTTTATTATCATTCAAAACTAATAACCTTGGCTGCATTCAGTAAAAAAATGCGATCGTGAGTGGCAAGTGGTCCAAGCACAAGTGCTTTTGTTCATGTGCCAGCCAAATAGCTATAGGCACGTATCCCTCTGTCTGAACACATCAATCATTTTAACATAATCACAGTTTAGCTCTCAGACAATTTTGTCTTTCCATTCTTTTTTCCATACCACAGGTTTTATGAGTGGACACTGAGACCCATACATAGAGCTGACAAATGATTCTAAGTTACCCAGTTCCTAGAGCTTAAATCTGACTACCACAGAGAAGAGTTGAGGATTTGACAGTTTCTCAAGATAAGCATCCAAACCCCAAACTGTTTGAAATCACGGGACTCTTTTGAAAAGTCTAGTCCCACTGAACAGTTTCTGGAATACCTTCATGTACAACTTTGGAAATATATACCTATACATATGCGTACACGTACATACCATTGCTGGTTGCTGCCCTTTTGTCCCTTAACCCTGCTGCCTGTTCACACCATGCACACTGCTTCGTGTTGCAGTCCTTGTCCCTGAGGCCTGGGATCAAGCACTGCCTAGGGCACCTCGGGGAAGAGGCCGTCTCTTCCCAGCTGCCTCAGCCAACCCCAAAAAGCAGGGACCACCCCTTGGGGGTGATTCATCCTAGTGATGATCTAAACCTCTATCTGAAGGTACTTGCCTCAGCAATCTGGAGGAATGAGGTGACCAGACTCCAGAATATGGAGACTAAAATTATATGGGATCAAAATGTGGACCTGATCCTTTTTCCTTTGTGGACTTTCTGTATTTTCCAGGTCTGTTGGCTTTTACGTAATTTCAGGGTCAAGATGAATCTTTCTGTTTGTACTCTTAGAAAACCTCCAAATAACAGACACCAAAAAGTTAAATACTTATGTGACAGAAAAAAATGTGGGGCCCATACAAGACTATTTGAAAGCAAAAAGATTTTAATGTAGAGATAATGTATGACCTGTCTCAGGCAGGAACAAGCCATGAAACCAACGGCAGTACCCTTGGCAGCAGACAGCACCCACTGCCAAGACAGACACCCAAAACACTGGGCAGGCAGATCTCCCCGCCACGTTGTTTCATCCATGCAGAAGGAAACAATGAGGCAGCACAAGGCCAGCTACTACCCAACAGGGCCACACAGGGAAAGTCCTGCGGGCTTTGTGGATCTGAGGAGGGGTTAAGGCTCCAACTGCACATCTGGCAGAGCAGCAGCTGTGCTGCAATGATCAATGTCAGCGTTTGCCATGAGGACTTGTTTCACAAAGAGGGGGTGGGAGTGGGTATGGGATCAGGGTCGGTTACAATGTGCCTTTCAAACTTTTATTGATTTCCTGATCTCTTCTTTAAAAAAAAATATAGGGGGTTATAATAATAATAATTTGCTGTAAGCCTGGTGGGCCTTACTTCCCCTCAGACCTACCCACACACACCCACACACAAGGAGGTATCTCTTCCTACCGAGCGCTAAGTGCCAGCCCCTTCTTTTCTTTTCCCTAAAAACATTTCAGAGGGAATTAGTAATGAAAGGGCCTGGGGAGGGGAAATCGCTGCATTCAGAGCTGGAGCGGGTAACTTCACTCGCCACCTGGCAAGTCTACTACCTGAGCACGCCTCAAAGCTCTGATCCAGCTGGCACTTAAACATGGACCCAACCTTAATCATGCAGGCTGAGCCAGGTTAAGAAAGCATGTAAAATAGGTGTACACTTAAGGGCCTGGCTCAGCTGAGGTCCACAACAGGGAGTTCTTCAGGTCTGAATCCCCACCGGTCTGCAGCTGTAAAGGACATCACCACGTCACTGCCAGTGCAGAGGCTGAAACGGCCAGATTTTTGGTGGCTTTGAGATAACTGGTATGGAATCAGAGGGACCGAAGTCAAAAACATAGGTTGTTAAGGGTGCACAGAGAAATATTGAAATTACTGAATTAAAAATTAATTGTCAGGACCATCTGCAACCCAGGGAACAAGAGGCACCATAGCAATAGCCTGCATGAGAAGAAGCAATTCACAGGTCTGGAGAAAGAGCTTGGAAAGAATAGAAACAAAAGGGTAAGACTGATATGGGTAGGGAAATAGTAAAATGAGAAACAATGAGAGAGACAGCAGTAAAACATGCATCTGTCATTTAATCCTGGGTAAATACCCAGATTAGTGACATCAGTTTCTGATGTTTATTTGGAGCTTACACTGGAGCCATGTCTCCCAAGGCTAACGCAGCTGTGATCCAGCCCAGTGGAAAGCACAACCAAAGATTTATCCCAGCTATGGCTGTTCCTGTACAACAAAGGCATTAGGCAAAACTAAAGTTTGTATGGAAAAGTGCACCCTTGTGCTCATAAAAATAAAGCTGGCATGAGCTGGCAGAGCAAGGAAATTCAAGAGTTTCGCAGTTTCTCTTCTCAAATTTTCACATCATTTTACAATCACTCGGTGCTTAGATGAGCTTTGAAGGTCATGAAGGCTAAACGTGCACGCTGCCTCTTTACCCAGTTATGAGGCCTTGGCATTGTGCTCCATCACCCCCTGTACTGCAGTAACATAATGGTGCTCAACGAACCGGGTCTGCTGCAGGGGTTCCATTCAACCAGCTCAAAGCTTCTCCCCTGTACAAGCTGAACTGCACCAATAGGATGAAGACAAAGTGAAGTATTTTAGGTGATTGGCTTGGACAAGAGCCCAGGAGGCTGTGGGTGTTGCCTCCAGAGGGGATGCAAACAGACACCCCTGAAAGAAGCAGCTTACATCTCACATAGATGAGACACACGCATCCAGCTGAACATGCCGAAGGCAGATGAGCTGTTTCAGCAGTGTGCTTGGTTTGGGAAAGCCATCCCTGCCTTCTCTGGCAGCCGTGCACCTGGCAGTAACACTACTGCCTCCTCTTAGAAGTAAGCCAACATTTTACCAACTTTCATCGGTTTTTATCCCTGACAGCCATCATCTTCACTGCCCCTCAAAGGCTGGCTCTGGTTCGCTCACTTTCTGAAAATATATTCATGAACACAATCCATGCAGGAAAAAAATGGCTTGTTTTTGTTCTTGCATTTAACTAGGTCAGCCCACAAGAAACACCCAACTGGCCGCTCACCTGATCCCACTGCGGTGGTTATGTTCCTCTCCTTACCCATTAGGAACAAAGCTGTAAGGTGAGACTTTTTAACAAGGCCGTTGATGTTCTTGGAGATAAATGTGTTAAGTTACTGCTGGTTTTGCCACTTGCAAGCAGGGAAGGGAAGGCTGGCTTGCAGTAGTTAAAGCCTTACAGAGCACCAGGGGCAGCTGGCATCTGCTGAGAAAGGCACATGGAAAACATGACGCCAAGCAAGTGGGGCTAATTAACACTGGTTTCTTAAATTAGAAGGCTCTTAATGGCTAATGTTTAAAAATAACACCTTAATGACATCTAAAAATAGCTGCTGCCAAGCCCTGGAGTATTCTGACCTCCATTAAATTGGGAGTCCATTTCCCATGACTGGTGGTGTAAATCACATTTACCTTTTATACCCTGTTCTCCCTGGGATTAGCTGCAAAGCGTGATGCCTGACCTTGAAAGCCTATTTGCAAACATGCAAGAGCAACCGAGGCCACTCTTCGGAATGGTGTGCAATATATGGCTATAATGTGCGGGCTGAGTCATCCGATAGAGTATAATCTCAGGCTCCATTTACCTCCACAGGGAGTGGGGGGGGGGGCTACCAGACCAGGCAGAGACCAGAGATGTGAAATTTGGTGCTGTGTTTAGGGCCTGGAGGACCCCAGCTCCATTTCCAGTTTGGTTGCAGATTTCCTGTGTGAGGCAGTTAGGTCCCTGATCTCCTGCTGTGCCCCAAAGCAATGCCTGGATCTCCCTGCTCCTGGAAGGGTACTACCTGGATAATTTTTCTAAGGTGTGTGGCATGCTTAGATACAACAATGATATTCCTCATGGGAAACAGAGAGTAGTGTAAAAAGGGAAAATACTGGTTGGTTTTTCTTATGATGTGAGTCAAAACGAAATAATCTGGAAGTCAAACACATGTTGAGGGCTTCTTGAGCTTTTTCCCAGCATATGGGAACAGAAATCAAATGTTGAGTACTGCTGGAGATAACTATTTGCTTATTTTTGGTGTGTTTCTCTGTGCCATGCTTGACCCTAACCTGTGTCCTGTCACATCAGAACACTCAGTGATAGCTGATGTGCAGAGAGAAAGAAACCTGCAGCTTGGTCATTCCTGGCAGAACGCAGAGAGATCCTATGGCAGTCACCTGGAGCAACAATTTCTGATGTAAAACCCGCTGCATTTGTCCCACAATTTGCAATTTAGGTGAATTACTTCAACAACCACATAAGCCCAGTTGTTTTCATTCAAGCATTACATACAGAGTAGCTGGAAGGCCATAAAGCCCTAACATTAGGAAAATGCCTTCCTACAACTAGCCACGCTAAAACAAAGCCAGTCTTTGGTTTTTCTCTTCCCTTCCAGTCAGAGGGCTGGGTGCTTCTCTGCAGATCCTGTCCAACCAACATCGCATTTCTCCCCATCCTATGTTTGTGCATGGCAGACACGCTCCAAACAACAGAAAGGGAATGTGGGTAAGTACAAGGCACTCAGCCTGCACTGCTGACTCGCCTAGCCCATAAAATCCCCATGCTTTTAATTTTTTTTCCTTTTTTTTTGGCAGATTCTGGCTGGTTTGGGCAGAGATGCCCCATCTTGCTGCTATGCAGAGATCAGTGCATGCCCGCAAGGAGGTCTGAAGGCAAATATTGGCACCGATGCTCACATGAAGCACTCCTGCCTCATTAGTGAGATAAGGGGAATGTAAACCAGCTTTCACTTTTCTCTCTCTGTGTTATTTTGTTGTTCTAATGGTCTTCATTACTTTGGCCAGATGGTTTTCCTTCCTTTGCCTGCTAAGGCCCAGTCCTGCAAACACTTAGACTTTCTTCCACAAACATGCGTTCAGCACATGCATGGGTCTTTGCAGAATTGGAGACTAAACTTGTTTCTGTTTCTGAATTCCGAGTTGGATTTTGATGCAACAGTTATTTTATATATTAAAATATCAGGTTTCTGCCCACACACATAATGCATGATGTATAACAGACCTTGCAAGGCAGCCATTGGAAAAGACCATTTAATCTACGATTTATACAGAGGGAAGAGTTACAGTTCCTTGTTTTTCAGCTAGAATTTATACACAACCAAACTGTGAAGGTGTTGCTCCTCAGAAGCTCTATGATGTACATCTGGTTTCACATGCTGTCATTTTGCCCACAACCTAAAATCATAAGCTGAAACTCCACAGAGGCTAATGAAAATTATTCCCCTTTGTGTTGCTTTATTAAAACGTAACCTCAAGAAATACTGGCAAGTCAGGAAAGCGACTTTAATCCAATACTTATTATCCTCTTCCACAGGTTTTAAATCACTCTCTTTGCTCCCTACTTTGAGGAAATACACCCTTATTGTTTTCCTAGTCCTGCTATGACCTTCTGGGAAAGTTTTCATCATGTAAAACAACGTGCAGTTCCCTACTTTATAAATCTCATTCATTCCAAGTGTTAACACTAGCTAATTCTTTGCTTTAGAAAGGAAATCATGTTTGTTTTTTTGAAGAGTCTGCTGGGAAGAGGAATATTTGCATTTAAAATATTTTTTTCTATTTCATAAATTGTCTTGAGTTTTCTTCCCAGCGGGCAACAGAAGACTGTTTATATAAGTGAAGAGGGAAGCTTACTTTTCCCTTACTTCCACAAAAGTACGATTAACAGCGATAACTATGCTAATTATTGCACTAACTGCGCTTGGAATGCACCTTACTGGCCAGAGAGGTAATGCATTTGGGTAATAATTAACTCCTTTTTCCCTCAATTACCTTTTATTAGGAGAGCAGGAGGTGTCAAAGTAAAACAGCTGCATATCTTCCAAGAAAAGCCCGTGTTTTCCGAAGGAATTCAAGCGGAGGTGGTTTATTAAGGGAACTAGGCAGGACAAACATTAACATGGCAAGCTCGGCTGTTCAGTTACTTGGCTTCTCCCTGAGCCTGCTCGGCCTAATTGGGACATTAATTGCTACTATTCTGCCACACTGGTGGCGAACGGCGCATGTAGGCACCAATATTATAACAGCTGTGGCCTACATGAAAGGGCTGTGGATGGAGTGCGTCTGGCACAGCACCGGCATCTACCAGTGCCAAGTCCACCGCTCCCAGCTGGCGCTGCCCCGTGACCTCCAAGCTGCCCGTGCCATGATGGTAATTTCCTGCGTCCTTTCCGTGCTGGCATGCGTGATTGCTGTCATCGGTATGAAGTGCACGCAGTGTGCCAAGGGGACTTCTGCCAAAGCCTCCATCGCCGTCTCTGGAGGGATCGTTTTCATCCTGGCTGGTCTTGCTTGCCTGGTACCTGTTTCTTGGACCACAAACGATGTAGTTACGGATTTCTACAACCCCGTGCTTCCCAGCGGGATGAAGTACGAGATAGGTCAAGCTCTTTACCTGGGCTTCGTCTCGGCGTCCCTGTCGATCCTCGGCGGCGCTCTGCTGTGCACATCAAGCCAGTGCCGCGGGAACGAGACACCTTACCAGACGCAGGCCAGCAGCGTAAGAAGGACTGCTCCCTCCTATAGACCACCAACTGTCTACAAGGGAAACCATGCTTCTTCCCTGACATGTGCTTCCCATAGCGGCTACAGATTAAATGACTATGTGTGAGTTCCCGAAGATTTGCCTGCGGGACACAGCTGCTTTACAATTTCTGTGCATGGCAGAAAACAAAGCTAAGATGACTTTTAATTTATAAGGGTTACGATACAAAGTTTACCATTGTTCCTCTCCTCCTTTCCTTTCTTTCTGGAGAAAGAAAGAATGCAGGCACAAAACTGCTCCCTGAAAAACATGGAGAAGAAATACAAGGGAGACTGTGACCTTCCAGAGATGGCACGTATCTGCCTACTTTCAATTAGATCTTTGCAGGCAGGTGGTTCAAGGGCAGTTTTCCTAAAAGTAATGGCTTGGTTTGCAGTTTCTGCCCTGCGACGAGCACTGAAGTGGAACTGGCCACAGCTTGTTATTTGAACAGTTTTCCATCAAAAGATGTGTTTTGTCTAAAACAAAGAACTTCACGGTGAGAGACAGTGATTTTCAGCAGTGATTGCTTGCGAAGGTTCTCATTTCCATAACTCATGAACGTTTCATTACAACAAAGGTATTAGTTTAGCTGTTACTTTATTTTTTGTTTGTTTTTTATAGTCTCTTGAAATATGAATTTCAATTGCATTATGACAGACATATTTGACAGTATGTTATTTCCAATATTTTAAATTATACTGCAATGCTTTGACTGTATCAAAACAAAATTTTGGTACATTTTTAGTGCAACATAATTGAAACAAAACATTCCATAAGAATTGGGGTTTTAGAAATGTCAGTGAGAGAAAAAAACAAGATAGTCAATGTTAAATTTTTGTTTAAAAACAATAATGAAACAAACAAGTATCAGAATTTGTCACAGAATGGGCTTCTAGCTGCTTAGCAGATTTAGCACTCTGTACAATCTACGCATTGTATAGATCAGAAAAGCAATTTCTGATTCTATCCCCAAATAGCATGTGATGAAAAGTATCAATTTCTTAGGCTCAATCCTGGCATTTCTTTTGCCCATGGTCCTGATTGAAGGTGCCTTAGGATTAATAAGAATATTTCCATGTGGCATTTGGGGCACTTCCACTCTGTCAGGCTTCGGTGCACAAGGCAGCCTCTGTGCCAGCAAAGGTTACACCTATGGACTGTAACAATTGCCTGTCAGGAGGAATATAAAATCAAGAGGTTTATTTCTAAAATTCTTGCAAAATGCAATCATTCCACAGTGTGTTTGAACAAAAAACATTGAAAACCAAAGTCATCAACAAAGAATGCCAGCCCTCTCTATATCATGCTACACTGAAGTCCAGTGCAACAGAGGCTGTAGTGTAAAACTATGATAAAGGTGTTAAATTCTTGTTTGTTAACCCCATAAAAATATAGGTATCTCCAGAGCAATGACTGGAGATACACACTGGCATTTAATAGGGTTAAAAAAAAAAAATTCCAAGAACTGTGAGGCAAATACATTTGGTACACTTCATCTGGCAAAAAGCCTGTCTCAATTATGTTATCACCTGGTAGCACCTCCAGAGCTGGTATCCTTTCAGTATCTCCCCTGGTTTCACCCTGACCCTTCCTTTCCATGGCTGAATCTTTCCTTTCCCCTTTCACCTGGGCATTTTTTCATGTTGATTTGAATTGTGACTGCTTTTCAGCATTGACAGAACTCATTGTCTTCATTGCTTTAAAAAACAAAAATGGCATTTCTAAGCAGTTTTCTGAGACCAGCAATAAAAAGAAGGATCTGGGATCAGGCTTTGTAAAAACTGATTATAAACTTGTGTTTTATTAACTGTAGCTATTACATATGACATGGGGAAAAAAATAAATTACATGGAAACTACATTGACACTGCAAACATCTTAATTACAGAGTCTAAGATGTAAGGAATGGACAGAAACCGCTTTGACAGTGGCTTCTTAGAGAAGATGGAGTCAAACATTTTGTAGTCCAGTATGGATTTTCTAGGATGTCTTTTTAGGACAAAAGGCAGCCTAAGGGAGGTGGTTGATTACGTAAGGTTTTCTCTGTATTTACATCACAATAGATCTAGCCAATTGATTACGATATCAGCTTCACACCACGGTTTTGGACAGCCATGAATACTGGAACAAAAGTCCAAGTGCAGGAAATGGGCTTGTGTCTCATTAGGTAGTATGTTTGCTATATACTGATAAATTAATTCACTTGCCAAGATGTGTGTGTGGTAGGAATATTTATGTGTAGTGCTATTCTTACTGCACAAATCCCTGGCCAAGTGGGTACGTGACAGTAGTAAGAATGGTTTATAAAGTGCTGGCAAAAATACCTGGAAGTGCTCTGATGTCAAGAGAGTGAAATGGTTTCTTTCACAGTGGGCGGCGACCCAGCGGATCTCAGCCCATGCTAAAACTGACATAAATGTATGCCTTTCTTTTTTACTTTCTCTTTTTTTTTTTTTTTTTAATAAGCTGCCATTTAAAACAAAAAGTCATATCCATTCTAGCAACATTCCAAGTCTGGCTGCAACTAGGCTGACATATGTGATGATAACCTGAGCTGCTCCCCTGGTTCCCTGCTGCCATGCGGACGGGTGGCCAGACCTCGCTCTCCGCTTGCATGGAGCATGCCCTGGCAGTTGTGCACAGCCCATGCAACGAGGCATTGCTCTGAGACCTCAGCCAAGGAGGGAATCCCCACTGCTCTTCCTTTGCTGAGTAATCCCTTGCTCATCAGTGGCATCAATAAGTGACGGAGTGTCAAGGAAATGGGATGAATTTCCTGGACCATGGAGGTGCTGTTTATGGGAACGTGCCCTTTGGGCAGCGATAACTCAGCAGCAGGGGAACAGACCAGGGCAATGGACCAGGATTGCCACATGCCTGATTCTGCCCACGTGCCTCGGCTGGGTTTTTGCAGAGCCCTGTGGAGACAGGTTTTATTATTTATTTCATTTTAGATAAGTACAGCCTGCTTTTTGTCTCCAGGTGATTAGAGCTGAAATGCCATCCTGCTCTCCTGGTGGAGGCACTGCAGGGAACTCTGATGAGCAACACCAAGAGGTGAGGGGAGGCAAGGAGGACTTGCAGAGTGTCCAGCAATTCCTTTTAGCAGTGCAGGCATTGTTTGTACATGTAATTGTTGATACCTTCATACAAGGGATTGTGGTTGCCTCGTGTTTTAATCAGCTTCAGTGTGATGTTCCTGGAGAAGCAGAAGTGGGAGTCTTGACAGGGATACATAGATTTAGGACAGAGTTGATTTGGCAGTGAGAAGATAGTGTGGTTAGCTCTGCAACATCAGGTTGAGAGTGGGGACTGCTGCAGGATCAGGGAGAGGTGTAGGCATTTGAGTTCGGGGTGGAGGCTGGGCTCAGAGAGACTGGCAGTTTCTGAGGCTGAGGAACCTGCCAGTCCCTAAGTTTTCAGTAAACTCAAACATCTTAATGGGCTTAAAATGCTCCACAGAGAAGAAAGGCAAGATCTACTGACCTCCATCTTTTTTTCCTTTGTAGAAGGCTTCCTGGGGTAAAAGGTTGTTAATTTTATTTAATGCTTTAAGCATGAGGAAAGTCCATTCATTTCATTAGCTTGCACCTAAAATATCTTTGGTAAGCAAACTGTTAGAAAGTAGAGTGAATAAAAACAGTGAATCAATGGGCAGATTTGATCCCTTAAGAGCATATGTATATACTTCATATACACACTTCAAGCGTGTGGATATACAAAATGGTGAAATTTTGCCTCCATTGACTTTAGCAGGGTCAGAATTTCACCCATAAGCTTATTATTATTGTCAATACTTCCAAGTCTATTATAGAGCTTTTAACTGAAAGGCCTCCAGAGCAAAGAGACTCAAAGTCATGGGAGTTTCGCCCCTGTAAGGGAGGCGACAAGGGAAGACTTGTAATGGCCATTTCACAAAGTGTTTCATATTGAACAGAGAGCAGTTGTGTCTGGTGGCATGTATGCATGAGTCCTCCCTTCCACTCCAGTCAAGGACAATCAATTTTATTTTTAAAACGTCATAATCAGCGGTATTGATCAGTACTCCCTAATGGGGGTGCTCTGGATCCGTACTGCCTTGAGCTGTCGCCACTTCCCTCGCAGTTCAGGCTCAATTAGGCTGCCTTGCTAATGCATGTCAGCTTCATTTAATTGCTCTCAGGCCCGCAGTGTGAGAAAAGGGCAAGCTGACAGAGTAATCCCACACTTCCACTTTGCAGTGGGCTGCCTATTTGTTTTATTTGTTCACATTTTAAAGGGCTAAGCGCTCACTATATGGAAAACACGGGAGAGCAAAAGTCAAGAAGTAGCAATAAGCCTTGGAAAACAGAGTTAGAAGTCAATTGCTTGTGCAAAGAATTGCTGGTGTCTCGGTACTTTCAGAAGAAGCTGGGTTTTGTAGCTGATGAGGGTGCTGAGTAGCATATGTTTCAGGGAAACCTCAGTAAGAACTGGGTGGAAAAAAACGTCTCCTAGGGAAAACAGCCCTCTTATTCCTTGGCTGGCTGATGATAACATGGCAGAAGCAAGCTCTGAAGGAAGTAGGTAATGATCTGGGGGTCATGGAGTTATCGTTCCTTCCACAATATTTAACATTAATGTTAACAAATGTTAATAAATCGGGAGATGAGGAGGAAGAGGGGGATGGCAGCAAGCCAGCAGAAAGGAAATAGCCATTAAACACCTGAGATCTCCAGGCTGCAAAAGAAGTATGTGCACAGCCCCTGTTTCCCCGGGCCGAGAAGCTGTGAGCCAAAACAAAGCACCAAAGCGCCTGGGGGCTGACGGCAGCTCCGGGGCCTTTGCGCCTGGATCTGAAACTAAATACCCGAGGAAGAGAAATGCAGGTATCAGAGAAGTGAGGGAAAAGTCTGCTAGGGGCGTTCCCTCAAGCACGGTGCCCCCTTTATAGTTAGGCTACATGTCCCTGGCCACCTTCCCACCTCCTGGCTAAAGGTTAGGTTTGGTGAAGGGATAAAGATGTCACTGTAACGCCTGGAAGGTGGGGTGGACTCACTGTCATGAGTCCTGGATTGTCAGATCCAAATCCCAAGTAGAAAATGGAGGGAAAATCATATGAGGAGCAGCTGAGGGAGCTGGGGTTGTTCAGTCTTGAGAAGAGGAGGCTGAGGACAGACCTTATTACCACCTAAAAATTACCTGAAAGGAGGTTGTAGAGAGATGGGTGATGGTCTCTTCAGCCAGGTGACAGAGGATAGGACAAGGGGCAATGGCACAAAGCTGTGCCAGGGCAGGTTCAGATGTTAGGAAAAAATTTTTCACTGAAAGAGTTATCAGGGCCTGGAACAGGCTGCCCAGGGAGGGGGTTGAGTCACCATCCCTGGGTGTGTGTAAAAAAAGGGTAGATGTGGTACCTAGGGACATGGTTTAGCATAGGACAGGAACGGTTGGACTTGATGATCTTAAAGGTCTTTTCCAACCTTGTGATTCTGTGATTCTGCATATCTTGGGAATCATACTGGCACCTGACCACAGAATCACAGAACGACAGGTGTTGGAAGAGACCTCTGGAGATCATCTGGTCCAACCCCCTGCAGGCAGGATCACCTAGAGCAGGCTGCACAGGACATCATCCAGCCAGGTTTTGAATGTCTCCAGAGATGGAACCTCCAAAACCTCTCTGGGCATCCAGTGCCAGTGCTCTGCCACCCTCACAGTAAAGAAGTTCCTCCTCATGTTTAGGTGGAACTTCCTACATTCAAGTTTGTGCCCATTGTCCCTTGTCCTGTCACTGGGCACCACTGAAAAAAGACTGACCCCCATCCTCCTGACACCCACCCCTCAAGTATTTATAAGCATTGATAAGAGGCAGATGGATTGTATTTTATTTTTGTTTCTTTCTAATTTTGTTATTGCAAGAGATGGATGCTGCTAATAAAATGTCTGCCAAATGATATTTGGGGGAGGGGAGGCAAGGTGCATCCAACAGATTTTGGGTGCCTTGTTCCCTTGGAGCCTGTGGCTATTCCTAAGTGACAACGTAATCTGACTGGAGGGACCTGTGCTCCCATTGTGGGCTGGAGCAAACTGGAGGATTCAGCCACACTGATGTTGTCTTTCTGCTGCTAACTAGGGGCTTTGGAGAGAGCACTGTCCTCAACATCACACCTGCAATGCTGTCTCCTGGAAGAAGTAAGTGCCTGCACCTCATCTCCAGATCTCGGCAGCCTTGCTATATTTACATGCAGAGCTGTGCCCTGTCCAACAGGACTAGGAGAGCATTAAAAGACAATATTGAAAATGTCTCACTCTGATACTGGGGTGACACTGTTTCTTGCCTCTGTCTTTCTGGTTTGCACTGATTTCTAGAGTTTTTAATTTTCTAGCTGTGACAGACCTCTCTCTCCTCCCCAGTTTCCTCTGCTCCAGACTATCCAGGTTGCTTAGCTTTTACTTTCCTTCTAGTTTTAAGCTTGCTGAGGGCAGTGCTCACAACTCAATTTGTAGTAAAGAAAACCAAAACCACCCAAGACAGGCAGGGAAAAAGAAAGATATGAGCTTCAGTTTGAGACTGTAGTTTAACAGGGCTGAAAAAAATCCAATACTCTTACAAAGACATGCAACTACTGGTACATGAAGACTACCAGATGCTAAATGTACTTAGAGGGAGGGCACATGGAAGTGCTCTATGGTTCCTTAGAGTTGTCTTGGAATAAAACATCATCTGATCTCTACACAAGGTGATAGATCGATCTGATACAGTTAGCTCTCACCTGTAGTCCCCTTCTACAAGTCACCTTATTAGAGCCACCTTGCATAGCATTTTTGAAGAAGACAAGAACAGTGCTGTTTGTTTATTTGGACGTTTCAACTGTGATGTTCTTGCTCAGCCAGCTCGGTGATCTGGCAAGAATTTAAGACCCAATTGAGCAACATTATGGCCCACAGAATTTTGGCCAGAGACAAATGAAAAGCACAAAAAATATTAAATTTTGCTTTTTACGCCCAGTTGCTCTGGCATTTATTTGCCTAACATATGAATTTGTTGTTTCATTTGCTTTTTATTCTTGTTTTAACTGTCAATAACTCAGCATTTTTCAGTATTCTTTTCACATTGAACACTTAACTAAAAAAAACCCCACAAACCCAAACCCACAGGCATTCAAAAAATTCCCCAAAGCTGTATTATGGTTTTATTTAAAGTTGTTTTATATGCATATTTAGATACTCGATTGTTTGTATGTATGTATTTTACCAGCTTTAGTTGCCTTGTTTGAAATGACTGAAGCCCTGATATGCCTAGGAATGCTTTACAGAATTCCCTTAAATTGATCACCAAGTCCTCTTAAATACTAGTTTAGGAAATGTATATGCTACGGGTATGGATTAAAAATTACTTTTGTGTTGCAGGCTACCAAAGGCCTCTTTAGATGTTCAGAAGTAGAAAATGCAAGCCCAGATGCCTGCACCCACCCCAGCCCACATTTTGTTCACCTAGACTTGAGTGTGAGATTTAAAAGTTACATTACACAGCTACTTGGATGTATTGAAGCAAAAGGAAAATTCATAACTTCAGTAACATGATCGCTGATGTCTATGGGCCACGTGCCAGGATCACTAAGACCAGTAATGCACAATTTAAACTTAACTACAATTGTTTATTAGCATAATAAACACGTACCTGGTGAAATCCTTCTGAAATTAGCGGCACTGGAAATGCCACCCACTTGTAAAAACACCCTGTTTTACACCAAGAACAGCACGGTCCGGAGCAGGGAAGAAGTGTGACACAATTCGTTATGCGTGACCAAATTAGCAAAGCTTTGGACAGCAGCTGCCAGAAGGGTACTGAGGGCACTCTGCTCCCATTCTGAGCCAGAAGACACCCCTCCTGCCTGAATGCCCCTGGCTAGAAGAGTGGTCCCCAGCACCAACTGCAGCCGTGGGTAGGTGCTGTACGGAGATGATGATGACGATGTCTGCCTGAAGCCAGTGGCCCCTTCCTTGTGCAGGGCTTTGGCAAAGGAGGGATGCAGTGAGGACACCAACCCCAACGCACAGCCAGATGAGGGATGCTCACATCTTGTAGAAACATCAAGAAATGGCTGGGTGAGAAGCTCTACATATTGGCCAACTTCCACCCTCTGTGAAAGCTAAACGTGGCAAACCATTGGGAATTAAGGCAGTCCTGAGCATATGGGAGAAGTCTCTTCCTAAATGAACACTGTCTTCACCATTATGCCCACAATCTTGGAGGGTCTCGGCAGCCCACGGGGAAGGTACTGGCTGCATGCTGCAGTGGGACTGGTGCCATGCAAACCAGAGTCATCTCCTCGGTCCTTGCATCTGTAATGAAACCCAAAGACAATGAGCCTGTTGTTAAGGCTTGCTGGGGTCTTAAAAGGAATCATTCTAAATGAAAACTTAAAGCTCAGTATGCTTCTGGCAATGTATGTATGGTGCTTTGTGTTTTCCATACAGTAATTGTCGGTGATGTGGTGCACTAGGTTTTGTAATGTGTATTCCTGTTTATTTAAATGATTGCCTTTTAATCTGCATTTGTAAGAGCAGGCTTTCTGGGCACCTATAAATTGGGTATTATCTTTTTTGTGGTACTTTCTCACAAATCCTTCAGTTTGTGAAAGGAGATGAAATGGGTCATTTTATACCATGGTTGTAAAATCTTCAGGATGTCCTTTAGAAACCTTGTCCCTCAGTACCACAATCAATGCAAAAGTGATTTGGCACAAAAGCACAGTTATTATAATTTATTTGCTTTCAGTTGGATTTATGGGGTTTTTTTCCCTAAAATTTTTAATGTTTGTATTGTTCTCCATTATTTGCACAAACATAGCAAATACGTGAAAAGGGTTTTTTTAATAAACAAAGATTGGGGAATAAATTAAGGTGAGGCTCACCTTACAAGAATATATAGAGATCATGTTTGCAAAAGAAAAAAATAGCCAGAAAGAGATCTGACTTAAAATTAAAATGTCTGCTGCTAATAGACAATGAGTATCTGGACTAGTCTGCTGATAAGACTAGCAGGGGCGAGCAATCAAATGGACATTAAAATGGAGGATGGTCAATTAATGAAAGGCATAATGGGACATTGGTCCCTTGGGCAAAGGGAGCTGGGCTCAATAAACCAGAAGACTTCTTCCCATTTTTCTTACCTGACATTTAAATTTTTAAATACAAAACTTAAGGGAGTCTGAAAGAGTCTTTTTGAATAGGGAAGAAAAGGTCTTGGTTTTTCCTAGGGCGTGGAGAGTGTCAGGAGTTATTTGGCAGAAAGGCACGGCTAGAGAGAGGAATAAATGGCCACACCAAATGAGTGACAGGGATTAGGACCTGTAGATGGAAACTTGTCTGCCAAAAACCAAAGGTGGGCTGAGCACAGAAGAATAATTTTAGGAAGTACTGGCTAGGCTTGTTTCCACATGTCACAGCATACAGTTCACTAGAAGTTCCTTCTTATTTTAATTGCAACAAATAGGAAAGCTCCCTGTCAGTCTACAGTTTCTGTTCATCACACACTATGCCTAATGGAAATTAAGGATGGAAGAAGAGAAAAACAAAGAAAAACCCAAAGTATATAAAAAAAAAAATCAAAGAAAATGCTTGTGTTCCAAAATAGCTTAAAAACCAAAATCTATGTAAATGGAGAGCTCCACACCCCACTGCTTCTAAATGCTACCAATAAACCTGTGAAAATAAAGTGGCTGTATTAGGCTTGTGTGACAAGGTTTTGGCAGAGAGGGGAGGCTACAGTGTTGGCCTCCTTCTACCTGCTTCTGGCCAAGGCTGAGCCCATCAGTGGTGGTGGCAGTGCCTCAGGGATAACATAGTTAAGAAGGGGAAAAAAACCCTGCTGCAGTCAAAAGAGAGGAGTGAGAATATGGGAGAGGAGCAACTCTGAAGACACTCAGGTCAGTGAAGGAGTGGAAGAGGTGCCCCAGGCACCTAAGCAGAGATTTCCCTGCAGCACATGGTGAAGGTGAGGCAGGCTGTCCCCCTGCAGCCCATGGAGCACCCCACACCAGAGCAGGTGGATGTCCAAAGGATGCTGTGACCCTGTGGGAAGCCTGGCTGGAGCAGGCTACTGGCAGGGCCTGTGGCCCTGTGGAGAGAGGAACCCATGCTAGAGCAGGTTTTCTGGCAGGACTTGTGACACTGTGGGGGACCCACCATGGAGCAGTCTGTTCCTGAAGGTCTGCACCTTGTGGATGGGGCCCACGCTGGGGCAGTTGGGGAAGAACTGCAGCCCGTTGGAAGGACTCCCATTGTAGAAGATCATGGAGGACTGTCTCCTATGGGTGGGACCCCAAGGTGGAGCTGGGGAAGAGCATGAATAGTCCTCCCCCTGAGAAGCAAGCAGAGGCAGAGACAATGTGTGATGAACTGACTGCAACCCCATTCCCTGTCTCCCTGTGCTGCCTGGGGGGCAGAGGTAGAGAAATTGGGAGTGAAGTTAAGCCCTGGAAGAAAGGAGGGGTGGTGGGAGGTGTTTTAATTATTTTTTTTCTCATTATCCTACTCTGGTTTGATTGGACATTAAATAAATTTCCCCAAGTCAAGCCCACTTTGCCTGTGAGAGTAATTGGTGAATGTCCCTTTGTCCTTGTCTCACACACCAAACTTTGTTGTATCTTCTCTCCCCTGTCCAGTTGACAGAGCAGCTTTGGGGGGGCACCTGGCCTCCAGCCAGGGCCAAACCACCACACTGGCAAAAAAAAATTTCACCAGGTTTCTAAGATACAACTGATAAGGTAGAGAAATTGGGTGCAAGAGTATCTTTGTCAACTGCTCAAACCTGGGAAAATAAAATTCAAAAACTGATCAGAGGCATCATTCTTAATGTCCTTTACAAAGACACAGCATCATGAGGATACACAAACTATCCAGTCTTCTCATTCTGATCTAAGGAGAGCAGTTCAGATACTGTCTAGCTGGCATCAGATTTGCATTTAACTACTGTAAGTAAATTGAAACACTTACTCACCATGGATAGGACTGGACACAAACACAGCATACATTTACACAGTAAGAAATTCATCAAAATGAACTGCACAGAAGGGAGTTTGAGGGGTATTTGGTGGATTATTGCTCAAAGACATTGCTACAATTTTGCTGAGGATTTGGTCTGATCTAGTTAATAACAGAAAAATGGGACCACACAAGAACAAAAGTTTAAAGAAATATTGAGACACATTGTGAAAAGCTTCCACTTATTTAACCAGCATGGCTGAAGTTGACTATGAAGGACCTGAGTACAGAAAGAAAGAAGAGACTGAAAAGTATTTGTTAGAACATAACCTCAAGTTCCTTTTCTTTCTTCAAATGTCTGTGATGTAAAATCCAAGTTCTTACACCAAACCTGTGTTTGTGAGAGAAGCATCACCATTCTTTGCCTTGCTGCAGCCAAGGCTATTTCACAAAAAAACCCAACTTCATAATCTTATTTAATCTGAACAGTTGGCTTTTCACTGGGAAGTTTAAAGACCACTGTCACTGCAGTCATGTAGAGAAGGGAATCACAGAGTCACAGGGTGGTTTGGGTTGGAAGGGACCTCAAAGGTCTTCTAATTCCAGCCCCCTGCTTTGGGCGGGGACACCCTCCACTAGACCAGGTTGCCCAAAGCCCCATCCAACCTGGCCTGGAACACTGCTGGGGAGGGGGCAGCCACAGCTCCTCTGGGCAGCCTGTGCCAGGGCCTCACTGCCCTCACAGGGAAGGTAATTCTTCCTTATATCTAATCTAGGTACTGTAATGATTCATGTAAACCTTTAATTTCATACTTCGTAGATGCAAAGGTAATATTACCGACACTGAAGCGATGTCCAAGACAAACAAGAGCTCTCACTTATATTGGCCACTGAACAATTAATCAAGAACTTTTGTTTAAGTTGCTTAAATTTTTTTTTCAGATAGATTGAAAGTTTTATTTTAACAGTTAAGGTGTGTTTTAACACTGTCAGCTTCCTATCTTTAATATGTGTTTCGAACCAGAGCAGAGAAAATGCCCTTATTTCAATATTTTGTTTAGACAATCAGTTATACTGTAAAGATCAGATAAAGTTACATCAGGTACGCAAAGTTACGTCATCTTAAATCCTATCACTCTTGGAAGGAAGTTAAAGAGGAAGAACCTGGAAACCAGGCCAGTTTATTAAAATATTTTCCTTTCACTGAGCACTGTCAGCTCAGTGAGTCAGCTTTACAATTGTTGGTGTTTCCAGTAGTTTTATGGAATTGGTGTTTGCTTCCTCTATGAGCTGTTACATGGCAAGCTGACCCATTAAACCAGAAATGGGTTTTGAACAGAACTTCTGAATATCAAACTGGTCCTAAAGCTGAAATGGGACACTAATGGTCATTAGAGGAGATCACACTTCATGTGAGCAAGGTGTTTCACATTAGCCCTCTCTTCCCCTGGAGGTCTCTAGACACAGAGCTCAGGCTTTCTCTCAACATGGCCAGTCCTGTAACAGCTTCTTGACCCAATCTGCTGCAAGGTCTGCTTCTCTTTCACCACTCCTGCCTAATGTTTCCTCTATTCCTTCTGCAAGACATTCTGAAGATGTCTTATGTCCACCTGTGGTCTTTGTTTTCTCCATAGTGAGCTGCTTCACTTCCAGAGGAAGGTAAAAACCCCTGTCCCTTTCAGTCCTCAGCAACACCTCAGCAAGCTATTTGTCACAGTGCAGTTGTTAAACATTCTCTGATCCCATCTCATCTGTTGGTTTCTCTGTAAGCAAGATGAATATACATTGACCAAGGTTCATGATAGAGATATATTCATAGTAACAAGTATAATATAAATACCTGTAGTTGGTTTGCCCCAGCTGGCAAATGAGCCCCACGCAGCCTCTTGCTTGTGTTGGGATGGGGGAGAGAATGGGAAGGGTAAAGGGCTTGTGGGCTGAGATAAAGGTGGGTTAATGGGGAAAGCAAAAGCTATGAATGCAAAGACAAGGAATTCCTTCTCTACTGCCCATGGGCAGGCAGGTGTTCAGCCATCCCCAGGAAAGCAGGGATCCAGCATGTGTAACTATGACTTGGGAAGGCAAACGCCATCACTCTGAATGTCCCTTCCTTCCTCCTTCTTCTCCCAGCTTTATATGCTGAGCATGATGTCACATGGTATGGAACATCCCATTGGTCAGCTGGGGTCAGCTGTCCAAGCTGTGTCCCCTCCAGCTTCTTTTGCAACCCCAGCCTGCTCACTGGTGGGGTGGTGTGAGGAGCAGCAAAGGCCTTGTGTAAGGCTTTGGGTCTGTGTAAGCCCTGCTCAGCAATAACAAAAACATCCCTGTGTTATCTATGCTGGTTTCAGCACAGATCAAAACCACAGCCCCACATCAGCTACTATAAAAAAAATTAACACTAGCCCAGCCAAAACCAGCACAGTACTCAATATCAGCCTATATATTGCACAGTCAGATTGCCCAAACCTTTAAACCTAGACTGTGTCTGAAGTAAACTACTCACTGTGCCTAATAAGTAACTAAATTTTAATCTTTATAGTCTCTGGGATATTATAGGGTCATGTCACATATTGTTTGGAGATGAACAATGGAGCTCATATTTCTGTATCTTTCTGACACTGATGGAGCACAAAGAAAAAGCCCTCTTAATTTTACCATGCAAACTTATAATCAGGTAATGCAAGGGAAATGCCAAACCAAGTGTTTCCCATCCCCAGCCCCTTGCAGTGCTGGATGAAGTCGGTTTGTGACTGAACCCCATAATCCCCCAAATCAGCCTGAGATGCCAGAGCTGACTGTCAAGAGCAGAGACCAGGTTGCTACAAGTGGTGTTCCCCAGGGTTCAGTACTGGGGGCCCCATCATCTTTAATATCTTTATTGATGATTTGGATGAGGGAATTGAGCACACCCTCAGTAAGTTTGCAGACAACACCAAATTGGGGGGAAGTGTCAATCTGCTGGAGGGTATGAAGGCTCTCTAGAGGGACCTGGACAGGTTGAATTGATGGTCAAAGGCCGATGGGATGAAGTTCAACATGGCAAAGTGTTGGGTCCTGCACTTTGGTCATGACAGCCCCAGGCAACGCTACAGGCTTGGGGCAGGGTGGCTGGAAAGCTGTACAGAGGAGAAGGACCTGGAGGTGCTGGTTGACACCCACCTGAACACGAGCCAGCAGTGTGCCCAGGTGGCCAAGAAGGCCGATGGCATCCTGGCTTGTATCAGGAATAAGTGTAGTCAGCAGGACAAGGGAGATGATCATTCCCCTGTTCTCAGCTCTGGTGAGGCCACACATTAAATACCGTGTTCAGTTTTGGGCCCCTCATTACAAGAAAGACATTGAGGCCCTGGAGTGTGTGAGTGAACCTGGTGAATGGTCTGGAACACAAGTCTTACAAGGAGCAGCTAAGAGAACTGGGATTGTTTAGCCTGGAGAAGAGGACTCACAGGGAAGCTCTTACTGCTCTCTACAACTACCTAAAAGGAGGTTGTGGTGAGCTGGGGATCAGCCTCTTCTTGCAAATAACTAGCAATAGGACAAGAAGGAATGGCTGCAAGTTGCACCAGGGGAGGTTCAGGTTAGAAATTAGGAGAAATTTCTTCTCAGAAAGAGTGGTTGAGCATTGGGACGGGTCGCCCAGGGAGGTGGTGGAGTCACTGTCCCTCAGGGTGTTCAAGGAAAGGTTGGATGAGGTATTTAGGGACATGGTTTAGTAATACAGGCGGTAGGGGAACAGTTGGACTGGATGATCTTGGAGGACTTCTCCAACCTTGATGATTCTGTGACCTCCGGCTCTGAGCACAAACAGCTGCTGCCTGGCATGGGATACTCATGGAGTAGTGGAGTGAGTCCAGAGGAGGGCCACAAGGATGATCAGAGAGCTGGAGCACCTCTCCTACAAAGATGGACAGAGACACCTGGGCTTGTTCAGCCTGGAGAAGTGAAGGCTCCGGGGAGACCTTATAGCAGCCTTCCAGTACCTGAAGGGGCCTACAGAGAAGATGGGGAGAACTGGGTATGGGTATGTAGTGACAGGACGAGGGGCAGTGGTTTTAAACTAGAGCAGGGTAGGTTTAAATTAGACATGAGGAAGAAGTTCTTCACTGTGAGGGTGGTGAGACACTGGCACAGGTTGCCCAGAGAGGTGGTGGTGGCCCCATCCCTGAAGACATTCAAGATCAGGTTTGATGAAGCCGTAAGCAATCTGATCTAGCTAAAGGTGTCCCTGCTTACTGGAAGGCTGTTGGGCTAGATGGCCTCTAAAGGTCCCTTCCAACCTAATGCAGTCTATGATTCCATGAAATGCTCGCACTGAGCAGAGCACCACGACGTCTGTTTTTGAGTGGGGGTAACACACCCTATGTCTGAGACAGGCAGGGATTGAATCTGTATCCCAGCTCCATGCCATCTCTAGCAGACCTGTCTTCCATGTCTAAAGCAAAGGAATACTTCAGCAGAGGATGAATAGAATTATCTGCTACGTCTGATTTAAACTTCAAGACATTCAATGGCAACCGACCCCAACTCATGTTTCATCTGAATGCGTGTGGAAAAAGGCACCGACAGCTCCCTGTAGGTTAATCACAGAATCCCAAAGGATGTAGCCAATAGCTCCTTTCCTATTTAAATGCAGTCTGAATTGGGTATTAACTACCTGCTGTGTTTGGCAGATCTCTTATTCCTAAAATAAATAACTGTATGAAAAGTCATAAACTCTATATTGGACTTTTTCATTAAAAAAAAATTCAAAGTAATGTCAGGATTTTAGCAGCCTCACTTATTGCAGTAAATCTGGCTTCCACAGCTGTTCATGTTGTACTGTGTGCTTCAGCCAAGTGTAGCTGCAGTCCAACATTTCCTTCTTAAGGTATCCCTTACCCAGAGCAAAGCCAAGTGAATTTTGGACAGGACTAGCACGCTAGAAATTATGAATGTGCTCTTATTAGAGCAGGTTGCATGTTTTACATTAAATATTCATTCAAACAACAATCCAGTAAAATGTTTGTCAAGATGATAGTTACTTTGGCTAAAAGAACACATTTTTTCCTCCAGTCTCTACCAAAAGTTGCCCATATTTATCAGATCAAGAATCTAAGGACATTAATGAAGATCTTTCTTGAACTCGGCTGAGCCCCTTCACTGGTGCCAGATCCTGTTCTCCTGTTTTATAGCTGTACCATTTCAGAAATTGCTTGGTTCTCACTAGGGACAATTCTTTTACAGGTTCCACTGCAGCTCATAAAAGGGAAAAAAAGAAAGAAAAGGAAAAAAAGGAAAAAAAAAAATAAAAGAAAGAAAGAAAAGCAGGGGAAACTAGCATTTTCTCCTCTTGACTGTTAAAAACCCGTGTGTGTTGAGCTGAGACCCACAGAATGACTCATAAAGTGGTTTGATTTCAGTGTCATGGGTTTCTGGGCAGAACCGAGTTTGCCTTCACTCATCCCTGCTGCTGTCCCCCCACTGTTACCACTTCTGGCTCTGTGTGCCTTTCTCTATCCCCATTTCTTCAGTAACCAGACCACATATGCAGGTACCCCCTCTCAGGCACGTCTCCATTCATGCAAGAACCTCTTTTTCCCAGGCCAAGGGCGTCTTCTGCTTTTTTTCCCAATCCTCCTCCGAAGTCTCCTCTGCCTTGAGCAGAGAGTCTGTGTTGCCCCCAGTCGTGCTGGGGACTCTAAAAGCACTTGTGCTTGGCAGTCATTTGGTGGACACTCTGAAGCAGGCCCTGACCCAGTGGTGGGCTAATGCCTGTTTCCAAAGCCTCAGCATCACCCACACGTGCATGGCACAGCACACTTGTGACTAGGTGGTGTCACAGATCGGGTGGCATTTCTGTTCACTTCTTTCCCCTGGAGTCAGGGATGTAAATATGGGCCATACACACAACAGGTACCACGCACACAAAGTCAAATCATGAAGGAAAGGTTTCCTCTAAAAGCAAGAGAAGGTCAGATTTCTAGTAGGGTTTCATACCTGACTGGGAGTCAAAAGCAGAGCCAGCCACTACATTAACGAAGTTAAAGATTAGCAATATTGCCATCATGCGGCTACTTGGAGGAAATGCTCAGGCACGATCCTGAATTTATTAAGCACCAGAAGGCAGATTGCACCTGAATTCTGCTCTTAAAGCGAAGAGGCAGCATTTAGAGTTCTTTGTTGCCATTATATAGTTATCCCTTTGATACAGCAGTGATTTATATGGCAAGAGCGTGTGTACAGCAGACGAGGTTATATTAACCCTTCCACTCTCATCCTCGTCCTCATGGATTTATAGCTCAGATTTAAAAATTCACTCCAAAATATACCTTGAGTTATCCAGCCAGAGACTATGTAAGTGTGGATCCCCTCTTACTGTAAGAAGAAGGAAGGAAGAAAAAAGGACAAGTATCAGTTTGGATGCTCTTCATATTTGAAATGGCTTGTAAGTAAAATTGTATGTTCATATCCCCTGAGTTGCTCTCTCATACAAATGCTATAGTAACTTGTTTTTTTTCAGTAATTTTATTGTATTTTCTCTCTCTCTCCATTCTATGCAGTGTCACAACAAGCTTTCCTGTGCAGGCTGAAATACGTACAAGAAAAGGGGCTTCCACAGCTTTTGTTGGAGGAGTTGGATTTTGCTTTGGCAGCTGGTTGGAAAAAAGAACATTCTTTATATTACATCTACCAAAAATGATGTCGAACCCTGTCACACGATAAGGTATCTCAGCTCCTGGCAGAAATTCATATAAAGAATGTGACCTAGATCTGCAAATTTTGTACACACAGAAAGCGTGACTGCACTTCACGATACTCCGAGGTTGTTGCAAACTTCCAGCGCCATTTTGAAAACTGCTTCCCTTTTTCTGGGAAATCAGTGAGTGAAACAACAGTGGACTGACCACCAGCATCTACTCCAGCAACTGGCACAAGACTGGTGTTTGCAAGGTTCTGCAATTTTCTTCCTTGAGGAACACTGCCTAGCTACAAGCTGTGGTTGTTTCGCTCGCACCTTCCCGCGACAGAGGATTCGCCATTCCAAGAGACGAATTGCCACGACCCATAACTCAGCTCTGCTGTTGTACTGTCTGCTCTAAATTGTGTGGAGGCAAAATATTGCAGCGTAAGAAGGTGCTGTGTTATTCCTGCAGACGCAGGCAAGAAATGCTGATTTAGCTCGTTGCTGGCTCCAGACATTTGCCTTCGTGTAACAATCACACAGCAGAGATGCAGCATTTTCATGGGGTCAGAGCTCAGATGTAGAATACTGGAGAACAAACCACCCAATGCATTAGCTCTCTCCCACTTGCAGGGTAAATACATACCTTCTTTCCTGCCCCGCTAGTTACTTGTAAGTACATCCAGCTGGTGCAACCCCAACCGGTGCCAGGAGCAGGGAAACCAGAAACATCCACGAGGCTCCTGCAGCCCCCGGTATGCAGGAGGCAGCACTTAGTGATTTAGCTCAAACCACCATGTTAAACTAGTTCAATTAACTGGGTGAAGATCACGCAGATAGCCATAGCCATTCCCATTTCAGTCTGGCCTATTGCCACTTCCCTCAGCCAGCAACATTTAAGAATTCCTTATTTCAGCTTTGCTGAAATCAAAACAAAAATGCCTGCCCAGCTTATTTATTTACTTTTGCTGGATAAACACAGAGAAGGTTATTCTGAGACAAAAACCTGATGTTATTTATCATCATCATTGCTGTGCCTGAGGATCACATCGTGCGACGGAAGGACCTGCAGAAGAATGTCTGAAATAAGGGCCTCAAAATTAAGCTTTACTGGTTCACAGCAAGAAAGACACTGTAAATGGAAGAAAACGTTAACAAAGGACACCCATATAGGGAAGAATTTGTGTGCATGTGTAAGTGTACCTGATGCATAGAATGAACCTAAAGTCACTTGCAGACAGCTGGTTTTAAATAACTGGTGCACAAAGAAACTCCAAATGGAAAGACTTTGGGGAGTCAAAGCAAACACCCATCAGTCCACACAGAAAAGATACCAACAGCTCCCCTGTTAAAAGACAAAAAAGAGGTTCTTCTTTCAAGAGCACCAGGATCAGGTTTTTACAGTCCCTGGACAAGCCCCAATTTATGACCAGTTTCCAGACAGAAAGAAATATGTGAACCTTTTTAATTATTCATGCTTTAAGACGCAAACCCTCTCGGGTTGCAGGCCAAGAGGCCTCAGGGCCATGGCTTTCTGGGGTCTGCGGTGGAGGGAATAAGCAGCCGGATTCTCAGCAATATCACTTGGCTGAAAGCGGCTGTCGGGCTCAAGAAAAACAGCAGTGTGTGCTGGTTTGGCAGACATGAAAGGGAACCGGCGGGCGAAAAAACTTAACTGCTCCCTGTTTGTACATTCCAGCTCTTTTCCTGGTGTTTGAGCACCTGCAGCCTGGCCACCAGAGACCTTGGGCAGTGGGGATGGCAGGGGTGGCCACGCTGGCGGGGGGTTCAACGGGTCGCAGAAAGCTTATTTGACCTTATGGAAGACCTTCTTGTGTGGAAGAGGGAGGCAGGAGGACAGAAAGAATGGTGGCAGAGAAAATGCTCCTTGGAGAAGGCCTGAACAGGCGGGTCAGGGCGATCCTAGCATCTCCAAACTATCTCTCTGCAACAAGCAGAGACCTGGCAGCTCCCTGAAGAAACAGCATTGAGAAAATGGCAATGCCCCAAAACCCCACTCGTGAGGAAGAACAGACCTACTGTGTGGGACTTTGGGCTAGGCAGGGGGAATGATAATTGGTACCAAATGTGGGGATTTCCCCTCGGAGCTTATTGGGAGCGTAAGTGCTGCCAAAGAAGGGCTGGGGAACCTCCCGAACAAGCTTGTCTGGAACAAAGTGGGGAGCCAGCAAAAAAACCCTGGTGAATGTAGCACTGTCTGATACTGCAAAAGGTTTTTGCCTGGTAGACATTTCTCATTATCAAAGTTCATGTCAGTCTTGTTAAGAGTGCCAGGACCTCTAGCTGGTTGCTCCCATAGCCAGAGGTTCTGCTTGATGTGTGTGCAACAAGCCATTCATGCTCCTGCAACATGGGGGTATGTGTCACCTCAAACTCAGGACACTGGCTAGCCAAAGATCAATTGCTTGGGGAGTCTGCAGTGCCAGCAGCCACCAGAAAAGCCTTCAGGGTTGCCTGATGTGCTACTGCAGAGCGGAGCAGGAGAAGCTGTTCTTAGGTTAGAGAAGGAGACCTCTCGATTGAAGTCAGCCTGTTGTATTTTCTGCCTGAAAGAACTCTTTCCTCTAGAAGCCTATTCACAAGTTTTCTTGTTCTCCAAGTGGAAAGGGACCAAAAATCACCACTTTTTAGAAAAAAAAAAATCAATGAAAAGATACAAACATGATGAGATTTGTCATCAAGTAGACAGAAGTCTGGAGCAGAGATGAGTTTCTGCTTCACTTGAAGCACTCCCCAAATGCTGTCACCTGCTGGCAGGAGAATGCAAAACTGAGTTTTGTGGCAAGAAGAGCCATCCCATTCCAGAGGGGAAAAAACCCAACCCAACAACAGCAACACATAACCTGGAAAACCTGGAAAACAAGGTGCTCTTGCATAAGGATCATAACTAGGCTGAGCATCCTGCACAGGAACTTCCAAGGATACTGAACACCCTCCCTGCTACCTAATACTGATGAGGCTTTCTGCACTCTCAGCTGCCTATTCACTTCCTTTCCCCAAATACTAACTTCTTCAGCTACCAACCCTCACAGATACCTCTACATCCCAACTTCATCCATAGCTGGGACTTTTTCTTTCCCAATTCTCACCACTTCTACCCACCCCCTTCTCTTGGATAACTAAGGCCCTTTCCTGCCTTCCATCAGGCAAAGAGAAAACCCAGAGAAACCGCTGGTTAGGATCACTGTCTCACATCTGCCTGAACACAATGTCCTTTTTGGACTCAAAGTCCAAAACAGGGAGCACTTAAAGAAATTTTGAATTTTCAGTCTGCTAAAAAAATAATAATAATAAAAAAATCTCTAGAAGCTTTGTCCTTGTTGTAGGGAAATGCAGAGCTGCCAAAACCAGCTGGGAGCCTCAGCATCCTATGGGCATTTCCACTTTGCCCAAACAGGAGCTTAAAGGTAGAAGTAGAAGGTACTTGGTGGTGTTGCTTGTCTGCTAAACAGGATTTAGAGTAGCACATGTCCTGTGTTTGCCCAGACATACTTGTCAGTAGAAGGGAGATTCTGTTTGCAAGAGATTCATTGATGCACACGGTGAGCAAGAAGTGGACTTGTAACATGACCACTGTTCCATTAATTCTTCACAATAAAGAGCTGTATCTTCTGTTGCAGGAGCTTTTAGGCCCTGACAAACAATACTCATACATCAGTCCTCAGCCTTTACTTATCACAAGTTTGTGTGGGGAGGGACCTTTCAACACCACCTAGTCCAATCCCACCATGAGCAATGAGTACTTCTGAAAATCTGGCCCTTGATGTTTGAGGATGTCCTCTCCCCACCTTCCTACGTGCTTGCAATACTGGTTTGTCTACATGAACAGACAGACAACTGAATTTTGCTATTGCCAGGTGCAACAGAAAAGTCTTTTCTAGTAGCACTTATATGCTACTATAGAAGTAGATAGGTTTAATCTGGCAGATCCTGTTATCATCTAACATATGGTAACACGTGTTACCATGTAACTCACCTGCCTCTTCTTCATGGTCCTGCAACTGCTCTAACAGAAAGCACACGTACAATATAGTTACCTTGTTATATATGCTTTTCTTTATAAGAAATGAAGTTCATGTAAACATACAGCACGTGAGTACAAAATACAGATTTCATTTTGAATCCATAGGCAAATACCAACCACGTTTTGACAATAAGGCAGCAGTTCAATATTTACAAGATGTTAGGAACACAGGTAGCTGGACTGAAGAAAAAGTAAAATTAACATCAATAGTACAGGCAGCATCGTGTCTATCTGGCTATAAGCTATCACGAACTAGAAAGTCTTTTCAGGAGCCAGGCAGTTGTGAATCCTCCCCCACCTGAAAAGCTGCAAAATCTATTTGAAACCACTAGTGCAATTAGCTATATATCCATATGAAACGAGGCTGGCTCGGTGGGTCACAGAAGTATTTGGTTCTTAAGATGGTATATCTGCATATGCTTTTGCTGAGGAGCAAGAGACCCTTGTGATTTTAACTCAAGAGCAGAAAACACGGATCACTGACTGAGCAGCACCAGCCTGACACATGGTGGAAGCAGGAAGAAGTACCCTTCCAGGCAGGAATAAGAAAGTGACAGCTAAGGACAGAGTTGCACAGACTTTTGCTCTTGCACGCAGTACACACTTTGTGTGCAAGGATTGCTTGCACACTGCCCTTGCACCCGTCACCATCTGTGGCCACTCTCTCCTCCTCCAGCAGCTCTGCCTCCATCTTTTTCTTGTCCTTTTATGTGGCTGGAAGATGAGGAGCATGGCATGGCGGCCTTTTAAAACTGATTAGGACAGCTAAGATGGTGTAGTAACGAGGACAGACATGATTAACAGGGTGTTGACTTACAGGCTGGGCACGCAAATTTTTCCTCCACTTTTCCACCACCCCCCAGCTGCAGCAGTAGGTGCTAGTGCTGGTGGTGGCAGCAGTTCCTGGAGGTTGAAATACTCTGTGTATCTGTTGCATGCTGCCTGTGTCACAACTTGGGAACTCATGGCAAGGCACTGGAAAGCTGGCTGACGCTGGCCTGTGCACTAACCAGACAGCTGCATCCCTCCCACTGCCTTGCCAAAGAGCTTTCCACAGAAGTGATGCTTAAGACGTTCTTGGAAAGTCTGAGGCTGCATGTGGCAGGAATTCATAAGAAAGCAAGCCCTGTCTTCTTAGCAGGAAGGTTGTAGAAACAATTAATTGAGTGACAATGTACATTTGCTGTATAGACACACCTACAACTCATTTTTAAGAAGCAGAAAACTGTTTCCCTTCCTGCTGTGGGTAGCATTATTCCCCACAGAGGCCTGGGAGGAGGACCACCAGAAGGGTGGCAGCCAGCGGCCACTCTGGCTTCCTTGGTACACAATCTTGTCCCTGGGGCTTCTGCAGCCCTTCTCCACACTCATGGAAACATGGTTTAAGGAACAAAATCTGTTTCTGACATGGAAAAAAATGATTATGCATACATAGAGGCACAGTATTTAAATACAAAAGGGGGCAGAATTGGGACATGAAGATGACCTTTCAGAAGATCCACTACCAAGGTCATCTAGTCCCACCCTCTGCTCCAGCAGTCCCCTCTGTCAGCCTAGAGCCTGGGGAAATGACTTGGGGCAACTGGGATCTTTTTTCTGTTTTTTATTTCCAGGGGAGCAGCCTGTGGGACACTGACACACACTGGTACCAATGTGCAGAGGGAGCAGGGCTTGGACATGCCAACTGAAGAATTCCATGGTTCCCAGAGCTGCCTCTTAGAGAAGTTACTTCTATGCCTTCAGCTCCATCTTCTCACCGCTGCGAGCTTGACAGATGTAGGTAAGGCTTTTTTCCATAATGCTATCTCATCAAGACAGCAGAAAGAGGACAGCATTCCTTAGAGTGGCTGAGACCCTTACAGAAGGCACTAAGCAAAATGTGACCTAAGACAACGACATCTACACCATGGTCATAGCTGGAGTATGAACTCCGGGTCCCTCTGAAGTACAAACAATTCAGTTGGCCAATTAAAACCAACATTCAAGTCAAACCTGGAGTAGAGAGCACCCTTCATGTCTATACAAAGCATTGCCTTATGAAGCAGTCAAGAATGAACTGAAATAGCACTAGGCACGTTCTGTGAAATGCATGGTTGGAACAAAGTGTCACCCCACTTTGTACAGGGAGTGTGAGAATGGTTTTCAATGCCCTGAGAATGACTGTTCTGTAGGGATGGCCCCTTGGAGGCTGAAACGGAGGTCATAAAACCCAGGAGTCTACAGTTCTGGCTGTCACAGAGTTAAAGATCATAATAGATTACACAAGTGATCCATTTATAGAAAAAGCTTAAAAAACCAAGTGCCCTATAAATCTGACAAAGTAGGGTCTAAGTAACAGATCAACAGAGAAACAGGAAATCACAGTATCACAGATACAATCAGAGAGCATTCTGTCAGAGTTCATGATGTGAAAATGGTCTCCAAATGGCAGCAGTGAAAGCCACGTACATTAACTTCACAGCTCCAATTAGACTGTAAGACAGAGTGACAATTAAGCTGAGCAACCACACAAACAAGTGTGGATGCCACCTGAATGATTACGGTATGAAAGAAAGATTGACACTCCAGCAATTAATTGCATCTGAAGACCAGAGAAGCCAGGTATGCCAGTTAACACTAAAATAATACACAAAACCTACTCTTCTACAACAGAAAGTGTGGTTTACATTGAAATGCAGTGTAAAAAAATGACAACATAAGATTTAACAATACCTATCAGGATAGCTTTGCAATTAGTATTCAGAAGTGCCATGTGGTGCACAAAACACTGCAGGACTGCATCAAGTGGGTCACTGTCCCCAAGGAAGATGAAACATCAGTATTCTTATAGCTGAAACTGGACAAAACATAAACCAGTAAGTCCAGCAATGCATGGTAGTTACAAATACCTGCTTCAGCCATCGAGTCGGGTATCTCTACAAACTTTAAATATCTCTATAAATTCTTTGGGACAAAAAAAGCCCCAATTTTAGATTTGGCACTGCTTGGTAATGAAGTCTTTACATTCATCACTAGAAGAACAACCATGTTTGGGTGAGTCTAATGAAGCTCCATCGTCATCTCAGTGGTTGAAAGCAAAGATTCAGCTAGTTTGATACAAGTCTTTGCTGATTAACTTCTGCTGAAATTTAATTGTAGGCAAACACTGGAAGACAGGTATTGAATTCCTCCCTATGGAATTTTAGGAATTGCTTCTGAAACATTTGTATTTCTGTTGCTCTAAAGTATTAGTCCACTTTCTTAGAAACTGAGAGGAAACAAGTATTAAGTAAATTACACACCTGAAAAAAAAACAAATCCAGGAAAGAATTAAAAGTCAAAGCTTTAATATCAATTGCAGCTTTTTCCTCCTCTGAGTTGTGGAGTTTCAAATGATAGAAGAGTAGCCTAACTCCTGAGAGAAATCTTCTATGTGTTATCATCGGCTAGAACACCTTTTAAGAATTATCTTACTTTTTAAAATATCAAGTCTATGATGTTAAAGAAATTGAAGTGGACGAGCTCACAATATTGTGGCTGAGCATTCTGCTTCAGGAGGCCAAGCCTGGACACTGCAGCAAACCAGTGTAGTGATCTTCAAACATTTTGGTCTCATTGTTTTCAAACCACAGGTCTTGGTTCAGTTATTAAATGCTAAACGCTCAGGACAAATATTAAATACTAAAGAGAAATCAACTTCCAGAAGCTCAACGTGCACTGGCTTTATATTATATTTTATCAGCTGACGGAGTTAAGATTTGGAAAGTGGGAAACTTGTAATGTATACGCTCAAATCTCACGTTTGCATTTTTTTAAATACAGAAAGCAAAGAATTAAGAACTTTCTTCTGCTGTGTAATGCTTGTAATGGGTCTTCAGAGGGTTTATTCCTTTTGCTTTCTTGTTTCTTGCAGTTACAAGTTCTGCTTTGTGTCTCAATCATATCAACCACAGTATGTGCTGCTGCATTCAGAGCATGTGAACATCAGCTTCCATTCCACACGTACCAGAGAGCATGAATTACTTTGCACATCGCTGAACACGTGAGCCTAGGCGCTTAACTGAAACAGTTTCTTTGTTTTGGGTCTTACACCACATCAAATCATTATTTTAAGTCCTTACAAACCCTACTCTTTTGCCAGATGGGTTACTGGAAGACATAATACTTTATAAACATCAACTCATGATGGAGACTCTAAGGTTACTGCGTGGCTTTCCAATAGCCAGACCTCCCAGATTTCCTTAGAGCTGTAGCATTTCTCAAACAATGCAGTCTTCAAGAGGTACAAACGCACTTAGAAGTCACTTCACAACTATTTACTCTTCTGCAAAGTTAATGTTCCTGAAACCTGTCTCTTCAACTGCCAGTTTCTTTCTTCACAGCACCACGCCCAATATGCACATGGTACTTTGGTCAGGAACTGAGGATTGAGCATTTGCAAAAAAGAAAAGCACTCTCAGATACGGCTGGCTACATTGCCTTCAGACTGTGAAGAGTCTACGAAAAAGTTAGCCTTTATTTGTTTGTATCGCAGCCGATTTGATCCTCAGCAGATGTAGGAAGAGATACTTCCTCGATTCTCGGACGTTTCGATGCTGGGGGATTTTGAAGACCGTCATCAGATGGCAGCAACCTCTCTGAAACAGGCAGACAGGAAAATCATTTCAACTAAGTAAATCCAGATTAAGAAAAGTAAATTGGTTTGCTGAATTCACCCCCAGTTCAGCACTCCCCAAAAAACCCACAACCCCGGTTTGAGAGAGTTCAGCATCATGAAAGAATGATGTGCTGAAAGCACAAGGGTCTTTAAAACCCACCTGTAGAACCTGAAGAACATTACATACAGATGGATTTACTCTTCCTGGTTTCAGTGCCAGCGAACGCGCCCGTTACTACAGAAACAGCAGTGACACATAGCCACATGAGCAGCTGCCTAAGAGCAACCGCAGCAAGAACACACTTCATATTGTCAAGAGCACCTTCCAAACACACCAACTCAAACACACCAACTCAATGAGGAAGCTTTAGCATCTGCACCTAGGTTTAAGTTTGCACTTGACTGTGCTTGTGTTACAAGGTTAGAACAGAAGTCTATAATGGAAAGAACCGACTGGCAAAAGACTTTGCTGGATATTAACAACTGCAGAGGCACACGTACCATGCTCCTGTTCCGAGGAGGGAGACACCGGAAGCGTATCTGTATCCGCAGAGGGTGGTGTATCTGGCTTCAGTGGAGTGAAGTTTGTTCTCCTTTAAAAGAGCAGAAAGAGCTGAATTGCTTTAAAGCCATCATTTCCACAAATACTTCAAGATTTACTTCAGATAGATTCAGTTATATTTACATGTAGTTTAGATGGATTTTGTTTTGCATTTTCCCTACATGTTATACATTGAATAGTGAATTTTTTAAGAAGTACTTTAAATCACACTAGTGATCTTTTCCACTAGTAAGCACTTTTGCATGTTAGATGTGGCAAAATGCTTGACAGTCACACCTTTAGAGCACAGTAACTTGGTCAAATATTTTAAAATTAAGACTGGCTGTGCTTAATATTCCCTAGTCCTGTGCACATTAACACTTTAGATTCATAAAACTAGGGCATTCTTTTGCCCACTGAGGTCCATTAACAATTGCTGTACATCTATTTTCTTCTGCTAAATTTTTTCCAGGTGGCACTTAAAAGTTAAGTGCCAAAGCAGCTGAGGTTTGAACCTTAAAAAAAAGTCTTACAAGTGGCACCACACATGCTCATACAAGATGACAGTCATGGCCTAATCGGTCGATATAGTTAAATACAGTTTCCCTCAAGCATAAAAGCATCAATTAGCTCCATTGGTCACTGCACCCTCCAGGCAAAATCACTTTCAACTACCTACAACCCTTTGACTTGTTAGTTCCAGTACAGAGAACACCGGTGCAAAGAAAAGCCATCATCTCCAAGATTCTTCTTCATGGTTGCTGATGAAATCCACTATCCTGCTTTCTCATTCACCATTTCCTCCCCAGCCACTTACTAACTAAAACATTCCTATGAGAAGTTACAGTAATGTCCTTTAATGCTACAATAGCCTTGTTTGGCTGATGAGGTCTAGATCTCTATTGCATGTCTGCCTCCTAACTGTTGCACAACAGCCCAGGATCTCAGGTTGCAGGCTGTCTGACTATCAATACACGGATTACAGGCAATTCCTGAAACCCCAGTCCTCACCCTAGGGAAAAAACCTCAGTCAGTGGACCAAGTCCCACACCTGTGACCATGCACACTGAGGGCCTGCTGAAATGTGCATTCTTAAAATATTTCTCGTTAGAAGGATCTTTAAACAGCTCCTGTCAGCTGAAGGCTTCAGGCACCATCTCTGTATGGAAAACGGAACCTGAAGACAAGACACTTGCTGCTGCCATATGGGCAAGGTGTAACGGTCAGGTTCACTTTGCTACTGCCTCACACTGCAGACACAAATATAAAAGCTGTACATTTAGGATTCAGAAGACATTTTGACTTTTCAGTTGGGGTACAAATGGAACAGAACGTTCCATGTCAATGCAGCTACCACCAAGACACAGGGCTGGGAATTGATGCCTAAACCTCAGCCCTTTAAGTGTAGCACAAGCACAGCTTGTCTTGGCCTTCGTATTTATGACTGGAAACGGTAATATAAATCTCACCTTGGCGTCTTGCTCCATGCTTGTAAAGTGTTGAGAGTAATCCTCCTGGGCTGGTTTACTTTAGTGCTCTGGCTGGCTGGCTGGCTGATTTTCCTCTCGTCTGAGGATGAGACTGGAACAGTTTTCATGCCAACAGGTGTGGAAGGCAAGTCCTTACCAGCAGCAGTAGGTGTTCTAGGTTGTGGGGTTGGGGTGCTGGGATCGCTGACCCTGCTGGGAGGGGTCCCCTCTGTCAGCCGAGAGCCTGGGGAAACAGCTTTGTGCGACTGGCTTTTTTTCACCTTCTTCTCTGCCACACCACAAGTCCTGACATTTATCTGTGGCTTCTCCTTCAGAGGTATTCCCAGTTCATCTTTCTCAAAGGTAACAAATGAACAATATCCATCCATGGAAGAAATAGCAAGAAAGGCTCCATCGCTGGACCTATTCGGTTTTGGGGTTTTTTTTTCCATTAAAAGCAGAGGTCAGAACTTGTCTTCAACCCTCTCCCCTCATCCCTAACACACACTGTACCTGTCCTTTCCTCCTCCCATCCCCAAGTACATGTACACAGTTAAATAAAACTGCAGTCAAGTGAAAAAAGACATTGAATGAACAGATGATCTTCGATTCTGGCCTTCAAATCTAATTTAACCCCTCTGGTGGCATCTGTGATCACCTATAATATGTTGCTGCCAGCACCTGCATGCATTTGAGCTGGCACAAATAATAGTTTGGTTGCTGAAACTTGCTGGGCTCCCCTCATTCAGACCAGCAGAGCAGTTCAAGCACCTTGGTTGTGCTCCTTGTGCTGAGGCAATGCTCAGAATCACTGTGGTGCTCACCTGAATGTGTCCTGCATGCTCATTTCACCAAGTAATGTCTATCACTGATTAAAACCACTTGCTTTTCTACTCTTTTCCACTCCCCTCCTCCCGGCACACAATCATCTTCACAGTGTCTGAGCATCAATTAAAACTCCTGAAAGAGAGGCCTCTGTGTGGTCCTCAGCCTAGGTATACTGGCCAGAAAGGCTGAGAGAAAAAGCCTTGTCCAGCAGAGTGGCCTATCCTGACTTCAAGGCTCACGTTCAATTTGCAGTTCCCATTCTGACGTCCCACATCAAGTCAGATTGGTCCCATACAACAGGGACCATTAAGCAGAATGGTGCTGATAAAGCAGAATTTGGCCAGGATAGACACACCTGAACTCAGAGAAATGACTTCCAAAACCTACAACTAACGTCATTATTATTAGTCACGCTGCCCAAACAACAAGTACTTTTCATGGGCACCCAGCACTTCAGCTTTCATCAGAACATCCATCTGATTGTCTCTGGGCTGCTTGCACCTTGCTTCCCCCCCCAGCAGATAATGAACCATAATTCCCAAGTTTACAGGGTAAAAAAAAAAGGCAGCTTGCTGTTGAGATGCTGGGATGAGAGTGACCACGTGTGTGTCAAACAAAACATGAAGTTAAAACAAGACAGACAGAACTTCAACATGCAAAGGACACTTCCATCACAACAAATCTTAACAATATAAGAGTTACCCACCATGAAATGTCACTCAGGGTGTGATAATGCACGTTAGAAACATAACCAAAGGGGAAGGACTGCTCAGTATCGTAAAAGAGCACAGAGTCTTCTGAAGCAACAGCAAACACCAATCGATAGGGCAGATTAAATAGAGTAGAAGCTGATTTCTGACTGATTTCATCTAGAAGGAAAAGAAATTAACACACTGAGAATTCTCTTGCATTCTTCACAAGGTAGTAACTGCACTTAGTTGTGAATCTAGTTAAAGATTTCATTAATAATTAGTATCAAGATAATGGCTAAGACAGCACTTCTATAAAATGTAAGGTTTAACGTCAAGCACTAGTATTTCTGTTGCCTGAAGTTTACCCTCTATTGCCTTGGCTTAAGCCAGAGAAATTGGCAGAAGTTTTGCTATTATTTTGCTTTGTGAGTTTCTCATACTTTTCCAACTGAAATATTTTAGCATATTTCTGTTCACATTAGTATAAGGGTTCAAACAGACACACCTTACTGTAAATCAAGGTCACAAATTTCCGTATACTTATATATATGGATTTAGCTCTATTTATGTCACACTGGGTTCAGCTCCTAGCTAGCCTTTTCACTGCAACATTAGTTCTCTGCAAGGCTGAATTCTGGAAGCAGAGCTCTAGCTTTCAGCAATGTCCAGCAGACTGAGCTCCCATTCTCTATTACGTTTATGGAAGCTATGCACTGAAACAGGCTGTTGACATAAGTTACTCACAGCTACACACTTCTAGACTACCAGAGATTTTCACTTGTCTGGGTGTAAGTTGCAGAAACTAAACACACCATTTAGAGGAGCTGTGGAGATCAAGAGCAGACACTGATAGCCTTACTTTGCAACACACCATTACAGCAGATTTCAAGATTATGATGAAAATAGAGAACACAACAAGAGGTAATCCCTACGTTTTCTAAGCAATACTACAAACTGATAGGAAAGGAGCAAAGCTCTGCCTTTTCACCAGAGTAAGACTGGTCTTGTTAAATTATAAACACTCCTGGACCTATTGGGCTCACAATAAGGCTGGATTTCAATCTCCAGGTAAGTTCTCATGCAAGTTCATACAATCTGTTCCCCAACACACGACTCCTGTTCTGGCCAGTAACACCAGCACTACTTCAGGTTTAGCTTTCTTGAAAAAACATCAATGGTTGTCACAAACTGCACCAACTCTCTGGTGCTTCTGTGATGTGGGTAGTTGAGGCTAACAGAAAATATTTCAATCGGTCTCTCCTTTAGTGCTAAGCCAAGTTATTTACTCTTACTCACACAAAATGGTTAAAAGTTAGAGAAAAATATTAAATAGTGTTTCTGTAGCCTAAGAATCCAAGCAAGAATGTTTATCTGCTATATCAAAAGCTTCTCACAAGGTACTTAAGGTGAATTCAGGGACTTAGAATCAGGAAACAGCTTCTAAGATGTGGTACAAAACTATCTTAATGGAATGTTAAAAGGCTGGGACATAAAACAGTAAACAGCCACAGTGGCCTTTTCACGTATTTGCTGTAAAATCATACTCCCTGAAGGATTTACAGTACCTTTATTAAATGCTCGTCTCAACTCAAAGTAGACCGGGCAGCAGCGAACAGCAAGAGTTGCCTTTCCGGGACATGGCAGGTGACCCACGGGCCTTTTATAAAGAATCAGTATTACAGAAAACAGCATTTCATGTTTAAGGTTGTTTTTTTTAAAAAAATTAAAAGATATTTTTATCTTATTAAACTCTACCTTTTAAGATTGTTTCTGGAGAAAACATACGTGGTATTTGTTACATTTTCTCCTGATTCAACACAGCCAGCTGCAAAAACAAAGGTTAAAACATTACTCATCAACTCCAAAAGGTACTGAGTACACACTTTATGTTCATAAACATTCTACTTGGGAACAGGCTTGTCAGTTGGGCAAGAGCTGTGCAACCTGAACACAACCTAAAAAGGCATCCCAAATATTTATCTACTGCTGTTTTTGTTTCCCTTATATACTTCCCCCTCAAAGCTTCTTTTTGATGTTGCCAGACATCCATAAAAGCAGCGCTTATACGGGCAAACCGACCCCCTCCTTGCAGTGTTATTCTTACTATGACTGGAGAATGTTCTTAAGAAAAGATACAAACCAAGACAGACCAGTCAACAGAAACCACTTATTAGTCTTCATTTCTATTTTAACAGAGCTGTATTCTTGCAGTTTACGTGCTTCAGTCCAGAAATATGCCATAAATATATTTTTTAATCACAGGAGAAAGATGATGTTCTGGACTGCTAACAGAGGAGTATTGTGCAGTCTCCCTTTTCTTCAATAGGAAGAATGCAGAATGGCATAATTAAGGTAAATAAGCATCCCCTAGCAGTCTGAAAGCAATCTTGATGCCCATTCAAGAGATAATAGACACAGTGTCAGTTACAGTACATGCACGTTCTCACATACCTGGAGTAAGTAAATAGGAGCCATCAGGAGTAAAGCTGAGCCTGCGGAAAAACGACTTCATGCTGTCATCATGAAACATCCGATAGCTCCTTGCCTGTAACATTGAAAACACGACTGTGTGAAGTGCCAAGAACGTGTCAGCTGGAATCCAAGGGAGAAAAAACCATCCAGTTGTGCAATGCAACCTGATGGAATTTTTTACATAAGATAAATGTTTTAAAAACTCCTTCAAACTCACTTCTGCCAAGCTATAAATTCCTCACAGCTAAGAAAAATGGTCCTTGATCCCTCTTCAGCTACTAATCAAAACACTCAGAGAGCAGTCACTTTAGACCAATAATCAAAATATGGTAATAACCTGGAGAATAATATTATTTAACACTCAACATAAAAAAGCCTGTTCCTTAGGCATTTAATTTTAACTCTATTGGAGGTTTAAAGAGAACTTCTATAACTGCAAAACATCCTCCCTCATGCCTGTTCTTTAGTCTCTATAAAACTGTTAATGATTTTTTTCACAAAAAAAGAAAAAATGAAAAGAATAAAAGGAATTTAAAAGGTTATAGTCATCTTGGAAGTGTTATTTTACTGTAATTTACAACTGTTGGGGGCAAAAGCTCTTTGTTTTTCCCCCTCAGGGTTAAAGATTTTCCTAAATTTTCACTAATATTTTTCCTAAAAATCAAATTACCCTTTTGAAAATTGCAGGCTACTGACTTTATATAATACTATTGCTATGTCACATCCATTAATAAACTTACAGTTACTGTGACAGGCTTGAGGTTTTTCCTATTAAGAGCTCACTACATACACTATTCTTTCCACATTCATTTTAACATTTACAACCAGACATGGTGTTACTGCTTTAACCAGCTGAACCTGCAAATGTTCTCAGTCATTTCTGCAATGTTTAAGGGAACCCAAAGCAGTGTCTACTTACAAAATGCAAAGGTGAGACACAGACAAAAACACCTGATGTATGAATTACCTGGATGGAAAACATTTGCCCCTTTTGGTTGCACAGAACAGAGCCACTCATATAAACCAGCACGTTTGGTGGTACCGTCAGTAGCAGAACAACATACCTCTCCTTCAGCGCCCGATCCGGATGGCATCTTGGTGACATTGAACGCTACGCGCTTGGTTTGCGTGTTGTACACCCGCAGGACCCTGCGCCGTGGAGAGCACAGTTAGCCATGAACAGCTTCCTTTCACCCCCAGTTTCACACAGAGCTACAGCACCTCACTGCTCAGTATACATGACAGTAAATATACACGACAACCACAGGTGAATTCGAACTCTGCTCATGAGACACTGCGAGGTGGCCGTGTTTTGATGGCTCAACAGCCAATGCATCACTTGACTGGGTAAGGCTTGTACCAGCACAGGCATTCATGGAAGGAGGGGATTAGTGCATAGTGAATGGCCACGCTACTCCTACCTGGGCTGTGCAGCCATTATATTCCTGCAGAGTGGGAACTCACCTCAAACCAATTACCTGCACTTCGATGCTTCAGTTTCCATTGGAATAAATGGAAACTGGAGTATCTCTCTGTACAGAGCATTGGAACTCCCCTGACTTCATCTCACTAAACTAGCAGGTTGCCTAAGCAAATCCAACTGCTTGTCCCACCACGTTCTCCTTCCTGCCAGCTTTGAACTTCGCTGAGTTATGTTGGTTTGTCAGGCTGACAGAAAACCACCTAACACAAAATAAAACCCAGACAGCTTTATGCTGATGTAATGTGCTGAAACAGCTCCATAAAGTCTTGGACAGAGCTAGGAAGAGAATGTAGAAGGCAAGACTGTGGCAGACACCTTTAAGACAGTTGTAGAACTACTGGCTCTGGATGTCATGCAGCCAAGCTGGTTTGCCAAGAGGTGTCCCCACCCCAGGCTGGTGAGTGCTCAGTCCCAGCAACTGGCATGGCTACTGTTAGACCTGCACTGAGCTGACTTTCCTGGTCACTAGGAAAGTTTTCAAGGTTCACTAACCTTGCAGGAAAGCATCTGAAACCTGAGGGGTGGGAGATTTCTCCTCTTCAGGTTAGTTCATGCCCTTGCTCGCAACTTTACTCTGAGAAAAACTTGTGCATCATTTGATTACTTGTTTCACTGCTGCTTGTTTTAATAAAGGCACATAATCTCACATAACTGATTATCAGAAGACAGAGGCTCAAAATGGTCTAGTCACCATTAACTTACCATTTTTCTGAGCCTATTGCAAATCTTAAATCAAAACTACTTTTCCACTATTACAGCAGTTTTCTTTGCAGCGGGTGCCAGATGAAAAGCATTTATTAGCCAGCTGTGAACCCCTTCAGACCAGCACACATGCCCCAAACAGTTTAAGCTCAACCCGAAGTTCTGACAAGGGCCAAGTTTATGAAGTGTGTGTTTTGCTTTCCCAATGACATCACTTACAAAACTGTTAGTGATTGAGGGAACATGAGGGCAAAAGAAAGGTATCAGGGGAAAAACATTTTAATTGATTTCTTAATATTTTCATGTCTTTCTGTCGAATGATAACGATGACCTTCTTAGCTCATTAACAACCAGAGAATGCAGCGCTCCCTTAAGATGTGCTTAGTATCTCAAATGACCAATATCATGAAAACTTATTTCCCAAAGAAAAATTTCTACACAAGTTTATGAAAGGTTAGTTGCTGCTTGGAGAGGACTCAGACTTCAGGAATCATTTACCACAAGCAAAACGTTAACTAAAGCATTGTGTTAATTTCACATCAACATTCCTACAGAACAATCTGAATAAAACAGTCACATTTATCCCACACACTTGGCTTTCAGTTCATCCTCAAGTAAGAAAAAGCACAGACCAACAGCTCACCTATCACAACTCAGAGTGGCAATGTACTGGCCTAGAGGATCCCAGGTTATTCCTTGGACGTAACTCTTGTGTTCATTTAATATTGAAACCTTCTGTCCTGAAATAGCAAAGAGTTTCCAAATTCTAAATTCAAATTTGCTTTAAAACACTGCTTCATTAAAAAAAAAAAAAACCACAACAAAACAAGGCAAAATGTTTCAAAATAATTTTTTAAACACACAAACCATTAACTTCTTGGTACCTGATAGGAGTATCAGAAATAGTTGCTTTATTTCTAAAATTTTCACAAGTACAGTAAACACTGACATGCCTATTTAAGGCTTGTTCCTTACAAACTAACTCAGATAAGCAGTTTGGCTTAGGCATTAAACAGGCAAGATGAATATATTTCAAAACTAGAAGTATTTTAAAACCTTTTTGATTTAGTAATATTTTTCAGGCAAGTCTAGCTGTTCAACAGCTAACTGAATTTGGCTGAATGCTGAGCTACAAAACGCAGCGTTAAAACATAACTTTCAGCTGGGGCCAGACAGCCAGGCTCTCCTAACATGAGGCTGTGTCAACTCACCTACTCTGCTGAGCAGGCAGTGGAAAAAATATATACTACACACATGTTGAGTGACACTTACACGTGGGCAGCTTTCAGAAACAATTCTACAGCAGTGGTAACTCATGTTCTTCCAAAATTTACTCTGTCATGAAGATTTCTCAAGGGCATCAGCTCTCTGAACCCACTGATGTTGCACAACTGAACGTCTCAGGGCTAAAGCATCACGATGAGGTAAAGTTACAGATAACCTTATGAAATACTGTGTTCTGAATACTAGGGACAGGGGGCTTTTTTTCTTTTCCCCTTTTAGCACAGTGTTCCATTATTGCAAAAAATACTCTAAGCTGACAAGTTTCAAAGACAAGAGCTCTTCACAAAGATTCCACAAATAGGGTTGGGGCCACGCTGCGTAATACCCAAAGTCGTTCTGCTGCAGTGCTCTGTCCCAGACAGTGGCAAACAGCGGATGTCAGAGTACAGCAACAAACCTAACACACAGGGGTATTTCTATGGGATACCCTATAAGCTGCCTACAGTTTGTACCTCAAGGGCTCCTTCTGTTATGGTCTCTTAGTATTAAACACCTCTGTGGATTTTGACTATTAATTTTCTTCCTGCCATTTCAAAAACTGTTTTTATCATGCAAGCTTTTAACCTGGGTGTTACTGGAAGCCACCCCTGAATCTCTTCCCTTCGGTGTACCTACAGCTTCCACCACAAACCCTACATTTCCCAGCAATGACTTCTTACTTCCAACATACTCGTCACCTCTTTGCCTAGAGACAAAATGCCCTCCACACCATTAACTGCATGTTAAAAGACAGCAGTGAGAATGGAAGACATCACATAAGTAACCTATCAGCTTAAGAGGCCATTTGGCTTTTTTCAGTAACAATTCTCAGAGGTAAGTTGTTGGAAGCAGTCCGAGATACATTTGGTCACAATGCCCCTCACACATATTTATTCTCTGAGCACACACACTCTTAATTGGACATTCCTGTATTTATGGCAAAGACTTTTGGAAAGGGGTGTATGTGGTGGTCTGGATGGGAGAGACCCAAACCAAGAACACCAAAAAAGTCAGCAGCAGAACACTTGATTTTTCATATGTGAGTGCACTGAAAAATTAATCTGGATTCTGCTTTATTTTTCTTAATTAGACACTAAACATTAGGAATGTGAGACAACAGGTTATCTTTTCTGTAAAATTAAGTATTTCCACATTAAATTAAAAATGAAAGTAATGATTACACTGCTAATAAAAACCACAAAGCCACTGTAAAGCAGCCTAACCTAGCTGGGTACTACCAGAACTTCTTGGAGAATACAAGCAATCACTCTGCAGTGAGATGACCATGAACAGAAGTGTTTTGCTGAATGGAGTCAAAATTTAAAAAGTCTCACTTTGTGAAACAGAGCCTATTCACTTACCATTTTTGGCTTAGGTAGGTAGTTACCTGATACCAGGTAAGTTGTGTTTGTTTGCTCTGGCATGAGGTGAAGTAATAGAAAAGATGCTTATGTCAGGGTTTTTTTTGGAAAAAAAAATTATGTCAAGTTTACTTCCTGAATACTCCAAAGTGAAGAGACTACTTAAGTTTAAGTTTTGCTGACCTGAGGGTTATCTTTATATGCTCGGTGATCTGCCTCACAATCCCAGAACACTAGCAATTAGGCTGTTCTCTCACAAAAAAGATGCTTTCAACTATTTTGGTAAATACTAAAAGACAATTCCACCAAGACTGGAGCTGCAAGTAATAAATGTAACACTTACCTTTATTAACATCCCACATTATAGCTGTATTATCTACAGAAGCAGATGCCATGTAATTTCCATCTGAGGTCCAACAAATATCATACACATCTTCTAAGTGGCCTCTAGAAGCCAGATAAGAGAAAAAAAAAATTAATTTACAAAATTAACAGCCACTTGTAAACAGGAATTTCATGTATTTTAAGGAAAAAACCCCCCAACACAAAGAAACAAACAAAAGCCAAAACAAAAAACCAAACAAACCCCAAAACACCTACCAACAAAAAGCCCTCTAAAACCCCCACCAAAACAAAAAACAACCACACCCCAAATCCAGAGGCAAATAAAGTATCACTGAAGTAAAATGGATAGCATGATTTTCAGCTTTTAAAACGTCCATATTCAGAATGTGGAAGAACATGCTAAAAAGCCACATCCTAGTTCTAATTCAAAATAAGCCTGCCTTTTCAACAGGTCTATTTCATTGACAATGACAACCCTGCCTTGGAAGCCATTTATGAATCTGTACCTAGAGATCTGTACCTAAGATTTCTGTCCTAGGGTACCTGCTCTGGCAGGGGGGTTGGACTTGATCTCTTGAGGTCCCTTTCAGCCCCTACAATTTTGTGATCTGCAAATGAATGTTTCTAGGATTTGCACTAACAGAAGATAAAACATGACACCAAAGTAAATAGGAAGTGTCACTACTCAAGAAAACTTTCCTGCATATTTATGGGTTTCATAAAAGCATTCAAAAAAAAGAATATATCAGTTACAGACGGCAGCTATTTATATTTTGCAAGCAAGTGTAAATTCCAAATGATTTCATCAGTATGGGCAGCCAGAGCCAAACATTTTTAACATGTACTACCCAGAAAGCAAGGCAGAGTTACACATATTGTTCATCCAAAATGCATTCTGGAGTCCAGAGCCACTAATTTCTTTCAGACTTGAGCAGAGAGCGAGACCTGTCGTATCCCACCTGCCAGCAGTGGTTTGACACCTTTGCCACTATGAGCTAATACTTCCTTATCCTTCGCAGGCACAGCCTGTGTATTTTATTGGCACACTTGAAACAATAACAGGTCATACAGTAGATTTTCACCTACCGAAATGAACTAATTGAGAAAGATTGGTCGAGCCTCACAGCTATCATCTGGCAAAGTGGCAGGAATCATTTCATTTACTAAAGCTTTTTTTGCTTCGACAATGATCAAAATTTCCACTACAAAGCTAGAAATAAAACGTCACATTTACTTTCTACATCTCTACACTAAGCTTTATGTGACTGCACATCACAGGAACAAATTTCAGAGCACATCAGCTTTGTCACATAAGTGGCAAATATTCTGCCTTAACAAAAGATGTAGGGTGGCACTGTTATAAAAAACCAAACCAAAACAACACCTCACAACCAAAAAAACACTGAAGCCAATAAAAGGATGAATATTAGAGCAAGCAAATTTCAGAGAGCATTGAAGTTCAACATACACTGAACAGAAGACTGTACCAGATGATAAAAGTCACTGGGGAATTAAAAACACTGAAAAGAAAACAAGCACATAGAATATTAAGCTACCTTAAAGTTTTAACAACTGTCCAGTTCTCCTTGTTGAGCTGAGCTTCATCTTCATCCTGAAAAACCAATGGCTCTGATTCTTTGCTATCATTCAGCTTCCACAATAAAATAACAGCATCTGTAAAAGAAATAATACACAGTTTCTTTCCTTCCTGCTCACTGTGAATGCATTACATTTAGTTCAGCATTACAACTATCTGGCAGAAGACACATGAAAAGCAGTTCTTGTTTTGTAGTGGGGAAGCTTAAGTGCCAGACAGCTTTAGCTTCCAGCATGAACTACTGATTTTAATCAATGTATTTTTTAATTGTTATTTAACTATCCAATAAAAAAAGATGAAGATTTCTAGGTGTAGGATGAGAGTTAAGCTTTTGATCCACTTTTGATTGGAGCTGGCTGTGGTTCTGCCCTTCTGGCTTTGGAAAATCATCCCCTAAGACAGGTAACACCTGTCTCCACCTCAGAGAGCAAACGCCTATCCAATGCAGCCCTTCCTGTGCCTGGGAAACCCATATGGCCATGGACAGGCAGGCCTCAAGTCACAAATTCTGCCCCAGCTTCCCAGGATGACAGTAGGTCATCCATTCAACCTCCCACCTGGGAAACAGAGGCAGTAATTACGTTCTCTCTGGGATGCAGAGCCTCTCAGACACCCAGCCAGGGAGAAGCCAGCGAGATGAAACATAGTTACTGAAAGACCTGAAAGTTTAAACATGTTGTCTATTGACACTAAATCTAAACACTGGAAGGGGAGGAAAAAAAAAAAAGGAAAAAAAGGCAGATAAATCCTATATATACTAGGCTACAAATTTAGGCACTTCAATTTATAAGTTACTTTATCTAAAAAAAAAAAAAAATCTTTAATATCAAGAAGAGTCCAAAGGATAGATAAGTAGCACCTACTCCTGTACTATTTTATAACCATGACATATAGTTTATCTGTGCCACTAGCAGTCTAATGTGTAATTAAACAGTTATTTCAGAACTGCATGACACGCACTTGCCAATGACAATCAGAGAGTGTGTGTGAGTCTAAAGCTGGAAGTGTCAGAGGGGTACGAACAAGTTCCCCTGTTGGGTTTCTTCTCCCTTCACGCACCAGATGCACACACACAGGGGTTTTAACATTAATTAGCTTCACCACTCACCGTCTCCCCCGGACGCTAGGATCTCACCGCCCGGAGAGAAGCGCACCACGTTCACTGCTTTGGTGTGGCGGGCAAGGTTGGACAGGAACTCCACGATTGCTTTTCCATCCGGTCCCTTTTCCACTTTCCATATCTAGTTGCAGAAGCATTACAAGCAGTTTTCAAGAACAAGCTGTAGTATACATACACACCACAGCAGTAACCCACAAGGTACTCCTTGAGCAGTCATTCTGAACTTCTTATATGAAACTCTAAGAGCTGCAGCTGCAGCGCAGATTTTCACTCTAGAGCTACAGCTGTGCACTGGGCTTATGTGTCAAGGTTTTGGTAGCTGGGGGAGATTTCAGAGGTGGCATCTGTGAGATGACACCAGAAGCTGCCCCCACATTGCTCAGGAGAGCAGACTGGCCTCTTTAGGGACCTTCTTGAGTACTCTACCATGGGATAAAGCCCTGGAAGGAAGACAGGACCAAGACAGTAGGTTAGCATTCAAGGATCACTTCCTCCAAGCTCAGGATTGATGCATCACAACGAGGAGGGAGTCAGGCAGAAATGCCAGGAGGCCTGCATGGATTAACAAGTAGCTCCTGGGCAAACTCAAACACAGAACCAACGCCTACAGAGGGTGGGAGCAAGGGCAGGTAGCCTGGGAGGAATACAGAGAAACTATCCAAGCAGCCAGGGATCAGGTCAGGAAAGCTAAAGCAATCATAGAATTAAATCTGGCCAGGGACATCATAAAGAATAAAAGCTTCTATATGTACATGAGTGATAAAAGGAAGGTGATGGAAAACATGGGCCCTCTCCAGAAGGAAACAGGAAACCTGCTTACCTGGGACATGGAAAAGGCTGAGGTACTCAATGAACTTTTTGCCTCAGTCTTCAAGAGTAAGCGCTCAAACTAGCTGCAGAAGGCAAAGGGAAGGACTAGGAGAATGAGGAACTTCCCACTGTAGAAGATCAGGTTCAAGACCATCTAAGGAACCTGAAGGTGCACATGTCCACGGGACCTGATGAGATGCCTCTGTGGGTCCTGAAGGAACTAGTGGATTAAGTAGCTAAGCCACTCACTCTCCATCATATTTGAGAAGTCATGGTGTTCCAGTGAAGTTCCCACTGACTGGAAAAGGGGAAATATAACCCTCACTTTTAAAAAGGGAATAAATGAAGACCAGGGAACTACAGACCAGTCAGTCTCATGCCTGTGCCTGGCAAGATCACAGAGCAGATCCTCCTGGAAACTCTGCTCAGGCACATGGAAAATAAGGGAACTGGTTACAACCAACATGGCTTCACTAAGGGCAGGCTGTGTCTGAAAAATCTGGTGGCCTCCTATGATGGGGTTACAGAATTCCTGGATAAGGGAAGCACAAGTAGTATCATCTACCTGAACCTATGCATCTGACACTGTCCCATACGACATCCTTGTTGCTAAATTGGAGACATGGATTTGACTCAAGGAGCACTCAGTAGACAAGGAATTGGCTGGTCAGTCACACTCAAGAGAGTTGTGATCAACACCTTCATGTCCAAGTGGAGATCAGTGACAAGTGGCTTTCCCCAGGGGTCAGTATTAGGACCAATGCTGTTTAACAGTGGGATTGAGCGCACCCTCATCAAGTCTGCCGGTGACACCAAGCTGTGTGGTGTGCTCTATGTGCTGGAGGGAGGGGTGCCTTCCAAAAGGACTTCGACAAGCTCGAGAGGTGGATCTGTGTGAACCTCATTAAGTTCAAAACACCAAGTCCTGCACATGGGTTGGGACAACCCCAAGCACAGCTACAGCTTGGATGGAAAATGGATTGACAGAAGCCTTGAGGAGAAGGACTTGGGTGTATTGGTTGATAAAAAGCTCAACATGAGCCATCAACACATGCTCACAGGCCAGAAAGACAACTGTATCCTGGGCTGCATCAGATGAAGTGTGACCAGCAGGTCAAGGGAGGTGATTATGCTCCTCTACTACGCTCTGGTGAGACCCCACATGGAGTACTGCATCCAGCTCTGTGGCCCCCAACATAAGGACATAGCCTTGGAGCGAGTCTAGTGGAGGGTCACAAAGATAATCAGAGGGCTGGAGCACCTCTCCTATGAAAACAAGCTAAGAGAGTTGGGCTTGTTCAGTTTGGAGAAGGCTCAGGAGAGACCTTATAGAAGCCTTTGAGTACCTAAAGAGGCCTACAGGAAAGCTCGAGAGGGACTGCTTAAATTGGCATGGAGTGACAGGACAAGAGATAATGGCTTTAAATTGAAGGAGGGGAGATTTCAGATTAGATATTAGGCAGAAATCCTTCCCTGTGAGGGCAGTGAGGCGCTGGCACAGGCTGCCCAGAGCAGCTGTGGCTGCCCCCTCCCTGGCAGTGTTCCAGGCCAGGTTGGATGGGGCTCTGGGCAACCTGGGCTAGTGGAGGGTGTCCCTGCCCATGGCAGGGGGTTGGAACTAGAAGACCTTTGAGGTGCCTTCCAAGACAAACCGTTCTGTGATTTTATGTCAGAACCAGTTCCAGCTGGCTCCAAGACTGTCACAAGTTCAGCCCATTAGTGACACTGGTGGCACCTCTGCAACAATGTATTTACAAAAGGGTAAAAAACACTGCACAGAAGCTGAGATAAAAGTAAGAAAAATGTAAGAAAATCAGCCCTGCAGAGACCAAGGTCAATGAAGAAGGAGGGAAGGAGGTGCTCCAGGCACCCGAGCAGATATTCCCCTGCAGCCAGCAGAGAAGGCCGTGGCGAGGCAGGCTGTCCCCACACAGCCCACAGAGGAGTAGATCTCCACCTGCAGCCCCTGGAGGACCCTGTGCAGAGCAGATGGATGTGCCCTGAAGGAAGCTGCAGACTGTGGAGAGCCTGGGCTGGAACAGGCTTCTGGAGCAGGTTTGTGAAAAGGAGCCCAGGCTGGAATAGGTTTTCTGGCAGGACCTATGATCTGTGGGGGAACCCACACTGAAGCAGTCTGTTCCTGAAGGGCTGCACCCCATGGAGGGGACCCATGCTGGTGAAGAACTGCAGGCAGTTATATGAGTATATATAACTGTACTTATACATACAGAAATGTATATTTAAAATATGACATATATGCATTCAGTAACTTACACATACAGCCAAAATCCCTGAAATACATATACTACCTTACTTTGAACTACATTTATCATCTCCAAGAGACAGGGTCATTCTAATAATGCACGAATCACAGCAGTTACCATTCATAATGATTTCATAATAAATATATTAACAAATATTTCACAAAACACTTCACTGAGGATCCTGAGAATCAAACCTGGATCCAATCCAGGCGTTCCAGGGGATAAGGATAGATCTGACCTTACAACTCAAACTCTCAGCTAAAAGAGAGCATTTCCCTATTCAGAAGAAGATGTAGCAGCAATACAAAAGAAAACCTTATTTCTTCTCCTGTGCCCATCCCACATGTAATGAGACCTTACGACAATAATTTGTATTTCTTCTTCAAATATATCACAGTGGAAGCCTGACAGAAAATGAGCAGGCCCAAGAGATGATTAAAATATAAAACTACGATGCAAAGACAGATACATTCAGATGCAGCAGAAAACCTACATCAATTCTTTGTGTTGGAGCTCATTACTACGGAGCACAGGTGGAGTCTCAAGTTGGAACCTTTCTTTACTGCAGTATGAGTTTGAGGAATAGTCTCAAACTGAAAGGTTGGCAGTAGAGGTTTTAATAAACAAACCAACCTAATTTTTTACAGGAAATCACCAAGGTGGCCTACAGGAACTCAAGTATGAAATGAACAGCCCAGCAGTGATGAGTGACATACTCTGTTTTCATTCTTAGCTCCAAAATGCAGGGGATGTAAACATGTTGGGTTTTTTACAAGTGCTCTAATGGTAACCTAAAAGAATCTGATCACTATGTCTACCTTCTGTAGAGAGAAGCTGTTAAAGTACAACAAAATTTAAAATTGAGTCAATCTCTGCAAAAGAAAACTATGCCCCACTTGTCACTAACTTTATTTAAGGAGCTGACTAACATGGAGATAAAAAGAACGTGGTTCAACCAGTGCACTCAGTTCCCCCCAGCTTTCAAATGAGGGCTGAGGCTTTTAGAGAAACTAAGGGAATGATGAGGACAGTCTTCATGTGCCTTAAGGATCTGGAAGTCAGTAAGTGCCTGATTTTGAAACAGTGAATCTTACAGCCACATCTTTTGAGGTCTGAGCCCCAGATTTCATATTCATAAGTGAATCTCAAACGGATGAACCATCAATTAACAAAGGTGGCTAACACCAACACAGAATTACTTAGGAGAGCTTCATCTGAAGCTGAGTGAAAAGGTCTGCAGAAAGACTCATACCACTGAGTGACTACTTATGAAATGGCGGATAATACTGAACTTCGATGAACATAAAGAAATCAAAACCAGTTGTTTCTCACTAACCCACAAGACGCCCTAAATTAGCTGTTACTACTCAGAAATATGACCCAGCAGTCAACAGAAGTAATTTTCCAAAAATAACAGTCCAACACCCAGCAGGGAAGGACAGCATGCGAGGGGAACAGCCATTCTGGATACAGGTGTACAACCTCACACCCTTTCCCAGGTGCTGTGTACCAGCCAGTAACCTCACATCTTGGAAAACACAGCATCCCAGCTGTGCACATGCTACAAGACACAGACAGGTCTGAAACTTACGCGAACGGCTGTGTCCACACCGGCTGAGGCCAGTCGATTGATCTTCCCATCAGCTCCATGCTGGAAGTCTAAACTGTAAACAGGCTCCTTATTGTGCCACGCTATTTCACAAGTGATGACCTTCATGCTTGCTAAAGAAAACAGAGCAAACACAGGATAGTTTCTTGTTTCTCCTGACTCAGGCAACCCACTTCCCAAGTGCCACGGGCAGAGCCCCTCACAACCTCAGCGCCGAAGCCACCACAGAAGGGTGGCTTAAGAAAGGCCATTTTTAAATGCTATCATTTACTGCGCTTAAAGCTACTGCCGGGGCGCCGGGCGATGAGGGGAATAAACCCGCACCTCTGAGTTGGGTCAGCCGCGGTGACAGAAGCGCCGGGCAGGGTTACTGCCAGCAGCAAGTGCCGGTGGCCGACGCTGCGGCTTTCTTCCCCTTTCGACCCCGCGGGGCGCCCGCCCGCGCTACCTCGCCTGCCCCGGCCCTGCCCTCAGCCCAGCCCCGGCCCGGGCTACCGCCGAGCCGAGGGGCGCCTACCTGGAGCTGCGCGCACCCCGCCAGCCCCGGGACGACTTCCGCAGCAACGGGGAAGCACCGAGAAGCCAAAACAAAATACGAAGGCCCCAGCAGGGGCAAGAGGAAGGCTGATGCTTCCCGGCCCGCGGCCGCTCCCCGGCCAAGGCCCCGCGGCACCGGCGATGCCCGACAGGGATCTGCAAGCTCTGAGCCTGCGTCCCCGCCGCTCCCGCTTCCCGCCCGCAGCAAGCCCGGCTGCCGGTCCTCTCCCCGCACAGCAACGGGACACCGGCAGCCCCGACCGGCTGGATATAGGGGAGGGGGTGTCCCGCGCGGGGGGGTGGGGGGAGCACCCCCGGCCCCTACCTGCGGCTCCGCGCGGCCTTACCGGGCTCCAGCGCGGGCGCGCTTTTCCCGCCCCTCGCCCCGCGCCTGCGCGCGGTCTGCCCGCCGCCTTCTGAGGAGGCCCCGGTGGCGCGGCAGTGCCCTCTGCTGGAGGCGGTAGCGGCGGTGCCTCAGGAGGCCGCGCCGGTGCCCTCGCGCAGCCCGGTGGCACCGCGGCCAGCGGCCTCTTGGTGCGGGGCAGCCCCCAACACGCTGCGGCGTGGCCGTTTCGGCGGGGATTTCTGCCTGCGTTTTCTCTGGCCGCCTGTCGTGTGCCTGGCCTGCCCTATGCTTGTGACCAGTTAAAAACTCCCCACAAAACAGAGCAAAACCTGGAAAAGGCCGGACGCCTTCCTGCTCCTGCTCCCCAAAATTAGAAAAATATAAGAAAGGGAAAAAGCATGGCTGTATTTGAGATGTTTCTACATTTTAGACTGGTCAAAGGGCAACAAATTCCCCTAGTTTTCAACTGCAATCCTTTCCCTTTGCAACAACGAATGCCAGCTGCTCTCCCTTCTCCCCACCCTGCCTACGGCTTTGCGGCTTCTCCCCACCTTCCCATGGCACCTCTGGGTTCGTGGCTTCTCCCTCCTTCCCATGGCACCTATGGCTTCGCTGCTTCTCCCTGCCTTCCCAGCACCAACAGGTGAAGGCTGGGTGGCTGAGATCGAGCTTGTACTCTGAGGAGCCACCTGATTATCACACCCCCCAACACAACAGGCGAGAACCTTTTCAGTGACACCTCACTTACTGCCATCTCCGTCAGTCTGTCTTAGCCCATAAAGACCCGATCAGGGTAAAATGGTGTGCCTCAGGCTCAAAAAAGCCACATAAACAGTGGGAAGAACTTGAGTCTCTCATGCTGGGGAGCTGAGCTACTAGTCTGAATGTGAAACTGGAGGAGAGCTGACTCAAGGGCTGTCACTCACCTGCGGAGTGATGGTGAATCTAACCTCGCTCCCCAACTCCAACCTTCACCTTCCTGCCACACCCCAAACAAAACAGCTCTCCCACAAGGCCTTGAAAAACAGGTTTGCCCAAAGCCCCAACCCAGTAACAGCCTTGTAATTGGGTAACCGAATTCCCTGTGCAAAACTGACTGTGTGAGGCAGGGTGGCCACAGGGCTCAGTGAGGGTGCCTGCCAGGGCTGAGGGTGCACTTGGTCTGCCCAAGTCTTCGGCTGAGAACCAGACTAGGCCAGCTTTCTTATTAAGACAGAAGACTTAAAATAAGCCAGAAGCATCAGCCATTCTGCATAGTGTTTATTTATAAACAAAAACATTGCATTTGATCACATACAAGTTTTGATCCAGCAAACTCAGATTTATATATTTTTATTTTTTACAAAAAATACATCTTAGCAAGTAAATAAAAACCATTTCCATTAGCCCACTGTTCTCCAAAGTGTAAATGTACAGGCTAAATTTGCCATTTTTTCAATACAGACGTGCTGTATTTTGCCAGTTGTCTATAAGAAATTCAACTACAGAATCTGATGGAGCATAATAAATAATGGATTTCGAAATGGAAAACCACACACCAATAAATGGAAAATATAAACTTTTTAAAAGTCATACAAACAGTTATATTACAGCCACCTCTTCAAAAATCAAACATTCAATTTATCCATTATAAAGTACAACAGTACTGTGTTACCCTTATTGGCATATCAGAATAGAGAGCATCTTAAAATTGAAATACTGTCCCATTGAAAGAAACTGACTGAACTATAACTAAAAGGTACATAATCTAATTAAATCAGGACAATAGCAGTGCAAAAGGGAAAAATGTTGGCTTTATTAAATAAAATAACCAACAAAACACTTCCTAGGAATGATCATGTTGAATGCTATTTCATGATTTAAAAAAACAACCCCATATTTTGAAGACTTTTTCAAAAACAAGAACCATTTTTCTCAGTCACTATTTGGATGAAAAACACCATCACAGAGTAAAAGGTGGATTTGCCATTTTTGCTGCATCTCTTCTTATTCCTGATGACTTCGAAAGAAGAACATGCGATTGGCTGAGAATACTGTCACCACTGCAGTAGCAATTTCTCTCTGTAACATTTCTTCCAGGAAGTTTCTGCATGAGCATTAGAGCATAGAACTTGTGGCTTAAGAGTTGCTATAATACATTGAGAGAAAAAAAAAAAGAAGAAAAAAGAGGGGTAGGGAAGAGGGATTCCCCTGCTTTGTCTATAATAAGACATCTAAACTTTCCAGTTGCATAAACAAGTTCTATTCGAACATCTTCAGCTTTAGCCCACTCTGTAGTAGTTAACACCACAGATAAGGAAACATGCCTCCTTTTGAAAGTACTTCAACTCAACTAGTTAACTGAGGATTTAGTAGCCCGACTCATTCATACTCAGCACGGTACTTTCTGACAGTGAGGTAAGTTTTGGAGACAAACTTCAGCATCCTCGCGTCTCAGCCTGAAAGACTCCAAGGCTGACTAAATGCTTTAGACTGAAACAGGTCATTTTTTGAGATAATATGTATTTGTATGCATTACAAAACCTCTATATCAATCCTGTTTAGCACTGAGGATCCCTGGGAAAATAAATTTTTAAAATAATTAAAAAAAAAAAATAGGCCTTCAGGTCTCAAGAGGTGCTGTTTGATGCAGAGCAGAGGTTGCCAGAGATCCCACCTAGTTTTGGATACACTAACCCAGCTTGCTCTCTCCAACACTCCACCAGGATGTCACCCATTCCACCAGCTGCCTTTGACTTGGAAAAAAAAATTACAAAAATAGGCAAGAGCTGTGTGTGAAATCTGAAGCCGGGAGAGACTGGCAGATACCTGGACTTGTGAACCAGCACTGCTGTGCCCAAATGGGTACTACAGGGTAGAACTGAAGATGCCTCTGACTGTGCTCTGATACAGACAGGTTCTTGGATGCAGGAAACAACAAGGGCAGGAGATAAACAGGCATGTGGCTTCCAACACTGAAAAGGCTGAAATATCCTAGCCATATCCCATGGAGTCGTTTATGCTGCAAATAACATAACTATATACAGGTCATGTTCTTTTAGTGGCATCAAAAAATCCAAAAGGGAGTCAAAGAACATTGGTTTTCCAGATAAAACCCTTAAAGTTTTCTTCTTTCGGTAGTAAAACACAAATATTACTCATATGGCCAACATTTTCATCTACTAGTTACATTTCTATCCCATTAATGCAACATACAACATTGCTGATAGCAATGTAACAATACTGTAGTATACGACAGCGGTACTAAGGTTTGTTCTGAGAAGGAAAACAAGGAAGGTTCTTTTTTGCATTTTTAATATATTCCACTACTTAGATTTTAGAAGAGGAAATAATTGCAAGTATTAGTGCTTCTATAAGATCAAAGGTCAACGAAAAAGCCTTTGTAGAAAAGTAGTAAGATTCCTAATAATAAAAATATTTGCAAATTTAATTACAAATACATTTTAAAAGCAAAATCCTTAATTAAGTACATCACGGTTGGTCAATATTGACAGTGCTCCTTTAAGAGGAAGTGAAGATAACACCCACTGCATTTGTGGGTACATCTTACCGCGCAGCGTATATACACTTAGTGATCAAACTATGTCAAATATATAAAGTGAAGAAGCAGTATATACAGTTTTGAACCTACACAAAGGTTACAATGGAAGATCAAGTAAAGGTCTGCTAAAAATCTTAAGATACTAAGTGCTACTGATTTCATGCATTTGTTCTACAACTTGTCCCAAAATTTCGTCTACGACGTCAATATCATAATTTACTTGCTGCAAGTCTAGATCCGGCATGATTGTAGCCAGAAGTTGCCCAACATTCACTCGAAGAGAGCGCAGTTTCAGGCTGTGAAGAAATAATTAGATTTGATTAGATGTAGATAGAGATTTACATTCAAATACACAGTATTTTATTTAACAACGCTGGATTAATACTCTGTAAAGGCTCCGTGCAGGATTTCCATAAACCAATAACAAAAAAAATAAAGATGCAGGTAAAGCTACATCAGGATCATTTAAAACTCTACCCAGTTTTCAAAGCTGAGCCTCTCGAGTTTTCATCTTGAAGGTACATAAACCCTTAGTTTCACACAAATACTAAGGGCTAAAGTGAATTCTGCCTTGACCCAAACACCTCACAATTATTTCTAAATGCTTTTATTTATATTAGCAAGTAAACAACAGCACAATCCTTTATCCCACCTTTTTATTTCTCTAAACAGTATTAAACCCTAGTATTTTTATACATCTGCAAGTACTAACTACTACTACTTACAGAAAAGAGGGCAGAAGAGGTGAGACAAGAAAGAGTAGCTTGTACAAAGGCTTTAAAATATGAAAAGGAAATAAGGTAAAAGGTATAGTACAGGGAAAATGCTATGCCTCCTCTTTTTGCTCTTTCCTGGGTTCCCTTGCTCTATCCTCTTTCTGATTAAATTCCAAGTCACCCATCCCTTCTCTTGAGCATTTCCCCCTACCATTAGGTCCTTTGTCATCTCCTATAGCCACTCTTCCCAGTGCCATCACACCACCACAGGACTCAGGGTTACATACAAGTCCCATGTATGTTTGCTAATTCTTCTGGGAAGCACAAGTCAGTTGCTTTAAAAAAAGGAAAAAGGAACTCTGGCAGATAAAGACGAGATTTAACTACAGAAAAATACTAGATTGAAAGGGGCCTCTGGAAATCATCTAGGCCATTCTCTCCTTCTCCCCCTCCTTCAAAGCAGAGGTAACTGATGAGGTTGCTTATGACCTTCTTATGCTTTGAAAATCTCAAGGATGGAGATTCCACAATCTCCCTGTGTCCCTTTTTTAGGAACTGACTACCCTTCACTGTAAATATTGTGGAGAAAAATACAGTGTTCAAACAGATTTCCCCTTGTGGCAGTATGTATCTGTCACCTCTCATCCTATCGCTGTGCTCATGAGAAGAGAATCATAGAATATACGGAGTTGGAAGGGACGCATAAGGTTCGTCAAGTCCAACTCAAAGAGGCTGCCTTCATCTTTTCTACACCTTTCCTTAGGCATCAGAAGAGATCCATACAATTTCAGGGTGACCTGTTCTTCATAAGGCTACTTCCCTCAGCTGCTCCTTCCACATCAGATGCTCCAGGCCCCTAGCTATCTTGGTGGCCCTTCAGCAGACTTGCTCCAAAATGCCAGTGTCATTCATATACCAGGGAGCCCAAAACTGAACACAATCACAATCCTCCTTTGGTCTGACAATGCCCAACACTAGCGAACAATCACTTCCTTTAAACTGCTGGCTAAACTCTTGCCAATATAGCCCAGTAGTCACTGGGTTCTCCCACCACAAGAGTGCACTGCTGACTCACATTCAAGTTTTTAGTCAACCAGCATCACAGGCTTCCAAGCTTCTTACAAGGTGCTCTCTTATGAGCAGTTGCCAGTTTGTTCAACAGCATGGGGTATTTCCAACAGAGGCACACAACTTTGCAGTTGCCTTTGCTGAATTTTGAGGAGGCTTCTTGCAGCCCATTTTTTCAATTTGTCAAGGTCCCTCAACAGCAGCCCTACCCTCCAGAGTATCAGTGGTTCCCTCCAATTTCATGTCATTGTGAATTAATTTTGCTTCATCATCTAAGCCACTAGCGAAGACATAAACCATTACGGGCCTCAACACTGATCCATCAGCTCAGCAGTCTGGCTGAGATTTATGTGACCCACCTCCTAGATTACCTGTGCAAACCGTACCTCACAAACTTGTCTGTCATGGTATTATGGCAGCCCACATTGGAAACTTTGCTAAAATGAAGGTTCACAGAGCTGGCTGTCTCATTGTAATAGGAAATGAGGCTGCAAAGGCATGTTTTACTCTCCGTAAACTGGTTGTTCCTAATCACGTTGACATGGTGCTGCAGGTGGCTTCCAGGTAGATTGGCTTGATAGTCTTCCCAAGGACTGAGGCTATGCTTTTTGCTTGTTCTAAAGCTGGGCACGAGAACTGCCTTTTTCCATCAACTTCCACAACCATTTGGAGATAACTGTTGCAAGGCCAACTGCCCATCAGCTGGCCAGCTCCCTCTGATGGATCTCATCTAGTCCCACAGAATTGGGTATGTCCAATATGCTTAAATGGTCCCCTGATTCAGTCACCTTTTATTACAGGTAATGCTTCACTCCCTAAGATTAAGACTTGGGTTTAAAGACCTTACCAAGGCAAAGACACTGGGTACCTCAGTAGTCTGTGCTTCATGCCCCTTGTGTCTTTTGCTACTGAGCACCTGCCCCTCTGAGCAGCCAGGCCCACGTTTTTCTCAGTTCTCCCGTTGCTGCTACTGTGCATACAGAAGCCTTTCTGGTGGCCCTTCACAGGCCTTACCAGCTTTAACTCCAGCTCGGCTCTGGCTTTCAGTTTCATCCTACATGCCCAGGCAGAGCTCATCCCTGCTTCCCCCGGTATGTGTACTACTTTTGTGCGTTTGCTAATTCTATTAACCAAGAGCTGCAAGCTCGCTATCTGAAAGTTTAAACCCTCATTTAGTTCCGAAGGTACACTCCAGGCACAACCTAGTTCCACAGAATTGGTCTGCAGCAAGAAATTCCTACAGGAAAGCAACGTTTCGAAACCAAAACCAAACTCTTTTCAGAAAAACAGAACGCAAAAGTGAAGGTCAGATACACAACCTAAGTTAACGATCACCCTCTTTCCTGCCTCCTGTCTCTCTCCTTGTTCTGCAACTCATGTCTAGAAATTACACAGCATTCCTGCTATTTTAAGAAGTGCCAGTATGAATTTTTTTGGTGCAGTGACTAACCTTGCTCACACAAGTACCCATTTAGAAAGATTAAATCACTTGATAAAAAAATATTACTGAGTTAGGAGTCACAAGAGGCAGTAGAAAAGAATTCCAAGGATCACGTTTTATTATATGATTATCAGACATAACCTTCATCAAGATGTTTCAGATACAGTCACAGTCAGTCAAAAAAAAAGAAAAAGCAAAATTGATACCTTTCTCCATCAGAAAAATTTACAGAGTCTTCTACATTACTGGTGGTAGAATCATTTGCACGGTCCACTGCTTGTGGAATTGAAGCTTTTAGCTGTGCTATTTCTGCTTTGAGTTCTTCACATTGACAGGCCATTTGATTTTTTTCCACTTCTAGTAGTTCAGTCTGGCAAGTAAATAAAAATAATTTTAAATATCAAGTAAAACTGTGATGGATTAAAATAAAGACAGTTTACACAAATTTAAATAATTTAACTTAATTGGCTGCTTTTAATTAACCTTTCAGTTAGATTTTAAACTGAACTGCTTAAAAATTGTCAGCTGAACCACTGTACATATCCCCTTCTAAGACTGCTTAGTCTTGTCCTGCATTCAGAGCCACTCAGAGCCCTGCAGTCTCCTCTCTCTTCCATAGACAGAGATAACTATCTATGAAAGCAAAAAACCAGAAGCTCCTAGGCTAATTTAGTATTTCTTCCCTCTTTTAGGTGGTTTGGTTAGTTAGTGGACTGAATCATATGACACGCTGTGTACTAGGAGGGCTATGAAACACCCATTAAGAAAATAAGAACTGTTAGTTTGAAGGGTATCACTCTTAACGAACGTACCTCACTTTTATATCTGTCTCTCTCAATGCTGCATTTGTCCAGTTGCCTGAAAACATCGTCCAGCTGCACAGCAATCTCATCTACCTCGCTCTTATTTTCACCATCAGCACATCTGCTGCATTCAGTTTTTAGGTTCTGCAGGGTACTGCACTGCTCCTTTAGTTTTGCTATTTCTTCTAAGGCCTGTTCATAGAGAACAGTCACTTCTGCTAAACTTCTTTCAGGAACTTTGTCTTCTTCAAATGAAACTGTCTCAGTTGACTGATGGCACATTTCTTTTTTTACATACTTATTATTCATTTCTAAAATCCTCTGTTCCAGTGTTTCCACTTGTTTGGTTAATACTTCACATTTGTTTTGGTACATTTCTTTTTCTTTGTTTAATAATTGCAGCTGATTTTTCAGTTCATTTCCAAGATCTACAGATGCCTCAGAAACATGATTAGCGTGGTACTGTTTAGCTTCCATCTCTGCCCTGGAAACTTGAGTATCGGTGTCATCCTCCACCTCTTCCTTCTTAACAACCAAGTTTGGGACCTCTGTCTGTGTCGCTGAGGTCAACTGTTCACTTCTTGATTCTGAAGCAGCTGCACCGCAGGGCTCTCCAACATCACAGTTTTCCTTCTGCTTCTCCTCTTGATCCAAATTAATACATTCGGTTTTTATGACAGGACCATCAGAATCTGCTGAAGGCTTTGGAGTACTGCTCTCCTCTAAAATGATGACCTCATCATCATCATCATCATCATTATTGTGATGGTTGTTCAATGTTTTGTTATTTAATCGAGGTGTCTTTAACAACACAGGTGTCATGCAACTAGGTGTCTTCCGTTTAAGACTGAGAAGCAAAACATTACACTGATTACTGTATTGCTCAAGCACTGCAAAGCCACTGGTTTCAAGTGCTGCCTGGTGTCCCTACCAGTGCTACTAAAAACTACTGCTCGATAACTAGAGGGGTGTCTGTCTCCCTGCCAGTTATTTTAAGATGTGCAGCCAGAGCAAACACCTTTTCTGTAAGAGCCAGCTGCTGACATCCACACACCAAATAATTACCTTCACACACTGTTTTGACACAGATTTGGACTCTGTATTTATGGGAACACCCCCCACCCCACACCCATTCCTTCACCAACAGCCGTTAAACAAAATCATGCTGCGGAATGTGGTTAACAGGACCCATTCTTTCCCTAAAGACACAAACCACTATGCAATTTTCCTTACCAGTGCACAATATGCTTTGCTGCGTTCACTTTCGTACTTCACAAGGTTTCCAGGTACCTCTGATTAACCTGCTGCTTCCTATGCTCTCAAGAGTGACATAAGAATGTTGGCAGCTAGCACCTCAAGCCAGGACTACACCCAACACTGTAATTCTCGTTAACAAGTGATTAATTTTAGAAATAAAAAGGAATCTACTTTGTACAGGTTCACCAACCTGCTATCAGAATCAGAATGAGGTGAAGATACTGATCTATTTAAAATATGCAGAGGTCTTTTGACAGAAGCATTTGACGTTTCTGGTAAAAATGATCTTGGAACAGCTTCCTTTCCACTCACAGCTGAGAATGCCTTGAAGTCTTTACTTGAAGAAACAGGTGTTTTTAAAAACATTTCGTTACTGATCTATAAAATAATATTAGTTAAGAATGAAAAGAAACAAGACATTAGTAGATTCTTCAGAATAGACTGAAGCAGTTCTCCTAACGATTTGCCAACACCTAAAATTCTGACTGCCATTTCTTATGTACCCTACAAGGATTTCCTTGAACCCAGGCTCAGTATTTTGCATTAAAAAAGCATAACTAGACTCTACATCATCTCAACTTAATGATCGCACAACCCCTGCCCCCAAAGCCTAGTGATACATATCAAGTATTTCCTTGTGTTGGTTTAAAACACACAACATACTAGAAAGCAGCAAGTTCTGTATCATAACTACAGACTTCTGTCAGATTTCTTAGAGGACTTTGAATGGTCTACACCAGCTGCACACTCTGGACCATGCAGACCATTTATTGCTGTCAGAAAACAGCTTTCTGATATAACAAATCTTTCTCCAGATAGAGCTTTTTTTAAAGTACCACATAGAGTCCCAAGCAAGAGCTTTTCCCAAGCTGTATCTCTGTCTGAAGTCTGGCCACTGTACACAAAGTACAGGACAGCCATCTCTGTTAAAGCTGCTCATGATTAATTCAGTTTGTCTAAAATGATCAATACTTTGCTTCTAGAAATTACTTTCATACTTTCGTAAAAGTAATGGCAGAAAAAAAAAAAAGAATTAAGTATATAGGTTAAAACAACATGTACAAAATATCTTATCCAGGAATAGAATGATCTTAGGTTAGCACTTTGCTTTGAAAATAACTTAAGCTAAATCACACTCAGGAAATTTGATTGAGTTACAACCTACACATTCTCATCACTCACTCATGTTGACTTGCGTCTGCATTTAATCTGAATGCGAGTGCCTCCTTGCAAAGTATGGCTACTACAGGTCTGTCCTTCCTCAGCCCCTGCACCAGTTTTAAGAGCATCTTTACTTTTTGTATCCTCACCACATCTCTCTACAACAACAAATCCACTTCCAGTAATCAGATGTCATGCCACAAAAGCAGCTATAAGCAACTGACATCTGTTCTAATACTATTTTGTGAGAGGGCTTTGTCTGTCTCACACCCTTTCTTCAGTACTATGTAGAAAGCAATGGTGAACTTTCCATCCTCAGACAGGGGATTTTTGGTTTACTAATAGCTAGCATATCCCCTACAGCCATCAAAACAAAACAGGATGTCAAACTGACCACTAGCTACAGCAAACTGACTCAAAGCCTGGCCTGTTAGATCACACTGGATAGTATTGTTGCCAACAAGAACAACTCTGCTACCAAGGTCAGTTTCCCATCAACCTCGAGTTACCTGGTGGCTGTACTCCAGTCGCTTCCTCAGTTTTTCCCTGTCTCTGCATAGCAGCAAGGAAAAAAGATTAAGAGCTTAGATTCAGAATGTTAATTCATCATAAAACCAAGCCATCCTCAACATCCAAAAGCAAACAATACTTCTTATCTCAGCTAGATACAATAATGTTCTAGTGAACATATTCTGTCTTATTGAAATAAAATCTTCTGGGGGAACTTAGAAGCCAGTATATCTTAAAGGTAGCTTAACTTCAAACAAGCTCTGTCTTGGATTAAGATTTATTAAAAAAAATAATAATCGGACACTCCCCCGTCCAAAACCCCCCAACCCCTCCCAATCCTGCAATGCTAGCCAGCACTAAAGTTACCCAAGTCAGGTTTTGGTTTTTTTCCATACACCTTAGCTAAGAATCCTCTTTTTCTTAAATAAATATACTGAAGTGTTCTGCTGCTTCAACACAGACCTGGAAAGTAACAGGAGACCTTGTCCAGGTAACTAACAGCCCTAGTAGCTTGCTTCTCTAACATCCCAAACAATCCTTATACCACCTACTGCTATGAAACAATGCCCTCTGAGCGCTGCACTCAAACACAGATTACTGCATTGCTCTCCTTAGTAGTTATGAAACAGGAGAGGCCTCTTTTGTTACGACTTCACTAATTTTGGTTTAGGAGGGCAAACAGGTAATTAAGTCAAATCTGAATGCAATGCCAACATACTAATAACAGAGAAAAGAACAGCGTTATCCATCTCTTCACTGCTATAACCAAGCCTTGATTTCAGGGCACTATTTTCTGGCTGGACAGATTCCCAGAAGAGGTGCAATTATACCATAGGTACAAGAAAATGGCATTCAATTTTCATGTTCCTTTTCTAGTGTTGAGGCACTTGTGAGAAAGTCTTTAGCACTCACTTCTTTTTGTACGTTTTCTCATATGTAGGATGTATTAAGTCATCATCTTCTGGTTCTTCTGGTACATTACAATTCCTGAGTTAAGAAAGAAAAAAAAAAGTGCAACTGAAAGAGCTTAACATCTGTGCATCTACCAACTGATAGAATAATAGTAACTAAACCCAGTATCTAGATATTCACTGAAATCTAATTTTACCGGAATTGTGGGTCGGGGTTCAGTGAGCAGTACCACTTTTCTGGCAAGTGATCTATTCCATCTGGCAGCTTCCGCCACTTCAGACACGCATCACATTGTACCCATGTTTGATCAGGCTGTTTTCTGTGATGGAAAAAATAGTGCAACTTTCAGATTGAAAGCTCATTTTCATAGCTGAGTGTAAAACAGTATTAACAGTAGGTAAAAGTCTCCTAAATAGAAGCGATACTCACTGTATCTCCTCAACTGGCAAAGCTAATGGATATTCTTCATTTTTCTTTGTTTTCATTTCATTCCAGTAATCATTAAGTTTTTCTCCTAATGCTGCTATTGTAAGTCTAAAAAGAGAGGTTTTTAAAAGACAACCTTAAATAATCAAGAATGAACCTTTATAAACTACAGCGAAAGAGTAAATGTGTGAAGCCCTCTAATATTTCCATTTGCACAAAGTACACTTTTTGCTTACAGGAATTCTGTGAAGCCGTATTTGTCAGCAAAGAAATTACTGGAAGAATGAGTTGGAACACAAAGACTGAAATCAAGAGTGCTCAGTTCAGAAGAGCTGTGAATGTACAGTGCAAACCCTCACCGGTTCAACCTCAATCACAGAAAACAACAAGTACAAAACCACCTCTGTCAATCCAGTACCCAGCAGTGTTATTTGGATGATGTTTCCACACATCCGTCAAACGCACTTTCATAACCACTCTAAGCTGACATACAACACTACACAGAGACTGCAAATGTATGAACGCTTTAATGCAGTGTAAAGTCTATATGCTACTAAAAGGAGCCAGGCAGTCTTACCCTAGGTTAATTTTTAGCTGGATTAGCTTCCTGATCAGGGCTCGTTGTGCAGCTCCATGACTACCAGAGCTGGCACACACAAGAAGGAGTGGCACAGAAGAGCAACAAGCAGCTCCACAGGTGAGGCGGAGTTAAGACTGCCTCTTGTCAGCATGCCCAATTTACATCAGAGTACACTGGCAGGGTAATCAGAGCCTCAGTCCCTCCCTCCCTGGCTTATGCCAACAAGTACACCACCCTATCCCTTGAACTGACACAAACGTTTGTGCAGTGAACTGGTCTGACCTAGAGAGTTTTGATCACCTCTGAATCCAAGCCATGAATTTCTGTGCCAAAAAAGGGAAGTACCACAAGGGCAGAAGTGAGCAGCAACGCATGGATGGGATCACATCTCTTTTCTGGAGAGGGAAGAAGGGCAGGTCAGCTTAAAACTGATGCTGTCATTTCATGATCAGTGTATGTTTCTCTTTTGAGTTGGAAAGTTACCTTTTGAAAACCTGTAGCACTTTCTGCAGCAAGCCCTTTAGAAAAGATCTTTCAAGTGTGGTATCTCTATGCCCACATTACAAGTGTTTCTAAGAAGAGACAAGGAAAAAGCATTTAATGCTCGTTGCACCAGCCTGCGAGTGCAAACCTTGGCCTCCACAAATGATTATCGTGGAACTTTCCTAATTCCTCCCCCTCTGACAAGGGAACCCTTAGTGCCACTGCCCATGAACTGGTTCAGGGAGCACCTGTATTGAAAAAACTGACAGTAGAGCTGTTTTCCAGTTTGACCGGTTGCCTGATCCGCTTTCCCCGTGCTCTTGTTCTGCTAGCACCGTCCTGGTAGGAGGATGTAACTGCTGAAAGCTGGCGATAGCGCCACAGAGCGCGGCACAAACTGCAGGTACCATTTAAAGATACAGGCAGACTCAACTTTAGTGGCTGTAGCAGCTATCAGGCTTGCTGCTCCTCCTCCTGAAGGCTGCTGCTTCAACAGCAGGAATGACCAGATTTATCTTGCTACAGCCCCTCAATTGTAGCAGTTAAGAGCTTTGTTTATTACAGAACACTGTTGTGTTTTCTGTGTTATCTTTATGTACAGAACTGCACATAAATCCACAATTCAGGGAAGGTGGTGTGGACAGTTCAGGCTGCTGGTGGAAGCTGAACCACAACTGGCTGAAGGGCAAAACACACAGCTTGAAAAAGGTAATGACTTCTTCTGTGTTTGCAAGTCAACACCCTACATCTCCAAGTGCACGCTGGAATCAAGTGCGTTAGGGCACACAGAAGGAAAGTGCGTGCTCCTTTAAGGACCTATCGTCAAAGGTGCCCAAAACAAGAACATACAGAGACAAAGCTGACTGAAAAGGGAGGTAGTGATAAGAACAAGCCTTGCCAGTCACACTAACTGGTAAGGACAAGCAGAGCATAAGAATGTTTATTTTTTTTTAATTGGGAGGATAAGGAAAGGGAAGGAGACAAACACAGAAAGTAATAAAACCTGACCAGCTAGCCTTAAAGACAATGACCAGAAACAAATCAGATCAGTCACACTAATTGATGAGCTATTATGAAGTTGCTGCAGGCACACTGGGATTTTGCAACTGGTAAGGATACAAACCTGAGGATCAAGGATGTTTGGAGAGAGTCAGTGGAACTACGCCAACTGGTGAGACAATGTGTGTGGGGAAGGGGGAGCAGGGAGGAACAAAAACCGGGCAGGCAAAACAGGGTATCAAAGGAGCTGGTGGCCTGTAAAACAGGTTTGGGCAGTACTGTGGTCTGGCTGAGCCCTGCGCCTGATCATCATAGTCTATCCTATCTCCTTGTACCCTCTTATTCAGTATTTTCTCAACTGTCTACATAACCTCATTCTCTATCCCACATGTATGGCAAGGACTAAGTGCCAGGTACTGGTGAGAGCTCTGTTTGTGTGAGTGGATTTGGTGCCAGCTCCTGGAGTTAAGGCTGTGTGCGTGGTGTCAGCTACTGAAGCACCTGGGGGTCCCACAAAAAACAGCTCCTGGGGTGGACCAGCAGGAGCAAAAGGCTCAGTGCTGTCAACTGGAGCTGGACTCTGGGTCACAGCCTGTGTGTCTGATGTTGGCTCTTGGTGGGGGAAAAGAGCATCTGCATCTTCCCCAGTCCCGGTGTCCTGGTGTGCATGGAGTGGGCATGAGTGTTGCTAGGAAACTCCAAACTGGACTCAGCAGTGAATAGAAGGCCCTAGGTCCAGGCAGGGGCATCATGCAGGCAAAGGTCAAAGGTACAGGTATACTCACACCAAGACTTGCAAATATGTCATAGGAGTGTGCTAGCACAGGACGTTAGCTAGCAAAGGTCAAAATTTCACTAGTCAGCATGTAGATGACCCATGAAATCAGGTAAGAGGGCCTGAGATCCAAGCAGGGATCCCAGGAGGACAGAAGGGCTGTGCTGGTACTCAGTGGACTCCTTCTACCCTTTAACATGAAGCAGCAAAGAAAACAGAAAATAGCCTTGCCACCATGAAGGGAAAGAAAGTAATAGAGTAGAACAATTTTCCAGGTTTGTGTTCAGGAAATTTTCCCTGGACAGTTTTTACACCTCAGCCTAAGAACTGTTTAGGTAACTCACTCCCTCCAGCTTTTCCTCCCTCACATGCCTCCTTCCATGATACCAGCAGAACCAATTCACAGCAGAGCAGTGGAAACAGATTAAATAATTCATCTGCCTTAAAAACAGTCCTCACCTCTGAAAGTTTTAAGTCAGACTGGATTCCCAATCTGGTTCACAGTTTAACTATAGGAAACACCACACTAGATACTGATGGATGGGATCGATGCTGATATGTGAAAAAGTGGCAGCCCTGAGTTAGAAACAAAACAATGCCCCAAATCACCACTGCCTTCAGGATGTGAAAAGCTTTATCAGGTGGCAGAGAATTTGTGTGCATTCAAGTCCGCTCTTAAGAAAGAAACTGAAACGCAGGTCTTGGCAATATTCTTAGCAGCTCTTCCAAAAACAAGGCCAAACAAAAATTGTTATGAAAACTTAACAGCGTAGGTGAATTTTCCTCGTCACACAAACACCCACATCTCAGCAAGTTATTCTGTGCTCACTTTGCAATCAGTGAGGGGCAGAATTACAAGCAAGCTCTTTTGGGGCACTTGCTTTAAAATTACATGTGTGATACTCTAGACTTTGCTGAGGGCACAATGAACACAATATAACCAGTGCAGATGTCCCACCACTATCGTTCAGCCCAGTCACGCAATTTAATGATGGAATGTAGGGCTTTTATTCTTACTCCTCAGAGGCGGCCTTTCTTGCTGGGCATTTCACAACCAACGACAATATTCAGTGGAAAGGCTACGTAAAAATATACATTTACCTGTATTCGTTTGTGTAGTCAAAGTCTTGTTTGTTATGAGTTGGCTTCAGGAAGTTGCATTCAATAATCCCAACTACACCAACACCCATGTTATTTGCCTGTAAGAAATGTAATATTTAATCAGGAAACACAAGATCTATTCTGTGTTAATACTACAAGAGTTTGTCAGAGGTAATTATGAGCTATAGATACTACATTAAAACAATTTTGTGGCCTATGACTCCTCTCCAAAGAAACTCTCAGCACAAACCCCCTCAATAAAAAAAATTCTGTTCCACCCCTCTTTTTGCCCTGAAATATCTGCTTAGGCCTGTATTTTGTTATCACACTGTTGTGGTTTTGCCCCAGCTGAGGGCCGCACCCCACACAGTCGCTTGTACTTTTAAAAGGAAGAGGGAAAGAAAGTTGGGGGAGGGGGGAAAGGGAAGAAAGAAAGGAGGAAAAGAAACCACAACCTAGAAACCAGAACCCCGCAGGTTGGGATAAGGATCGTTTACTAAAAAATAGCAGAAAACTAGATATAACAATAACAGGAGTTTATAGTTTTTATATATGAAACTGGTGATACACAATGCAGTTTCTCACCAAACCACACAACTCAGGCCGCACAGCCTAGAGCCGTCCCGGAACCCGACCATCCCCAGAAACTGCACGTCCTGGCGTTGTCTCCTCCTCTTCCCCCCAGTCCCCTTTTATACTGAGCATGACGTAACTGGCATGGAATATCCTCTTTGGCAATTCGGGTCACCTGTCCTGGCTGCGTCCCCTCCTTTCTCATTAGTAAGGAAGTATGAAGAACTGAGAAAGGTCCTTGATTGCTTGGCAACAACTAGAAACATCAGGGTGCTATCAGCACTGTTCTCATCCTAACTCCCAAACATGGCATTCCATCCGCTGCTAAAAATATTAGCTCCATCTTAGCTGAAACCAGGACACAAGCTTAGTTCCAAAACCAAACACTAAAATAACTGCAAACAATTTAATAGTGTTTACCTGCTGCACAAACAAAGGTGGGTTTTATAAAGGATAAAGGATATATCAATATCTTAGTTTCCACCCTTATTCTTTTAAAAAGTCAGCATCTGAGTGAAAATGATTTCTAAGGATCTTAAAATATTTCTTGAGCTTTAATTTCTTACCTTTAACTGACAGCCGACTCTTTCATAAGCTTTGATGAGTCTGTTTTTATGGTACATCATTATTCCATAATGATCTTTGTTTCTGCAGTTAAATCCAAAAGTAATTCTTACTGTTTTAGCCTTTTACCAGATATTAAGGAAAAACCTGGTTCATCTCATGCAACACAAAGATACAGTTACTCTGAGTGTTGATTTTAACTGTGTCCTAGAATTTTTTTTTTTAAATACTGAGATAATTTCTCTAGTATGTCTTTACAAAACAAAAAAACACCAACCACATAAGTACAGCTGCAACACACCCAGCAGAATCCAGACAGTACCATAAAAAGTCGCATCATTAAATTCAGCATGTGATGACAGAAGTATTAGCAAAGGATACGTTCAGGAATTTGGGCCGATAAATGTCGCGCTCGATGAAGGCAAGGCTCTTAGAAACCAGCTGCGTCTTCACTTTTTGTCCTCGCAGAATGATCTGCATCGTTGGCTTCAGATACAGAATACTGCAGTAAGCCTACAAAACAGAGTAAGTCCTGTTATTAAAAACACCCCAAACAAAAAGTCTTCAAGATATGAATATTTTATTATACATCTTTATGGTTATGAAGACAAACGAAAGTTTTAATCAAATTTTGAAATGTGTGTTTTTCCCTAACTTGAACGCAGAAAAGTAAGAAATCTAAGTATGCACAATAAGCATACATATATCCCACGTTAAATGAATAGTAATCAAAGTACAACTTTTTATATTCATAAAAAATAATCAGGTGTCTGAAGATGCAGTTGACCACTAGAAGAGCACTCAAACACACAAGTGTCTCTTTACTGAGAGCTTGAAAATTCTACTACAAACTTTAAAATAACAGAAGCAAGTGTGTGAGCTTTGTTCCAAGTGACTGCATATGATCATAGCTTAAAGATAGCAATGCAATATTTTTTATAAATGTGCATACCTGTAAATTTTAATTTGCATTTAATTTAATGTTATATTTACAACCTCTAACAGTTTAAAAGGACAGAGGACTTTAGCAAGTCTTAGAATAATTGAATGTTTCAGTTCAGCTGGAATAATATTGCTCAATATTATCCATGGGAAGTGTCCAGAACACCTAGTAATTCCAGATGCATTTTCTAACAAATCAAAGCCTTCAAAAAGCTTATGAATCAATAGTGGAGACAGTGGTCATATCAATTAGCCTACAGAAAAGCCTTGTCCCTGTCTGCATGCACGTACTCAAACAACAGAGCTGCTTCCCAATTCTTCTGCCTCTTTTTGAAACCTAGAAATGGCACTTTGGCAACCAAAGCCCATTTTAAAGAGAAGCACATGGGTACAGCAGCAGTACTATATGCATGCATGCCAGCACTACAATGGAATTGTTTACTCTGCTGACAACCACACACACCCCTATTTAATTTCCGAAGCTACTGCCTGCATTTCCTTCTTGCTCCTTAGCCAATAACGATGGCTACATTTAACAGCAAAAGGCATTTGCAAGACAACAGAAAACACAGCAATTTTCTTCTAAATAAACAGCAACTGTTTACACAAGTTCACAAGTACATTCCACCTTCAATTTTTAAAGGTAATGTTTACGTACTGCCCTAGCATTTAAATTCTGACATCTGCGTGCCCCCCTCAATCAACACTTCTGTATAGTACATTATATCAAAACAAAACCATACACCCTCCAGCTTCCAAAGATAAACAACAGAGTAAATTAAAAAAAGTTATACATACTCTCAGTGAATAATCACTTTCCGGAACAACCTGGTCCAGTCTCTCTTGTTTTTTATATCCTTTTTTGCCAGTTTCATCTAAGTCCTCTGGAATTCTGATGTCATATTTATCCTTGTCAAAGTCAAACTCTGTTTTTTCATTTTTATCTCTAAGAAATAAGAGTTAAAAAATACTGTTGGGGGGGAGCCAACACAAGTTAAGATATTGTGGTGGACCCAGTAGGTATCACAAAGATGCAAGAAAAAGGGAACTCTCTTGAGCCATGGTGTTTTCCTCACAGATTTGCAAAAATTCACATAAAGTTCCCCAGTTCCTTTCAGATACCCAAGGAACAGAAGTGACAGCAAGTGAGACGTTAATGAATTCTAACTTAATTTTAAACAATTCACACTTAAATAAAAACAGTATCAGGTTTCAGTTCTAGATGGACCAAGACACACACATTCCTTCTCAATGCAAGCTTTCCGAACACTACAAATTGCCTTTCTGAGATTTTTAATGCTGCAAAAAATGTCACCACAGCTTTCCAACTCTGTAACTGTCACAATACACATGCACAATGTTTAACTGCAGATATATACACCGCAGGATGCTGGCAGTACCTTTGTACAACACTGAGATGCACTGTAGTTGGCACAGATATTCTGGAAATAAAGTCTTTTAATACTAGAACAGCTCCATGTTTTGTTTTTAAGTTTGGGTTTTTTTGAAAGCATATTAGAAACAACATGAACATGCCCCAAACGTTTCTTTCCCACAACTTCCCATGAATACACTCCAAAATTCAGACCATGAAAGTTGCCCTGCCCAGTCAGCTGGGTTCGCTGTATCTTTTGCTGAAGCCGTGAAGCGATGCACATTCCTAAGCATGTTCATCCCTAAAGATAAATGAAAGTCTGCCGGGGCAATGCAAATTAGTTTCTGAACTGCAGCAGATGGAGAGGCTGGAAAGGTGGGCCTGGGGGAACCTAATGAGGTTCAACACTGCAAAGTGTCAGGTGTTGCACTTGGGCCGGAGGAATCCCAGATATATACTGACTGGGAGAAGAGCTCCTGGAGAGCAGCCCTGCTGAGAAAGACTTGGGTGTCATAGTGGATGAGAAACTTAACATGAGCCAGCAGTGTGCTCTTGCAGCTCGGAAGGCCAATGGTATCCTGGGCTCCATTAGAAGAGGGGTGGCCAGCAGGGACAGGGAAGGGATTGTCCCTCTCTACTTTGCCTTTGTGAGGCCCCATCTGGAGTACTGTGTCCAGATCTGGGGACCTCAATACATGAAGGATGTGGAACTGTTGGAGAGGGTTCAGAGGAGGGCCACAAAGATGATTAGAGGGCTGGAGCACCTCCTCTACGAAGAGAGGCAGAGGGAGCTGGGCTTGTTCAGCCCGAAGAAGAGAAGGCTGCAGGGGGACCTCATTGCAGCCTTCCAGTACCTGAAGGGAGCTTATAAGCAGGAGGGGATTCAACTTTTTAAAAGGGTAGACAATGGCAGGACAAGGGAGAATGGATTAAAGCTAAAGGAAGGAAGGTTTAAATTGGATATTAGGGGGAAGTTTTTTACAGAGAGAGTGGTGAGGTGCTGGAACAGGCTGCCCAGAGATGTGGTGGATGCCCTGTCCCTGGAGGTGTTCAGGGCCAGGGTGGATGGGGCCCTGGGCAACCTTGTGTAGATCCAGGCCTGGGGGTTGGTGGCCCTGCCTGTGGCAGGGGGGGTTGGAACTCTGTGATCCTTGGGGTCCCTTCCAACCCAGACCATTCTATGATTCTATAAAGTGGCCAGAATAAGCAATACATTTTTGTTACTTCCAGCTTTCTAGTATTGAAATCTCCTAAGCTAAAAGTGATGCAGGTCTCCCAAAATAAAAAACCCCAAGAACTTTTCACCTGCTGTAACTGACAGAAATACTTTCTGTCCTGCAACAATCTATACTCATCCAGGTGTGGTTTCCTCCCCCCTTCTATATTGCAACAATATGGATAAACTGAAAAAAAAAAAAAAAAAGATTCTCCCTAAATCCACAGAACTGAAACAGTTAAAAAATGCTTCCTACAGATACCTTATTACTTCAGGTATTTAAAACTACAGTAAGCCAAACACTTAAGACTGTACAAGATAACCTATTCCCAAGCAATTAATGCCACCACAGACCATCATATATGTTCCCTGCTAATAAATCAGCAGCAAATACGTGAAGGAAAGGGAAACAAGATGGGAAGTGATGACACCCACCTGCCCCTCCTACAGCAACAGACGGTTTAAAAAAAAAAAAAACCAACAGGCAAGTCAAACCTAGGGAAGGCTGGGAATCTGTACTGCTGTGAACAACCCCATGGAGGCAAGCAGTTGAGCTACAGAAAAGTGTATTTATTTACTTTGATTGTTTTTTATTTTATGATAAGCAGTTAAGTTTAGAAAGGTCTAGATCCCTTTATGAGGATGCCGCTGACTCTAAACTTTAAAAGTCAGTAATACTTACCTGGACATGCAAATATTTTTGTTTGAATTTTTGCATTCATAATTTCACAGGTCTGAAATAACAGACTTATAGTTTATCTGTTTCAATTTTCCTTCTGGCAAAAGCAACAGTATCTTATCAAAGGAAAATACAAAGTCCTTTACAGTCTCCTTCCTTCTGCTCTGTTAACTTGAGATACTAGCAACAGTTCTCTGGCAACAACACAGCCTGTTTCTACTTCCCTGTTACTGCTAGTTGCCCACAGTCTTTCAGAATTATTCTAAAAAAACCCACAAAACCCCCCGAAACAAAAAAAACCTTGTATGCTTGCATACACTTAAAATAACATAAACTAAATGAGATATCCAGGAGACTGGGCTTCATCTTACCTTCTAAGATTCCAAATGATAATTCTTGTTCCTTTTTTCCCTATTATAGCATCAAGCTCTGCCAGTAATTTATCCTCTGTAGAAAATAAAGAATGCGTTAAGATGGCCTTCAGGCTGTTTTTGGATTCTGATGGATCATTTATCTGTCGTAAGCATTAAGTTAAGGAGAGTAAATTTGAATGAAGTAAGCTTTCAGAAGATGGGGAAACTTTGGCAGGGTCTGAAGTAAAGGATGCAACAACATCCTGTAGTGACTTCACAGGTTCTCGTTCCACAGATCAGAGCTCCTACAAATTTAAAGGCTTTAACAAGCTGCAGCTTTCTTCCCATCTTACAATTTACTTAGGGTATCCTCGAGACTAGGCAGGGACAGGCATTATCCTCCAAATTTGGCACATATCCACAACTTCTCATTCAGCAACGACTAAAAGGATATGTTGGTTGTTGAACGTCACTATAGGAACCATGACGTGTTCTGCTTTTGTGACTTCAAGGAAAGTCTGAGATAACAGGCCCACGCTCATGGTTTCTCCATTCTTGGTGAAGACTATCGCATCTTTTCCCAGGCGCATGGACCCCGACTTAAAGCCATTTCCATACAGCCCCACCGGAACACGGCCATTCATCACAGATTTCTCACTGAAGCCGAAGCTGAAACATACAAAAACATTACAAGAGCGTAAAGATCCCTGTAAAACTGGAAAACCCAAAAGATGTACACAAGACTTACCAAATTAGACAAACACAGTGAGCTCATCTCTTGGTTAAGAGACTGGGGACTACTGTACAATTAAGCAACGCACAGGTCACCAAACCCTGTTAAGTTACCTATATTACATTGCTAAAGCCACACTGCAAGAACTCAGGGAAATTTATTTTCATCTTGAAGTATGGAAAAGAAATATCATCTGCCTGGAACGATGCAATAAACATTCTTACAGGAGTTAAGAATTATCCTGTGGCTTCACATTAAATAATAAGAAAAGCCCTGACACTTTTCCCCCACCACCACTTGCTTGAAAGAGCGTTATCTACAAATTTTCCATTAGTAGCTATACACTACATTTAAAGTAAAACATCTAACTGTATATGGAATTTAGCAAGAAAGCTATTAATTTTTTTATCTAACAGAAAAATAACAGTTTGAATTCAGGCTTGCAAAAGTTTAAACCCAGAGATTCATCTGCTGGCAAAACCATCTTTCATGCTAAAAGAGCAACCAAATAGCAACTCTTCGCTAACTGTAGTTGCAGTAGGATCAGTTCAAACCCTATAAAAATTTAAAGATTAATAGACAAACCACACCAATGTAATTATAATTCCTTAAAGTTTTACACACTAGCTTCTGTTTTCAATACTCTAAAGGGCTTTCACTGAATCTCTTTTTTTTCCCCCTCTCTTGCTCACTAACGCAAACGAGAGAAATCTTGAATTAAAAATATGAATAACTAAATTCTCCTTAGCTCCATGAAAGGGCACTACTAAGAGGGCACAACCACTGAATGGAAAGTTGAATGGGATGGTTGATGGAAAGGATAAAAGGAAATTATGAGATAAAATGCACTGACAAAGTTGTGTCAAAGTTTTACTAGCATCTGTCTATTCTAGATTCTCACTTGGATAATTGTTGACCTTCAGAAATGTTACATTTATGAACAAAATTATTCAATTACATGAGAGAAAAAAAGGAATAAGCTCAGCAATAACAGAACTGGAAGCTGGAATTTTTACAAGAAAAAAGTTGCAAAAGAGGTTATCCACCTTAGCATTTTGTGCAGCTTCTCTGAGTTCATGCCATTTCCATTGTCGGTGAATGTCAAGCATATATTGTCGTTTATCACTGTTTTATCTATCCATATCTGTTTAGCACTCACGTCTGGATCGTAAGCATTGTCTGAAGAGAAAGAAAGCAAAACAAGAGTGGGATACTAACAAAGCAAAAATTAAACAGCTTAAGTATGAACATATTTTAATGTGTTTAATTCCAGTGAAAAGGTCAGACAGTAACTATTCCAAACCTACTTAAATCCACATGCTGCAGGCAACAGAGCTTTATCCAGCAGGAACACATAACCAATCTGCTGAATGTTCATCTTGCCACACTGATGAGGAGCTATGGAATAGCTGTCTCTAACTTTATCATGGTGCTATGTTTCCATGTGTATTTATAAGGCACATATAGCAGCTTAACCTAGCTCCCCAAATGTTTTCCCTAAGACCATGAAGAATCACATACTAAATTATTGTGAGCTCTAAAATTACAGCCACTTTTCAGCCCCACACTTAGGTGTGCAATACAGTGGCAGACATTTTGTGCTGATATAAATTTCCTCAGCCAAGTCACTGAATATTAGTGAACTTTTGCACAGAAGCAAAAAGCTGGAGTTTTTAATAAAGTAAATATTAAGTTAAAACCTATTTCTCCTAAAGCACCATCTTCTTTACAGAAGACAACACTAAATTAAAACACTCTGAATAAAGAGCTGCATCAAAACCTGGTAAACCTAGCTTGAAAACACCACCTGATTTCCTAGCTATTACGGGTGACAGTAATATACAGACAAAGGTTTAGGTAGAGACCAGCAGCTCATACAGGAGAAGAGAAAACGAAACCAAGACAAGTTTCTACTTTCATTTCCTGTCTCACAAGCAGCTGTTGCAATATTTGCTTTCTCCCAACCATACAAACATATCTTCTGAGTGGCTCTCAGGAGGCCATGTTACTGTCCACAATACACACAATGAAACACCACACAGACATATGACTGCAACAACAGCTTACCTGCTGCAGGAATTTTACTTGTGAAATGACATTTGCAATACTATCATAACTTCAGATAATCAAATTTGAGACACTACCAAAAAAACCCCAAAAAAACCCAACCAAAAACCCTGAAGCCCAACTGCCCAACTCCCAGATAGTTCTGGGAAATCCAGAATTCTGACTCCACAAGATTAAGGTGAAAAAAATTATTGCTGCTGTGCTACCACATCACTTTCGTATGAACAGAGCTGAGTGTCACAAATAGACATTTTGCTAGTGCAAGGTATTCAAATCTAAGGGGGCATGACTTTCGCAGAAGGGAAGTACAAAGTTTCTATTTATAGGATTTGAAAGAGCTTGCAGCATCACTACCACAAGGGAAACAAAAGCCATGGCTCAGCAAACATTTATTGGCAGCTAAGACGGTTTCAGTCCCATATGCCCTGACACCACTTTCTCTCATCTTTTCTCTGCACTGTGCTACTCATGGAATTGTGGTGGTGGTGAACAGGGAGGAGGGGCAGGATGTGACAGCACAGTAGGATGCAGTGCCCCTGCCTCACTGCCTTTTTGCAGGTTGAGCTGAGTGCCATAAATAAACAGCTCAAGCCAGCACTGCAGCCTATAAAAAGGAACCATGGCTTGGTGGCTTGCCTTCTATATGCATAAAGTACAAATTGCATCCAGAGTGGGGAAAAAAATCATAAAACAGATTTGGACATCAACAAAATAGGGCATCTCAAGCACAACTGAAAGCTTGCAAGTATTGTTCTAAGACCATACTTTGTACGAGTCATTCTGATTTGCTGGCCTGCGAACTCTCTCTAGTTGTCCTGTTTACCCACTTCCAAACATCAGATTTAGTTCACCTTAATTTAATCTGATTGAGGACTAATGGGAGAAGCCAGCAACACAACCAGCAAAAAGTTGACAGTAGGGACTAGAGCTTAAAGGCAAGTTTTAGCATACAGATCATTACCATTTTAGTTAAGTTCTCAAACTAAAATCCAGGCCTCCATAGTGTAATCAAATTTAATATTATTTGATAGCTTGCATGTTATAGCCTTACATAGCATGCAACAGGCAGATTATAAAGCTTACTGAAATCAACATGACTAACTAGGAGCCTTTACAACAAATAGGTTTCTATCTTTCTTTTGAAGCTTTGTTAAAGCAACACACATGACAAACCAGAGGCAGACAAAGTCAAGTTTGCACACCTTGTAGAGCAGATCTACAATCATTCCAGACAGGTATGACACGGTGATAAACCAGCTGAAGTGACTTGATATTTTGTTACTCCTAAAACAGGCAACCCATCCTGCAAGCCATGTAGTTTGTGTTCGTCCTTTGTGACAGCTCTGGCCTTATCTAGCTGAAAAATTTCTACTTTCTTTTTTTAGGTTAATTTTCTGGTTTAGCAACAGCAAAACTCATGCAGAGGAAGCACAGGAATGTGTGATCAGAAGAGGTGCTCCCTTTGGCAGCAGCAAACTGCAAGATAAGCTCTGCAAGTCTCTCCAAATCACATCTTTATTTTGAGGAACCAGTTAAAGGAAGTTTGCTAATCATTCCCTGCCCTGGGGAAACAAGCAACTCTGAAGACAGCCAGCTAACAGCTATTCAAAAATCAAAGGCAAGATGATCAACAGGAGCTAATAAACAGATACACAAGTCCTAGCTACGAGCAGGTGACAGAGGCAATAACAAAGAGCACAACTCAGAACACTGCAGATACACCATTAAAAGGAACCACTTAAGTACAGTCCTGAAGATGTCAAGAAACTTGGTAACCCAGAAAAGTAAGATTAGGATGCTTGAGGGGTGTCGTGAAAATGTGTAAAAATTTCTATTGAATGTTTTGAGGAAGCACCAAAGAAAAGGGTAAGGTCAAAGTGGATGGGAGAAGAATGGCATAATGGGGTGGGGACATGAGTAACACAGGCTGACTGTGCATAAGCTGGCTGCTGGTCAGTGTGCTTGCAGGGTTGGACCCTGTGCTACTCTGCTGTACATTACTACTAACCACTATTTATTTCCAACGATTCCCCATGTGACTGTGCTCTCTATTCTCAGTCTGTGCCTGTGCACATTTGTTCTGCGAACAAACTTCAAGTCAGACAAGCCAATGAGTTGGAGAAACCAGCAATCACTGAGATCCAAGGCCTAAGCCAGAAACTGGTAGAAAGCCCAGGTCTCAGGTACTGGAAGGGCTCCCAGCCTTGGCAAAACACCCAGAAACCTGAGTAAGCATGAGCGATAAGTGAGTGAAAGTATGTGTCTGCACCACTAATGAACTTTAAACCTGGTTAGCCAGGAACCCAGAATACAATAAGGCCATTTTGCAGTTCATGTTTCCAGCACTGTATTTAGGTGGGTTCTTGCAAAGTTACGGCCCTCCCCTCTGCACTCATCTGCCCCTGGCCAGCTCTATCCGTTCAGGGTGCAGCTCTGGAACGTGCACTTGGCCCCACTACCCTCTGGGCCTGAGAACAACAAAAAGAAGTAGGTTTGCATCTGCTGCAAGAAAAGAAAGAATTAACTCAGTCCCACACTCTTCTATTTTTGGCAATCCTTCACAAATCCAGTAAAAGGAAAAACACAAATCCCACAAGGCCCCTGCAACTGGTATCAGGTAAAAAGCATTAAGAAAGAAAAAAAGTCAATCTGACTATAAAAACATTGTGAGATTCTCAACAGTAACAACAGGATCAACTCCTTCCCCTACCTGAAGGAAAAACATTTTACAAGAAAATACTATTATAGTCAAGTACTGGGGCAAAGGATTGATCTACATACCTATAAGTTCTGCAATTGCACTGAAAGGCCAGGTGTGACTGGTGGAGTTGGTATGCAAGAACTTTGGACAAAGCTGAAATAAACCACAAACAATGGCATTAGTTCGCACTCTTCAACGGTGCCAAGGCAGAACACAGTGTGTTAAATAAAGTAACAGTAAATGAAGTGGGTTTGTGCAACAGTACCAAAAGGTTGTAATTTAATTTACATTTAGATATTGGCATACTAACAGCTTTTAAAGGGAACATTAATACAACTATTAAAGATTAAAATATTAATACAGCTTTTAAAGACAAATTCAGCACAGTATCATACTATATTCTGAGCACGTGTTATATTGTCACCCTAAAAAACAGTCTTTATAAAAATTTAAGGAATTACTGCAATACACTTATAGCTATATATTGATATATATATACGTACTAGCTATATCTCTATACATGCTGATGCTAGAGGTTGCAGAAAACATTAAAGCCTTAGTTCAAATCTAGTAACTGAAGCACATCCTCTCAAGTGTTAAACGAAAATATTTTAAACCACAAGTGTTAAAGTTGGCCCAAAAAGTGAGCAATACCTAATATAGTCAGCAGCTTACTGCCCACTGTCACTGCTCTTTTTGCCCATATTGATCAAAATCAGATTCTCCCAATTAGTGGCTTGTGTTTTTAACACTTTATCCTCACTTAATGAGGATAAAATACCTATGTATAGGACATATCTTACAGCTGTCAGTGACAGAAGTATTTTCAAGTAATTTATGAAAACCTGGGTTCATATATACCCACCTAGATCAAAAGGCTAGGAAAAACACAACTAAACATTCATATAACTTAAAATTTCTCCAAACAGTGCATTGACAAATCCTTAACTGCTGAAACTGACAGAACTGCATTTGCATTACCACTAAGAATAAGTGTAATTATACTTTTAGAAGATCTTTAACACAGCCCCATTGCACATATATGCTAAAGCCTTGCTGGCATCGTTACGTCGTTGGCATAAAAAAGCAGTATCTATGAATACATAATGCTGAAAATAGTCCTTGTACAGTGCAGTTAAATAAAAACCAGAATACAATCCACATTAAGATACATATAAGCAAGGAAAAAATAAAAATAGCATTTACATATCCATACTTCATAAATTTTACATAACTACTACACTGACAAGCACTTTATTACACAGCTAACAAAGTCCGAATAAAAGCAAGTAACCATTTAAAGTCTTCAAGTTAATTTATCAGCAAAAAGGAGTAATGCTACAGGCAAGTTCCAGAGCCATGAGACAGGTACCAGAACAGCTGTAAAGCAGTGGCTCTAGTTCAGACCAACATAAATTGCCAGGAAACCTCACCTTGATTCTAAGGTCATAAGAACACAGGACGCACTTTCAGACTGCAACTTAATCCCTGCATTTCTCCATCAAGCCAGAGTACAAGAATGGACAGACAGCCCGTTCTTCACTGCCATCTACGCTTTAAAACTCCGGTTATATAGAGCCCCATAAATTGAGTCAGGCTATGACACTGCCCCCCTTTCAAATTCCTAACAGAGAGTTACAAATAATTTAAAATCCAAGAAGAAAATGACATGGAGCCTATTAATGGAAACTGCACACATGGTGAGGTTTTAACCACATGGGTGAAAGGATCATTTTATTACCCCTCTGAAACGCAGCAACTCAATGGAACTCAAGATCTCTGTATCACTCCCCTCACTTCAACCATTCACAGAGCTGGCAGCATTTGTTCCTTTGCTTTCTAAGCTTCACAATCAAAATACACAACAAACAACCACCTTGCTCTCTTTTTTTTTTTTTTTCTTCTTTCCCTGCCTGAAATCCCTTCTTGTCAAAACAGGAGCACTAACATTTGGAAAAACCCCACCCCACAGATGCGCATTTGAACACTGAGCATCTGCTCAGCTCAACTCACCGCTGAGGTTTTTCCCTGCTGCTACCAACCATACAACCCAGGCAGACCAGGACCTCAGGAGTTAATACCGGCTTTGTAACCTCAGCAACATGGACTTGGTGAAAAGCCTTAACTGTAACTCTGACAAAGGGATGAATTCACAGTTGTGAACCTCTTCTGGTCACCAGACAGCGCTGATGAAGGAAGGAACCTCAGCACCACCAACATCGTCACAAATAAGTGTGGCTTTTTTTTCTGCGAAGCAAAGAGTACACGTGCACAGCAAGAAAATCTCTTCACACCTCACCTCTGTAACACGATGAGTCTCACTGACACATGCTAGTGATTCACTTTTAAAAAGAACAGCCTTTTAAAGGAACAGCACCTTCTGTAAGCAAGCACAAGAATTACGCTGATTTCTTCTGGACAGCTGCTAGAATCAGTGAGGTTTGGAGACAGGCTGGAAGGCAGCACAGAGAACTGTTAGCTATTTATATGAAATGAGGAGATACGGGTTGGAGCACAGGAAAGGTAAGAAACCAGGTCTTGGCTCTACTGTCTCCCTGAGTATCCCACAGCGTAGTTCACGGGCATCTACCACAGAGCAGATACCACCGTTACACACATAGGGTGCTGAAACAAGGGCGCATGACGAAACCGGATTAAAAAGGGGCAACGGTGGTTTGTAGTTTGCTGCAGCACATACCCAGCTGTCAGCAACAGCTCATTTTCCGATGAGTTCATCGGGAGATGTTTAAGCCTGTTTTGTCCCCAAACACTTCATTTCATCAAACCACCACTTTAATTAGCTCAGGAATGACCGAAGTTCAGTAAGTACGGTAGGAAGGAGTTAGTCCCTTGGTGAAAGCTCGCTTTCAGCGATGTTAGCATGACGGTAGCCAAGCTCACCAGGCCCAATACATTTGGTTACTAACTGGATTTTGTTTAGTTTCACTTTTCCTTCTGAGACCAAGTGCAGCCAAGTACTCTCCGGAAATGCAATAAAACCTCTCCCTCCTTCAAACTGCATATGCAATGCATCTTATAAAAAGACTCAGCTGCACTACAATTATGATCAGCAAATATTTAAGAATAAAGCAGCTTCTCTCTCAAAAATGACAGACAGCTTTGGGAATTTTAATTTTCTAAGCAAATTGTAATTTTGCCATCCTTAGCAAGGCATAAGGCACTTAAAAATCAAATTACCACTGAACAATCTGTCTTGTTTTATAAAAGTATTTTGCAACTTTTTGGGCAACAATCCCAGTGCCATTTTCTACCCCCCTGTTGCTTTTATCCCACCAGGCTGCTTGTTTCTTTCCTGGTATGTTCTCCTTTCTTCCTCCCTCCCAGTTATGCTAGTCCACTTACATTCAGGGAGCTGATCCAAAATAAAAATAATTTTTAAATCTTATTTTTAACCTGGATCACTTCCCTGATCTGCCTCATTATGTAACTGAGCAAAAAGTTTACTAGAGCAACAGGAGATAAATGCCAGTGTGGGAATGAGTTACCAGGCCTGCTCACACCGCCTGTGTTGTTTGTGTATGCTTCTGAAATGAACAAAAACATTTTGGTGAAACCCAACATATTTCTAAAGAATAGTTACTAACAGACCAGAGTGTGCCCATCAGCTCTCCATTGTTCTCTAGAATACAGAGAATTCTGCATTTCAGGACACAACCTGTTTAAAAAAAAAAAAAACAAACCAAAAAACCAAACGCAACAACCTAACAGCTGCTTCACTTCTTCAGTGAAAAGTCAGAAAAAAAAAAAAAATCACAGCTTTCACCGGAAACAGACTGAAGGTAAGCTTTCAGTTATGACTGCCAACAAAAATCAAAGGGCAGCCTGAAAGCAATCCAGAAAGTTACCAACTACACCAACTTTAACTTAAATTTCTCACCTATATCTCTAATAAGAGTTCAGCTTGCCAAAGGGATTTCAACTGGACAACTGAATTCTGCAGCCTGACTTGTGAGATGTAGGGTTTTTTCACTAAGGTGTATCATTATTGGTGATGTTCTCCATTTTTCCTCCGGAAGACTACCAAACCATTAAAAGCAAAGGAAGAACTACTCTTGTCTTTTTTAAAAATTACTTTATTTAAACACTGTATCATCTAAAGATAGAGGAGGTCACAGATTATATTTATAACTAACTTCTACAATCACGCCAACTTATATTAAGGTAATTTAAACAGTGCTAAGAATACACTAACATATGCTTTTCACTCAAATGTTTGACAAGTTACTTACTGTAACGACCCAGTTTCTTTCTGCTATTCTATAAGTAAGGTTATGAACCAGGCATTTCCAACTATAACTGTGACTTCCAGGCACATAAAGCTTAAGTCAGAAAGGCTTTTAAAAAACCCTGTTTCGTCAATAATGTATCAAGCAACTGGAAAAAAAAAAAAAAGCTTTAATTTAATTTGCACAAGCACAAATAAGGAAACGACCAATTGCCGCTAAAGGAGCAATGCCGTGGCTGAAAAACACAGCACGGCCGTGAATTAGCTCTGCGCACATTCACCGCCCTTGTTAAAATACGATTTGGCCTCTCGCAAGAAGAAGAGTTTAGATTTTAAGTTACAAGCTTCCCGTTAGAGCGCACCGTGTTCGTAACCAGCTGCATCACGACACCAGACTGGGAAATCCCTCTCTTCCCCCAACAACCAGCGCACCCACAGCCCATAACTTCCCCTCCCGCTCAGCCTGAGCTAATCTAGTTGCCTCGGGCCAAGCCCGATGACAGAGCCCCCACAGCCCTGCCACACCACTCCCCTTTCCTCACCCCCGGTCACGGCGGCCCCCCGGGGACTGCCACCCACCGCCGCTCGCCCAGCCGGTGCTGGCACCGGTACCCGCGGCTTTCCCAGCCAGAGGCTACTGGGCAAGGGCACCGCCGGCTCAGCGTAAGGCGGGAGAAACGCCTGAGGTAAAGAAGGGGGCGCTGGTTTATTTTAGGCGGAGGGCTCCGGAGCTCGCCCTTCCTAACACTCAGCCGGCAACTTTTCACTCTTGGAGACGCGAGGTGTCTCCCCCAGGTAGACGGGCTCCGCTCCCGCCTCTCGCTGAAGGAACGCAACGCGCTGCACAAGCGACGGCCGCAGCTTTAGGACAGCTCCCGCCTCCCCGGGGCGCCCTGCCCCTCAGCCACCGCGGGCCTCGCACAGGTACTCCCGCTCCCCCCCCAGCTGCCAGGCAGCGCCGTCCCCCTCCACGGGGACCGCCGAGGAAGATGAGAGACTTCCCGTCAGCAGCCCCGCGGGAACCCGCGCCACTCACCGCGCTGAGGCGGATGCCTCCCTGTGTTTTCGCCGCCATCTTTTGTGCCGCAGCGAGAACCGGGGCGGGAAGTGGCGGGGGAGGCGCTGGAGCGCCCAGGGCCCACACTTCCGCCTCGCCCCCTCCTCGCACGGTCTCGGGAAGGGCGGGCCTTGCCGCCCAGGCCGCGCCCTCCCGCAGGGAAGGGCGAACGGGGCAGGTTGTGCTGAGGGAGGTGGCCGCTCTTAGGTGAGGTGATCCCAGCGTTGACCTTTTCTGGTTCAACGTGCCGCGGCCCCGCTGTCCCGAGAGCGGGGTAGCTCGGGGGTGGGTGAGCGTTGCGGCCGCCCCTTGGGGCAGATCTCCCGTTAGCAGGGGCCGCGGCTGCTGCTCCGCGCTCCCTCCGCTGGAGGCAGGGCTGTCCCGCCGCTCTGCTGAGGGATCGCAGCTGCAACGCCGGTTCTCCGGCACCACCACCACCACCACCATATAAAGGAATAATTCCACCGAGTAACATGGAAGAGAGTCGATACCGGTGACCGCCTGCCTAAGGCTGGTCCAGCCAGCTGGGGAGTGGTAGGAGCGGGAGGTGAGGACCGGGAGTTGGCTCAGCGGGCTCCGGCTGCCGTCGCCCCCTTCAACCGGGCCGCCGCCTGCGCTGGCACGGCCGCCCCTCTCCGCGGTGCCTCGGGCTCGTCAGAGGCAGAGTGAGGTCAGGTCGCGCTGCTGGAGTTCACAACCTGTCACACGGCGAGGAAAGCGAGAGGTACCCGTGCGAGTAACAGGGAGCCGTGACCGGGAGCTTCGGCGCTGCCTGTGTTCTGCAGGGTACGAGCGATGCGTGTTCTGCAGGAACAGAGGCCAGGACTCGTGTTTAGCACGCACTTTACTCGCAGATGTAAATTGCTCAGGCGTTTCGTTACAGCTACTATGGCCCAGCTATTGGCGTGTGTTTTGAGCTGTACGTTGTTACTTACCTTAAATTCAGATTGCCCATTTTCTTCTTGGAGGACTTAAAAAACTCAACCACCTCACACCGGCGTTTATCACTGGGAACCGCCCCAGTATCTATGACAAGCCAGGTCTGTGTTACTCCCCAGCTCCTTTTGTTGTTCCCCCGATTTTTCATCACGTAATGAAATTACAAATTTCTACAGCTGGAGGGGAGTGGTGACTGGTGGTGGACAGATCTAAAAAAAACTCCAAACCACCCAGAGATGTAGGTACACATTGCAAGAGAAAATAGAAAAGCATGAGATAATTCATGGTGATAGGTTGCTTACTCTTTAGCTGAGGAGCAGCCTTCAACAGACCTTGAAGGAAATGTTTCCCCCCCACTATCTTCAACAAAAGCCCATTTTTTATTCCCCCCTCGAGGTGGGCCTCACAACCCTGCACACCAACATAACTTGAGTCTGAAGTCAATTAGTGGGGTTGCAAGGGATGTCCTTGCTCAGGGAATTATCACAGAAAACATTCTTCAGCCTCTATCTGGAAGTGTCATCAATTTAGAGAAGTATTTTTTTTCTCATCTGCCTCTGCTCCCTCTGTTCCTTTGGTCTGTTTACAGATGTGGGATCTAATGGCCCGCTTTGCTGAGCGACCACTGCTGCCCTTAACCTCACCTGAAGCTCTGAGAACTCATCACTAGGGGACAAACAGCATTTAAGCGGGGCCGCTGCATTGGGACAGTAATTGCAGAGCATGGAGGTTTGCTGTTGCTGCCAAACCTAAATGGCCAACCCAGCTGTTCCTTGAGCAGATGCTCCAGAGACAGCCAGTGCTTTAGTATAACTGGTAGCTATGCTACAGCATTTCCCAGCATACATGCAGTAGGTATCAATGGTTTCCAACAAATGTGGTGCAATCAAACAGCAGCAGCTTCTGAGGTACAAGATACATCACGCTATGTCACAGAAGACATACAGAGCTCAGAGAAAGGGTGAAATCTGAAAAACAGCTTTCAAGATGTCGTTGAATCCATACTCCTCTGGCCTTAGATGTTCAAGCTCAGTTGCACAGAAGAGTTTTCTTCCAAGCGAAAAGGCAGTACTTTCAGGGCATTTTCCCCAGGACATATGAAAATGTACAAACTGAAGTTTGGAAAGCTCTGGGGCGCAGCAAAAGTATTATGCAACAGCAGTTACCAATTTCCTGGGGAGAGGAGCTTCCTCCACGCAGCGGGGGTCAGCATCTGTCAGTCAATGATCCCCCTGATGCTGCATCAGCAGCTTCCTCCATCTGCTTCCACACAGCTCTTCCAGGCACACAGAAAACTTGTCCCAAGACCACAGGACTGGGATCACATGCTGGAAAGGTTAGGAATGCAGGAGAGAAGGATGTAAGAGCTGGAGTAGGAGGGGCTTGCAACGAGAGGATGGGCAGGCAGTGGCACAGCGTTTCCCCAGAACAAGTGTAGGGGCTAGCGCAGACTAGCACTGAGCCACTGCTGCTGGGATCCAAACTGAGGTCTACAGGGCTCTCTAATTGTAGAGAATTGGAGATTCTGAATTGAAGAGCTTTTGTAGAATCAGATAAAATTTGGAGTTGGGGAGTGAGCAGAAAAGGGAGTCTGAAAAAAGAATTGCATTTGAAAATGTAGGTCAAAATAACTTTTAATGTTGTTAGAAGAATTACATTCAAATACAGTGTTGAATACACTTAATCATTACTTAATGCTCAACATATCAAGTTCTGCTGTTCTTTGGCAGTTACCTTGGTTGTACGTGTGGTTTTTTTCCACCTGGAAAAATGAAATCCTTTTCAATATTTAAATACGTCTCCCTCTGTGTATCTCACACTGTGGCTATGCTATCTCAAAGCTGAGGTATCCAAAAGAGAAAGCTAAGCTTTGTTATTCCGAAAACAAGCACACAGCAAAGCAAAAGCATTTTCTCTCCTGTTCTTGATACTGAGCTCTAGGATAAAGTTTTTTCAGGATCATCTACAGTTAAGTTTTACTGCTCTGGCAGTTAAATCCTTCACGTGGATTTAACAGCAGTAGCAGACTACAGTTAGTCCCATACAGAAAACGAAGTTACACCAGTAGATATACCTTTAGGCCTACATAACTGTGCCCTTCCACCACCCAAGAAGGACTTTTTAAATTAAAACCCTTTCCTCCTTATTCACATGCTATTTATAAAGACACAAGATCTGCTTATATACTAAATCTCAAAGAACTCTTTCTTAAGAGTTAGGTTCTGCTGTAGTGAAAGGATTCTGCAAGTCACAGGTACCCGAGGCCATTTAAAGCGGCCAGCTGCAGAACCACAGGACAAAGGTAAATATATGTATGAGGGCAGGAGTTAGAACCACATGGTGTTTTTGTAGAAGGTAAGATTGTCTTAGAGGTTGGACAGTTATGCAGACCTAAGTCACAAATTCTCATTTTAAAGTTCATCATCGCGACTGGGGGAGAAGTGACTGATGTCCAATCCCTTGCACACATGAAGTACAGGCAGACAGAATGGGATGTTCCCTTCCAAGGGGAAAGATAACCAACCCCTCAATCGAAGTGACTGGTTCACCACCTCATTGGTGAGGAAACTACGTGAAGGTTTATAGCTTATGGGAGAATGTAAGGTTTGACGGCAGAAAGTTGTCTTAGATTTTAATAGCAAATTTGACAGCATCTCGTTGGGATCTTAAGGGAAATACCCAGGTATGGAATGCACCCACCAGAAAGCTAAAACTACCAATTCATCCTGAGTATTGGTAATATTCTCTTAAAAAATTATAAAGATGTGTAAATAATGAACACAAACACCCTGCTCCGGTTTTCAAGCCATGCTTTAAAAGGGTAACTTTTCACTCGTGCTCATTACAGTAGCAGTAGAGATCATTAATAAATTATAGTAATACAAATAATTCACATTCTTAGTGACTACACAGTGTTAAACTTCAGTCTATCCTTAATGTAAAAATGCAAAGAAGCTATTGAAGTTTAGCACAAGCCTATTACAGTATAACCATTTTAGAGCACTGCAGTATTATCACAGTACAGCATGCTGTTCAGTGTTTCATTGTCTTAGTTTATAATCCAAAGAAGATGAAAACTTCCTGTATTTGTAGGTAAAAAACACTGCAGAGTAGCGCTCCATGTTTGTTGTGTGAGTTGAAAAAAATTAATCCCTGCCCTCACAACCTGGTGACATTAAATGATACATTTTCTATGTCCTTTTGTAATTAGCAAACCCAAGAGCAGTGAATTCCAGTACCCAGCATATCTCTTTCAGTTGCGATGTTCCAAATAACTCAAGTAACACGTACCAGTCTGCAGGTATGTCTTCCACACCCAACTCCTCTGGAGGCCAAGGTGTTAAGAAAAAGAGCAGGCAAAGCTTTTCACCATGAAAACTAAGACGAACTTCCTTTCCCAGACAAATCAGCATTGCAAATTCAGTCAGACAGTCCACTAAACATGAAAATGCAATGGAGTCCACCCTTTCATTTAAAAACCAATCATCTACTGTGCCTTTTCTTGTACGTGTTGCTACAATGGTGCTTATCTATGGGCCGTCAGAAGTGTCCTTCAGATGTGTGGCTGTGCTGTTTGGTGGTAGAACTAACGCCTCTTTCCCAGAGCCCGGGCAGTGGTAGTTCCAAGATAAGCCACATCTTGAACATGCCTGTAGTCATGGCACTATGATGGTCTCCCCACCTCTTTCAACAACTAGGACCAGCCAAATACATTTTTTTATATAAAAAGTGCTCTTCAAAAAAATAATTCGTTTCAGTCAGGCTGTTGGTAGACAGCAATGTCTAGATTTACAGAGTTACCTTCTTTCAGTTGCATTTCAGAAGTTGCAAAGTGACCTTTGTCACCGAAAGAACACAGTTTTTTAATTTAAAAAAATGCATTAGGATATTTTTAGTCAATTGATTACAGTAAGAACCACTCAAGTAATGTAAATTACAAAATGTTACTGCATAGGTTTGTCTTTTTATTTAGGAATTGCTAATCCTGAAGAATGCTATTACAGTACAGAGTTGAAGTTACAAACATTGTAAGCCCGCAGTTCTTTGCACAATGCTAGGAATTATAAAATACATCTGTGTGAAATTTAGGTGATTTCTTTAGAAGTTGGTGAGTTTTAGGATGAGTTAAAGAAAAGGGAAGCAGAAGCGGGCTTTAACCTTAGGAAATGGCTTATCTGCAAACTGACTGTACACTGACATGCAATACCAGCTTTTCTTAGCTACTTTCTGAACACCATCCCAAAAGCACTTTAAAACACTTGAGAAGTTACTGGATAAACGCCACAGTTGCTACTTTCACCCAGTCAAAAATATTCTTCCTTTATTTACAAAATCTCTTTAATCCTTCACATTGAAAATGAGTAAAAGAATACAGTAACTATGATAAAATTCCCACTAAACTGTACGTTCTTTCCCCCTGCCCCTTCCCCAGGAACTGAAGAATCCTGCTTTATAACACCAGGTCAGAAGCCTGGATTATTGAAGAGCGGTCCACAACAGCAGGAAGAAAACCCAAAATGTATTTTCCAAGCTGGGGAAAGAAAGAAGAGAAGAATTGCAGCAAAGTTTTCCCTTTTTTTTTGTTATTTTTTTCACCACGAGCCAAGAGTCCGACGTGTGGCTTAGCTTTCCATGTTTTCAAGGAAGTCACATTCAACACTCTCTTCAAGCTGCTGCAAGGTCTTTGTGCCATTACTGCCAGCGTAGTCCGCAGCGAGAGACGCACAGGTACCTGAATTCTGGAGCTCGCTCCTGCTTGTTGTGAAGGCGCAACACAGCGTCTTGAAGAAGGGCACAAGCTGGGTGATGCTTGATGCAGAGCGCAAGTTCAGAAGAGGAAACTTGTGCTTCCTGGAAATTCCCTCGGTGTTGTTTGTTTCCTGTAAGTATAAACAAAATGAGATTTGCTAAAGGGTTTGCATTAAGACACAGCGTTGTCACAGCTTGTCTGAACCCCGTACCACACGCTTGTTTGCGTCCTAAGAGATCCACAGTCGACAACTGTATCACAATGTAAATCATACAGATTGTATAGCGATGTGTTTCTGTATTTGGATTTGAGGTTCTGGTAAACAGACGTGTCACAAGTCCAGCAGACTGCAAAGTTGGACTAGCCATCAGAATCAAACAACTACAGAATACAGTACTTCTCACAGAGATATCTCTCTGGAAGAATTAATATTAAACCTTAATGGTAATTTAAACGCTATCATGGTAAACTTTTTTATAGATACCGGTCCTGCCTGAGACAAATTGTTTTCACTGTGGGCAGATTTTCAAATTCTAGGCAGATTTAAGGGAACAATAGGAAAACTGCCTTTGTTCCCTCACACTCAAAGGGAATATGACATGTTCAAGATATATATGTGAAAGCAGGCAGATCATTTTAAAAGCCTCATGAGTTTTATTAGAATATCTAAAAGCCTCTTGCCTAACTTAAAATGTTGTCACTTGTTTGGAAAAGTATGTTAATGGATAAAAAAAAAAAACAAAAAAGGGAAAGATTCAAGTGAAGCATTCTTTCCTTACCCTGTATTTCACCTTCAGCAGATCCATGATTCTTACAATGTGTGGTCTGCATTCCTGATGATTTTCTACCAGATGAGAGGTCACAGGAGATGACTCTGTGTCCACCTCTGGGACAAATGCCCATTTGTACCTGAAACAAATGTATTACTTAATAACAGGACAGGCAGGAAAAAAAAATTAAAAATCCTTGTTTGGATCATACCTACTTTGGTAGAGCACTGGTTTCTTTACAGAAAGAGCAGTTATAACTATATTTTTATGCTGTTACCACATCCAAAGTTAATGGACAAGGATCTTACTATCCAGTCAGTATTTAAAAGCAACTGATTCCAAAAACATTCCCAAGTGTGTGCAAAGGAAAAACAAAGAACTGTCTCCGTCCTCCCCTCAATTTTTCCCAGCTAGTAAACCGCCTAATTAGGATGGTAGAATCCTCCTACACTGTCAAGACTGAATTGTTTTCCCAAATACCCCAAATTACATTTGTCTGAGCATCAACGTCTGCACTTGTAAAAAGAACAGATGGAAAAATTAAGTCTAGAGGAAAATACATGTGGAATTACTGTAAAGGATAAGAATGATAACAACCTGCAGAAGAGGTAAGTAATTGGAGGACTTACATTTGAAACAGCTGCATCCTGTCGGGTGGAAATGAAAGTGCGGTGTCCAAAAACTTACAAGCTGATAAGTACAAGGACAGCTCATTCTGCTGTATGTCAGATCCACTGCCATCACCGGAGGCTTTCTGTTTGCTAATTTTGCTGTTGCTCCTGTGTGAGTTACAATTAAGAAATGTACCATTAAAACATAAATCCACTAAATGTTTTTAATGTAGCAAAAGGGAAATATACACATTTACACAGATGAGCCCTTGTACCTGTGCACCATGAAAACTATTTTTATTCTGTATGAGCACTGTGATTAATGCAAAAGGCTGTTAGAAGAAAAAGCAATCTAAAGCATTCAGAAAAAATGTCAAGGTTAAAATATTCACATGCTGACTTAGCATCTCTTCTATTTTTGCATGCAACTGATAAGCGGTACATATGTTTTCTGAACACATCACTAGTTTAGCTGCTGAAAAAAAATCCTCAACTATGATGCATCAGGACAAGAAATACACAAGTGCAATAACAAAAATTCCCATTGTCTCCTCCCTACCCCAGAGAACTAATTAAGTGAAAGACAATGCGCAGATACAGAACAAGCACAATCATTGCCACCTTTCATAAGTCCTCTATGCAACAAATGATAATCCTTACTTTGATGGTTCATCTTCCTCAGTTAGATCTTCTTCCAGCTGCAGAAATGTCTGAATCTTTAAAAAAATAAATTATTTGTGGGGATACTGAACCGTTCATACCCGTCAACCACAGAAAAAAAGAGATGCTTCACATAGTAGAAGGAACTTTAAGGACTCTTAGTTTCCTCTTACGATTTGCCACATCATGCAAGAGATTACATTAGCAACAACAATAAAATTAATCAGAAAAGTATTGCCTAATGACAATGGCAATTCTTTTACCAAATTATCAGACTAATGAAAACTGTGAAAACATTTCCTTTTTCAAACAGGGTGTATTTGGGAGGAAGAAAAATGTGAAATGGGAAAACCCACACACTAATTAGTTTCAGATTACTACTTATTCCTTACCAATTCAGTTACCATAATTGGCCACAGTGAGGTTAGATGCTGAGGAGAAATCCTTAACAGGAGGACTCTGAAGAAGAGAAACATCTGGGCGGCAGCTAGTGAAGTCTGCCCAACACGGAGGTTTTCAGTCAGTCGTTCTGACATAAACAGAACAAACAAATAAAAAAGACTAGTATTTTTCTGAACATGCCTTGGTTTGGGAAATAAAAAGTGTAGAAGGTGCAAGCAAAATTTGCACTTTATTGTCAGTTTTGGGTTGAGTTCCTTGCGTTCTATTAACAAAATTATTAATCAGAAAAATCAGAAGACATGGTGTTTTATATTGGGGAAAATTTTGTCAGAACTGACATTTAAGGAGAACAACAGACCAAGAATGGGTGGAAGATTGCCACAAAATAATCATGTTTCCAGTTACATTTCAAGATCAGAGGCTTTGGATCCCAGGTTCCTGTCTCCCTCTTTAAGAGATTATTTATTTGTAAGAATTCAGAGATGCACAGCATCATCAATTTCATTAAGAACTTTTAAAAAATGGAAGTATGTGTCAGAAAATGGGTGACATTCCTCTCATGCAATTTACAGATATGTTACAGTCAAAAAAACCCCCAAAACCACAGGTGAAATCACCAATCTTACCTTGTATTAAGGGGAGATAGAGATGATACTGATCAATCTCTCCACTAAAGACAGCAAAAGCTTGCCGCTTCAGCAGCATTGCCTTTTGCTCAAAACTCGGGTACAGTTTTAAGGCGCTGCTTGGCATATCTGTAACAGAGGTAAGAATTATCTACCATATAAAGGCTTCTTGCATTTCTGGCTGAAAATAAGCCCTATGCTCTGAAACCTTTTTAAAGAGAAAAACTCTCTTTAGATCTAGTAATTGGAATAATAAATTGGTCTTGATCGAAATCTGCTTACACTAGCTGGAAAATTATATGAAACAAGCACTGCAGCTCCAGTGAGGCTGTCCACTACCTTAAACCTCTTCTTTGCCCCTGTGTGCATGGATCTTCCCCTCTTAGCCACAGATGAGTGAGCCCAGAGCTTTAAGGCTTACTGAGAGAAAAAAAAAGGAGGCAAGTTTAAAAGTATATTTAGTTTAAAAAAAGTGTGTTATGAATTACTCTTGTGCTGTAACCCTTCAAATATTTCTTTTCAAAGACCTGAAAAAAGAGACTAAAGCTGCTTTTTCTCACAAAGCTCTGTGCAAATTTAAGGGGTTCTATCCCATCCCTTCCCCTACTTTCTTCTATGCTCTCCTCAAGCCTGAAGTAGAGGTCAAAGCATATTGCTCCCAGGTTTGCTCCACTGGTGCACCGCATTCCTACAGCTCAATGCCAGTCAGTGTACACGCCTGCAGAGTTAGCCAAAGTCACCCTGGTTTCTAACAGGGAGGAAAAGGTCACAATTTAGCAACTTAAAAACAGGGCAAGCGGTGACTGCAGGAGTCCAACATGAGCATTCCTAGAACAGAAACACTTACAGGGTGTTTCAGACATGACCAAAATACAGCAGTGACTTAGCACAGCTTTTAGCTGTGAAAGAAGTTGGCAATACAGGCAATTATGCAGGTGCAGCATTGTCTGCATTTTATTGATACATTCGTATATTAAAAATGCACCCAATAGCTCAAATGCTAGTAAGATTTCAAATGAATGTAGAAATAAATTTTCAGTAGCTGATACTTACTCATCAAATCTTTAAACATAGTTTTTTCGTGTGTTAGAAGATGATCAATAATGGATCTCCAACTAAATAAGATACAGAAGGAATTAGATAACCAGAGAAAACTTAAGTATCACTTCACCTCAGAAAAGATTTTTGTCAAAGGTTTCACACAAGGAAACAGTTTCCAAAGCGTCTTCATTGTGCATCCTGTTTGGTTTAACACATACTGCATCCCAAAGCCCTACTGTATGCAGCTCCCTAATCACTAAAGGGACTATCAGCATAAGGTGAGTTTATTCTTACACATTATAATGAAAGCTTAAATGCTTATAATGCATTTAGTAGTGGCCAAGACCCATTTTTTAACATTATTACACGCTGTAATAAAGTACTAAAAGGAATTTTATTTCCAATATTAGCCGTTCTCCTTTAAAGCCTTTCTTTGCAAATTCAGAATAGAATCTTGGATTGCTGTGATGTCACATCTTACTGAGTGCATGAAGTGTCCATCTGGAAAAAAGCTGGATCCATGTACAGCTCGAGAACTTCTTTTTTCCAGGCTCGCTTGGTGTAGGCATATCCACTCAAGGAGCTGAGCAGCTGAGCGCCAGCACGAAAACTAGGGATGTTGTAGGCACTGGGGGAAGAGAACAATAGTGATAGATAAATAAACAAACAAATAAAAGTTAACTTTATGTAACCAGAAAATAAATGCTGGGGTTCCCCAGAACTTCTAAGCAAATTCTCTCAGTAACAGGCTATGTCTACATTAGCTCCTAACTTGGAACAGGAGATAAATAGATCAACACAGCTTGTGGGGAAGCTCCTCACATTTCCAGTGTACCTGGTTTGGAGAGGTATTTTCAGACTAGACCACAGCACAGCACTGCCTGTCTCTGCTACAGGTGCAGCTCCAAACTGTCCAATAAGCTTTGCACCCCTGTCAGCACACCCCTTTCATCTGTCACCCAGATAATGCTAAAGTGTCAGTTCCCATGTCTTCATCACCTGTACAAAAATGTCACACACAAGCCTTTTTCTCTATGTGCCGCCCTATGCACCATCCCTCTCCAAATCCAGACACCAGGCTCTGCAAGGCACAGCAGGGGAGGACTGCTGGGCTCAAGGCGAAGGGACCCTGCGCAAACTAATGCTTGCCCTCTGGCACCTCAGTTCCACTGAGGACACATCCAAACAGTGTCCTGCTACAAATCCTTTCTACAGTAACTGCTTTGCCCATGGCTGAACAGACGTTTCAGGTTGGGGAGGTGGTGCTCAGACTGGCAGGAACATCCCTTCTCCACCAAAAGTTATGCTGTCAAGGTCTTCTGTAGTGAGCTGGCACCACACCTTCACAGGAGGCTTCAGCAGCCCCTGTGTTTTCAAGGTGAGGTTGTGGGGAGGCTACTGCCTTTTCTGGAGCCCTGCAACTGAACTCCTGCCAATCTGGGGGCGACAGTGACATGAAGATGGTCTTGGAGGTTATAGTCCAACTGCTGAGCAGCATGTATGAGTGACATGAAAATCATACAGCCCATGTATGGGCCTGATGTGGGCTCTACATTCTTAACCAGTGGCCATCTTGTTATGGTCATGGCTATGCAGATCACAAGGACTGCTGGCCTTGCCAGGCTGACACTAGAGAACCATCAAAGGACATCTGTAGGCATCTCAGCAACTTCATCAGGACCCTGATGTCCACGTCTTTTGAACCATGTCTCAGATCAAAGGGCATGACAGTATCTTCATTGCAAAGAAAAAAAAGAAAGCTGGCTGACTCCTGGTGTTCAGACCTCTATTTGCACTGCAGAAGTCATCCTTTATCCCAGTTCACAAGGACACCTTGGCAGCAGTAGTGTCCAAGCCAATTTTTACTGTGCCTTTTCCACACATGACAGAGATGGAATGAGCATTTGGCTTGCAGCCACCGGCTCGCAGCAGGCCCAGCACAGCAGCATGATGCCAGCATTCCCAGGGACAGTTTCAGTGGTGACTGTACACGGGATCTGCTGCAAACAGTGAGGGCACTGGATGCATGTGCACAGTGGTGTATTCCCCAGCCAACAAGAGTGACATACACTCCATACATCAAGAATCTGACTGACTTGGTTAGGGGTGAAGTAGGTAGAAAACACCGTAATAGATACAAAGGAAAAAGCACTAATATAACAAATAGAAAATAATAGCTTCCCAAAATTTCCCTGCATCATTTTTAATCCATCCCTCTTGAGAGGGAGCATGGAAATATCTTCAAACCCTGCTGCACCCTGTGGCTTGCTGGCTGTAATGCTCACTTTTCACCACTCATCATCACTTACATGCCTGATTGTATCTTTCTTCCCTGACCTTTTATACCCTTTTGTGCCCTTTTGCACCTGGGGCGAGCAGGGGAGAGAAGGGGAAGGTTGCTTCCTGCTACTTGGCAGAGAACTGGGAAGTAAAAGGAGGATTTGCTTTCTGTGAACAGCACTGGGAGAAAGGTGGGGAGAGAGGCGTGAGGAAGGCTGAGGAACCAAGACCAACTGCTAAGGCTCCAGAAGATGGAAAGGAAACCCCCACAGCAAGATGGAAAGGAAACTCCCTCCTGCTGTCCCTGTGGAAAAAGGGTTATGCTATTCTGCTGACAGAGGGAAGCATCCAGCTGTCCCACACCTATGCTTTTGGCTGAAAAATTAAGCAGAGTGTAGCGAGATACTGCACTCTTCCTGCTTCGTGATGGGTGCTGTGACCTGCCCAGCGCTCTGCTGCCCCATCCCACAGCCTCTCTCCGTTTCCTGACACACACAGAAAAGGGGAGTTTTAAGTAAAGGCCCAAAACTGACATGGGAGGAACACCTATGGCTGAACAGAAACAGCTGTCACAAAGCTCAGACAACAACAGGTGTCAGTGTCTGGGAGAAATACAGCTCCTGCCTTATTAGAATGGAAACAGGGGAGAGGACAAATGGAAGAAAAAGCAAAAGCCTTGCAGTGTGTTCAGAAAAATAAGACTTAAGAAAGATCAAATGTGCAGAGAGAGAAGTCACCTGTGGTTGCGTAGGTAAGGAAACACATAATAAAGCAAACGTGAAATCAATGGCACAGCCTTCTCCTTCTCATCGCTCCGGTAAACCATGTCCAGAAGAGAAGCAAGAACCTTAAAAATGGAAAGATTGTCTCTTTAAGCCTCTAGTTGGTATTTCTGCCATATTTCAGGCTAGAATATGTATGCACATGGCACATGTCAATAAAGATAGATAAGATGCCGTTTAATCTACCAGGAAACCCTAATGTTTATGGTTTTCTGCTCAATAACATTGATAAACAACCACCCCACAGGTAAGAGCAGCAACTACAAAACCGGTTCCCACTTACTTCTGCAAGCAGAGAAAGAGCTTGGACACTGTATATTGAAGGAGCAGAGGCAGAAACCATTGAAGATGGGATCACTGATGTATCTAAAAGAGGCAAAATAATTTAGTTTTCCCCTCAGACATGTTTAAGTTTTGCTGCTTCCGAATTTTCTTCCCAAACAGAACGTTATTTACATTTTGGTACTACACCAAAGTGCTTCTGGGCCTGTTGCCACAATGCCATACCTCATGGCCCATGCTGTTCTGTCCCATGTACTGCACACACCTGCAGGAAGCTTTCCCCTGTATACAACCTGCAGACAGTTATTACACCCACCTGGCCTGACACTGTCACTGGAGGATAATGCGTTCTGGGGGCTTTACTTTCCATCTGTATTACCCCTGTCACATGCAAACTAAACACTACCAAACACCTTGTGCTCTTTACCGACTTAAGCAGAAGACAGAAAGCTGCAGAAAGTCAGACAAAACCCCATTACCATTCACATCTTCAATGTTGAAGTCATCTGGTAAAATCTGAGGTTGAGCTTTCACTTCCAAGTTCCGGCTCAGCCAGCTAGTCTGTTCCAGAGAAGAACCAGCAACAGTCCCTACAGCCTCCAAGATTTTTTGGGTCACCTCCTGTAATGTAACCAGACAACGTGGCATCAGATGAAAGCTATCACCCCTTAGCCAATCCAACAGTATCCTTTTTATATGAAACATGCCAGGAGGATCAAAAGTAAGCACTTTTATCTCTTAGAAACAGAAATACTCCTCTGATTTAACTATCTGTGCTCTCAAGATAATAATTACTGCTCCCTTCAAATAAGAACAGGCAAGAAAATGAGAAGCAGGAAAAGCTTTAAATTAGCTTAGGAGGTTTTAGTCATCATTGTCCATGCAAGCCATTAACACAGCATCAACCTGGCATCAGTCCCATCACACTTTACACACTATCTGCCAGCCATCAAAGACGTGATCTGAACTGTTCAGCCCTTCAGAAATGGTATAGCAAGGCCTGTCTTGTTTTGAACACTGCTGCTTTTTACTCCTTTTATATTTGGAGAACATTAAATAAGGCAGGGTTTTATTTTATCCATCTGTTGATATTTAGGTCTTTCTATTAGAGGCAAGCAAGACATAGCATCAAACTATTTGCATAGTCACACTTCTGCATATTTAATTCCCAGTGAAATGAAAAGCTGGTCACTCTTATAAAACCAAACCCCAAGTATCCAAAGCAAAGCAGAGGTCACTTGTGAAGAGGCTATAATATGGTAAGATGCCAAAACTGTCTTTTTGTCATCATTGTTAGTTTGCTGGCAAGTCTCTGAAGCAGAGTAGAGACTCAATTTCTCTGCTGGCATACAAAAGTACTATAACCATAATGCTGTCTCACCTCAAACATGGCAAGTAGGTTGGCACCCACCCAAATGGCACCCACCCAGGTAGTGATTAAGCTGTGCTGGTGAAATCACAATCAGTACAGGAAGAGAATCCTGCTCTACTCAACCCCTTCTTTACCTAAAAGGTGAGCTGAGAGTCATTTATGTGGCCAAACACAGCTATAAGCTTCCAGGATAATTATGCTACTCATTTCCTTAGATAGTTTTGAGATTGTCCATGACATGAACTCATTGACATCACACTTGTGTTAGGATTTAAAATCTGAGAAAAATAATAAAATTACGCAGGGAAGCTGTGGCTGCCCCCTCCCTGGCAGAGTGTTCAATGCCTTGAGCAGCCTGGTCTAGTGAGAGATGTCCCTACCCATGGCAGGGGGTTGGAACTGGATGATCTTTAAGGTCCCTTCCAACACAAACCATTCTATGATTCTATGAAAATGTGTGGATGCCCACTCACACACTCTAAAAAGCACAGGTAAATTGAGATACAAAGTGCAGATCAGGCCATCTCCACTTTTACTTAGATGTACAGCGCCAGATTTATGAACCAAAAAGTATATATGTACACACTGTACCTGCAAGTCTTTTTGGTCTTTTTTGTTTTCTAGAGTAGGTGTCCTAGTCACAAAGTCGTTCAGAGTACTGTGGGAAAAATCAGTTCACCGTGAGTTAGTAACTGGACAGGTCTACTCAGCGCATCTACAACCCCTTCTTCTCTCTTACACAGTACCTGAGAAGAAGAAAGTGTCCAGGAGGAGCCAAGTTCAACTGCACAGACTCTTTGAGAAGTCCTAATAAGGACTGGAAGTTCTCCTGCAAGGCTGAGACAGGCAGTCTGCCAAAGAAACAAAACCAAAACACACCCAAGCCTGAAGTTAGAGTTCAGAAAAAAGCAAAGAACGCCAACATACACAGGTAACTTGGTGACCTAAATGCTTCCATGAAGATCCTTGCTATTTGATCCTGCCCCTTCCTGACCAATCCAAGGAGACAGTACAAATACCCAGCAGCACAAGCAAAGGCTAGCAGCACATGCAGTATGCCAGCCAGCACCGCAAGAGGGATGGGTCTTCAGGGGGAAGAAGAGGGATCAAGTTTAGCTACTTGCTCCACTGCAAGCTGGCTTACTTTATCTCCATAGCTCAGTGCATACAGTGTATTGTACAGCCTGATACAGCCCAAGGTTGCTGTATAAGAAGAGCCAAGTATGTGAAAAGGAGATTTGATCAAAAGAGTACTTCCAACCAACTGCCTGACCCACTGCCTGTCCAGCCCAGACTGCAGCCATAGCAGTTTCACTGAGTTTAGAAGCTCCCTATCCATTCATCTGGCGACACAGAACAGGTAAGGAGAAAGGTGATGAGAAATAATAGAAGTATGTTGCCAATGAGGTGCCTGAAGTATAATGCTCTATTACAGTGAAATGAGGTTTTCAGACTGGCATTATCAACAGATCAAAGGAACAAAATGTGGTAGCCCAGTTATTTTGTGCCTACCTGTCACTCAACAACAAGGTATCAATAACCATTTCCTAAAAAAAAGGTGTTCTGTGACATTGTGGCATGAAGATCAAAGCAAAGCAGAAACAGTGATGCTGGCTGTTATCCTAACCAGAGTCAAACAGAAAATTCTCTTTTATAATGACTGGATTACCTTTGAATGAAAGCATAACTGAACTGCAGCACCGGAATATCTACAAGAGAAGATTTCTGAAAAATAAAAGCAAAACTGCAATTATTTGCCATCAGAAAAAAAAAGAAGGTCCAAGCTCTTGAATGCTCAATGGTTAACAGACCCTTCTTAGAAGCCACTTGTACTCCAACAGGTGACCAACTGTAACAAAACTATCCACACAGCAGTATGAGGGAATTCAGAGCTTAATAGAGGCCCCTAACTCAGAAAGTCATGATACTTTGGAGTGTCTGCTACAGTTTATTCAGGGCTGTAGAAGCTCTTGCAACAGCATTCATAGCAACAAAACTGTTTTCCTTGAAAGCCAACTGGAAGATTCAATGAGAAGTATTTTTAACCCTTAGAAATGAGTCACTGAGTTGTGTATTTGCAGCAGCTTTATGAAAACTGTCAGCATCTTCAGTACTGGAGAACCTCAAACCTCTTCATTACCAGAAAATTCTCTAGCAGAATATTCTGAAGAACCTACTTACATTGATGGATCAAACCACAGAAACCCATGTTCTGGAAAACCCAACTTATTCAGCAGAAAAAGAGGACCACACATTAAAAAAAAACCAACCCCCAACCCAAACTTCCCCTCTAACAATATTTACACAACACACTGAATAGATCCAGAAGGGATCTATTAAGAAAATGGAATTATCTTCATGGTTACCTCTTCACCCTTGATTTGTGATGGTTTCTTCACTACCTCTTTGACCAGATGTAATATAGTGTCAATTTTCAATGTGTTAAGTGCACATATTAAGTCCACAAGAATAAGCTGAGATGCACTAGCCACTGGAAGAATCTGACAAAACAAAACAAGAGACAGAACCCTCAGATCATTGTACCAGGCAAAATATGAAGTTGAAAACCCAGGTTTTTTATGTGATTACTCAAATATGAATATTTATACAAAACTTAAATTAGACAAGTTAAATCAAGCATGCAGCAATTTGCCACATACAGATCCTCTCCCAATACCTTCACAAAATCAACTTCATTAGGCAGAAAAGGTGTTCTACTCCGAATAAATGTTTAGTGCCAGAGAATACTGCAACTCTAACCTTTCTCTGGAAATGGAACTGATTCAAGGTCTTTAAAATATCATCAGCAAATTGCAATCCTAAGATTACAATCCAGTATTCAATTAACAAATGGTATTACTATCAAACAGGCTGCCACACTGGCCTTTTTGTTTGATTACTTATTTAGGTTTAATTTTAGCCCTGATGCTTTGTGAAATTACATATAAATACGAGTGTTCCTGATTTTTCAGTGGCGTGCCAGTGTCACGTGTATAAAAGTCTGAAGAATCTATAAACAAGCCCAGAGTTTAGAACTGATCATATATATGTAACATCTGCATTAAGACTAGAAAACTAACGGTGCCTTTCCTTAGCTTTACCTTGATTTTACTTTGACTCCTATGGGGTTTCTTGCTATTCCACACTGCTGCAATTGCTGCCATCAACTGGATTCCAAGTTGTGCAGTCAATGGATTCATGAAGTCCAGTATTTTAGTTCTTAATGTCTATAGAGAGGAAAAATCCCAAACAGTTAATGCTAAACTTCATAAGGGAAAGGCTATCCCATAGTCTGTAAAACATTCTTCCTTTTCTGAAGAAGTTCAGAAAATATACAGTTACAAAAGAATCTCTTTATATACTTGGCAGTCAGACTAGTTTTGATAATTTATTTAGGAGTTAGCGTGGCCTTCTTACAGATGTGAGGCACATGTATTGCAAAAGAGATTGCAAAATATCAAAATAACTTATTGTGTTACATTCTCTCTTCTCTGACATTTTTTCACTGGTATCATTTACCAATATGCACAGAAGAAGGGAAAAGTCTAGGATTTTTATTACTTCAGGTATAGGAAGGTGCACACCATTCAGAGGTGCTTGGCTCTACAGCAGCTACTAACAGAAGCTCACAGAAAAAGCAAAACCTTAAACAGATCAGGTGAGGGTGCAGATGGGCAAAAAGAACAGGGAAAAATCTAAATTTGTAGGTTGATAATGCATAAGTCTGTAACCCATGATGGTTCTTCAAAAATTCTTTATGGTCCAATACAATTCGCATGGCCCAAACCAAAACTATTGGTGAGGGAGGGGATGACTGGGACAGTGAGGTACACAGCAGTTGAAATTAATTCCTACTTTGGTTGCTTTAAAGTAGACAGAAGAAGAGCCTTTAGTTGTTCCAAAGAAGTCTGTTGGTCTTTTTTGAGAGTCTTCCCTCTTTATAACACTCCAGAGAAGAGACATGGTATTAATAATGCGAGGCAGTTCTTCCAAAATAGCATTCCTAGCGTTTCTCAGGTTTGCAGGTTCAGTTAAATATGATGACTAGAAAAAACCCAGAAATATTAATATTGCAATACACTGTATTATGTACCACAGAGTGACTGCTCTTATTCTATAATTATAATTATAGTCAACTTCTAAAATAACCACTTTAAAAATAATTCAACCATTCTATTTCTGAAATATACTGCTGCTATTAGAGTCTACTGAATTTGCTGTTCACTATTTTGTCATAGAGATGACTGATTTGTCTTGGAAATTATTAGGATAATGTCCACTTCTGACAAATGTTATAGGAATAAAAACTGTAGAGAATGTATCAGCATGTTATGAACTCAAAAGAAAATAGTAAGACTTCTGTAATGACAGAGCAACTGTAGACAAGTTACACAGGACTAATATTTGTGTGACCAAGACTATCATGAACATCTCCTGCTTAATATTAACTTTGTTAATAAAGTTTCAAACAAAAAAATCAAGTTCAGACCCCCTCCCTTACACATTTACTTATTTCACTGCTTTTGGTGTGCTATGAGGCTTCTTTAAGGTTATCTTCTTGTACCAGCGCTGCTTCGCTACTTATGTTCACCTCTGAATGACAAATTGGTGCAAGGCATCAAGCGAGCGATCAGCATTAAGCCCTTACCTTTTTAGTTTGATTAGGGTGATCCAGAAGGCAGAAGTGACCAATAGTTGTCAGACCTTCCAAAAGGGTTAGTGGGTAATCAGGCGTAACGTTTTCTCTTTTAGAAGTAAAGCTTTGGAAGAGAGGAAGGGGAAAAAAAGAAGTTAACTGGCCAAGTGGTATTTTCTTGACTAAAAATCAGAAATTATGCTTGGACAACCCCACTTCCTTGCCTAGACCTTTTTGAGTATTATTCGTCACCTGACCATAAATCCTTAGCACTCAATTATTTTTCCCTATTCCTTTCACTTACTGCCTGTTCTGGACAGGCTCCCTGTATTTTTCTTCTCCAAGGTGTCTCTCCTCAATTAGTTCTCAAAAATCCTCAGTCTTGCCAAAACCAGGAGCTGCTTTTTTACTTGGGTGGCAGGCAGAGTGGGCCAGGAAGTATCACAGCTTCTGATCATTTCTGCTGCTGGTCCCTTTTCCTCTCTTCTTCCGACTGTGGCGAGCCCTGCTGCAACAATACTGCCTCCACCTTCCCTGGGCTCAGGGGACAGATGGCTGCTTGTGCAGTGGGGTTGGAGGATCAACCCCTGGGAGCTACAACACTAAACCAGTAAGTTACTCTGCACTACTCTCTAGTAAGGGAACTTCTCAGCATAACAAAGCCTACCACACTGCAGACTCTTACCTTGCAGATGTTTTTGCAGACGTCTTCACAGCTTCATTTTCATACTGTTTGACAAGGTCATCCAGGTTTTTACAGATCTGTACAATAAATGGTGCCACAGTCCAGCCCAAAGACTTCCCAAAATAGGGCAGGGAACATGTGACTAAGCCTACCCAAGTGGGATGCATCCCATAGCCATACTCTGGTTGTAAACCTCTAACCACAGCAGAGACGAATAATCCCTGTGAAGTTATTGGGTGTGGATAGACATACTGCATTGCACCAATAGCCTGCTGGAAGTTAAGAGCCTGCTGCCACTCCTTAGAGAGGTCTGGCTGATCCTCTTGCTCCTCATGAGTCTGCCCAAGATGGTGCTCCAAGACAATCAATACCTGCAGGAGCTTTAGCAACTCAATCTGGAGTGGGTGTTCGCTCCATATTTGATCATGCCCAAAATTGATTAGGCTCTCTTCAAAGAGTTCTTCTTCAGCAACATTATTAACCCCATCTGCCATCAGCAGTTCATACCGTTTCTGACTCGTGTACATAGATGCAGACAAAGAAAGAAGAACAAACTGCTGAATTTTGCATCTTCCCAGCAAACTCCGTATGAACTCCACGTTCTTATTCTCTGTGGCCTTTGCCATGGTAGCTAGCTGGGTCATCATTCTAATCAGGACTTCCACACTTTTCACCTGAACATCTCTGTTGCCAAGCACATCTCTCTGGGTGACCTTCAAGTAGCATGGATAATACGAGCGCAGAAAACTGAGACAGAGGTAAGTGAGCAATTCTATTAGAAGAGAATGGGGACACATGGTTGGGGACTGAGTCTGAAGCTTGCCATAAAAACTCTGCCCTACAAGGGCTTCCTGATGGCGAGCTAAGAGATTGTATATAAGATTCAAATGTGCTGTGGAGCTGGTATCCATACTTGTACTAGCGACAGCTTCAATAAATTCTTTAGGGTTTGTTTTAAGCACTGCCTCCAGCACAGAAAAAGCATACAGTACCCTCTTGGAATCGTAAGGCTGCAAATACAACAGCATGTGCTTGAACAGCGCCTCAATCATCTCCTGTTTTTCCTTTTGCTGCTTGAGCAGCCTAGAATGGGTGATTTCCTGGAGCTCCAAGTCCACCTCTTCATCGCTTGACAGAGACTCTGATGCCTGGGTCCTCTCGGAGTCAGCACGCACAAGGTTTAGCGCGACACTGGATCTGCAGCTCTCGGGAAGGAACGCATTGAGAGAACTCACGTGGTCTGTGGTTTCCTTGCCATCAGTTGCACCGCTGTCATTGTCCTCGTTGCTCATTTCTTGCAGCTCCAGAGAAGGAGAAAAAGAGGATGTATTTTCACTGTCGTGGCCTGTGCTGGTGTCTGCTGATTCTGTGTGCTCACTATTATCTTGGTCACCATCTGCTTCTCGTGAAGTTACTGGATTACAAGAGCCATTGTTCTCAGACCGTTCCATTTTTAACTCCAGCTTCTCTGGATCTTTTTCCACTTCTGCCCAAATCGCTTCTCTATCCACGGTAGTAAACTGGCTGAATGGAAGGTTTTCATCAAAATTGCTCTCAGAGATGCCAGACTCTTTCAAAGAGGCCTTCTTCTTGCAAAGCCAAACATGTATATCTTCTGAAAAAAAGTATATTTTTCTTCAAAAAGAGCATAGAATTGTCTATTTCACACAACATGCTTTATATTGAATAAATCATTGTATGAGGGGAAAAAGGTTAAAAAACTACTCTGGTCTAGTGTACTAATAATTGTAACAAGTGGAGCTAAAAAACCAAGCAGAGTTCAGGCAGGAATTATCTTGTTTTTTAGCATGGTAGAGCAGTCCTAACCTACAGCAGCTCAAGAGAACGGGGACAAAACAAAGTACATGCTTTTTCTCTTATGCTGTGGCTCCCTAGATGTGACAACTTTTTTTAATGCTTCCTGAGCATAAAATGTTTGTTGAAGTCAGGAGAGAAATGAGAGGGATTCTGTGGACTTTTTTTTTTAATTTAAGAGCTAATGTTTTCCTTGATTACATGCTGTGGGAAAAGGAAGGAAGATATTAGCTCTGTGTATAGCATCTAATTAACATGTCCCTTTGGATGCTACAAGTGTCTACCATCTAACTATGTGCCAATCAAGACAGAAAAACAATTATGCAAGCCACCAGCTAGGTTAACAGTAATGAGACAGACAGGTGACACAGAAGTTTCTCTACACAGAACTACCAAGGACACTTCTCCACTGTCTTTCTACTCTGCTCCAAGAAACAACCTTGACTACTTGGGCCAAATGGTGCTGTGTCTCACATCCATACCACTCCCAGGAGTCCCAAGCCTGAACAGCTTGCCAGCCTTTGCAGGACTCCACTGTTGGAGCAAACCCAGGCTCTCTTCCTGTTTCAGTCTTCCTCAGCTGCTCCCCGCAGGTATTCACAGAACCACAGAATAACAAGGCTGGAAAAGACCTTTAAGATCATCAAGTCCAACCATCCTAAACTAAACCATATCCCTAAGTACTTCATCTACCATTTTTTTGAACACACCCAGGGAAGGTGACTCAACCCCCTCCCTGGGCAGCCTGTTCCAGGCCCTCACAACTCTTCCAGTAAAAAATTTTTTCCTAACATCCAATCTAAACCTGCCCTGGCACAGCTTCATGCCATTCCCCCTTGTCCTATCACCTGTCACCTGGCTGAAGAGACCATCACCTATCTCTCTGTAACCTCCCTTCAGGTAGTTGTAGGTGGTGATAAGGTCTCCCCTCAGCCTCCTCTTCTCCAGGCTAAACAGCCCCAGCTCCCTCAGCCGCTCCTCATAGGATTTGCCCTCCAGCCCCTTCACCAGCCTGGTTGCCCTTCTCTGGACTCGCTCCAGGACCTCCATGTCCTTCTTATGGTGAGGAGCCCAGAACTGGACACAGTACTCGAGCTGTGGCCTCACCAATGCCGAGTACAGGGGCACAATCACTTCCCTAGACCTACTGGCCACACTGTTTTTGATACAAGCCAGGATGCCATTGGCCTTCTTGGCTGCCTGAGCACACTGCTGACTCATATTCAGTCTGCAGTCAACCAGCACCCCCAGGTCCTTCTCTGCCTGACAGCTCACACTCGCCTATTCTACATTTGACACAGATTGTGGATGGGTCACAATGGTTCTCACTACAGGTCTTAAAATGGGTATCTTCCAGTCATCAAATTTAGCCCATCTAGACAAAGATGCCTCGCCACATTTCTAAATTTGGGTGGCTAGAGGTCATCTTTAACTCTAAACTACCCTCTCTGCTTCTACATCCTAGCTCTGGGACACCTCAAGACATATGCCACAAGGACTCAGATCTCCTCTTGAATCATGATGGATCTTTTTTGGACAAAGACTTTTTTTTTTCAGAAGTTAGCAGAGTTAGGCTGGTTTGTTTTTGTTTGTGTGTGTGTGTGTGTGTATGGTGTGCCCTAAACAGAAGAAATTCTTCACAACCTGCCTCATTATTTTAACATGATGCTGAGCAAGTCATTAACAAAAAATATTCTGAATAAAGAAACCTGGTGTGAAGGTGCATGGTGTGCTGGGGGAAGACTGGGTGGAGAGAGTGAAATTTTCCTGACCATCCTGCCTAGTGGAACAGTTCCTGGACTGATATAATCACCAACCTGCTCCCAGATTTCATTTGGTTGCAGACCTAGTTTTGCTCAAGAAGGGATCCTGTGAGCAGTGAACACACATGCAGCATGGATCATCTGGGAATGGCAATGAGAAGTGTGGGACAGGATCCCGGAGCAAAGCAGGGAGCAATCCAAACCAACAGTGTAGGTGCAGCCACCATAATAGAAATGATCATTAGGCTTTCTGCTAGCATGACGTACTCCTGAACTCTCTCTTAGGCATCACTAGAAGTACTTGGATGGGGAGGAATCTATGGAACTGAGACAAGACAACTCAGAGTACTAGGATGCCACGGCACTTCCGAGGCACCTTCAGTAGGCGTTCAGGAGTATGCAATGCTATGTTAGCACTTACAGTTTCAGTCCAAGAACAGTTTTACCTGCTGAATTTTTCTGTTTGATGTAGTGGATGGACGTGCGCTGTGTCTTTGGATGAAGCAGCAGCAGCAGGACTGGTTCAAGAATCCGTGCAACATCATTAAGTGAAAGAGCACGGATCAGCCAGCCCTGTGCTGCAGCACCAATTGCGCCATCCGAGCAATTGAGACTGTCCAGTACCACAAACAGAGACCTGAGTGGAGAGATCAGAACGGAGAGGCACCATTGAAATCCCTGGAAAAGGTAATGCAAACAACAAAGTAGTGGCAGGGAACAGACACAGTGCATGTTCAAGTAAGCACCAGCCAGTGGCTCATGTCTGCTAAGGACAGCTTGATCATGCACATCTTCCTGAGCTGAGGTTAAGTACGCATGCGTTTGTGGAAGCAAGGCCACACATACACTCACACTCTAGAAGAGCAGCATAGTTTAAAGTTCTTTCACATATTTATTTAGAAAAACTCTTAATGCTTTTGTCTCATTTTATACAAAGGATATAATCTGGTAAACAGGAATTAAAATGAATTTTTTTTTTTTTGCACAAGTAGCTGGTTCTATTTTCTTTGGGGAAAAAGAAGGGTAAACCACTCCAAGATAAACAAAATGTCTGCTATGCAGAAACTTATCTGCAAGCTACTCTTCATGTATGAAGCTCTTTCTATTTTTACAGAAACTTCCTTCACACAAGAAAGTGCACCATGCACACAGAGTGCTTTGCAAAGGTAATAGGGCAAGAAAGATGAAAATCTTCCTTTTGCTCATTTTTTTGTTTTCTCTACAGAGAATTTTTTCACACCTCAGGAAAAGAAGAAAAAGAACAGAACAAAGCATGATATAGTTAAATATATAAATGTAAGTCTAAGCCAGTGTAAATGGAAAATACCTATCAAAGGACCGATTGTGAGTAGTCACTCTGCTGCCTTGGATCTCTCTGGTCAGATGCCACATGACAGAGAATCTGAACAGTGCTTCCAGCCTTGTCCCCTTTGCAAGGAAACAAGACAGATACAGAGTTTTTGCAGCATTTATCACCAAGTGAAGTTGTAGTGATTTTTAAACCTCTAGCAGAACAACAGTTATTATGTAGATGACTGCTAGCCTTCTCAGATAGTCTGAGAGGACTTTTCTGTTTTGCAAAAGACTAAACCAAAACGCCACGTATCCATGAACACACAACCAGAACTTAACAGCCACCATGTTTGTAGGAGCAAAAACCAGATGTGCCGGTACACCAAAAGATGTATTTCAGGGTTCCTGTGTATAAACATTTTAGTCTTACTCTGGCATTAGGGAGGTTGAAAAGTTAGATGACAAATGGTATATTAGGTATTGTATAGGTACACTGGTGTATTAGGTAGTGTTTACTAGTGTTAATTTTGTTTGAAAGCTTTTAAAAGATTTCCAAACTTTTAAGTTTCAAAATTGCAAGAACAAAGGTATGAAAACAATACTGAGAACTGAAGGTGGCTGGTTTAAGTCTCATTGTGCAAGGCACTTCTGACAATTATACTGTAAGTTATTAAAGAACTGTTTGTTCTGTCATTAAACTAGGCAAGTAAAATAATTAATAACTGGCTCACTTAAAATACAACTTATTATGAGAACTAAATGCTAAGGTGGACACAGGGTCAACATTATGTTGACATACACTCTAATAAAGTCTGCTGTTGGAATATGGAGTTTACAAAATCAACACAAAGTAAAATGATTTTAGTCATTGGTGGAGCTGGGTCTGTTGAAAATACTGACAAAACCTGCAAGATTTTAGATACTACGTCATCGTGATTTGAGCCGAAACTGAAAAAGCTTCAGCACTGACTGACAGAGGCTATATCCAGGGACAAAGTTTAGCTGTAGTCCCACCACAAATAAATCCCAGGGAATTGTAAAGGTGTGGACAGCACCTGTCAGACTCTTGGGAGACAGAGGGACCATGGGAGCCCATGAAGAGGCTTCAGTGAATACAGGACTTACTTTATCACGATCCAAAAGTGCATGGCAGATAATGTCTTCACAGATGTTTGCTGATGGTGCCAAGCAGTGCAGCCTGTAGAACAGTTCCACACAGGCAATATGGTGCTCCCGTGTCTCTTTATTCAGCTGATTCCAGAGCACACAGGCTACTCTCTAGGGAAAAATATCAACAACTAATATTACTACTAATAGTAATTTCTTCCCTGAATTAAAAGCTTTCCATTGCATAAACACCCTCTGTTACCAAAAGGGATTTCCAAATCATCTTGGTTTAGCAAAGAGCAAGAATTGAGGTCATACACTCAGACCTAAAGGAATGCAACTTTCCTACCCTAGTAGTGCAGGTAATTCACATGTATGTGAGCCAGAAGTTATTCTGCTTCTGTTTATTTTCTGGGTCAAAACATAATAGATTCCATGTGTGTCAGGTACAGCAATTAGAAACAATAATTAAGAAAAAGATCTTGGAACCAACCCTCATACTAACACTACTATCAATAAATGGTCAGGAGAAGGAAAGCATCTGATTCAAAACAAGAAGGACAGAATGTTTTCATTATTTCATTATTTCCATTATTTCATTATTCACCCTCTAACATTTTTCTCTTATCTGAAAACTTAGGGCAGTATCAAAATTCCCTGAAGTGTAGCTTTCAAGTAAATGAAACCAAACCCTTCAAGTCAGAAATCAATTATACCAATCCCCTTGAGAATTTGGGCACAAAACCAAGTGGCAATTTGAAAATAACCTTCCACTTTTGAACATCCTATTGGGAAGCACACAACGAAGAATGTCATTGCTTTCAAATGCTTGTGGAAGCAAAAAACGGTCACGTGTCATTGTAACACAAACATGTTGCCCCCAAACATCCATGCAGACACGATATTGCTTTCACACCCCGTCCTTAGAGTGTAGTTGGGCAGTAGAAAAGAAAAAAAAGAAGTTGGCACCTGGTAGAAATCTGTTTTGTCTGAGATGATCTTTAGAACTCCAGGAGCAATGGGAGGAAGAGTAACCATCTGTAGCTTTCCAAAGAAGGGGTTGTGGCCAGACACTTTGTACCGCTTCATTCTGTCCTCTATCACAAGTGCCAGCGACTGGGAATGGTTGATCACCTCCAGCAGCGTGAAGATGGACACATTCTGAACATAGCAGTCATTCACACAACAGCATATTGTCATTAGGGACTTCAGCCACAGAGGGAAGCTGGCATCACAACCTCCTCAGAAGACAAGTGAGAAAAAATGTATTTGAATAATCTCAAGGTTATGGACATATTGTCAAGAATTCTTCAATCAAGCCCACAGGACCTAGAGACAAAAATGACTGCCTGCTTCCAACTGCCATGCTAACATCAAGTGCCTCGCTTCAGAAGGGACTTGCTTCAAAGTGAGTTATATTCTTGTCCCTCTTTCTCCTAGCAGGAAGCTCTCACAGGACCTCAGTAACACCGTAGCTAGAGGATTTCCACTTTCCACTTTATGTTTGTTCAAAACTATTTTTTACAGCTGCCCTTTTCCAGCTACCACTGTCAAAAACAAACCCAGAGGTCTGCTGATCCAAGGATGCTCTTTTGGGCAGCACAAGGCCTATCATTTCCGAAACCATGACGCACACAAGGAACTGATGTGGCTAACATCAAATGAAGCCATGTTTGCCTCTCCTGAGTGAATAATCAGATAAAGTTTTATTAAGGTTTGAATGGAGACAGTCTTAAAGTATGAGTGCACAACTCTGCCTTCAAACCCAAATGTTTTGACTGCTTCACTACCACAACAAAATGACCACTCTTCCTTCTCCACATCAGACAACTCCTGTATCACATTCAACTCAGACCTTCATTATCAAAGGTTGTCTCCTTTTGGCTTGAAACCTTACTGTATTCTTCAGGGTGTGAAGCTGAAAAGAATTTTGAAAATAAATTCTATAATCCTAGGATGGTATCCGAAACAAGCAGGATTATGAAAGCAAGGCTTCTAAGTTCAGCCACATTGCTGGCCACATGGAAGGTACTGCAAACATGAAAATGTTTCCATGTCAAGCAGACAGCTCACCCATGTAGATGATGGGCATATCATCACTTTGCTGAGGTAGACAGCAGAAATTCGTGGTGAGGTGATGAAGTGAACTGAATTTTCCAAGTTTCCTACCTCTCCATTTATTACAAACCTGTCTTGTCAATTAGCCTGCAGCCAGTGACTGCTCTGGCTAAAGCTAATGAATTTGAACTTGGAAACAAACAGACCCTCCAATTATACACGATTATTATCTATTAAGATTACATCAGACTCCTTTGACTTCTGAGGGTTAAAGAAAGAGCTGGTTTTACTTCTGTACTGGTTTAGAGTTCCAGTTTTCCACCTACACCCATCTTCCTGTAAAACACACACACACACGACAGGGGTGGGTACGGACACAGATTTCCTGAAAACCCTGAACCATGACACAAGGCTCTCCAGGTTAGAAGGTCTTTTCATTCTTTCAAGTACAAGATTTCCAGTGAAAACTTTCAAAAGACTGTGAATTTTAAAAATTTGGTAAAAACTGTCCTTCAGCCAAGACACAAAACACATGCTGATGTGGGTACATCTTTAACTCACATGCAGCTTGCCTTCAGCCCTGTCAAAAGGTATTACTACTGACCCTGGTCACTTGTCTTGCAAACAGCTAAGCTCACACTGCTATCTGCATGCTCAAATGCTCAAGCTGCCCACTAAAGGAATCTTTTCTTACCAGGAACTTTAAACAGAGAGAGATACAACTGCTCCATCTCCTCCTCTGAAAGATAGACTGGGAACGTGGTACAATCCAACAAAAGGTGACAAGCTGCAGAAAAAGCTTCCTTGCAGTCACCTCTAAGGGGTCCCAAGACAAGTATCACCTGTTCCAAGTCCCACTCTTCTTCCTCCTTTTCCTTTTTATTACCAGAGTTGCGGTCAGAAGGAAGAGGATTAGCACCCTTGTTCTTGAATGGCGACCCTCGAACTGAGAACAAGTCCGAAAGCATTTGTTTAAACTGAGGTACAGTGATTTGCTTTGCATCCCATGGGGTCTTCTTCTTGCTAGTACTTTCAGGTAATCTGTAGCCATTCTCTTTTTTCTCTTTTCCACTCAGATTCAATGCTGAGATGTTTTCGTTACTTGTTTCTTGAAACTGCACCCCAAAAATATATTTACTGGAGAACTTGGCAACCAGCTCTTGGATGCAATACAGAGTCTTCTGAATGCTCCCCCCTTTCTTCCAGACATCATCTCTCTCAAGGGTCACAGTTGGCACCCCCAAGTGCTGAGAGAGCTCTGGGGAGGAAGCACTTAGACCAATGCCACTGTCTTCTGACTTCAGTGGAGGGAATGGAGTCTCATCCTCCTCCTGCAGCACAGACTTCGTCTCCAAGGTTATGTCCACAGTCTCCTTTTTCACTGGGCTCTGAAACAGAAATGTTAATATGGTTAGAGTGGCACTGCATAAATAATTGTGAACTATGTAGAACTGTGGCAGGTGCTGGGGAACAGCATCGACAGGAAAAAAACCAAACCCCTTGTATTTGCAATTTTCAGATACAGTTTACTTTTTAATGAGACAGTTATTTGTAGGCAGATCAATTCCACTGCATTTAAAACCTAACAGATGTTTGTACCATCCTCACACTTTGACTCATCAAACACCAACCGATCTGTAGCTGTAAATACCACATGAAAACATTTCCTTAAGATCAATTCACCACTACAACAGTATTATTTATGTTGCATTATTTTTAGTCAAGTGCTTGTCCTTGTTCTAGTGCAAAACTTTGGCAGGCTGTGCTTGTGTGACTGCTTTATGCCACCTATTCCTCATTCCCTATCATGGTCTCTTGCACAGAAATAATAGCACACTGTGTGCCTTGCACACCTAATGCTGGGCTTGATTTGACAACTCGAATCTTTAGCAACTGCATGATCCTGACTGCCTTTTCAAAACCATTAAGACCACAGTCTTCTCCAGAGGTAGGATTAAAGCCCAAATTTCAGACATGACTATACTCATTCACTGGTACAAATAATTCAGACAAGTCAGAACTGAATAACCAGTAAGACTAATAAGGCACCGAGTAGCTCTGGAACAGGCCAAAGAAGAGAAGTTTAAAAAAAAATCTTTATTGCAGTAGTTATCACCTAGGTTTAATGTCACCAACCACTTTAAACATGTATGAGTAGCTGAAAAACACTTACCCCATTTCCACTTCCTGTCTCAATGTCCAAATAGGAAGGGGGCATTTGCACTTTGCTAAGCACCTTAAAACAGGTCTTTAAGGCATGAGTGAGTTCTGGTAAACCTAACACTTCCATATTTTCCAGGAGAGACTGCACCATGTAACTGAGCATCTGTGGAAGATACTGAGTTTGCACTTCAGAGTAGAGTTCCTAAAATAAATAAGCATTGTTTAGAACAGTTATCACATAATATTACTCAGCTATCTAGCACCATTGATCAATGATTATGATAAAGTCAGTTCACGAATGGTTAAACTGTACAAACTTGCTTCAGTGCTATTCTTTCTTCATTCTACATGGTGAACACTGAATTGGACTTGGCAGTGCTAGATCAACAGTTTGACTTAAGGATCTTAAAGGGTCTTCTCCAACCTAAACGATTCTGTGGTTCTATGAATCATACCCTAAAAATCTTACAATATCCAGCCAGCTATTAAGAGACCAAAAAGTCTCAGGAAATTATTTACCCAAGAAGTAAAAAGTACACCTTTTCATTCCTTTGACAGAATATTTTAAAATGTAAACAATTTAAATTTTGCTACTCAGTAGCACAGGTTGTCAGACATAAATCAGCACATAAAGCTACTTTATAGGTCGAAATATGCATATGCACACATATATCAATTTACCTGTTTTAATTTTAGGTAATCACAGCATGAATTATTTAAGTTTCTTAAATCTTTGAATCAGTTAACTTCAGGTTGCCTTACCAAAGGAATCACGTCAAGAAGAAACACCAATAGCGTGCAGAGCTCTGAGATTGTAGGAGGAGTGCTGATATTTTCAAGAGGGTATCTCATCTGTGTGGACTTGTTTCTGGATTGAGAGAAACGTTATTTTGTAAGCGTTTCTCCTGTCAAAATTCTTGTTACAATACAAAAGCTTCATCAAAACCAGCATAAAATACTGAACAGCTTTCTGAAGCAAAGTAAAATGAGACTTCTAATATAGCAGGGTAAAACATTCTGTCAAAACCATCTAAAGTGTAGCATGTGGGATGCTAAAGTGCTTCTAATTTTCAACCTGAATCTCTATACACGATCTTACTACTTAAAGTATAATCTTCTCTCTTATATTTGGAAAAAGATAAAAAGATAGAAAACTTATTTTTACATTCAAAAACCACTTGTTCTTCCAAGGAAGACCTCCTCGCCTCCCCTCCCAAACCTTTTCCTTCTTCAGCTCTCATTCTGAAAGAGTTTTCTTTTGTTCTCAGTTTGCTAGTTTCCATCTAATTGTTACTGAATTATTTTAGGATGCAACTTACATATCAGTTGGATCCTAACATGCAATATGTCCCTTCCAGAATTTAAATGCTTCAGTAAAATTTATTATCTTACACAGATAGCTCTAAAGTGGTATTTTTAAGAGCAGCACTATCATTTGACAAATTAAACACCTGAAACAATCTTCGAAACATTTGGTCATGTAATCCCAAAGAAAATCCGTGCTTAAAGACGTGATCAACAAATTGACTGTTTTGACAATTTCCGAAGCGTTTTTGTTTTCTTTGATTGCACTGTGGGAAAGGGAAAGAAAAAAGGAAACAGATGTCAGTGAAGATTCTGAGAGCATGCACATCATCACAATACTAGCTGATGTGTTCTAAAATCTTTTCTGCCCTTTCTTTACAAGCTAGAAGACATTGATTGTTTTAAATCAAGAATTAAGTCATTCTGGAATAGCTGGAGTTTGAACATCTTTCTCCCAGATGAAAGAAATTGAGCCTCCAACTCTGAAAACTCAAAGGCTGAGAGTTCTGACACCACACTGATTCTTGGCCAATAAAGCTGGATTTAATCTCCACCTGTCATACACACTGTACTTTGCTTCTCTGCTAATCAAAGAGAAATCAAGCGTGTGTGGGGAAGAAGGGAAGTGATAGAAAACGCTCATCTTCTATAGAGAAGGTGGCTTTGTTACAAATCTAACCTTCCTTAACTTTAGTGAGCTTAATATAAACGATGCAGTTCCCTTCCATAGTTGAAAAGCTGTAGTATACCTTGCAAGTATGTTGCCACTTTGATTGTAGCTAAGTTTGAGATCAGAACCAAGTGCATCTTTGCAGTAGGAATAAAAGGCTCTGGTAACTTCAAGGAACAGATCTCCAACAACCTGTGGCCCTACAATTGAAGGAAAAAAGAATCCAGTCATGGCACCAAAGTGTTTGCTAGGCAGCTCACTTACGAACCTGTATGGACAAGGGTAGCAACACTAAAAAAACATGAGCACCCACGTAGGAATAAAATGGTTATGTGGCCCCTTGAAATAACAGATTTTCCAGTTAAAATAAAATTAAATATGTAGGGTGTTTTGGGTTTTGTTTAAAATTCTAGTTAATACCACTTGTTCATCTTAGGAACATTTTAGTTACACTTGGAAAGCCATGGCACCGGTTCTACGTTACGCTCCCGTCACATCCGTAAGGCACCTACACTGCATCCATTTATAAGTGGACATAATCATGACCATAAACCTGCAGTTCATGTGCCAAAAATAATCACCATGCCTGTATTCATAAGGAAAACAAGCAGATTTCCTAACACACACTTAACATAGTAGCCCTGATTAAATTTTGAGGGACAGAAGATGGAAAAATCAGCAAGCTGAGAAGTTGAAATGCTTAAATATATACTAAAAATGCGTATTTATAAACAGCTTTAAGAAGAATATTATCTTAGGTGTGTGCTGACAGCTGCACCCAATTTTCGAGGGTCAGCACTTTTTTATCTGAAACTGTCTATAGGGGAGGTGCAAAAATATTAAGTACAATACCCTAAACACAGAACCATTAAAAAAAGTAGTGTATAAAGCATTACAGTGAGTGCTTCTAAAAAGGAAAATAACAAAAAAAGTTTTTGATTAAGAGTAATGGAAAAGGTCAAAGAATCTTGATATGTTTTAGTTAGTTTGCTACCTTTAAAAATACCCCACAACTTCCACTGCTAAATCCATTTCACAGGAAGTAAAAGCCATATTAGATTAAGGCTCAAGAAGCTATATTTTGTGAGCTGACAGGAACAGAAATACTAAATTGAAGAATGCAGTTCAGCTAAATACACCATACTGTAGTTCAGATTAACACTGATTGTCAGCCAAATAAAACATACGATAGGGTAGTATCTGTCATCTACTTTCTAAATCAGATTAATCAAGAAATTGTTAATGTAAGAACCTTAGTCAACTGTCTCTTCTTCAGAATTTTTGTCAGGAAATGAAAATGCATTATATAAAAGTCTTTAATAAAATATTTTTTTTTAACAAAAACTAGCTTAAAAGCAGCTAAAAGCAGTGGAAGGACCACTTCAGCACCAATTATAAACAGACCAACAACTGCTTCTACTAAGGAAGCATTCTTTTGTTAGAAAAGCAATACAGAATCCTCATTTGCCTTGGTAGTGCTTTGATAATTCCACAACAGGAAATGTTCTTAAAAGGATTTTCCTGATCCGTGAAAGTCGATAAGCTAACCAGAACACAAGAGCCTGCAAAATCAACTGCTTCATCTCAGCACATGAGTTTTATTCTAAGTCTACAGGCTTGGTCAATGATAACATCACTGCCCCACCCTGAAAAATAACTAGAACACCACTTTGGGATACTGTCAGTCATTACGACTCTATTAGCTTCTAACAAGTAGCAGTTAACCCATCCATAGGCTTCTCGTAGCTGTTAGATTAACAGAATGTCATTTAAAAGACTCACCTGTCCATAGTTCTTACAGAACCCTGTTAAATCCTAAAAATATGACAAGTTATTTTAGCTTAATTTTTTGATAAAGAAAGGAGAACTTGCCCTTTAAAACAAGGGCTGGCAGAGCCTCACCCTTCTGGTGCTGGCAAGGTCTGTTCTGCTGTGTGCATGACATGTGACAGTCAGGGAAGAGGAGGAAATTCTTCACAGCTCAGTCATGAAGCCTCAAACTATAGCTCTCGCAGCAGCATCAGGCCAGCACAAGCCGGCAGCACCACTGACAGAGGCACCCCTACCTCCCCACACCCATAAGAGGTAAGTTCCCGCTGGAGCACTTGCAGGTTAAGTGGAGCTGCCCATTTTGGCAGCAGTGCCACCACAGGCTAGCTACTGGCGGGACTGCAGTGTCTGGAAAAGCAACACTGACAGTTGTGAGAGTCTGGTGGAAGCCTTTAAGAAGCCCTGCGAGCACAGCCAAGCACTGCAAACACCCCCAGGCAAGCGCAGCGCTGGTGGTTTTCCAGACAAAAGTCGCTTTATAAGACAGAACAAAAATATCCCAAACACCTCCCAACAATGTTTCTTTATAAGCTCCAAGGAATGAATTGAGATGAAAATGGAAACTGGGACAGAAGTGGTTCTTTTTAACTGGCCCCCACCCCCTAACTCCAGGATACATCCATGCTACACATCTGGCTTGCAGAAGCGCCAGAGAGAACCTGGAGAGGGAGCTTGCTGCAGAGCACCGTTCTGAACCAGGTCCAAGGCAAGGAACACAGTCCCCTGCAGACCAATACACGACACGCTCACACTCAGCATTGGGAAGAATTGTGTAGGGTGTTGCCTTTGGCAGCAGGACTCAAGACAAAGAACACCAAAGCTGTGACAGTTGTCAGCAGCCATGACAGAAGGGACAAGCAACATTACCTATTTCAGGTTTGTCAAGGAGACTGATCAGGATGCGGAAGGGTTTCAAATAAGCCTGATGCTGTTCCTCTGTGTCAGACTCTGGGAATTTCTGATGTAAAATTTCAATCAAACTCTAGTAAAAAGAAAACATCAACATGGTGTATGTAGAAAAGAGATTGACATTTTATTAAGACCTGGAGTGTTTCTAAATTTGATTTTTTTTTTAGTACTGACTACAATTGAACTTCAATTTTCCATACAGGGTAGGCCAATCAATGCTATCTTCTCATCATCTGTACTCGAGAGCTGATCTTACTCAGAGAAGCATTTTTAAATAATTCAGGTAGTTCATCAAAGATGCTACCCTTTGCTTTCATTAGATTCCATTTGTATTTTAAGCACATACAATATTGGCACAAATACAGCCCAGCAGGCATTTAGATAGATGAAAATAGAACCACCAAAAGGATGTTACCTTTAGAGATAGAAAGCGAAGGACAAACCAAGTGCCACAGCAAACAACTCCACACACAGTTTGCACTAACATTTAAAAGGATCATAAATACATCAGTATACAATGAACACCAACCTCAACCAAAAGATCTTTAGAGTATTTTCCAAAGAAATAAATAGCGTGGTCTTCGGAAGTTGTTGAGTCTGGAGCAAAAGTGCCACCTTTAATATCAGAGCCTACAAGATAAACAGAGGCATCAAGAGTAGAGAAACACTACAATGCAGAGCACTACTCACGTCATTTATACAAATATTGACATTACAGGGCATTTTTAACCTTTGTCATTTCAACCCTTTGCTTGCAACTAGCTCAGGTACTGCCCAAGGATGTCCCACATATCAGTCTGAGGCATCCAGATGTGCTATACGAAACATCAAAACCAAGTCCAAATTCAGACATGGGGTCAGGAAGGGCAGCCTTCGTGCAACTATGTGGCTGCAGCTCTTGCATTGTCACATTTAGCTTCATCTTATGCTGTTAAAAGGAGGCAGCTGGGGAGAAGCTATAGCTCCCTCATAGCCCCTCCTTGACAATTAAGCCCACATGGGAATGAATAGACTATTTCTTCCAGAAGAGCAAGGTTATAACAGCACTGCACTCCTTTCAGTCCACTGAACCACTTCAGAATGACCCGTGGATGGGACCAGAAATAACTAATCAGATCAGATACCCTGTGATTCAGGACAGTGAAATGAATTCACCTCTGAAGAGACCTGTTTGACAAATGAATGCTCAATTTTATTAAACAGGTATTTAATAAACAGCAGCTAAACACTTTATTTTATCAAAATTGGTTAACTGCTGCAAAACTGCATTACATTTGGAAGCACTGATTCTGGTTTCCCCTTAGGTATTCAGAATATGGATTATCACTGTATGTTGTACAGTACCTAGCAACCATGCGTATAATCTTCTGTTGAGTGACATGTCTCTCCTCAACAATGTCTGTGTAGCTGCTGACAGAATATAGACTAAATCAGCCCTTTGCAATAGAACAGTGCTTTCGTTGCAGTCCTAGGATGAAAAACACAGATACTTTAGCTGCTTATGAACACTGAAACTAGTTAAATTGGTAATGGATTTATGCTTTTAGGAAAAAAAAGGCAACAAACCATCAACAATAAAATATATTGTACACTATAAGACTCAAGAAAGGGAATCTGACATAAATGTGATCATCATCATCATACTAAAGGTACACAACTTCAGTTATGCTACAAATGCTAGAGACTTCCTTGTGTTATGCTTTATAATTACTTGTTACTTTCAAAATACTGACTATACTACTAGGTAATTTAGGAAATTATGGGGAACGGCTCTTGTTTCAAGAAATATTTTCTTTCCTAGTCTTTAACAGAAGTATCTTAGTTTAGAGCAGACAATTCCAAATGCTGAAATCCTATGTGGAAAAGGAGCTTGATATTTTTTCTACATACAGTTTCTCAGGCCTGACTACTTTGAGCACATTCCAAGTATCACATAATATGTGCCGTGAAAGCACACCTTCATTTGAAGCTGTACGGAGTCTGGCAAGCAGCAGAGCCTCCTCTGCTATTAAATTTGATGGATGTGGGGAATAAGAAACTGCAAAATCTGCTCATTGATTTTGAAGGTATAAAGTTCAGGCATTTGGCAATAACAGAGGTAGGAGTTGGATTGGTTTCACCCAAGACGCCTTCCCGCGCAAACTGCGCATGCGACAGCTCCAAAATAGCCCACTTACCAAAGCTGTATAAAACGGGAAGAAGAAGAGAATCACTTCTAGAGTGTTTCTTTGCACAAGGACATTTGAATCCAATACTGATACACACAAAGACTTTATCTGTAAAAGGAAAAGAAAGCACAATGGTGTTCTACTTCACGGTAACATTTAAACTACAATCACTGTTAATAATCACGAGAAGGAAAGAAAGCAAACTTGGTTACATGGGAACAATAGCTTTTTAAAAAAGAGGATAATTACTCTGCCATTTAGCTCCTATCCCCAAAATGAGTTAAAGTTTTGCAGAATACTGTGAAAAGAATCGTTAATACTTATGAAATACTTGGTTTTGTAATAATACAGAGTGTTAGAGTGACATCAACAGCTACCAGACAGATTGTGAAGCCTGACAAGATGCAGATATTAAAGTACTCTGACTAGGATTACAGTTATTCCATTACTCAAGTTTAACATAAATTACTACCTACTAAAGATTTCCATTTTACTGAAAAAATAAAAAGACACCAGATTTCAGAATTGCCTTCCAGGACTGCAAACACTTTGAGAAATCCACATTAAACATCACATATACTGTATTACAGAAAAGCCGATCTTCAGCTTCAAATGCAAAGTCAGAACAAATAGAAAAAGGACGCCAGGTTAATCTTCTGATTTGAAACAGAGTCAGTCTTTTAAGGCTTTAGGTAGTACCAGTCACCAAAAACTGCAGAAGCTTCAGAAGATGTGCATTCTGCAGGCTAACCAAATCAGGAAGGAAGATTCTCTGGCATACTTCAGGTAAGATGCCCCCATTAAATAAATGTATTAAGCAATTCCATCAGCCTCTCTCACTCTCTCCAAAATATGTTTAAGACTGTGTCACTCTAATACAGAAAAGGCACAATCTGCTAGTATGCTGGCATTATGGTAGGTGGGACTGTTCTACAAGGGGTGTAATAAACTTACTGTCAGTTTGTAATCAGTGCCAAGCATGTATTTCTGCTGTTTTCCAGGCAGCTCTCTGTTGATATGACTGACAACAAAAAGAGAAGCAGGCAGCCTGATGGATGGGCTGACCAGGACACTGCCCCAGAGTGCTCCGTAGAACACTTCTTGGCCCATCAGTAAGGAGAGTTTCACAAGCAGAGCATCTGTTCTGTATGGAAAGATATTTGACATGAGAAAAAAAGATTTTTATTAGTTCAGTTTTATGCTGTAAAAAGGCAATTGTGCACAGAGCCAGTATTGTAGTTGACAGAATTTATTTAATTTCCTCATCTTTGTATTGTCAGTATTGCCCTTTCCATGTGAAGATGGCCAGCATCTGATTGTACAAAACCAACCAAAAAACACTCAATCCTTTGTCACTGCACACACTTGCTGAAACAAATTTTCTGTGCACTCTCTGGTAATGTCTGCAAATATTAAGCGTTGACCAAATTGCTGGAGTAGCTCTGATGGCAAAATTTTTATGGTGAGAGGTGTGCAATGCTGAATTGGAAATAATTTAAGCTGATGCTAGACTCTGAAAGCCTATTTTGTTCAGGTTGGGAATTGAAAGATATCCTATGCATCTGTACTTACAAATCAATGGGCTCAATTCGTGAGTCCCTGAAGAAAGACAAAACACGAGATAAAATGACCCGCTGCAGTTACTGCACACAGGACCGCTACGCTGAAACGCAAGGCAATCACACTGGAGGCCACATGGCTGAAGGTACATTCTCTGCTTTTGCAACTCTGTCAGTACTCCAGTATTTTACTATAATGTATGATTTAAAACCTCATGTGAGGAATGTTGAAGTGAGAAAAGAGGAAGTCCAGCATAGAAGAGGGAACAGTCCCCTGCCCCCGCATCTGATATACTTTTCCATTTCTTTATAAAGTAGCCTTCAAGCCATTTTTACTTTTCCACTTTGTGTGTGTGTGCATGTGTATGCAAACTCATGCACATAAGTGTGCTTAATAAGGAAATAGCATCTAGGCTGAAGCATGACCTCAGATAGTACGTCTGCTGCTGTCAGGAACAGCAGAGGATGTCTTGTGTTAGTCCTCGATGTTGAATGTTCTGAAAACGTTCAGCAGAGAGTCTTTCATGAAGCTGAATTTAAAATTAATCTAACACATCTTCTGTAAAGCTATCTTGGTCTATCTTTCTCCATTACAATGAGTAAACTAAAAAAAGGCTCTCATGTAACTTTTACATTTCACAAAATAACATTAAATTAATTTTAGCGTGAATCTTTCACAGTGAAATACACGGTCAGTTCCTCTCTGTGGGGGAACACAGAGGAAAACAATGCCATCAAGAATAAGGAAAAAAGGCATAAAACTAGTATTTGGATCTTAGAAGTTAATCTGCAGTTCCTGTTAACTCACTACTTCACATTTAGTCAGTTTCAAATGAAGTTCAGTCTCCCTAAAAAGGCTTCAGATAGGGAATTTAGTTTGAAGGAATCCCCTTTCTCCTCCAAGTCCCCAGCAACTACTGCGAAAGAGAAAACTACACACCACCATCCGTAAGCCTGCCTGACAAAAAACAGATGCTAAAATTCATGTTTCTACAGCAGATGGGCAATGGGTATGTACTTGTCCATAGATCTGACATTCTTGAATTGGCAACTGAATGCTACTCACCAAGTTGGGAACACATTCAATCTACTCTTAGCCACTCCAGCAAGTGAAACAAGCTTTCAATTTAATACTTGTTTTTAAAAACAGGCATTAGAAGCATTTTGCTTATCAGCTGTAATCTATACAGCCTAGTATATCTCTGTATCTTTTTTGTTTGTTTGTTTTAAGTGTACACACAGCTATCAAGATTCAAAAAGGGCAGAGAGAACAGCCAACACATCCAGACTGGTAGTACAGAAGGAAGTGTACATTACCAATGGCATGTCTACTGACTCCTTAAGCAATGAAACATTTGGATGAAACCTACAGTGGTTGAGTTCTTGTAAGATCTTACAAAACAGTTGTGAAACTGAAGCAAAACCACTGTGCAAGTGGGTGCTGAGCTGCTCTTCTCAGCACAGTTTCTGACCCTGACTTTATTGTGCTGGATGCCATTGTTAATAATGCCAGGGGCACCCAAGAGTGAGAAAGATATTTTTTTCCACAACAGATTCTCTAAGAATTGCCTTTTGATCATGTTTTCAGAACCTGAGGGTAAGTACCTGGGATAGAAAGACTGCAAAGAATTGAGCTTCACTCTCATGTTACTACACTGAAATAGAATTTACTGACAGAGGAGTCAGGATAGTTATTTAGGAGTTCAGAGGAGCTTTAGGAAATAGTTTTTATTCACTCAGCACATCTATTTTTAACCCTTCTTTTCCTCTTTTCCTGAGATGAAAATAGAAGGGGAAAGGGGTTTTCTGCTTTAGCAGTATTCATTGCATCATTCAGGAACTCACCCCTTCTTCCACTCTTAAAAGCTTTTTTATCAAGCCTTCTACATAGACAGCTGACAGAAGTTTCTTGAGAATTTCCAAGGAAAGCAAAACACTGTATATTGCTTTTAAATTAACATTAGTTCTCACCTGTCATAAATTTCTGATCCTTCTTCCAACCCAGGCAGCAGTCCAATTACAAAGGCTTGAAGACCAGGCAGGAGGGACTTTTGGAGAGGAAGAAAGTATTTCTCATACAAACCAAGGAGAACAGGCCTTACTGACATGGCTGCATTTGCCAGCAGAGGAAACAAACCCGAGCTTTAAAAAAATAAAAAAGAGAAAAAATAAGAGGAAAAAAGATAAGAAAAAATTTAGTTAATTAAAATAGACTGTGAAATGTATATGCTTTCCAAGAACAGTTTACCTGTACAAGAATAAATCCTTTGCAAGCCATTTTGTCCCAATAATTTTAAAGATTATTTCATAGGTTTCTAGTGCCTTTAAATGCACTCCACTAGGTAGTGCTGGATGCAAACACTGAGATAACCGTTTACTGATGATCAGCCGTCTTGGCAATAGAGAATACTTCAGGTTACTCTGAAGAGCCTGTGGAAGAAAAGAGATGAGAATAAATAGCTGTAATGTAAAAGATGATGTAAATGATGACAGCATGTCAAAAGTTTCCTACTAGCACATGGAGACGAGTAAATGCATTCAAGAGCTTTCTCTCATGAGTGCATTTTGTTACACTGCAATGGCAGAATTCGGCTGTTGTGCTTTTCACATGGAATCAGTCACGAACAATCTAGAAAAATCTGGTCTCACTTTGCTCAGAGGCTGGAAAGGGAAGTCAGAGGACAAGACAGGGACAGGGTACCCTAATCCTATCTCCAAGGAAAGTAGGAAAGTGACAAGAAGAGCCTATCGGCTTTTAAGGACAGAGAATAAAGTAAGAGTACAGTAACTATCTTTCCTTGTAACTTTTATTACATGTATAGCTGAAATATAAACAAAAAAACCTTCCGACCAAAGCAAGTCTGATTAAATGGGCCAATAAAAATCTTAAAAGTTATTTATAATTCTGCACGGCTACATTCAGTAAGCTTTATTAACCAAACCTGCTGCACTGACATAGAAGATCTTCAGGACAGGAGATAGTTAACTAAGTATTGCAGACAGCTCAGGTGTCTATAAAAAACCCCAAAATCTAGCAGCTTTTTTTGGAAAGATTTCTCTTTTCCTTGAACCAGGCATGCAATACAGCATGCATTTCTGAACTGTGTCTTCAATTCACAGACAACTAAGAAAAGGCAAGCAAATGGCACTTTAGCCTATGATCACTGCCTGCTAAGGCAAACAAATGTTTCACTTCTGGTTGACATTTGGGATGTTTTCAGGATTAGGCAAGCTCTTGACTCTCCCAAAGGTTAAGTCATCGTCTTATCCTATATTATTGTTTTAAACTTGAAGCTCTTCTCTGAACTGAAAAAAGGTTTTGAAAGAGCAGCAGACAAATGAACTAACCCTTCCTTGCTCAGAAACAAAACAGTTCAGGTGACACTGAATAGTCTCATCAGCAGTTAGAGGAAGATATTAAATTAATTTTCTTCCAGCAGTGCGTGCAACCTATTGTTTAAGACTTTGCAGCTGGTGGCATGAGAAGCTACAATCTGTGAGACTACTATTGCATTCTCTCATTTGCTGCCCTGCCTAAATTGAGACACCAGCTGTCAGTAAGGAGCTTCCAGTAAATAAAATTTACTCAAGAAAAAGTCCGAGTGTCTGTAACATCGGTAAATAGAAACGTCACACCATTCTGAATCACATACACTACAGATGCCATTTAGAGCCAATTAATTTCCTTCCTTCCATCCCCCACTATGAGCATGTGACTGATATTTTAATAGATACTAAAAAGTACAACCCAAGAATACAGCAATATTTCACCAGGTTGTATTTGTGGAGTTCTCTCTTGTGTCTTTTATATTTGAGAGACTACACGAGCAGTATTTTTTAAATATTAAAGACCTTAATACTTGCAACAACTTTGAAGGCTGCTGGAAAGCTGGACTTTGAAACATTCTGTTTATATTGGTTGGTATGTATTTGCCCGCACCCTTTGTATATATAAAAGAAGGTAATTACAAAAAATGTCAGTGGTACATATATTTCCTCTTAAACTTAAGACTGAACAAATACCATGTTAATATTCAATCAGTTAAAATTTAAGTATCAACTAGGTAGAAAATTAAAACATTCACTGTTTTTTACACAATCTTATTCATTACATAAATAATGCCATCTCACAAAAATGTCTTGTTTGGCCTATTTCACTTTGTCAGGGTGTGAAGTAGATCTCCACCAGCAAATAAGAACTCTCCTTCACCAAACATCAGGTATAGCTAAGCAATACATTTTGTCTGAAGAGGAAAATATACTCCAGGCATATCAGGAGTTGAATAGTGCCTGTGCAAGGATAATTGAGTCTTGAGTATTTCTCCTAGGTAACTCTGAAACCTTCGTATGTCCAAATTCCAGCACATGAGAATGTGGTAGTCTGATCCTGGCTGGAGGCCAGATGCCCACCAAAGTCGCTCTATCACTCCCCTTTTCAGCTGGACAAGGGAGAAAATACATCTTGAGAGGCTTAGGAGTCGGGATAAGGAGAGGGAGAGATCATTCCGCAATCAGTGTCACAGGCAAAACAGACTCAACACAGAAGAAAGGAAAGAAACTCTCTAATTTATTACACTGCACTGCACACCCTGTGACACCAGAGTCGGGTAATGAGAAGCGCAGCCAGTTCTTAAAGCACCTCCCCCCACCCCTCCCTTCTTAGCAGGCTTCACTTTAGTCATGATTTTGCTCCCTTCTTCCCCCCACATTGTGGCATGGGGAGGGGCAGGGACTGGGGAAATGGGTATTTCAGTCAGTTCCTCAGGAGTTGTTTCCCCTCTTGGCCGGGAGTGGGGGGCGTGGGCATTCCTCACACCCTTCCCCTCCTGCACTGTGGGGTCCCACCCACGGGAGACAGTCCTCCATGAACCTCTGTACCATGAGTCCTTTCCCAAGGGACTGCAGCTCTTCACCAGCTGCCCCAGCGTGGGTTACTGCTATGGGGTACAGACATAAATCATAGAATGTCTCTCAGGCCCAGGCTGCTCCAGCCTGGTGCTCCATGGAGTCACAAGCCCTCCCCACCCTGAGAAATCCTGTTCCAGCATGGGTCTCTCTCTCTCGCTCATGTCAGCATCTCCTGTCTCTCTCCATGGGCTGCAAGTGCTGGCAGAGTCTTGCTCCAACACGGGTCACAGTGTCTTCTGTATGTCTGCACCTGCTCCAGTGTGGAGCTGCTCCAAGGGCTGCAGGTGGGGTCTTGGCCTTTTCCATGGGCTGCGGGACACCCGCTCCACCATGGGTTTCTCCACGGGCTGCAGGGGCATCTTTCTCTCTGGCACCTGGGGTGCCTCCCCCCACCTTCGCTGCCCTTGGTGCCTGCATAGTTTCTTACACCTTCTCACTCCCTTCTCTGGGGGCAAAAAGTGGCTGCTTGCAGTTTTTTTCTCCTAAATGCGATTCCCAGAGGCGCTGTGACCGTCGCTGATGGGCTCGGCCTTGGTCAGCGGTGACTCCGGCCTTGAGCCGGCTGGTGTTTGCTCTGTTGGGCCTGCAAAGGCCTTCTGACTGCTGCTTGCAGAAGCCACCCCTGCAGCCCCCTCCTTCCACCAGAGCCCAGCCACGCAAAGCTAAAACATTAACCTAGAACAAGACTGAGTTCATGTATATGTGCCAACTATACCACTTCACCTAAAGAATACGAGGACATCTCTGTACAGGAAACAAGATTTTAAAGACATTTATGATGACGCTCATACATAAGCTGAGGAGAGTTCCTGCCCATCACTTCAGAGTAATTTGGAAATGAAACTTCCTTCTCAAAAGCATGTAATCTTTATTTTCTGACTTGGGTTGAAAAAATACATAGTTAGACACAAGAAACAATTCTTCTCAAGAGTGGATGTTCGTGGTTAACAGTTGTCTCTGATCTTCCAGCAGATGCAGGGGATTTTAAACCACACTGCAATGTACTAGATGGCTGTGGCTGCACCAAGAGCCACAAGAGGTGGGCTAGCTGCTCCTTTGCCGAAGTTTCAGCTTCTTAACAGCTTTCCCAGAACTGCAGGGCTCAGGGGATTTTAAAAGGGTTGAAAGGCATTCATTAGCAGACAGATCTAATACTGTTCATTGAAATAAGAGTGACATAATATACATAAACTAGTTAGCTTTTGGAAATACGTGATCCGATAGGCAAAGCTAAGCAGCTTGATTTTTAAGCATCCTGAGCTCCTGCAACTGGAAAGAAAGAAAGAAAAAAGAAAAAAAAAAAATCAGTTGCCTGTGAGACCCAGGGCTGTTGAAATGCCATTAGAATTTCAGCTGTTACGGGTAGTTAAATGTTGTGGTAGCACGCCCAGTGTCATTGGCACTGTATGTAGATGAAGACCTCATACTAAACCATTGTTTCCACGTTCAGAATCCAAGACCCACAACCACAGATGGACAACTCTGCTCACAGGTTTCGACATCTGTTACTCACCCACTCTTTTGATTTTTGTGAGCTTAATTTGACAGTCTTTAGTCACATTTAGGCTCAAGCCTATCCATGACTTACTTTTCCTCCTTGTCTCAAATTGCTTTCCACATAAGCAGTTACAGTGGCAGAAGTGTTAGATGTCATTGGAACTGCCAGCAAGCACCCCATGCTTAATATACCATATGTATCATTCCAGGACTTGTTTTTTCACAGATCAGTGAGAAATCAACAATCCCAGAAAACCAGAAAGTGTTTGACCTAGCACTGGCTTTTAAAACAAAGACTTTAATCAGTAAGTCGGGAAAAAAATGACACATGCAAATGAATGATTTGTGTCTGTGTGCACGGCCAGCTCACAACTTTTTACAGATTCTTTTTATTTATGACTGACCACAGAATACATTGTACACACTAAACATCTTCTAATGCATAAGCATGCTCAGAGTTTCTTTCAATGGGGGCTATAAAGGGTAGAAAGGTGAGACTATCTATTCTTTGCAGCAGTGTATACACTTGCCATAAATCAAACCCAGACATGCATACACAGAGGAATTACTTGTTTCCACAGTTACTGCTTTAAGTCATCCTGCTGCACTGCTTTATAGCACCACTAGACTGGTTAGATCAATTTGCCTAGACATAAAAACCCCAAGCAAACAAAGTATTTTTTTTTTATTTACATAACTAGAATTTCAGAAGAAGGCAGTATGTACATCAATTTATAAGATTATGTTCAACTAGGAGATATTCTAATTCTTGTTTTAGACAAGAGGGGTTGGGAGGTGGAGAAGGAGAGCCTGTGATTCCATTTTCCAGTGATTCATTTTCCAAATAAGTAACAAAAACAATTCTAAACAGAACCCTGGCTTAAAAAATAAAAATGGCAACATGAAGTTCAAGTATTTTTGTGAAGGAAGTGTAAACTAGAAGGTGGAGTAATATTAAAAGAAAGCAGGGGTGGGGGAAGATGTGTAAAATATCCCTATTCCTGCACATTGCATTTGTGCATTGGGTGCCATAAAGCAATTAGGAGGCAAAGCTTCCCTTCTCAAAGATACAAGGCTTGGCTTCAACAGAAGGCGAGTGGTGGTTGTGTTTGTAATTCAGCCAACAGTTGTTACCAAGCTGTGGCAGTCAGAGTTCGCAGATGAAGCAACTGGTGTAATTAATGGCTATGCTCATTAAATCCGTATTTCAGAATAATCCTTCTCTTCTCTCCCCTCAAGAAAAGCCGTATCGCACCATTAAGTGTTACTACTGAAACAAGCAGTAGTTGTGCAGCTGCAATGAGTTTTGTGCTCTTTCCTCTTTTCCTGCAAACAGATCAAGTGTTTGGCTGTTGATCATATTCACCTTCAAGTTTCTGGAGCAAGAAAAGCCTACAGAAACCAAAAGTAACATACTTGGAAACTGCAGACTAAAGACTAAAAATTAGCTTGCCAGGATTTATAATCTTTGCATTTACATACCTGTGTTATGTCCAAGGATAAAAAGCAGTTTGAAAGTGCTTTTTTTAGAGCAAACAATGCTATTGTTACTGAGCAAGTCAACCATGCTGTAAGCATAAAGTAAATTCCTCTAGAACAACTGATTTTTCAAAGCTTACAGTATTTTTTTTCATGGTGAACAATAACTACAAATGAACATCTTGCTCAGGAAAGGGACACTGGCATGCCTGCCAGGCTCAGTGGCAACGACCACTAGTAAAGCTTCTGTGCAAGTTCCATACCACTGGGTATCTGGAACCTGCTGACAAGTTGTTGACAGAGGTAGTTATGCCAGTAAGCACAGCAAAATCCTGTCCATTATTCTTATCAAACAGATGCAGGTTGCCTTTAGGGCTTTCTGTAAGTTGGTTGTTTTAGTTGTTTGGGTTTTTGTTGTTGTTGCTTTTAATATATATGGATTAAATTAACAAACAGGGGAGTTTAAATATTCACTTGCCAAAAACCTAGTGAGATTTGGTGCTCTTCTGTGAATCAGTACATTTGAGAGACCTTTTTGAAAACTTCCTTTCATAGTTTCTTTGCAAAGGCAGGCTGGGAATCTAATACTCACTATAGCTCAGTTCTTCATTTTGCAAACTGTGTCACTAATCTACTGCTCACTGGCATCCAGAGTTTAAATTTCCAGAAAATAATCTGGATTAAAATCCCTAATGCAAACTATGCAGTTTTGATTTTCCTAAATTTATATTACTTTTAGCCTCTTAGTTGCTTTAAATTCCCCCTTAGATTAATACTCTTTTATGTATTTTATACAATATACCTACCTGTTTATACATTTTGGATATCAAAATGATGTCAAAAGCCCTCATTTCGCTGACAAGCCTACATGTGCTGAAGCATCACCTATTTTTAGGACTAGGAAGACAACACCCATCCCCTCCAGCACTTTTTTCTATCAAAGTGATTTTGCAGAGTTGTATCCTCCTACAACATTGGAACAAGCTGGCAGAATCTGCAATAGCACAATCACATTTTAGCCCTAAGACAATTGAGAAGGATTACTGTATTCTGAATGCAGCAATCTGTACTGAACATCTGTAAACCACAGTCACAAAACAGTGCTTTTCAAACAGTGAACACAGGCAGATTTGCAAGAACAGGGAAAACAGGGTTCAAAGCTGTATCTAAGAACAGTACTGAGAAGGGAATAATCCTATTTCTTCAGGCACGGAGCAGCCTAGGCTGCAGCTACTAAATGATGGGCTTATAGTAACTAGAGATTTAACAGAAGCAAAGCACAAAGAGAAAGATATTTACAAGTGGAATATGAGTACGTTTCAAGGCAAAGCTGAGCCCCCCTTTAAAGCATTAACAGCCATACGCACTGCCTGTTTTATCCACCTGTTTGCATCTGTCCATTCACAGTCTTCTCTAAGTTTTTACACACATTACTTTCCACTGTTTCTCCTTTACCACGATGATGCACAAACACCCACACTATTCAAATTAAAACCTCAAAATTCTTTTCCTTAACAACTTGAGGTGTAGGATAAGTTACCAAATTCTGCCAACTCTAGCTTTTGTTAGAAAACACAGTTTCTCTCCATCCTTCATGCAAGCTCACACTTTGTACCTGTAGTTCTGTTCAGAACACTGCAGGAGATTCACCTTTCTTAAGCGCAGAAGCCTAGGTCAGCTAAAACACATGGGCCAAACTGCAGTACCTCACCTCAGGCCCCCTATAAAGCCAGTGAGGAACACATACAATTTTAGGACTGCATTCACCTGACCTACTTTAAATAGCAAGTGATGAGTCACAACAAGAACAACAAATAAAACCCTTTATTCCCTCTTTGCCTAAAAGTGATTCAAGGTGAAGCTGTCCACACTGAAATCATCTGGAGTTAGATAACGCTTGTCTCCCATTAAGTGACAATAAATAGTCTTTCTACATCTCAGCCTTCCAGAAATTAAAGGGGGCCTACAGGAAAGATGGAGAGGGACTCTTTATTGGGGAGTGTAGTGAAAGGGCAAGGTGTAGTGGCCTTAACCTGAAGGATGGCAGATTCGGATTAGATACTAGGAAGAAATTCTTCCCTGTGAGGGTGGTGAGGCCCTGGCACACGCTGCCCAGAGAAGCTGGGGCTGCCCCCTCCCTGGCAGTGTTCAAGGCCAGTTTGGATGGGGCTTTGGGCAGCCTGGGTTAGTGGAGGGTGTCCTTGCCCATGGCAGGGGTGGTGGAGCTAGATGGGCTTTGAGATTCCTTCCAACACAACCCATTCTGTGATTCTATGATCTACAAACTGACCAGTTTGGCTGTCCATTCAGATTACAGTAAACTGTTTTTTCTCTGTTGCTTCCCTGGTTCTACAAGTCACTGTAATGACTTAGAACCATAGAAGGAACAGAAAAAACTGAAAAGCAACCTTCAGTTTAACCTTGGTACCTAAGTAGTAATAGAAAGGAGTAGCAAAGCTGTGTCTTTTCACCAGGAATAACAGCAGCAAGGGCCCAAGTCACTTGTTTCAGTCAAGGGCATATGGATCTGGACCAATTCCGTCCATTCTTTTTCCCTCATTTTTAAGTAGGAAGCTCGTTGCTTCCTTCAGACCTCTCACTGAAAGGATAATGCCACTGAGCATCTATAGAGCCTCTGTGTGCATGCGTTAACTTATGAGAATCAATAGTGCAAACTATTGCTGAAGCCTGACTATAGGAGAGAAAGCCTCAGAAAAGATTACCCCTATGTAAGCAAGAACACCTACAATTAAAGTTACAGATGTAAAGATCCTCAAGAAACATATGCTTAAGAGACATCTCCCATGGTACTCTAGAAGCATGAATAGAACTACCAAAACTCATCACCTTAACCTCTTCTGTTTCTCCCCTTCTCAGCATTTCCACATTTGCTTAAAAATAAACATCGCTGCACACTAGAGAGTGACACTCAGGTTCCTGAATATAACCACATGCAGTATTTAAAAACACTTTTATCACTGGGATACTGTTGATCTCCTCCCTCCTACCCATTCTCTCCCTGCTCGTTCACTCTCCCTCAGAACCGACTATAGAACAAATTAGGCTCTTATGTCAGAAACACCTCTCCTCCCCTCAACATTTACATCCGAAAACATAAATATTGTGGTTGAGTTTGTAAGAGACCAAGTAATCACAGGGATTAAGAGAATGACTACTGACATCTTATTTGACAACCTTCCTGTAGGCAGCACATTCCCCTGCACGCCCCCCCCCATCATCCTTATTTTCATATAACAGACAGAAGCAGATGAACACTGGGGATGATTTGCTGTACCAATTCTTAAGCTCCTAAAACGATTAAGTCCACAAAATAACACAGCAGATGGACTGATGTAACAGCTAAAAGCCCCTTTTCCTTAGTTTCTACTCTGATGCTATGCATTTCAGCTATTGTGTGTGTGAATAAGAGTTTCAGTTAGGTGTCAATCAGTTCAGTGTGCTCATGTAGGTCAAGATAAAAGATCAAAGCCTCAGTCTTGCCACAGGTAAGAAATCTCTCACCCTAATTATTTCTTATTTTCCCTTTTGAAAGAAGCATTCTGAAAGTCTCTACCTTTTCTTATTGATTCAGCAGGAATCAGTATGAAACAGTGAAGGCAGAAACATGTAACTTTTCCCTGAGCAACATCTAGCTTCTGTCCTTGAAGGAGGAAAGAACACATCTGCCCTTAAAAACTCCATTTGACAAATGTCCCAGTTTTCAAGACAGGTAAGAAGGAAGACCCTGGTAATTACGGACCTGTCAGTCTCACCTTGGTGCCTGGTAAAATTATGGTGCAGGCTATTTTAGGCTTATTGGAAAAACACTTGAGAGACAATACAGTCATCGGTCAAAGCCAGCCAGTTCTTACCTCTGCCATCAGAGTGCTTTCATGGAATGTTTATCAATACAGTGATAGGTGCTTTATGTATATAAATATAGATATATTATTATACAGGTTCATGTGGGAAGAGGCCTGTGTAACCAACTTAATTTCCTTTTCTGACAGGGTCACCCATCTCATTGACCAAGGGAAGCCAGCAGATGTGGGGTTTTTTTACTTTAGCAAAGCTTTTGATATGTCTCTTACAGTAACCTTCTGGATAAACTGTCCTGCACACAGCTAGACAAGACCATAATATGTCAGGTGAGCAACTGGACAATGGGTTGGGCTCAAAGGATTATAGTAAATGGTGCTACATCAGCCTGGTGGACAGTCAGCAGTGGGGTTACCCCCTTCCCCCAATTTTAGGGCCAGTGCTCCTTAGTATTTTTATAAATTATCTGGATGCAGAAATAGAACATACATTAAGTAAGTTAGCTGGTAACAGTGAACTAGGAGGAGCTGCAGGCTCCCCTGAGGGTACAGAGGCCTTACAGGGAGATCTGGATAGACCAGAGAGCTGGCCAATTGCCAACCATATGAAATTTAGCAAGAGCAAGTGCCAGATTCCCCACCTGGGACAGGGTAATCCTAGCTATACAAACAAAATGGGAGACAAGAGGCTGGAGAGCAGCCCCATGGAAAAAGATCCAGGGCTTTGGGTTGACGATAAGCTGAACATGAGTCAATGGTGTCCCCTGGCAGCCAAAAGGGCCAACGATATCCTGGGGTGCATCAAGCAATTCAGAGCTAGCTGGTCCAGGGAAGTGATTGTCCCAGTTTACACTACAGTGGTGCAGCCCCCCCTCAAGCACCGTATGCAGTTTTGGGCCCCTCAGTGTAAGAAGAGCATCAAATTATCTGAGTGTGTGCAAAGGAGGGAGACCAAGATAGTGAAAAGTCTCAAGGGCAAGACTTGTGAGGAACTGCTGAGAGCACTTGGTTTGTTCAGCTTGTAGAACAGAAGACTGAGGGATGGCCTCAGGAGAGATGGTGGTTCTGATCCATCTCTGATGACCAGTGATAGGACATGAAGAAATTAATTAAGCTGCATCGGGGAAAGTTCAGACTGGACATTAGGAAAAGGTTCTTCACTGAGGGGTTTGTGAAGGGTTCCAGAGGGTCACTGGAACAGGCTCCCCAGGAAGGTGGTCACAGCATCAAGCCTATCGGAGTTCAGTAGGTGCCTGGATGATGCTCTTAGTCGTATGGTTCAATTTTAGGTAGTCTTGTGAAGAGCAGGGAGTTGGACTCGATGATCCTCATGGGTCCCTTCCAACTTGAGATATTCTATGGATTCTCCTCTGTAGAATTAAGGCTTAGCAACAACAGCAAGGCATGAGAGGCATCTATCTGGTCACAACAGATGTTTCCTTCTGAGTTTTGCAGGAGTTGTCTCCTCCCACCCTTGTTTCCTTAACGACTGTAACTTCTCTTGTCCCACGTACACTCCAGAAGAGCTTTATTTTAAAAGAGACCAAGTGGGACACAAACACCACACACATCATTTCTTCATCCGGAGAAGACACACTTCCTAGGTGTTTTCCTGTAGAAGTCTTTCTTTCTTCCTGTGCTGAACCATATTTTCCATGGTCATACGAAAGACACCACCAGCAGCAAATCAATTATTTCCCCAAATACAAGGGAGGGGAATGATCAAGTAAATCTTATCCTCAAATACAAATTTTGACTTAGAATATATGTGTGACCTTCTGTTCTACATACAAACTTTTTTAGCTGCTCCAAAGTGAGTAACCAGCATCCTCAGCGTTTCTTGAATGCAAACCCAAAATTAACTTAGCTGTATAAAGGAAATAACATCTGAAGGAAACCTCTATTGGTTTTACTAGAACTTCTCTCATGACATGAAAGACAGACTTTGCTGCTTTCATTACCCTCCTTTATGAACTAACAATTTTATCAGGCGAATTCTCAATTCTGTAACTTAAGTATTAACAAAAAAGCAAGCAACAATACAAAAATAATAAACAAATGAAAAAATACTCCTGCGATGCTGTACCTTATTGAGTTTGCCAAGGGAAGATATAAGGTCCGCCCATTCACTTGATGATTCAAAGTTTCTCAAAGCTTTCTCAATCGCTGAAGAATAATTTCTGTATCTGTAATCACCAAGTAACTCCTGCTCTTCTGGATCCATCTTTGGTTCTCATAGCAAGGTGGAACTTCCTGGTAAACTAAAACATGCACACAGTTACGAAGAGACAACCCGCACTGAAGTTCTGGCAAAGCTAAAGTCCTGTAAGGTAACGATGGGTGCGTGGGACGGATCACAATAAACAGGTCATCTGATCAAGTTTCAACACAAAGTTAAAAATAATTTAACAGGCATGACTCCAACTCCCCGCTGCCTGTTTTAGAAGTTTTGCAATCACATTTTCCTATTTATGAGACATGTTTTTTTTCCCCTTCCATGCATGTGGATCTCTGACACAATAACAAAGGAAAGGAATATAAAGACTCATGATAAACAGTCAAGGAGTCAGGGAGAAGGAAATAGTTCTCATAACTTATCATGTGTGCAGTGTTTTGAAAGGTCATCTGTAGCTGTGGAATGTGAAACATTTCATATATCAGAATTCCATCTTTCCAGAGGAATCCCATTAAAGGGCCTCTCAGCCCCAAGCAGAGGGAACCCTCAGAACTCTGCATCTCAACTTATCAGCAGAGGCTCAAGTACAAGAAGAAAGTACAGGGGGAAAATAACTTGTTCAGATCCAATTTTTCAGATATTCTGCAACACATTTAGATTTTAAAAAGCAACATGCACCTGTTTTAATACAATGGGAAACAGGCACAACTGGGTTTTCCGTACTGAGAAATCAGACCTTTGCTCATATGCTAGTCATGGCACTAGTTCTCCTGTTAGCTAATATCAAAATATTCTTCTGGAGCGATGCTCAGGTTTCAGAATGCCAAGTTTGGGTCAGTCTGTACTATATCACTGATATGGAAAAGAAAGCACAGTCCTGCAACAAAACATTTTATACTGTTTCTTAAGGACAGCTGCTTTCATTTCCTACTGATAGGACACAAAAATAAATCTAAGTGGTCTTTTATATTCTTTTAAAGTAGCTCATCTCTCACAGCATTATAAAAAAAGAAATCAGCAGTACAACTGTGTATTGTCCATTAACTTTAATAAACAACAATAAATACATGACGATTCTGGTAGCAAACTCTCAGAAAAATGCTGGAGGGACCCTCAAAAGAGACAGGATTTTAAAAGCAGGTTTAAGCTGCTTTTTGCACTCCCTGATAGTAGGATTCAGCCATTGCTGATCCAACCACTCCATAACTTCCAACCTAGATCCACCTCTATGAAAATAAAGAAAGATATTCTCACACAATGTCATCAGGGCCATGTTTGGTTGGTTGGCTTTGTTTGTTTTGCTACGGTAAAAGTTCAATTATCTGTTTTGACCAGGATGTACGCAGCGCTTCTCACATCAGAGAGAGTAAAAAACCCTGCTGCCTTGCAGGGTGTAACATTCATCTGGGATACTGCTATCCTTGCTCCAACAAGGATTTAAAATATACGTCAACCCTACAAATAAAACCTAACAAAGCAGCAGGCTTACAATATACTGTCAGCAAAAACTGTGAGCAATATGATACAGACGCTGCCCAGAAAACAAGCAGGGCAAGATATATTCCCTCATCTCACCTAAGTACCTTAATCATTTGGCTACTGGATGGCATTCACGGTCCCTTGAACAATGCACGATCTGGGACGTACCCTAGCAGCTCTCTGCCAAGTTCTGACGCTTTCATAAATAAGAGATTTGCCCAGATCGTTTAGAATCAGGCAGCTGTTCTGCTGACATAACACATCAAGTTTCTGCATTTGTAAATGCAATATACCCGCCTGAATCCACTTAGAGAACAGGAATCAATCAACTTACCAACAGCACTTCAAGTCGTTCTAAATACTCCGTGATAAAAACCTTTCTCATAGCACTAAAACTTGGCCTGTTTACGTAAAATCTGATTAGGTTCTGAGGGCAAAATAGAACATACTACTGAAGGAAAAAAAACCCCATAAAACTAATAAAACTTCAGTTGGGGGCTAAAAATTGTCTTAGACCTTGGGGCACTTTCTTTAGGCTCGTCTGTGAAAAGCCAGGCGACCAGCACGTTCCCACCCAGAAAAGCCGCGATGTGCTCAGTGATTTAGGGTGTGCGTTGATGTTCACACACCTACAGTACCCGATGTCAGGAAGTCTGAAAAAAATCCAGTAATCTAAATACTGCCAAGAGATCGCAGTTGTCCTGTATTACAAAGGCAGGAAGGCCAACCGCGCCCCCCACCCCCACCCCCGACCAAACGAAAAGCCACCTGCCAGTGACCTTCAGGCGCGTCTTCCCATTGCCAGTCCCGGGCCACCGAGTTCCTCAGCCTCCAGAGACGCCAGTAGCCGCTCGTGCGCTTCTAGCGCGGCGCCGAGAGCCGGGCGGGCGCTTTGCCACGAGGGACCAGGCGCTGCTTCCCCGGGCGGCGGGGCCTGGGTGGGCACCCCGCGCCCCGCCGGCGGCTGCCGACCGCCCCAGAGCCCGGCTGCGGCTTGGCAGCCCCCCGGGGCGAGGGGAGGGGTGTCACGCAGCCCCGCATCAGGCCCGGCCGCGGCGGCAGCGGGTCTCCTCTCAGGGCCCGCCCCGCGGGGACGGGATGGGGGCCCCTCCGGACCCCACACCTGGACGGACAGCCCCGTGGCGAGGCTCGCCCGCAGCTGCCCTTCAGCCTCACCTGCCAGGTGAGGACCGCCGAGGCCGCGCCGGCTGAGGCAGCGGCGGTGACAGGGCGGGCTCGCCCGCCGGCAGCGAGCCACGGTGCCTCCTCAGCCGCGCCACCAGCCGTCCCCGGCGCGCACTGGCCCCCGAGCGGGTCAACCCCCGATGCCCGCGCGTTTCCCCCATCCGCCCCTCCCCAGATATATACACACACACGCCCGCCCGCCGAGCCCGGGCGGGGCGGCATTCCCCTCCCCGCCACCCCCGTACCTGGGAAGGGCCCCGCAGACCTCCCGGTACGGCGGCGACGGCGACGTGTCCCAGCCCGGCGCGGGAGGGTGGGGCGACACCCCGCAGTCCCTATGGCAACAGGAGGGAGCGAAAAGCCCAAACCCCTCCCGCTCCGCCAGGGCCGCGCCGCAGTGGGCAGCTGGGGCGATACCACTGAACACAGCGCGGGGGAGAAGAAAGCTCGCATACCGGTGCAGGAGGGCTCCGAACATCCCCGCCCCGCGGCGGCCGCTCTCGTCTTTACCCGCTGCCAAGACGCGAGGAGAGACTGCAGGAGTCCGGTAAGCGCTACCGGAGAGGGTCATCTACAACACCCCACGGCCCTCCCCGCGGAGAAATGGTACACCCCGGAGGCCGGGGCCGGGCACCGAGCGCCCCCTGGCGGCGCGGGGTACAGGCTCTGGGTGCCCCGCCGCCCGTCGGGCTCCGCCGGCAGCTCAGCTCGGCCGCGGGGGAAGCGCGGGGCTGGCGGCCTGCCGGCGGCTCGCACCCGGGCCGCTCCCTCTGCTTGGTGTGTCAGCCTCGGCCGGTCTGGAAACAAGGCTGCGGGGAGCCGTAACCTCGCGTGTCGCTGGGATGTCAGGGGCTCCTGCGGGCGAGGGATGCGTCGGCGCCTCTGGCCGCTACGGCGAGGCCAGTGAAAGGGGCGCGTTTTAACAGGTTTGTGGCCGCCCCAGCTGGTTGTTATTATTAAAGCACGAAGCGCTTTGGGGCAAATTCTGTAGCCGCAGCTCTCGCCGGGGCATCGGTTGTCCCGCGGACAGGACGGCAGGCTGGGGTTCGGTCGCGCAAGCCCCGCTCCTCGGGCAGGGCTGGGGACGACGCCCGTGTGCCGCAGTTCTAGCACGCTTACAGCATAAAGGGAGACGGGCAAAACGCCCGTCGGAAGTGGAACACAGGATCTCACCATCTGGCCAGACAAGGATTTATATACTGAGGAAACTGATTATTTAGACGAAGGGTTTGGGATTTTTTTTTTTTAAAGCATCCAGGCAGAACACAACCTGGTAAAGTAGCTGGAAACGTCAAGGGAAAAGAACGTGTTCGGTTATTCAAGATGAGGGAATAGGAGCTGTGGCTTTTAGGGTGGTGATGGATGCTCTCTCAGCAATGATCGCCAGTAAGTTGGGTTGTTTTTTTTTCCCTTGAGACCACCCGCCTTTCCCCTTCCTAGCCAGGTTTCATTACTGTAACTTGTTCACAAGCTGTCATGAAGCCACACTGCATCTGCCCTCAGCGCCGAGGTTGGCGTGGACATCTGAAAGGCTGTGTGACCTCAGAGAAACCTGTAAAGTGCATCAGAAATTTGTGCGGCAAAATGTTAAAACGTTTTGTGGTGATCTACAGCTTTAGCACAGATCGTCATAATTTTAGAAGGCGATTCTTCAGAAATGGAGTGGTATTAGAGCATGGGTGCAGTCAGGGTCCAAATTCAGACAGAGCTTCCTCTTAGTACAATAAACTGATGCGGTCATTTGAATACATTTTTCCATAGGTATTACATGGCCATAGATATAATCAGTACCTTGGCCATCAACATGTCTTATCTGGCTAAACTACAATGCCATCAATTTAAGTTTTAATTTCAAAGTTTTAGGTTTTAGTAACTTTCCAAGGTAGTGCAGCTTAGCTGTTGGAAATGAAGGTCAGTGCTTCTGAGTACATGCCTGACTTGTATTTTTTATGATGTCCACAACGGATGACATTTATGTCCTAAAATACAGCATGTTACTTAGGGTATTTTAAAATGAAGTTTCTCAGGGTTTGCTGTCTTTTTAGAAGTTCTTTTTGTCACACATTTCCGTTCTTTGCTTGCACCGGTTGTATGTGGGTGCTTTGCTATATTAATTTAATTCCAATTTCCACCTAAATTTTGAACCATTTCTACCACAAGGTAGAGGTCTTCTGGAATTTCAAAGAAACAGGCAGTCAGGTGGAGGAGAGAGATCCTCCTGCGCTCTCCCACCATGTCATGCCAGCTTCTGGCAGGTACCAGAACATCTCCTGGGAGAAACTGTGGGAGTGTTCAGTCTGCTGGGAAGTTCTGCTCAGAACGTGCACCATAAACAACCAGCCTCCAGACCAATCTGCTTCCTCTGCTCTTGTGCTTACAAACCTGCTGGCTGGCAAATCATTTGGAAAATATCTGAGTGCTGGTTTTTTTGTATCAGAGGTTATGCTAATTCCAAGTATGCCTATCATACTAACTATTCAAAACTTCTTTTCAGGAAAGAGTATAAATCAAGTTTACAGAATCACAGAATGTGGGGGTTGGAAGGAACCCCCACAAACCTCTGGAGATTCACCCCCCTCCCCCCACACTAAAGCAGGATCACACAAAGCAGGTTGCACAGGATCACATCTGGGGGCGGGCTGAATATCTCCAGTGTGTGGAAAATGGTAGGGAATGTTGCTTTTGCAAACTGAAATTGGTTGTTGTATTTTTTATATGCTGACTTGGGAAGTGGAGAACTCAGGCTGCCTCATCAGAAATCCTTTGTTGGGAATTTAGAAGTAGGAAGATAAAGGACATTTGTCAATCTGGATATGCAACAGATAGCACATAAAAAAAGGGGGAACACTGTTAATGAAGTTTTGCTGTTGGCTGTGTTAAAAGAATTATGGTAAAATCTATCTCTCAAGGGTTCAATTAGAAACTGAGGAATAGCTCTGCTAAAATATGTAGATGAAACTTACACCCATACATAAGACAGTGAAAACATGTAAGTAGTTGAATTGTGACTCAGGTCATGGGGTGGAATGTAAAGAATTGTCTGGCTCAAGAATTCCACAGACAGGTTTTGGCAATGTTTAGCCCATTTCAGCAGAGACAACCCATGGGGGGCTGTGTAGATAGCTCAGACTTGAGTTGTCCTATAAAACAAGATTAATCAGGGCACTGCTGCATAATTCAACGAACTGAAATCTGGGTTGAGCCTTGAATTCCTTCAACAAACAGTATGCCCTGAGATCCAATCAAGCCCCACTATTCAGCTGCCTAAACAGTGAGATAAAGGCAAGCATTTGAGGGTCCCCATTTGGCTTCAGTGGGCCCAAACAAAAAAGATAGGCAACAGTTAAGGGCTATGTAAGATAACTTAGTAAGTCCGTAAACATTAATGGAAAGCAGGAACCTGCCAGACATGCAATGTGTGAAGGCGGCGCCTAGGTTAGGCCTGTAAACCTTGGAAAAACCTAATCCATAGATAAACAGGGGAGGGATTTCAGATAGGAATATGGTATAAAAATGCTGCAAACTCTGACCACAGGTGTGCCTACTTCACTAGGACACCCGCTCTTGCAAAAACGTGTAATAAATTACTGCTTCACTAGTACATCGACTGCGAGGTCTTTCTTAGGACCTCTGGCATTTCTAACAAGAGGAGGAGACTCCACCACCTCTCTGGGCAGCCTGTCCCAGTGCTCAGTCACTCTCACAGTGAAGAAATTTTTCCTTATGTTGAGATGGAATTTCTTGTATTCCAGTTTGTGCCCATTGTCCCTTGTCCTGTTGCTGGGCACTGCTGAATCGAGTCTAGCCCCATGCTCTTGACATCCACCAGTTAGATGTTTAGATGTTTGTAAGCGTTGATGAGATGCTCTCAGTCTTCTCCACGCTGAGCAGACCCAGCTCTCAGCCTCGCCTCAGTTTGTTGTATGCACCATGGCAACACTGCTCACGTTTAAACTCTGACCCTTGGGATTGGATCAAGTGGTAGATACACTGATGTAATCACTTCAGGAGACAGCCAGGCTGCATTTCAATCTAACAAACATTCATGTTAATGTCCACATGATGTTGACACAAATCTGGGTCATACTGGAATTATACTTTGCATTTCAGTGTTTTAAGTAGTAGCCAGATTTTCTTGGCGCATTTTTAGACTGAGAGGAACACCACAGCATTCAGTCAGGACACTGCCCACAGGTTGGATTGCACTCCTATGGGAGATGGGTTCAATTAAAAGGAGTTCAATTAAATGGGTTAAATTAAATGAATTCTCAACGGTTCTTGTCATCTTCAGTATTTATATAAGAAAACACTTCAATGGAAAATTTAAGGAGACAGGATGTTAAACTAGGTATATTCTCTTCATTTTTTTAGGTAAACTGACCTCAAACTCTCTCAGCATGTCTCTGATGCAGCTCTGAAAACCAAGTGCAGTGCACTGCTCTGCATTGGAACCATAATGGAGACAAAGGTCAGGCCCGCACTGTATTTACTGGCATTGCAGGGGTGCACATAGAAATTACCTGCTTGTAATCCCCGTTAAAAAGGCTCAGAGCAGTCTCCTTACTGATTGCCCCCATACCTTTAGATCTGCTGCTTTCCAATGGGAAGCTCTGACAAATAGCTTTGAAAACGATGGCTGCATTGTTAGCCAGTGCACTGGGGTGCCTCCAGCTTCTCTTTCAGGAAGTCCCAGGGGCCCTGCACTCCCACAGCGTTTGTCCCAGCTGATGGGGCAGCAGGTACAGCTTAATGTCGCTGAGGGCAAGCTACCACATCCACAGGGAACTGCCTCCTCTGGGCTCTCACAACTGGGAATCAAGTTTCTTCATTGTCCCTTGTCACCACAGCTACTGCGTTGCCAGACATTTCCTCTGGCTAATAAATTACAAAGTAAAGAAAAAACACTAATCCGCACATAAAACTTCTCTACAGTAGAACAGATCGTTATTATTTCATCCCTCTCCCAACCCTTAAATTTTACACAATAGCCACTCAGCGAGCCTGCCAGAATCTGAAAGCAACAAAACACTTCAGACACAATGGACATGGGAGAAAAGCCGTGAGGCAGCTTAAGGGAAAATAAAATAAATTAATCTTGTTTGAATGGTGGAAGCCCTGCCCAAAGATCCAGCCTGCCACACACACTGTCCAGCCTGTCCTCTAATTCTGCTGTCAGGAACAGCCTCCCCGACGCGGTGCCAGCTCTGTTCCCAGAACGTGATCCTCCTGCAGCTGTCACAGGCGGATGTGCTTCTCCTGTCTAAGCTCCTTCCTGAGTCCAGCTGGGCCTGTGAGCAGCCAGTGTGTTCTGCCCCTTGTCCCCACCTCCTACAGCTGTGGCTGCATCCATCCACACAGCTAGTTCTCCTTCCTTGAGTACTGTACCACAGCTGCAAAGGTTGTCAGAAGATGTGTCTTCTGTTTTTCTTTCTTTCTATCAAGAGAACCTGTTGGTATTATAATCAATTTCACCTTGAGAAATGACATTTCTGAAGATGAATACTTGGCCACCATCTTCCACCTTGCTTCCTTACCCCGGAACAGAGTAAGTTTAACCAAGAACAAGCACTGTGCAAGGGCTTAATGCAAGAATTTGAAAGACATCCTTTGCAAAACTTTCCAACTTGCAAGTTGCTTGGCTTGAATGTAAAAAATATCCCAGATCTCAAGTTAGGCTTAAGAAGGAGCTTTATAGAGGATGGGGGATACTTAGAAACTAATTTGCATTTAACGATGGTTACTGCCAGGCTACTATTAAGTCTTAGGTAGGTAAACTTGCCAAAGACTTAGGGTCTGGTCTTCACACAAACCCTATGAAAGTTTGGTCAGGGTTTGTTTGGAAAGCTTGTACGTGCCAATCAGAAAAGCACACAGCTTTTGAAATGGAATGACTCAAGCAGCATTTTGAGTGTGAAGAATGAGGTATGACTCCCCACTGCCAGATTACACCCCTACAACTTGTACACAAACTATTACTCAATCAGAACAGCCGTGTTTCATTTTGGTGAGGCAGCATTAATGCAACTGGAGGAGCATATAGAAACCAGGGTTCTTTCTGTTGCACATCAGAAGGGCAGTCAAGTTACTCTATTAGCTGGATGGCTTTTGCTGCTATCATACTGCAGGCCCCTGGCAGGACATCTATCAAATCTGTTAAAAACTTCATACAGGGTTTTCGTAACTGCTCCCTTGCCCTTGAACTAAGGGCCTCAGACTTCTTTTCTTCAAGGAGAATAGGTTATCATGAGAACTGGGGCAGCACTCACCCTGCTCCTCCATGAGCTCTGGGTCATGATTCATTTGGCAACACTTCCATCTTCATAGGAACAGTAGGTGCTGTATCCTTCAAAGACCAACTAATAAGCACACCTTTGTTCTGTGCTGATAAGCAATTACTAAACCCACACATGTTATTTATATCCAACATCTTTTGACCCCAGGCTTCCCTGAACACAAACTGTCCTGGGGAGCCAAGAACTGTCAGCTAAGCCACTTTGGTATTGTCTTGCTGACTCCCAATTAAGAATTACCATGCGCATTACTGATTTGTCACTACTAATGACAGGTTTACAAGCAATTATTTCCAGCTCCTTCAGCTTCTCCGAGGGCAGCAGCCCCTCCCACAGAACAGCCCTGTGAGCACCTTGCCCTGCAGGAAAGCTGGGTCAGGGCCCACCAGTTTTAGGACTGGATGGCAGGGCTTGGTGGGGAAGGAGTTGCAGTTATAGCCAGGGGGTGACCAAACTGCACCTCACTCCTGCCCCACAGCTGGTGGCTGTCCCAGATGCCATATCCCTACTGGGGCTCTCTCCGCTACCACACAGCTCAAAGTGCTGTGCCAACCTTTCCAGATTAAGCATTTGAAACATAATCAACGTTTAAAATAGGAAACAAAGATTGGTGTTCTCCACAGAACTGCTTCCTGCAATGACATCATCATGTTTATGCTTCCTTTTCTCTGTTACACAGAGAGCACTTATTAAAATCCTGGGCTAAGAAAACTTGGAGGTGTGCAGCAAAAACTGGAAGCGCTGAGGAACAGTTTGCTGTACCAGTTCTATAGTTTATTTTATCTTTATAAAGTACAAACAACATACACTCCAGCTACAAACTTAACTGCAGAAAATTAGTGTATTTTCAAACATTACACATTTTTATTATGAGAATAAGCCAGAGGGATGGATACAAATCTGTAAGTAATCATATATTGACATACCCATTAAACCAACTGATTAAAGTTTTCCTATAATCAGTATGTCACTACTATTTTTATTTTCACCTAATTCCATCCTGTATTGATAATAAGGAATCTCTATATAGCAGTGATCCTGTTCTGGTCTTATTAGCCTCCCCCCAAAACTAGTCAGGCTGTAGATCTCAATCATCCACCCCCCACCCCCCCTTTTAAGAAACCCTGTACAACCTCAAGAAGCAACTATGGTCCCTAGAAAGAGATCTAGCATGCTGAGAAAGCGTAAGGCACCTGCTTCCTCATCCCAACTCCATGTCAGAGATGTGTCTTAGGGGAGTGGGAAAAGGGATGGCAATGATTTAGTTAAAAGTATAAATTCAGGTAAACTAGGTCAGGCACCTCTGCATTAGGACACCACCAAATTAGCCTGTATTATCTGGGCTGGAACACCTACAAATCAGATTTCAGGCTAGGCGGTCAACGCTGTGAGCAGGCTAATGGAGGTGGCTGGGAAGCGTACCTCACGTAGACTTAATCCCAGAGGAGTATGGTAACTGTGTCACTGTAATGAGAAAGGACCCTGCTGCTGCTGTGGACAGTAGGAGACTGCTCTGGGTAAATGCCCCCTACCAGGGCATAGGCTAATCCACAGTCACATTACAGGTCGCATGGGCCCATGTACATAAGATCACCAGGCTCGAACAGTTTTGTTACTAAGAAACTGGCCATGAGGACCATCAGCATCAGAAGGCAGGAGGGCCAAATAAACTGGGGTCTCAGCCCCCTCATCTGGTGATTTAGTAGCTTTAGGACCTGCCATGTCTGTTCTCACCCATCCAGGACAGCAGGCATTGAGAAGGATGTGGTCACCTTTTCTCTTCTCATTTAACATCCGTGCTTGAATCCTGGACAAGACCGTGACACCGATTTTGGATACCCCATAGGCAGTATTTGGCCAACCCTCTTTCTCATGCACACTTTTCTTGGTGTCTTCCACAAATTTGGTCATGAGTTCCACTAACTCATCTTCAGTGATCGTGTCGCTGCGAAACTTTTGCTGTAGTTCCCGGCTGCAGCCTCCCAGAGCCGAGCTACTTACCATGCTAGAGACATTCACCACTCTACCTGATAAAGAGAGAAGACAGACTGATTACACACACTAAACAAGCCCAGGTACCAAAGTGGGCTTGCTCTACAGTTATGTATTTATTACCAAGTTGAACACCTGTAAAATACTTTGCGGGGGTGGGAGGGGAAGAGGGGAGGGTTTTTTGCAGAGCTCCTAGAAGATCACCATTACTTCAAACTGTTTCTAGTGAATTCCATTACAAAGGGTAATTTAAGGTGTGAACCTGCAAAAGCTCTCTATTAAGCTTCAGGTAAGCTTCCAGGAAACAGCTTGTTACAATCTGCAGACATATTCATGGTAGTAAGTGGTTCTCTCAGTAATGGAAGCCAGACTTTAAATATACTTGAGGTTCTGGTGGAAAACATTCTCATTTCTGCAACAGCTTGAGTAAAGTGCCACAAGAATATGCCTCAGAAGCCAGAATAATACAGAATTCTAACAAAAGCAGTCTAGTTCTTAACACAGCGAGAGTCCATGAGCTTGTTTACAAAATCCCTGAAGATTCACAAATCCCAGCATGCAGAACTGCAGTATGCTATTTATCTCAGAGCTCTTCAGTAAACAAGAATGAGTCAGCTGAATCAGTAACTCACCTTCCCCAAAATTATATTAGTTTCCCTCCTTCTTGCTGGTTCACAGCCATTCAGGCAATGAACTAGGGAAGGAACATCATGATTTAGATCTTAAAAGTCATAGAAGTTAATCCTTTCTGTTAATGACTAAACACATTCATCTGTCACCCTTAGTACAAAAGGGACTAAATTGCAAGTTTACTCTCTCCCCTACCAGTCTCCCCAAATTAATTGGCTCTGGCCTCTCCTTTCTCCCTCGGGATTAACAGTTCCCAACTTCTCTCTCATCTGCTTGAGTTCTTTTCTCTTCAAAAAGTAGATGTATTTAAACATTAGTATAGACTGCATTTCACTTTTCCAGTGAATCCATTGAGCAGCAAGCACTTATCCAAATACCCATGAAAACATCCAGTGATCACAAGTCTTGAGACAACTCATTCTTAGAAAAACCCAAACAAACCACCACCACTTAGATTTGGCATGGGTATTAGATCCAAATACCCTCCTTTCAAATCATCTGTGGTAGGTCTGTAGCATTCCAGGGCACTTTCAGCATGCCAGGTTTTAGGAACAGGAGCATTCAGTAGAGGACAGTCATCCAACAAGTACAGATTACTTGCACGTTGCCAACACTGCTTTACTATTGACGCATCTCTCTCTGACCCTGATACATTTACCATTTTTTGTAGTTTTCTTCCAGTACCTCTTAACATCACCAAATCACAGTAACTTCACGTACACCTTCAAATGCCATATTTAACTATGTCACTGGACACATGCACATACAGCAAAGGCTGTGATCTAGATAGAGGTGGACCAACAGCCAACTGAGATCAGCAGTAGCAAGAACAGGCATGACACATAAAACCAGTGTTTCAGTTGGGTTTGAGGTGGTACTTTATCCTAGTTGTATCATCAACAGGTCTTTTCTGAAGCAGTAACAAAGTATGTAGGCAGATACCATGGACAGAACACGGGTAAGTTCTTCACATCTTAAGGGTGCCATAAGAATTCCACTTCAATCAGTAAGAAGAATGTGACTGGCTTGAAAGTAGAAAGGCCATATATTCCCTTACCTACACTACATCAAGGTGCATGCCTGTTATGTACTACATGGCAGCGTGCTTCTGAGACAGGAAAGGATTTTCCCATTTAATGAGGGCAAAAATTCACCTAAAACTATTTCTCTACTTACGTTACACTTACCATAAGGCTTCACAATAGGCAACAATTCTGTACAAACATTCCTCGTTCCAAAAAAGTTTGTCTTCAGAGTAACCTCTGCTTGGACTGCAAATGGAGTTGTGTCATGAACTTTTTGGAAGAGGTGGTAGCAAGGGAAGGGGGAAAAAAAAAAGAAAAATCAGAATTGTGCTACTGTTTGAAAGGAAATTACCAACCCCCCAGTTTTTATCTTACTACTTTTTTTTTTAGTTAGGAAAAAGGTATATGATTAATTATGTATAAATAAGGGAAAAAAAAGCAACATCACTAAGACACACATTCTTATTAATGAAAAGATCCAGCTCTGCAATGTTAATAATAATCACAGAATCACAGAATTGCAGGGGGTGGAAGGGACCTCAAGAGATCATTTGGTCCAACCCCCCTGCCAAAGCAGCTCCCTAGCTCACATTGCACAGATAGGCGTCCAGACGAGTCTTGAATATCTCCAGAGAAGGAGACTCCACCACCTCCCTGGGCAGCCTGTCCCAGGGCTCTGTCACCCTCACTGGGTAGAAGTTCTTCTGCATGTTGGTGCAGAACTTCCTGTGCTCCAGTTTACAGCCATTGCCCCTTGTCCTGTCCCCACAGACCACTGAAAAGGCATTGGCCAATTCCCCCTGCATCCCATACTTAAGATATTTATAAACATTAATTAGGTCCCCCCTCAGTCGTCTTTTCTCCAGGCTGAACAGCCCCAGCTCACTCAGCCTTTCCTCATACGGGAGATGCTCCAGGCCCTTAATCATCTTCGTAGCCCTTCTCTGGACTCTCTCCAGGAGATCCCTGTCTTTTTTATACCAGGGAGCCCAGAACTGGACACAATACTCCAGGTGGGGCCTGACCAGGGCAGAGTAGAGGGGGAGGATCACCTCCTTAGACCTGCTGGCCACACTCTTTCTGATGCAAATTATGTTTTCACCCCTTCTTAGCTGAAGGTTTTAGCCTTGCCGCAGAAGATCCAGTGGCATCACTCTGCAGAGTCCCGTCAACCCACAGGCCATATGTCTTTTTGCCTTTAATATGGAAGAGAAGAAAAGACTGCTCTCACAGGGTGTGCTGCCCAACCTGCCTGACTTACTCACACCCAGTGCTCAGTCTGTGCTGCCATGACCACATGCAAGTTAACTTTGAGGTGCCCTCTCCTCTTAAATGCACAGCACAGCACTTTGCCACACCCTGACATAGCAGAGGAGGAGGAAGAAGTTCCTCAATCTAGGATGCCACCAACTGAAGATGCAAAAGTTAGAATACCACACCAGTAGTAACATCCAACAAAACAGCAGACCACTGCTGCTGACTTATGTTGTCATAGCTTGGGTTCTTGGCCAGGACTTGAAGTCAGAGCAGTGCCAAATTGCAACAGGCACTGGAAAAGCTTCTGTAAAGAGCACAGGGATAAGATTTGGTGCAGTCAAAAAAAAACCCAACAAAACCACAACCCAACAAAAACCCCAAACACCAAAGTGATACATGCTTGTGTCAAGAAATCAGCCCTGAACTGACAGATCTGTGCTAACGCAAGCAAAAGAGTGGGAATTAGCAGCTAGGAAAGGGAGCTGACTTAGGCAGGCATAATCAGACCATGAAACTGCACTGCAAGGGTTATGATTACATCAGACAATTGACAGCTTGCCACCACCAAAAGTGGGGTAGGATGTGCCATCAGATGACCGTTTGGCTCAGCAATAAGCCATATGCTAAGCATCCTCCACCTTGAGGGGGAAGTAAGAGTTAACAGAGCCTGTAGCAGAAGAGGAGAAATGCTATCTTTGCAGCAATAAGGCCACCTACATAGGTTAGGCAGGTCTTCACTTGTCTCCATAGCTCAGACATTTGTAACCTCAAAAGAGGAGTGGTAACAGGTCCTTTAATATTTAATGTAGCTGTGCTTTTCTTGCAAAACACAGCTTTAACAACTTTTTATACTTGCAACAACCCCAAACTCCTGCTTCCATATCCACCTTGCAACAGAGAAGCTTCCCTACACTCAAACCTACTCATTTGTCTAGCAAGATATATTACTTGTAACAGCTGATACATTACTAGAACACCTGTTCCCACAGAAGCTCATGCAGAAGGCAACCCATGGGTACATAATCATTTCACACATGAACGGTTTTTGCTGGACTATCTGTAGCACAGAACAAAAACTGAACAATAGATTCAATGGCAAATCTAATCTTTGACAGACAGCAGTAACACACAGTACTACAATAAAGAAAGGAAAGCATAAATTCTGGGATACTACCAGAAACCTGGTGAGGCACGAAGCACACTTGGGTAGAAATGCCAATCTGGGAAGCAGGAATTAAAGTCAACATATGATGTAAGCATCACAGCAAGCTCTTACACAGGTAAGAACAGGGCTCTTACAGGGTTCTTCTTTAAACCCTCTAGCTTCTGTGCCAGATACTCATGCAACAACAGTTACAACTGGCTCCTCTAGCACATCTCTTAATTGTGTGACCACCTGCTGACTCATAGTAATTTGTCAGCTTGAATAAAGTCTATGCTGAACATCTGGAAGCAATGAATGACAAAGAATATATAAATCTGTTATGTAGTAAAGGAAGAAACAGGAACTACGGTCATGCTACGCTACCTATTTATCTGTTCAGTGGTTCTATAACAATAAACCGAAGATCTCTAACACATGAGCTCCAGTAAATCTTGCTGCAGCAGTTTGAGGAGCTTTTGTCTCACCTGTCCACGTACTTATCTCAGCAGAGGCTACAGCTGCTGCAACATCAGCAACAGGAAACACACCCTGCACTTCGGCTGCTGTATTGGCAGCCCGGTCTTGCTCAAACTCACTGTCTCTAGTAGGCTGAGCTAAGGCCCGATTCTGAACTGAATACTGGTCTGAGCACCTGCAGGCTTTATAAGCAATACCCACCAACAGAGATACAATCTGTTAACAGTTGCTGCAAGGTTACAGAACCACCCCCCCAGTGCATCCTGAAGCTCAGACAATGATATTGTTGCTTCCTACTGAGCTGATCTTGAACGCGTGATCTTGCAAAATACCATGCAAAATACATAGTGATTGGACTTCAGAATGCCACTGCTGCACTCCCACTACATGGGAAGCTCTGTTTCAGCAGCAGGTGAGGTTTGATCCATACTACCCAACAGGCCTCCTAACCTCATGCTGTGAGCACATGAGCCAGCACAACACCGTGTTTGCAGAGTTACATGTCCTGACTGGAGAGCAGGCAAAGAGATTAAAAATAAACATGCAGAAAACATGCAAAGCACAAGTTTGTACTGGCAGGGAAATTAACTAGTAGTTTGGGATTTGCTGTATTTGGAGCTAACATGATTCTTGATTTATTTTTATAAACACCTAGGAGAATGCACTCTGCTACCTCTCAAATTCTGCTTTCCTCAAATCCTGCCTTCCTGTAAGCTAGAAAATGAAAGGGTTAAATGCTTACTGTGCACAGTAAGGTTTAGGTTAACTGCTCTGTAATTAACTGAACGGCCTGAGAAAGTTACAGATAACTAAAGATCACAAAATCACCCAGGGCCAAAAGTCCTTTTTTTATGAACGAGAATCCTTGAGCAGGTAATGCACAGCACAAAGCATAAGGCTTGCAGAAGAGAGAAAACACAGATCACCAAGGAACAACTCACACCTTGTGATACACAAACTCATGGGCATTGAGGCAACAAGCCCAACTCAGCTCATACATGCTGTGTGCCTAAAGCATTTTCATGCTTTGTCTGTGATGCAAATACAATACTCTAGGGAGGCATCTTTGCCCAACAGATGTTAGGGAAGAGCCGTTCTTCACTGACCTCTTATCATGCATGAGAAGGTAGGCAGCTTGCCCAGCAAGCAAGCAGTATGCCATTGGCACAGAAGTCCCATACAAGAAGTTTGCTAAAATCCTCAATGCATTTGTTGGACTTGATGATCTTAAAGGTCTTTTCCAACCAAAACAATTATATGATCTACTATTCTTCACATAGCTTTGTGGCACGTAAGACTATCCCAGCCAGTCCGCTTCCTACCTTTGAAAGCGATCCCTGCGTTGTTAACCAGCACGTTCAGCCCTCCGTATTTCTCCATTAGGAAATCACGGAGAGCTCTGATGCTCTGCAGATCATCAATATCCAGCTGATGGAAGAATGCACTCAACCCTTCCTCCTGGAGCTTTGCCACTGCATCCTGGCCACGGCCAGGGTCTCGGGCTGTCAAGTATACATCCCCTGGGAACTGTTTGCATAAAGCCCGCACAATTGCAAATCCGATCCCTTTGTTGGATCCGGTCACCACAGCCACTGGCACGGTGGACATTGTCCTCTGAAGGAATGCCAAAGTGACAGTAACTGCAAACAGCAAAGAAGAAAATTTCACACTCAGATGGACAGAGATGGCTATATGAAAACGGATTGAAGTGTTCTTTCTTTAAAGCCCAATTTAGAATTCCACTTTGAATTATGCAAAGCTACATCAGAATGCACACTAACTGTAGCCTACTAAAATAGCATTAGGCAGTCACAAATATGCATTTGGTGTTAATACTTTAAAGCAAGCCTAACCAGTGATTTAGGGAAAAGGAAAAAGAAGGGAAAAAGTCAACAGCCAATCTCTTATGCTCAATTAACTGCTCATAGGAATAGGCTCTTCTATACACACACCTTACAGAAATAGAATTTCCTTCTTTTGAGGATATTCAACTGGTTCAGTTCAAGCACCGATGCAGTCAAAGCTGGAAAACTCAGGCTCAAAGAAAGAACAGTTTAATCTTCAAGGGCCAGACAGAAACACGAATTCTAGCGTTTTTAGAGGGAAACAGTGGACTACAGATTAGTTAGAAACAATGTTTCTTCTGTTTAAAACGCCGGTAAGCTCTAGATACAAAGCCTGCTTTGCTGTTTGTTTGGGTTTTTTTCCCCATAGATACAGCACATTTAAAGAAGATGTATTTTCCCCATAAAAGCAAGTTTAAAACGCTGGCTTTATTCACTGTGAATTGCCGCGTCTCTACCAAATTAGCCTGCAGCTAACTACAAGCAGATACCTAGTGAGGATATCCAGTTCCTAAAAGCCTGCCCAGCGCCTGACTGACTTCACGAGGGCCAGGAGCCACCGTCCCGGTTAGGCATCAAGGTCCCACTTCGCTGCACACCGGCACACATTACTTACTACCACCTGCCCAGGGGGCGGTTCTTCCTCCTAACGTGAGCGCAAAGCAAACCCGCAGGCCACGAAGAAACTCGACTCCTCAGAATATTCCCTGCTCCACGATCCCAGTGACTGAGGGGCAGGCGGCCGTTCGGCGCCCCGCAAAAGGGCTGAAAGCAAGGAGAAGAAAACACGCCCGGAGGAGCAACCAACAGCCCCTCGCCCACCTCCAGCACTATATACCTTTCCTCCTCACTCCTCCGCTCTGCGCGGCGATGAGAAGACGACGAGCTGGCCGCCACCCACAAACACGCACCGCGGAGGTGGGTAGGGAGTGAGCGCACCTAAGATGGCCGCGGGGGAGCTCCGCCTCCTGCGGCGGGTAGGGGAGGGCGAGGCCTGGCGACGGGCTGTGGCAGGAGGGGCGGTCTCCGAGGCCTTCCCGGCAGGTAGGCTGCTGACGGATGGGTGATTACAAAGCGACGGGGGTCGCCGGGCGTCATGACAGCCTTTGCCCTCTCCTCCGTTGTGAATTCAGCCCGGGAGAGGATCGTGCGCCGGAGCCGCAGTAGGGCCGCCGAAGGGAGACGGGGATTTGTCGTTACACTCTTCAGTCTCCCTTGCCTTAAAACTTGAGGGGGCGTAAATAGTGTCGAGTGGCTTTCGCTTCCCTCGGGCGATTCGAGGTTTTGTCAGAGCAAGAACTGAGGCCGAGGCCTACCCGTGCGGCGGTGAAACGCCAGGGCTGTCGCCATGGCGCGGTCGAGCTGACGTCCGGAGATTCAGCCCCCCCTTCCCTCAGCCCGCTCACCCACCCTCCCCAGAGCGTTTGCTTGTGGTGCGTTTTCTAAGCTTTAAAGGGGCATCATAAAAACAGGCAGTGCTCTGATTTCTCTTACTGAGATAAAAAAAATAAAAAGCCGTATTTGAAACAGACATAAAATATTTTTTTTATTTTTTAAAAATTCAGGTTGCCTAAATAAGGCACAATCTGTTTCTTAATATGAAGAAAAGTAGAGGCCGGGCAGGTCGAAAGAGAAGACGAAAACACTTGCAGAGTTTCATGGATGGAGGTACTTTTCAATTTCCTTTCATTTCCAATAGCGTGCCACTTTCTAGCATTAATTCCTATCCGCCCCCCCCCTTTTTTTTTAGTCAACTGCAGTCATGAACTGGAATACATTAAACTTAAGAAGTGGCTGAAAGATAGAGGATTTGAAGAAAGGAATTTAAGGCCAGCACAGTTCCAGGGTAACCTCTTAATTGTTTATTGCTGTTACACATTTGCTTCTTCTAAGAATTTTAGATTCCTGCCTTCATTTTGAATCATGCACCTGTCTGACATCAGGGAAATAAACCAGTTACTGTTAGTCCTTTAAGGACTCTGAGTAAATGCATGTGAGTGTCATATAATGTGAGCAAGTAGGTACAGAGGCCTGAACTGTTGTAGGCTGTTCTTATGTAAAGATGCCCTTGCATAAAGCTCAGGTATGAGAATACTCTGGTATGCTACAAAACATGCACACCTATGTCAAATTCCTTGTAGAAGCTAAGATTTTAAGTGGTAGCCCAATTTTAAAGAAAAAAGTAATATCTCTTAAGTGTTTCCAATATCAGAACCTAATCTTGTTATAATTTCTTCATCTTTTTTTCAATACAAGTTCAGCAGATCTAGTGATACAGAAAGGTAAATAATTTTAGAGCTAGACTTCACTTGTTACTGCTTACAGTAAAGGCATATACTTGTATTTTTTCTCTTTAAGTAGATTCTATTTCAAAAACTTTTGCATTATAAAAGAGTAGTAAGACTCAGAAAAGAAATATTGTGAATAAAAACTGTAACATTTTGTTAAAATTCTGAAACAAAAACCATCAGCCAGTAATGAAAGATGTATTTAAAGAAAAATTGGAAAAAATAAGTAGAGCAGTTGCTAGAACTGGACAGCAAATGTTGCAGGGGGTGCAGGGAAGAGCTTTCACAGGGTCTTGAAAAGTAAAAAGAGAATTAGAGGACAAAGAATTAAGTTACATAATTGGAAAAAAAATCAATAATTGGCTCTTATGATTCATAAGAGATAATGTATGGGGTGTGGTTTTTTTGGCCTGTTATTTTATTGCAACTTACAACAGTCTTCTGTATCTTACATATATACATGTATTTAAGTATCCTCTTTGTGCCTGTTTCAGATACAGGAAGAGGACTGATGACAACAAAAGGTCTTCAGGTTAGTAATACTTCTAATGCAAGAGCTCCTCAGGTTCTTTGAGATGTGATGATTTTGCAACAAGCACAGCTCAAAATTCCAGGTCCCTGTTGTGAATGTAATTTCGAGCCTAATACCAGAATTTGCAGGATTGGCGTATCTGTACACACAGCAGCTTGGTAAACAAGGTCAAGATAGACATGACCTAAAATATGCCTACCCCATACTGTTATGTTGATAGAGGCTAGGGTATTTGTGAGATCTCATCTGAAATATGTTTCAGTATAAAGGAAGTGAGTAGCCAGGCACCAAACTTTCTGTGAACGGCTAACTTTCTGCAGGTGACAGTTCTCTGACTGCAGTCGTCCTCTTTCTTGTGACTCTGTTTGTCTTACAACAACCATACCGGTGTCCATCAAGTTCAGCTTCACATCTGTTTGCATCCTGACATTAATTTTCTCTGGGGAATGTGTCTCTGTTCAGAAGTCAGGTAGTAGATGAGTCATTTACCCTTGAACTTTACTATTCTTTGTGCGTAAGGAGTTGGGTTTTTTTCTTTCCTACCTCAAAGGCAGGGGATCTGATTATTTCATTGCCTGAGAAATGCCTCCTCACCACGAGCACTGTCCTTGGTAGCTACTTGGGAGAATACATTATGAGGTAAGTGAGGAGTGACACTTTATGGGCAAGCTGGCTTTTACTGTGGATTGCTCATTAGTAGATCAATCATATTAAGTGATGGTAGGACTTTAAACTGTGTAGCTTAACTTGTATGAGTATTTCTTGTGGATTTTCATACGTGTGGAGTGATCAGCTAGTAGGGTTTGAATATAGAACATACCCCTTTAGCTGGGCAGAGTTGGAGGGATGCTACAGGCTTGAACTTGCTCTGCCGCTAGAGCCAGCTTGGACCTAAGTGCCAGTTATGAAAGGTTTCTTGGGAATCTGTGAATATGCTTGAGTAAGAGGAGGAGGATAAAATGGGGTTGCAAAGCAGTCATGTGAGCATGGCCTTTTAGAAAGTTCAGATCAAAGACCTGTGCCGGACATGGAGTTCTTGTTAGGTATCATAACCCTCCCCCAATAAAAAAACAATGCAAGAGGTGAGCCTGAAGTTGTTACTAGAAACCAGCTTTTATAGCTCCTTTGAAATCATCAAAAGGACTTGGAGATGAACTAAGAAGTTTAAAATAGAAGCTATTTATAACATTTAAAAGAACTAGAAGAGAGATAAAACACTGCTGCATCCATTTCCTATCTCACCTCTGTGTATCTGCTGTGTTGGTATTTTTATTTTCTAATAGATGGAAGCCTCCTGTATCTCCTTTGATAGCACTGTGCACATTTTTGATAGCAGAGAAGCATGCCGGTGAGAAGTCTCAGTGGAAGCCGTATCTTGATGTCTTACCGAAGACATACACTTGTCCTGTTTGTTTGGAGCATGATGTAGTGGGCCTTCTTCCTGAACCCTTAAGAAAGAAGGCTCAGGAGCAGAGAACGATGGTCCATGATTTGTACGTGTCTTCCAAGGCTTTTTTCTCTTCCCTGCAGCCTTTGTTTGCTGAGAACACAGGAACTATTTTTAACTACAGTGCTCTAGAGTGGGCTTGGTGCACTATTAACACCAGGACGATATACATGAAACATTCACAGAGGGAGTGTTTTTCTCTTGAGCCAGATGTTTATGCGTTGGCGCCATATTTAGATTTGCTAAACCACAGTCCAAATGTTCAGGTAAGAAACTAAAAAGAGATCACTTCATTTCTTTATTTGTGAATGCCCTATCTCAATACAGCATGCATTTATGTGATGATTAGGAGTTCCTGGAGGTCAGTGAGAGATCTTGTAAGGGGGAAGTTGTTCGTAGTCATAGTTGTCCATTGAGGCCATGGGCAGGCTGAGTAGTCATGGTTCATATATGCCCTTGAGCTTGTTATGAAGCCAGGGCAGATGAATAAAGATGATTCAAATGTTTCAGTTTATGTAGCAAAGCAAAGGTACAGGGAGAGACCACAATGGCTGGGTGAGATTTGTCTCCGGGATAGCTATTGGGAAGAGCCACTTCTAAGCAGAACCCTACTCTGCTCTTCTGAAAGGCTCTGCTCCCATGGCAAGTTACGTGGTGGTCCCTGTATTACTTCACCTCTGGCTGAAGCTTCTGGGAAGCCTTAGGAAAGTGTGGAGAGCAGCTCCACCTTCTATGAGGGACTATGTTCCAGCATAGAGCTATGATAGTGGCCAGCTCTGCCTGAAGCCATCTTTATTTGCGATTCCCTCTGTAATAAGTTTGCACAGTGGGCAGCACATCCTGTGGATAAAAGTTTTGATGGTGGTTCTTTATCTTATTATTTATAGAGAAATCCTGGTGTGGAATTGTCCAAATGGTTTGCCTTTTCAGACATTTGTAATGCTATTTGTTTTGTTCCACAGTTAGAGGAGTGTTTAATACTCAGTGGGTTTTGATAATGGGTTTTAATATTCAAGGTATGATTCCTGTTTTCATCCTGTCTTTCTGCCAAGAATAAAACCTTTAATTTTTAACTTCTCAAAGGTAAAGGCTGCATTTAATGAACGGACAAGAAGATATGAAATTTGGACAAATTCACTGTGCAAAAAATACGAAGAAGTATTTATCTGCTATGGGCCTCATGATAATCAGCGACTGTTACTAGAGTATGGATTTGTTGCCACTGATAACCCTCACAGCAGTGTTTATGTCTCCTCAGGTTGGATTTATATATTGTCTTGACATTGATCGCTACAATCATAGAGAGCAGAGCAGTTGAGTATGTTAATGCTGCCTGTCTTCAGCAGGACGTGTGGGTAAAAAGGGATAATGAAAGGGTAGTGAAGTTCACACACTTCATAGATATATGTATATGCACATATATATGTGTGCCTAGTGCATAACATGCACAATGCTCATTAAGGTGTTAATGGTAATTTTTTTTTTAGTACCATCAAAATGTATGTATGTTTTTCCAGGAAGTGGAATAGAGTTTGATACCACTTTGAACTGCATAGAATTTAAGGATTGGAGTTTTAAAATATAAAGAGTTCTTTGGTAACTTTTCCTTTTGTAAAAGTGCAATTCTTACCAGCATGTCTGTGGAGCTTCCAGCTGGATGTCTTTGATTGTACCGTTGACTTCAGAATTTAAATCCTGATCCCCACAAACTGAATTTGCCAAGAATGGTTCATAACTTCAGCTTGAGTGGGGATTTCCATTGTATGGATACAACCCTGGAGGTTGCCAATAGCTTTTGAAAAGCAGATACATTTTTGATTATGTTTAAAATTTACAAAAATGTGGCAGGTTTTGGTCTTTGTCCTGTAGCTATTTGGAAAATATGGTTGAAATGTCATTTCAGAATTGAGGATTGTGGTTTATTAATTTATTTAAATATCTAAAGATCTAAAATGTGTTTTTATGCAGATACTCTCCTCAGATATTTCCCACCACTGGACAAGCAGAGAAATGCCAAAATTTCCATTCTAAAGGATCACAATTTCTTAGAGTAGGTACTGGGAGTTTTTTGTTTCCCTGTGAAATTTCTTTTCAGTTTTTCTGGGAGCCAGTTTTTTTTGCTTCAAGCATTGTAATCCATCATAAAATAATTATTTGGTTTATTAACAACATTATTTGCTTGCTGTTCATGAGAGAATGTAGAAGTGGTTAACACCAGTATCAAACGTTGAGATGGTTTTCAAGGTCCTGGGTGTGTCGTTGCTGCAGATAGTGGCAGAGTAAGGGGAGTCAGGGAGTTCTCCAGTTCTGAAGACCCAGTCTTCCCTTGTTGGTGCTTGTCAGGAAGAAAGCTATCATACAGGAACAGATCACCTATACTGCCTGCACCTTAACGCTTCTCACTTTTTAGAAACCTGACCTTTGGATGGGATGGACCATCTTGGAGACTCCTCACAGCTATCAAGTTGTTAGGTCTTGCAGCAGATGAATTGTAAGTTGCCTTTTTTTTAAATTTTTTTTTTTTTAGTATTTAGGCAATGTGCATGTACTGTTTTCCTTATTTGCTCTTTGCTGGCTGTGTGTGAGATACGGGGAGAATTGTTTTGGATCTGCTCTATCTCACTGACTCCAGGTGAGAACTGATAGACAAAAGGCAGAGAACACTATATAATGTAAAGTCATTGCATATTTGCTGCTTTGGTCTTTTGCTTTCTTGTATTAAACAGTAGGCATACCCCATTGTTTTCCCTTGTTTCTTATGAGAACCAGACATTACTTCAACGTTCAGACTCCAGACCTTTTTCCTGTTGGTTTGATGAGACTTTTAAATGCTATTGTCATTGCTTGATTTCTTCAAAGCATGTGTTCCACAGGCTGTTTCTGAAATGCTAGGGCCAAATAAGTTGCTGAATCAATCTCCAGTGACTGTCAGTGCAGTTTTGATCATTTGCTCCAAATGGCAAATTTGCCTCAAACAGCATGGCTCAGACAGAAAATAGTTACCTGGGCTTTGGTTGTAATAATAAATAAATTTAAACTAAAGTTTTTTCTTCTTTGAAGCTGTTTATGCTTTGAAGATTCATTGCTGAGTGGAATAAGTTGATTTTAAGAACTAAAAATAAATCCCTGTTGTACTTGTTTCAACCCCCTCAAAAGTGTCAGCATGTGAGGTGAAGTTTAGCAAAACCCAGGCTAGTAAGTTCTGAGTTAGTAGCTTTTATTCCTTGCTGGTGCTGCTGAAGCATTGGTCTAGGACCAGAGTGTGGTTTGGCTGAAAGGGTAGGGTTGGCACATTGGAACTGCTGCTCCAGACCATTAAATCTCTGTTGCTTGCCTGATCAGTCTCATACCTGAATGCTCTGTGCCTTTTCGTGTAGACTAACCTTACTTGCCTTATGCCAGTGACGTCATTCTTGGCATAACTGTATGTTTATTATTCAGCTGGGGGATAGAGCAAATGATTGTGTGCTGTTCAATTGTTTTGGTTCTAGCACTTGCTGGAGGAGAACACTGCTTGGTGATGTAATTTCAGCCAGAAATGAACAACAGACTTTGAATATAACAGCAAAAATATGTCATTTTTTAATAGAGGAGACACAGCATGTCCTTCTACAGGTAATTTGACTTGGAGGAACAAGGTAGCCCAGATTCCTTTCTCTCCTAGCATAAATGTACTGCAATTGTAATTTTGTGGGGTGAGAGCTGAATGACAGAGGGAATTGACTGCACTGGGGTGGTGTAGGGTTTGTTTCCAGGGTGGCTGGCAGCACTGAATTGTTCAGCTGAATTTGTGGTTGCAGCAAAGAAAGGAAACATGTTACAAAGCCTATACAAGGAAACCTTGTATAAGCCTTTGTATTAGCCTTTCTCTGCCTTCAGTATCAATGTGTTGTTTGAGGTTACCTGTTAAAAGACTATGCAGGCTTGTATGAGGTGGGCACATAAGATGTTGCAGACCTGCTATGAGTGCCTTGCTCCAGAAAGTGAGGGCTGTGTTCATTAAAGCCATTAAAGTCAAATGAGCTACCCATGTCAGCCAGTCTCCTGTGAGGGAGGGTTGTCTCTTAGAAAAAACACCTCTCCTTCCTTTCTGAGTTTTGGCAAAAACACGTGTGCAAAATGTCAAGTTGGATAGCTATCATGGAAAAGGCTATTAAAACCCATGCTTTTGCAAAGGAGATGTGCATGCACAGAGTTATGAGGCAAATCTGGTCTTTAGAAGCATATTAAGGATAGTATGGATTTAGGAGCCTGATATCAGGTTAACATTTCCCTTCCTGTCCTGGTTTTAGATCTGTTTCCTACCCACACGATGATTATTATTTTTTTTTTCTTCTTCCTAGTTTTCTTTTACTATTACAGTTTCTCTTATGGAAAAATAAAAACAAAACCAAACCAAACCCTGTATTTTGACATAGTTTGTGGAGTCCCTACCACAGATGAGCTTTCCATAAATTTCATGTTTGTGTCCTATATTAAATAATCTGAGTTTTTTAGTGATTGATTTCTTCTTATTTGTATAAACCTCAGATTTCCCAGCTGAAGAGAAACAAGGAGAATCTCAAAGCACACCTGGCTTTGGTAGAAGCCCTGCGCTTGGAAGATCTGAAGATACTACAAAAATCAGCTGAGATTCTTTGCAGCTTGAATACGGCAACAACTTGACCCACCTGGAACTGTGATGGCTGTGGCTGGTGGGAGCTCATTTGCCATGGATGTGCCTTGTTCAACTGTTTTAATGGACCTGAGCAGCAAAGAATAATGTAAACAGTCATCAGAGTATGCCTAGTTCTCTTAATGGCGTCACACAGGACCCAGAGTTGTCTTTAGCTCACTGCTGACCTTCAGTACTACGAAAGGTTAACCAAAATGTGGGGGGTGGGGAGAGCAGAGGTGGCTTTTGTCACATCTCATTGAAATCATGGCTGCTGTGAGCAAAACAGTTTCTGGGGTAATTTGAGCAGTGCCAGGACTTTGTGGCTAAAATATGGATCATGAGGTGAAGCAGATATCTTCAGCACGTGTTTGTGCTCTGGCACGTGACAGAGAAGAGGACATAGCCACTTCTATTTTCCCTCTGCTGATCCTTTCCTTTTCCCTGGAGATCTACAAGGAAGGAAGCATGAATTTCCCTCTACTCTGGAAGCTCCCTCCAGGCTGGGTGGTTCATGTTCTGACTCCTGCTGGGAATGAGAACTCAAAGGATGTATCACTTTGAACTCTCTTGTTTGGAAGACCACCCAGGCAGTTCCTTCTGTTTCCATTCAGTTCTGGCGATCAAATTGAGAAATGTTCCTATCCTGTCTCAGGACCTGCCTTTCAGTGTTAGTTCTACTTAAGTAGGGAGCTTGAGCTCCCCATGTTGTTTGGAGAAGAGAGCGACTTCTTCAAAGGGCATTTCAGGGCAGGACCCTTATTTAAGCTGTTTAAACTTCATGTATAATTGTGAACGTGGTGTGATTATTTTCCATTTTGTGGGAAATCACACTTCGTAGATACTTTCATTACTATTTTTGAGCAATTTTTAAGAGATGTGTTTTTAAAGAGTGTTTATTTTTGTAAAGCTTCTGCTTAATTTTTTACAAGACTTTTCTATTTTGGAAATAAATGAAATTGTGTACAGCAGTAAAGGCGTTCTAGCTAATGACATCATTCAAGGAGAAAAATACAGTAAGTGAAAATGGTTAAGTATTCAAGCTCAAGTGCAGGGCTCTGAAGCGGGAGACTCCGTCGAGGGACCCCCTTTCTGCGAGCAACAACCCCCGGACATAGATCCGCGAGGGCAACTAACAAAAAGCACCTAAGATCAAAAGGAGAGAGGCAGAGGTGCACCCATCAGTGGCCATCAGCACCCATTAACAGCCATTGTTCGTCCCCTGCACTGCCCGGAGCGGTGACTCATCGGGGGCGGAGCTAAGGGCGACAGGAATTATCCCTCTCCATACAAGAGAGGCCTCTGGGAGCGCGGCGACCCGGAGCGCGGCGACCAGGACGGGCAAACAGGGCGTGGCGCGGCAGTTAGCGAGGCAGTTCGCGCAGGCAGAGCAAGCAGGCCGAGCAAGCCTCCCCTCCTAGTTTGCTGAGGGGGTATACTCAGAGGACCGGCTCGCAGAGTACAAAAGGGCGAGCTGAGGGTTCCCTGTCTGCTGTGTGCTCAGCTAACCATGGTCTCCACCAGGCGCAGAGGTTCCCCCTGCAAATCTCGGGCAACCCCGATGGAGGGCCTGCCTAGGGATGCTGCGGTCCAGGTCTCAGGCTGCAGGGAATGCCAGAGCCTGCAGTTGCCTGGGATAAGAGGCAAACACCTAGCCTGTCTGAGGTGTGAGCAGGTCGATGACCTGCTTGCTTTGGTGGTACAACTAAAGGAAGAGGTTGAAAGACTGCGGGTGATCAGGGACTGCGAGCGAGAGATTGACTGGTGGAGTAGCTCCCTGGCGTCCCAAAAGGAAGACAGTCGGGATGACACCTCACACCTGAAGACGGTCCCCCCTCACTGCCCGTGCCAGGTTAATGGGAGTGACCCAAACCCCGAGGAGGCCTGGAAGACAGTCCCGACTCGGCGTCGTAGGCACTCCCCCTGCCTACCTACCCCACCCCCTCAGGTGTCCCTGAGCAACAGGTTTGGGGCCCTGACAGTTGAGGAGGAGGTACCTGAGGAGATGAATGGAGCCCCTCTGCCTCAGAGAAAGCGGAGGCCTAGAGTGAGGCGGTCATCTGCACGCCTTGAGACTGCCTCTGTTAGGCAAGAGAGGAAGGTAGTCGTAGTAGGAGATTCCCTTCTCAGAGGGACAGAAGGGCCTATATGTAGGCCAGACCCTACACGCAGGGAGGTGTGTTGCCTCCCTGGAGCCCGGGTCAGGGATATTACCAGAAGGCTACCAGGCCTGGTAAGATCCACTGACTATTATCCCTTACTGATAGTTCAAGCAGGCAGGGACGCAATCACAAAGTGTAGCCTGCAAGCTGTCAAAAGGGAATTCCGGGACCTGGGGCGCTCTGTTGAGGGGGGGGGGAGCCCAAATAATATTCTGCTCTATCCCCACTTGTGGGAGGAGGGGCTCAGAGCAGGACAGGATAACCCACGAGTTGAATGTGTGGTTAAAAGGCTGGTGCCGGCGCAAGAACTTTGGATTCTTTAACCAAGGGATGGTGTACTCTGCTCCTGGCATGAGTACTGCTAATGGGGCTCACCTGTCCTATAAAGGAAAGCGGATCCTCGCCCAGGAGATAGCAGGGCTCATCGATCGTGCTTTAAACTAGTTAGGAAGGGGGAAGGGGATATTAAGGCGGCTGCCAGGGTTAGGCTTCGGGAGACACAACGGGAGTTGACGGTGGGAAGAGGTAAATACCAACAGCACAGTCGTGGACTTGGGGACGTTTTTCCACGTGAGAGTAGGGAAAATTCTGTGGACTGCCCTGAGTACTCCTCCGTGGAGCCACTTTTGCCAGTCCCCTGTCAGAAATCTCGCTGTGGGCCGTTGAGGATACCTACATCTGCTTCACCACTGAACTGTCTTTACACAAATGCACGTAGCATGGGGAACAAACAAGAAGAACTAGAGATCTTTGTGCGGTCGCAGGGCCATGATCTCATCGCAATCACAGAGACGTGGTGGGACAACCTGGACGACTGGCACACTGTCATGGATGGCTATGTGCTTTTTAGGAAAGACAGGCTAGGGAAGCGAGGTGGAGGAGTTGCTCTTTATGTGAGAGAGCACCTAGAATGTGTTGAGCTCCACCTGGGGAAGGATGAACCTTCTGTCGAGTGTTTGTGGGTTAAAATCAAGGGGCAAACCGGTATGGGGGACATTGTTGTGGGAGTGTGCTATAGGCCCCCTGATCAAGAGGAGCAGGTAGATAACGCATTCCATAAACAGTTAGAAGTAGCCTCAAGTTCCCGGGCACTGATCCTTATGGGGGACTTCAACTACCCAGATATTTGCTGGGCAAGCAATACGGCCAGTCGTATGCAGTCCAGACAATTTCTGCAGTGTGTTGAAGACAATTTCCTGCTACAGATGGTGCAGGAGCCCACAAGGGGAGGGCGGCTGCTGGACCTTGTTTTCACTAACAAGGATGGACTTGTTAGGGAAGTGAAGGTCGGGGGCAGCTTAGGGCAAAGCGACCATGAAATGGTTCAGTTCATGATCCTGGGTGGAAGAAGCAAGCCAAAAAGTAGGATAGCTACCCTGAATTTTGGTAGAGCTAACTTTGATCTCCTCCGCCACTTAATGGGGGCTATCCCGTGGGCTACGCTGTTTGAAGGAATGGGAGCCTGCGAGAGCTGGCTAGCATTCAAACAGCACTTCTTCCAAGCACAGGAACGATGCATCCCTTTGAGGAGGAAATGGGGAAAGAGAGGCAGAAGACCTGCATGGATGAACAGGGAGCTATTGAGCAAACTCAAAGAGAAGCAGAAGATCTATGAATCGTGGAAAAAGGGTCTGAGCACCTGGGAAGAATACAGGAATGTGGTCAGGGCCTGTAGGGATGCAACTAGGAAGGCTAAAGCCCTCTTGGAAATTAAGCTGGCAAGGGACATAAAGGATAATAAAAAGGGGTTTTTTAGACACGTGAACAGTAAGAGGATGTCCAGGGATAATGTAGGTCCCTTGCTGAATAAGGAGGGTGTCCTGGTTACGGGGGATGCTGAGAAAGTGGAGATATTGAATGCCGCCTTTGCTTCGGTCTTCACTTCAAAGGCCCCCCGGGACCCACAGACACTGGATGAGAGTAGGACTGATTGGGAAATGAAGAATTTCCCTCTGGTTCAAGTAGGGGAGGTCCAGGAGTGGCTCAAAGGGATTAATGCACACAAATCCATGGGCCCAGATGGGTTACATCCACGTGTGCTGAGGGAGCTGGCGGAGGTGATTGCTGAGCCGCTCTCTATCATCTTCGACAGGTCTTGGAGGACAGGAGAAGTGCCTGAAGACTGGAGGATAGCCAATGTCACTCCAGTCTTTAAAAAGGGCAAGAAGGAGGAACCTAGTAACTATAGGCCAGTCAGCCTCACCTCTGCCCCTGGAAAGGTAATGGAACAGCTTGTTCTGGATGCCATCTCCAAGCAATTGGAAGAGAAGAAGGTCATGAGGAGTAGTCAGCATGGATTCACTAAGGGGAAATCGTGCTCGACCAACCTCATAGCCTTCTACGATCTCATGACAGGCTGGGTAGATGGACGGAGAGCAGTGGATGTCATCTACCTTGACTTCAGCAAGGCCTTTGATACTGTCTCCCATGACATCCTGATAGCAAAGCTGAGAAAGCATGGGACAGATGAGTGGACAGTGAGGTGGGTTGAGAATTGGCTGTCGGACCGAACCCAGAGGGTTGTGATTCGTGGAGTAGAATCTGACTGGAGGCCTCTTACCAGCGGTGTTCCCCAGGGCTCAGTGTTGGGTCCAGTCCTGTTTAATATCTTCATTGATGATCTTGATGAGGGAATAACATCCACCCTCAGCAAGTACGCCGATGATACAAAGCTGGGAGGAGTGGCTGACACGCAGGAGCACTGCGCTGCCATCCAGAGAGACCTGGACAGGCTGGAGAGCTGGGCAGTGAGAAACCAGATGAAGTTCAACAAAAGCAAGTGTAAAGTCTTGCACCTGGGAAGGAACAACTGTTTGTATCAGTACAGGCTGGGGGATGACCTGCTGGAGAAGAGCTCAGTGGAGAAGGACCTGGGGGTCCTGGTAGATGACAGGTTGGCCATGAGCCAGCAGTGTGCCTCGGTGGCCAAGAGAGCCAATGGGATCCTGGGATGCATCAGGAGGAGTGTAGCCAGCAGGTCAAAGGAGGTGATCCTCCCTCTCTACTCTGCCCTGGTCAGGCCCCACCTGGAGTATTGTGTCCAGTTCTGGGCTCCTTGGTATAAAAAGGACAGGGATCTCCTGGAAAGAGTCCAAAGAAGGGCTACGAAGATGATTAAGGGCCTAGAGCATCTCCCCTATGAGGAAAGGCTGAGTAAGCTGGGACTGTTCAGCCTTGAGAAGAGAAGACTAAGGGGGGACCTAATCAAAGTTTATAATTATCTGAAGCAGGGGATGCAGGGGGAATTGGCCAGCCCCTTTTCAGTGGTCTGTGGGGATAGGACAAGGGGCAATGGCTGCAAGTTGGAGCATAGGAAGTTCCGCACCAACATGCGGAAGAACTTTTTCACAGTGAGGGTGACTGAGCACTGGAATAGGCTGCCCAGGGAGGTGGTGGAGTCTCCTTCACTGGAGATATTCAAGACCCGCCTGGACGCCTATCTGAGCAATATGAGCTAGGGAGCCTGCTTTGGCAGGGGGGTTGGACCCGATGATCTCTCGAGGTCCCTTCCAACCCCTACAATTCTATGATTCTGTGATTCTGTGATTCAGACTTTGATACTGTATGAACAAGACCATTATTGTGTAAACTTGCTTGGATTTGAGGTTTCTGGGGCTTTTACCTGCTCTTTTTTCTGCCTTAATCTATTTGGAGCAGGAAATGTCTGAGGAGGGCCCTTCCTCACCTAGAAGGGAATTCTAGTTTAGTTTTGGGGAAACTGAGAAGTGTTAACCGCTGTTACTCAGTTTCCAAAAACAAAAGGTTCTGGTTTTGAGGTGCCATCTTCATAACCTCTCCTGGGTTAGGAAATTCTGAAAATAAGCTTTTTTTTTGTTTGTTTTGTGCCTCATTTACCCTAATGCACTGGGGCTCTTGCGCTTTCCAGTTTTCTGTGTTGTTCAGGTGGAGATGCTGACTGTGTGGTTATGTTACATTTCAGAGCAGAGGGAGAGGAACTGAAGTGCTTTCTGGAGTGAGAAGCACACCTATCGCATCCTTTGGGCCAACTTACTTTCTTATTTGCCTAAACTCTGGTTTTAACCCCTGGAAGTCGCTTGGCATCATATTTTATGCTCTGGTCAAGCCCATTCTGAAGTACCTCCAGGGATGACATGACTGTATTTGGGAATTCCATCTACTAATCTCAGCAAGGGGAATGCTCATCAGCCTGTGTAAGGATCCTTCTGTACCCCTGAACCTGGCTACAGCAGAGACCCTGACCCTGGTAGCATCACCCATTCATTTTGCTCAGGTCTGCAAAAAAGTCTACAGGAGTCATGGATGACATCAAGAGGGTGGATGGTGACTGAGCAGTCACAGTGGGAAAAAATAAGGGCTGTTGAAGGAAGCTTGAAGAAGTCAGGTTCAAAACCAACAGGATTTGGCAACAAATCCACTGAAGTTGCCAAGGATACAAAAGTTGATGTGGGTGCAGAGCACATACACATGGAAGATGGAGCAGTTGCCAGCCAGCCAGCCAACTTTGGTCTTACGTAGTTCCCTGATATCAAAATAACCTGAAGGTGAGGAGGGTATTGCTGGCTGGTATTTTGTGTGCTCCACCTGTGCTTGCTCTTTTGTTGGTGGGCACTGTGGGAAATGGTACTGGGCTGGAGGGATCCTTGCTATGAGCATGTCCTGCAGGTTTGATGATTACAGTTGAACTGGTTGACCTCTTCCTTCCTTTTAATAAAACCTTTTCTTTCTCTAAGAGCAGATGTGTTTAACATTTTATAATTTTAGAATGAGGTGGTACCAGAGTTAAAGAAGATAAGGAGGTTTGGTTGGGGTTTTTTTCTTCTTTTTTTCTGGAGATGGCTATTTTAAGAACAACTTCCCTATGATGTGTCTTGAAGATGGATACTGGTTTAACAGAAGTTTATTTGCTCCAGTATTGCACTATGGACCACACATTTATACCAGCTGGTTTGAGTCTGGGCTGTACTTCTGTAACTCTGGGGGGTGTAGAAATGGGAGCTGGTGGTGCAGGAGAGTGGGCAGTATGAGCTGCTTGCCTGCCCTTGGGTGGAAGCACAGGAGTAAGACCCCAGCTTTACCTTAAGCTCTGTAGCAAGTGTTCTGAATAGAGCTGTGTGTGTTTAATGTCAGGGGCAAAATCCTGCCTGTCTATAAACTCTGCAGCTGGAACTAGTGCTCTTGTGACACACAGAAATAGCAGTGGATTTTTAACAGGAAGAAAACAGCATATCACAGGTCATGAGTCAGCATTTATGTGCCTACTCCCCGAAAGCTTAAATTCTTTTTTGAATCAAGCTGTGCGGAAGATGGGGCATCCTACGGCGGGCTAAGAGCTAGGGTGCTTGAGGAAGTGCCTGCACTGGGAGTGCTCTCCAGCTGTCTTACAGAACACTCAATCAAGTTTTCAAGGAGTGAAGATGCTTTGGCCTCTGCTTTAGAGCCCATTTGAGCTGCAAACATTTTAACCGTTTAGCTTTAGTGGTGTGCTGTTAACACTTGGCTCTGACTCTCTGTTAGTCTAAGAAGGGATTTAGCTGTGATCTTAGTGTGGAAAGACATCCTGAATTTCTCTCTTTGTCTAGATTTCCTTTCAGATCCTATCTGCAAATCCTAGCAATAGGAGGAGTAAACCCCAGCTTTTTACCATCAGCAGTGCAAACCCAGTATAGGGCGTGGCAGTGAGCTAGATTCTCTTCCAGCTTGTGTGGTGGTACTCAAAAAGAGCTAAAGTAGGACTGCATTCAGTGACTGTGGTTTGGGTTTGGGTAGGGGGAATGAGAAAAGCTTTATTTCTTGTGGTAACAGCGTGAGACAGAAATAGCACGGTTTGATTTATTTTTTTTTCTTTTTTGAGAGGAGGGAGTTGACAGTGCAGTCTGAAATCACTGAAAAATGATAAACACGAAACCTCATGACAGTATCTTTCCTGTGTCAATGTATGTAAATACAACATGGATTTTCTTTGATCTTGTACAGAGAGTGGCTTCTAGTTCACAGTGTTCTTCAGCTGTAATGTGTGGAGATCATCCATCATTACTAAGTGCCTTTAGACCTGTCCATTTCAGGACAAGATAAGGGAGTATCAATTCTCATACCCCGATAATTAAAGCTTTTAGGTAGGCTATGAAAGCATTTCAAAGATGACATTCCCAAAGAAAGAGCTTTTAAAAATGATGTCTGAGAGTATGTAGTCCCTCCCCACTGAGAAGGTAAAGAATACCCCTTTAAAAATGACACACTTTGGCATGATGTGAAGTGTTTGTTTGCACTGGGTGCATCTGTGACTACGGAGATGAAGATAATGAACTCAAGGGTGGAGGGAAGTCTTCCCAAATGAAATTTATGGGGTTTTTTACACAATACATACAAACTAAAGTTGTTAAAATATTTAGAGTTTTCCCCTCAGTTTGGACTAGGAATTGGTTTTGAACAATGAAGTTAATGATTTTTATCACTTCATCACAAAAGAAAGGAAACCACAGCTCAGTGACTGAATTCAACTGGAAGAGTTTGATTTTATTCCTGTCCACAGCGAAGCTTAGGTGACATTGGTCTCTTGCAGGTTGGAGTGAAAAAATATGTTTCCAATTCATTCTATGGAATATTTTAGCATATATCTGTAATTCCAGAATTAAACTTTAGAAAGCACTGGCATGAGCAATATTGAGTGGAAAAGCAAAAATAGTTGGTGAGCCCCAAACGATGCTGTGTAAAACTCGTGTAGAAATAATGCAATCTCGGTGTTGTCCACTAGATGATGCAACTGTACTATAGAGTAATAAGAAATTACAGTATATCTACATGTAATTTACATCCTATTGACAGTGTTTTTAACAGTAAAAAGTGTTATCTTCAGTGATACATCATGTTTGCTGTCAGATAAATAGTAGAAAATGTAGTTTTCTTTCTGCTGGTTTCAAGTGAAATGTGAAGCTTTGTAATCTTTCATCTTCTCTCAGCTTTACTGTATTTTGCCTTAGTTGGAGTTGCTCCTCTCTCAAGTTGAATCATGTTGTTCTCCCCTGAAACTATCACCTGAGACATAACTAATGGTTCAAATCACTTTGTTACATTACCTTAACCCTCTGCAATGGAGAACTGTCTGCTAGTGTGTTTTTTCTTCAGAGATCAGGGGACAGATCCATCTTCTGCACAGATCTCTTTCAATAATTTCCTTTGATGTGGCTGATTGAACTCTGATCAAAAAGTTTCCTCTGCATCAGGCAATTTTGTGGACTCTCTCTTGTGTCTGTTAAGCTGATGCTTGACCCTTTCCTTCGCTGGGGATTTCTTTGCACCCTGTTTCCATGACTTGTGCCTGCTTATTTCTTTTGATGCGTGCTTGTTGCCTTGCTTACTGTCTGAGGGGCTTCTGAAACAGGCAGTGTGTGTCTACACTGCATGTCCTTAGAGCCAGTCTTTCAGACTGCAAAGCTACTGTTTTCTTCCAAAGCCCTCTCTCCTGTCCCCTAGCTCTTTTCCCTTGCCTCCAGTGCTGGACTGTACTGCGAGATGCCAGTCTCGGTGGCACTGGAGTGGATTGGGCTCTAGTGCCAGCCTGTGCACAGCAGGACGCAGGTATTTGAGGTGTGCTTCTCATGCAAGAGTGGTTCTCCTCTTTGCATACAGCTGTACTTGTTCCAAGTCTGAGAGGGCCAGCTCTGTCCAGTGCTTTACCTCTCCATGAGGATGCCAGAGTTGGGCTGGATAAATTGTTAGATGAGTACTGTCCCCCTTGCAGATATATCCAGCAGGCACTGGATGTGCTATTTTAGTACCTCCCTTCTGCTGGGGCTGCTCTGGAAGGAGCTGGCAGTGGCACTTTGGCTCCTTTGACCCTTGGCAGGGAATGACGACTATGGAGAGGACAGAGGGACATTCTCAGCATGAGGCTGGTGCCATGCCTGTCTGTACCACCCTGCCTGGGCCAGCATCCAGAGCCCATATCTCTACCCATAAGAAACCAGCCCTCTTAGCAGCAAGAAAGTGTCAGTGAATTTGTGTATCTTTCCCATGAGATGAGCTTTGCATCGACAGCGATGCTTTGGTGTGGGTGGGCTCGCCTGCACAGGATGTTGGCGAGAGATTAGAAGGGACCATGCCATCCCAAGATGACTCATGCTGCTCTGAACTGTTTCTGGTGAGTACTTAGATGCTGAGCTAGTCAGTCCCTGGCTCAGGAGTGGGAAAACACTGTGTAGGTCATGGGAGACTCCAGAAGGCCTCCTAGGAGTGCAGCAGAGGCTGGGCTGTTGAAGTGAAAGGGGAAGGGTGGACTAGGGCAGGAGGGACAGAGTGGTCCTGCCAGAGAGGGGATGTTTTGTATGCTAAGAAAAGGCACATACCCCTGTTTGGGCTTTCTCTGCCTGTAAGTTCATGTAGATAATTGGGTGGTCCTGCTGCTCTGTCAGAAACGGTGTGGAGGCCAGGGTGGCCATTTCTATGCAGTTTGGGAATGTGGTGGGAAGGTGAGAGGGGTAAGCATAGAGTCTGGGACAGTAATTCTTAGAAAAGTCAAGGCAAGTCCGTATGTGTCTGTGTGTGTCATGCTATGACTAGCCAGTGCTGTCCTAGCTTCATGGGACCAGGACCAGGGTTTGCTTGGCTGCATACCCCTGGTTTGGCATGTTTTCTGCAGTCATAGAGCAGGGGCCTTAGGTTGAAGGATGGGGGAGAAACAAAGCTGTTTGAGCCAGAGCTGCAGTGAAAGAGGGAGCCTTTTACTTGAGCTCGTCCATCCCAGTGTGTCGCTGCTCCACGCTGCCATGCTCAGATGGAAATGAGCATGGAGATTTCTGTCTTGCCAGGTGGGAAATCTCTCAAGTCAGGCCTGTGGTATGGCAGTGTGGTTGGCCTTTCTCTCATGGAAAGACATGCAGTGCATCCCACCATCTTTCACTGGTGGAGTTGTCCGGCTGTATGGGTTAGCAGTTGGAGGATGGGAGCTGCCCAGGCTGGGATGCTCTTGAGCAGGGAACTGTCTGGTGTGGTAGGGAAAGGGTATTGGTGGAATCAGAAAGCAGCAAGCAATCTCCAGATTTCTTCTGGCATTACAAATGGGGTGCTCTCTTGATCACTCCTTTGAGTCTGCCTGCAGGCTCAGACGAGTGTGGATAGGCAGAGAGCTGGTCTTTGAGCATACAGCCCAGAGCATTCACAAAAGCAGTGTACCTGTGGCCTTTGAGGCTGCTCTTTTTATGTTGTATTTGATGGAAATTGGCTAATGTGATAAGAAAATATGGGAAAGGGGAAGGGGATGCTATCATTGTCAGATAAACAGAGAGGTGTTTTCTCATGCATCCAGACTAACATCACAACAGAAAAATTTTGAAACCAACCTTAATCATAACTATATTGAAGACTATGGCAACGATGGGTGCCTGTACAGCTTCAAAGAAGCCCCTGCCAATGAGAATGGGCCTTCCCCTTTTAGATACAGGTAGAAAACCGCTTATGCTTGGCACGAGCCCTGAGTAGTACAGCACATCAGTCTGGTCTGAATATCAGGAAACATAATGTTGTCTCTGTCCCTGGCCACTTCCAGCAAAAACTATGAAAAATACATTCATCCCACGTCAATTTTTATGCTGATTTAATTCTATTTGACTGGAACAGAGTTAAACCTCACCTTTGATATCTGGCCTCAGGGCTTCATGAGACATTCTTATGGTCCACAGCTTGCTGACAGAAATCAGTTGGGTTTTGTGGGTTAAAGCTTTATTTATTTATTTTCCAAGAAAAGAAGAAAGTGCATGGCAATTATAGGTGAGTTACTACAGCCTTGGTAGGAGGATCAGAGAGCACAAATCCTCTTCCAACCTACTCTTTGCACTGGAAGCACTGGGGTGTCACCTGAACTCTTGTACTTGGGGAAAGCTGTGTGACAGCAGCTGGCACAGCTAAAGGTTGTGGTTAGGCTGCCGTATGCCGGGTTATTTACTGAAAGGAGTGTTGTTCAGGTGGAAAAAACAGAATTTGGTCCTTACCCTGGGACTTCCAGAAACCTGAGAGGATCTTTGGTGCAGCCGTGACTGCAGTGTGCCTGACCAGGTGCATCCATGCAACTGAGCAGCACAGCAAAGGCTTTTCATATCCGATGAGACCTGTGTATGTTGCCAGGCAATTGATCTGCCTCCGTGCACAGTCTGGTACATGCCACCTGTACGTGGTCTGGCCACCTGGTCCTTAAAATAAAGCCACACATGCACAATGAAGCCACCCTGTGCATACTTTGGGGGGCTTGTTGGCAAGTGAGTCCCTGCTTTATGCCCCCCTGGTAATAATCAGGGAGCCTGAGGGAGGAGTCCTTTCCTGATGTCTGAAAGAATGTCCCTGCTGAAGTTTTGAGCTGTGACATCAGAAGTGGGTGGAAACTCATATCACAGCATTGATTATTTTTATTGACATATTTTGCGAAATTTGTGGAAGAATCAGCTGGTGTGGATAAACCCCACCTGAAAAAAGAAACAGCACGGGAAAAACAAAGGGTTAAGCAGTCCTAATTTAAAAAAGAAAATGTTTTTGCTAAAGAGAACAGAGAATTATTAAACAAAGAAACCCTAGACCATTGCAAAATGAAGCAGCGTGAAAAATGTTCTCAGTGTACCCACATTCACTGGGTTTTCCCCCCTGCTTTCCTCACTGGTTCAGGATGAAAGCAAGATTTGAATCTAAGTCCGTAACAAGATGCAACTGTTGAATGTCATGCAGGGGGGAAAATGTGAGCGTTACTGGGATAATTCAGAAAACAGCTGCTGCAGCTACGTAGTGTTGTACTAGTTAGGAAAAGACGCTACTCGTCTTGGGAGGAAGAGGCAAATTTCTGGTAACTTGGTGTCCCAGGGGCAACAGGCAACATGGTTGCAATGCTGTGTGAGGCCAGGGCAGGCAGAGGTGGGGATGGGGATACCCCTGGGGGTTTGGGTGAGGTGAGCAGATACCACCATACAAGGACCTGAGACAAACACTCTTGACAGTCTTAGGTAGTAAATGTAAAGCTAAATGGACCACAATCCTGTGTTTAAAAGGAGAAGAGGTCAAAAGAGGACTAATAGTCGGTTATTTGAATCATTCTCTAAACATCTCTTCCAGTCACACAGCTCGAGCTATTTTTACCTGTCTCAATGCTCTCCACGACCGATAAATAATTTAAAAAATATGGTGTACACTGGTTGTTACTGGTTGCAGGTTGCAGCTCGTATGTAAATCAAGTGCCACTGACAGAAAGCTCCACTGTACGGCCTCCTTGCACTCTGACCACTTCCATATTAGAGAATCGTTCTCTCCATTAGAGCACTTATATTATGAAGAATGATGTGGAACAGAGGTACCAGCAACTCCTCCTTTGTTTATAGCTAGAAAATCTCTGACTGCTTAAAAGAACATGAAAACGAGTTTTGTCTTCCTTTCCTATTACTGTCAAACAAACTTCACCTCCGCGCTCGACATCACATGGAATTTGTCACTGGCAGGAAGCGTAAACCCTACCTTGTGAATATATAACTTACAGTCACTTCAGAGGGAGAAAAAAAATCCTTTCATCATGTTCAGTTTTCTTCGCTGTTTTATTTCACTTAAAACATCACTCACTACCAAATGGTATTTGTCAGTAGTAATTGGCAAATGCTGGAGGCGGTTTTCAAGGCTGTCTGAATGGAAAATCTCAAAGCAGTTGTCTGCACTGAAAGAAAATATTACATTTGATCTTTTTATGATTCTTGCAGACATGATGTATGTCTGCATTCCTTAGCCTGAAGAATTCGTGGTGTTTGGGTTTCTTTTCCTTTAAATGACAGGAAGTAACACTTCACCCGTGTTTTGCAGTATTGTCTGAGAATTAACCACAACATAATGGTAATGTACATTTTTTTTATGCTTTACAGAGATTGGTTTTTATTAGCCATTTATTGTGGTTTTGCTTGTTGGCAGGATTCAGATCCTCCGAATGATAACTGTGGCTATTGCATTTCATCTGCGTTTGTATTTAGGCACGGATTTCTCCTGGTGTCTTCTTTCTAAATAATGCCTCCCTCAAAGGCTGCCTTGCCATAAATCAGCTTTCCCCTAATGCAATTGTGCAAGTTTATTGTATTGGTCTTGTCACCTCTGCCCCTGTGCTTTTTGGCCACTAAGACAAAGGATAGATGATAGCATGTTACATCAGCTGTGTGGTTCGAGTCTGCAGAGCTAATTCTGCTGGTGAGTAGTAACTCTCGGATGCCCTAACAACCTCAAACTCTGCTTAAAATTGCCACTGCTGGGCTCCTCAGCGTTTCAAAACCTAATGGCATGTGAAGTGGAAACGATTCCCATCTTTTAATTATTTTAGCTTTGGTTTTATAATAACAAAATGCCCATTGAGGGGTTCTTTTACCTCCAGTGTGGGTGATGGCTGATTCTACAGCATGCTAACTGCCGGTAGCACAGATCAGGCGTGCCAAATGTCCCTCTGTCCCAGAGGTGAGCATGTTGTAACTGGCTGCAGACATACTGCCTTGCACCTAGGAAAGTGACTCATGCCCTGGCCTAGCATTCCCAAGTATCTGAAATCCCAGAGCAATGCCAGAGGTCCCTCAGCCAAGGTGCAAAGTCCTGAGGGCAGCAGTTGCTCTCAAGTAACCCAGATCTCTCCCAGCCACCTGAAGCACAGCAATGTCTTGGTGGCACCATGGTGTCCTCAACAAAAAAAAAACCAACCCAAAAAAGCAAACAAAAAAAGAAAGAGGCAAGTAAACATATGGCTTTCCATGGGATGCTGCTCTGGGGAGGGGGGGAGAGGGAGGGAACTGCCTGGCTCCTTTCTGCTGCTCCCAGACTGGTGAGGGCAATCACTTGGTGCCCTGGCACCTTGTGGGGCTGACTGACTTCTCCCTTCTTGCTGTGAGGAGACACACGCGAGGCTGGCCTCTGCCATCAAGGTCTGTGTGACAGGCAAGGTTCTGTTCTTCTGCCATTTCCTGATGGCTGCTGGACCAGAAAAAAGTAACACCACTTAGAGGTCTTTCTAGAAGAGGCAAAATTCCTGAAAACTTCTTCAGGGAGCACCTTTAAGGGCCTGACGTCTGCCTCTCCCTACACAGGGCTGGCCTGAAAGTGCCAAGATTACATGAAAAAAACCTGTGCTGATTTTTGGTAGTGTCTTGCTTGTATTCTGGTTTCCAGCTGTACTGATCTCAAATTTTCTTTATAATAATCAGAAGAAGCAAAGGAGGATTTTTCCATGCAAGCTACAAGCTTGATTCTGCAGAACGGAGGCTTTGAGGTCTGCAACAAGCCAAACCTGTGGGCAGCTCTGAGATGTAGCATCTTGGTTATATCACCAGAAACAAATGAAATACTAAAATCCTGGCTATCTCCTGGAAGACAACTGTGCTATGTGGCTTGGTTTGCTACAGTTAAACAAAATGCTGTCAGTCATGTAGATGATGCTCTGAGAAACAGTGCTCACAGTACAATATAAACACTAACACACATGTATATACAAACAATTTCCTTTTACATGTCAACACACCCTTAAAAACATAGTATAAACACATGGGAGAGAAATGACAGCTCATTTGCCAGCAGCACTGTGTTTGTTTTATTTTGCACCAGAAATGAATTAAGTTATTTTCCCTCCACAGACGATTGTGGGTTTTGCACTGGTTCCTTGTGGGACTGTTGGCCAGGTGAGGTCAGGTAAGGCTTCTGTGGTTTCAACCTAAGATCTGATTAGCTAAATTAAGTGTTTGGGGGCTGATAGGGGCCCCTCTTGGGGCTGCAAGTGGGCAAAGTCAGCTCACAGGTTGTGAGAGGGGGGTGAAGGCGCTGAGGTTGCGGCTGTTCCTTAAATCATTAGGAAGACTGCTGTGGCTCAGGGGGTGTGGGGATGCCACCCTCCAGCCACGCTGCCTCTACCCGCACCCTTCCACCTGCTCCCCGGGGTGCTGCCACTTCGCTCTCCCAGCTCTGCAGTGCAGATCCCAGCACGCAGAAAGCTGAGCTGCTCCAAACCCAGCAGGGCCATTCCCCTGGCATGTCAAAGCACTGGCTGCTGGGAACCGTGGCTGCAGAGCTGTAGGAAATGGGATTTTGTTAATTCCACGGCCTGTGGCTTAGGGCAGTGTATCACTCGGTGTTTCCTCTGTCTCATCCGGCTGCCACGAAAGCTCACTCTCTCCTGTGTGTAGGATTGGGCAGAATTCAGTAACAAGTAATGGTTTTGTGGCCTGTGACTCGAGCTATTCAGCCACATCTGTTGCGGCTCTGATGGCTGTCACTTTTCCCCACTTCCCAAATTAATGCCACATCAGAGATTCCTAATCTAATAGTGCAATTAGTTAACAAAAACTATACAAGATCATGAACACAGTTGAAGAGAAGCTGTTACAGTCTTCTATCCCCAAAAGTTTTGTGGATATTATCCTGAGGCAGTTACCGTTGTCTTCTTGCAAATCTTGTGTGAGTATTTGGGAATGTTTTGCTTTATTTCTGTCACTGATCAGCAGAAGAATAAGTGCACCAAGACCCTTCATTTTTCTCCTTGCTGTGGACACGTGAAGCAAAGGACTCAGTGATGTGTGTGAGAAATGTTCAGTCTTTTACAAAGAAGTGCCAGACATGTTCACCAGAAGAAGAGCTTGTGGTGCCAGGCCCAGCAGAATAGCTCTGTCTTGTGTCACTGAAGTTCTAACTTCATGCACAATACATGCAGGGTCACATCATCAGTGAAAAAGCATGAGGAATTACAGAGGCCCATGGAGATCTTAGAGGATCCTTCAGACATAGAAGGGCGCAGCAGTGCTGGAACCAAGTAAAGGCTCTGGGTCTAAAACCTGAAGGTTTTGGGGTGTTTCAAGTCAGTCAAGATTCATTAGTCTGGATCCATCTCTAGATGATGACTTGGAAATAGCCTTGTGGCAATGAACGTGATGGTGCTGAAAGGTGTGTCAGAGATGGGAGGAGTGGAGAAAGTGAGAGTGGGAAGGAAGGAAGCAAGCAAGCAAGCAAGCAAGAGCACAGACTGGTTCTCCATACTGAAAAAAATACAGATGTGAGGGTGAGGCATATAGGAAAGGGAAGAATGTATGCAGTGATCACGAGGCTTTCAGACAGTAGTCTTGTTCTTCACATGAATTATCACTTCTGAGTGTGTCATGTACTTTTTCACAGCAGAAGCATTCTGCTGTTATGAGGGATAATATCAGAGTTTGCTGTGTAGCTTTCCCTGGGTGCCAGCTGACGTGCTGTTTTTAAACAGCCTTTTAAATAAAACCTGTAACCTGGGCTGCAATTAATTAATTTGTTATATTTGAAAGCACATTGAAGTTCCAACCAAGATCAAGACTTCTTTGATTGGAGGCAGTCACTAAAAGTTGTTTGTTCTTTAAATCAGTTGCTCTAATTTGTACATAATATTTTAGAGCTTAGAAAATTTCAAATGCATATTTTTACTTGCTTTAGCAATTCTTAGTATGTTTTAATAGCTAAAATATAACTTTTATCATTAAGTATGTGTAATTTAAAAATTATTTTAGAATCCACTTTGAAATGTTCATCTGCCTGTCACAATGCTTACAGCTGAACTCAGATTTAAATACTTTATTGATTGAATTAACTCGTCTTAGCACACCTCCCAGACAGTGTATGTCTGTGCCCTGCAGTGTAGTTTCTGCATTCAGGAACCATGCAGGTCTGCAGAAAGCCATCAGGAACAAAAAAGAAGTGGAGGGTAGAAGTGCTTCCTCCTTTCATAGGACAATTCGTTTATGGCCAGAATGAGCAAAAAGCATTTGTATCTGCCAAATGCACACTGTTTCTGACCTTTTAAGGTTAAATAAATGAATCAGAGTCTTTCTTGCTGAATTCATATCAACTAGTACTGGCTGGCAGCTCAAACTATTTGGGGTTAAATCCAGTTCTATGCCACATAGCAGTTCTTCCACTTACTTTCTATTTCAAGCTATTTGAGTAGGAGCTAAGAGATGCTCAGGCCATGCTTCGGCCCTTTCTTCAGGAAGAGGTTGACTCCACTGTGCATTTGTTCTTCAGCTGAGACACTTTGAAGTTAATGGGATATTTAAATTGGGGGTCTGACTGCCTTCAGGATACTGGTGTTGCCTTGTGACTGCTGGGTCATGGCATATAGAAGTACTGGTTCAGCACTCAGCAGCAGTCAAAAAGGCAGATAGGCTGTTAGAGATCTCTGGGAAAGGGGAAGGGAATGAACAAGCACAGTGTTTTTCAGCCTCTCTGCAACTCATGAGTATACCTCCTTTTAGATAGGAGTGATACAGCATAGTACAGCATCATGTAATGCAATGTAAGTTATTTAACACATGCCTCTCATTATCACTTCTTGAATACAGCAAAACTAGCAAAGGTAAAGAGAAGACCAGAGATTGAAGCGACCCCTGCTGAAAGTAAGTTTAAACATGCCAATTTTTATAAGTTTTGGGAAACAGAGAATGGGATAGTAAAGGGTTATGATTGGAGAGTATAAAATCCTGAATAATATGGGGAAGGCAGATAGGGAAAGATTAAATATTCTTTCTCAAAACACAAGCAGCAGGGGATGCCTAGTGGGATTATAAAGCAAAAAACAAAAGGGAAAAGCTGTTCACAGTAGTGCGTAGATGGTTTATTGAGCTTATTGCTGCAAGATGTGCTGGATGCCAAAAGCAGAAATGATTTCCAAAAGAGTTGAGACAAGGGCAGAGCCAACGGTCTGGATGCAGGCTGGAACAAGATCATCATGCTTGTTCTCTGTCTTATGCTTTGCCCTTGAGCGTCTGTCCTGGCTGATTGTGAGAGACTGGACACCGGCACAAAAGATCTCAGTTCTCATACGGAATTGCTGTTTCTTTCAATGTTTCCATATTCAGAAGCTGCGGGGTGGTAGCCTCACCAGTGTATGCTTTGCTGCTCACTTTCTTCCAGCTCCATAACCACAAAAGGTGCATTATATGCCCGTAAGCCACAAATTTGGCACAGGAGGTGATTTCCCCTTCCCAGATTGATAGTTTGCGTGTTAAACTCTTGTCCAAAGCAGCTGAAAATGCGAGCATGCCATTATATTTTGCAGTCATGGGCCTCACAATAGAGCTAGTTTATCGCAGCTGATTTCTGAAAGATGTCCTTGGGGTTGGGCTAGCGTAGTGCTCGAGGAGCACGTTGGTAGAGAGCAGTAAAGTAACTTGTTTCTGGCTTTGCAGAGGATCAGCTTGAAAGAGAACTCTGACTAGCAAACCGACTTGTTCACAGCAGAATGAAATGAAATGATAAGATAGCTTCCCAGGATGATGGACTAACACTGTGGTGCTGTGATAAACTGGAGAAAGTTAAAAGAGGAGCCTGGAGTTGTTTCCAAGGGCCTGAAAGAGCGGCGCAGAGCCACACGTAAGCAGGTGATAGGGTTGCGGTTTGGAAACCTGCGGTCTCTACCCTTTTTATCTAGACAACTGTACTTGTTAAATTGTACAACTCTCCTGTGCCTGCTCTAAGCTGTCCAACTTTGTGACTTAAGAACAGACTTAAGAATTGCTCAACCTTTTTATTATTAAAGTCTTAAAGAGCCTTTCTTTGGCAAATCCTTTCGGGCTTACAAATTTTATTCAGTCAGGATATGCTTTTAAGGGAAAAGCACTGGCGCTGTAATGGTGTATTTCTCCTTCTTAAACTGCACATAATTTAAAATCCTATGATGTGTAAAAGAGAAATATGACCTGTTTAGTGGATTTCAGTGGCATTTCAGGACCTTAGGATCCCAACAGTCCATCTCAAAACCAAATAGTGTTTTATTTCTGCCTTATAGTTCTCCTCCAGATGTTTTGAGACCTGAATGCAAGCTTTAAAAAATTGTATTAGTAACCTTGGCTCAGTGTGTCTCTTACTCAAATTCTCATCTCTCTATTGAAATTTATTTAGGACAGTAAATACTAACAACTAGTTGGTTTAAGATTCTTTGTGTGTATGGCTTGGATTTGGTGCTTCATCATTAGCTGCAGACAAGCATATTTTTAAGAAGCTCTGGTAAGAGTTGCAGGAAATATAGATGAGATTTAAATGTCAGGTCTCAAGGGAGCAGAGAACTATGCGCAATTGTTTTTAGGTTTTGACTTGTGTGATTCTACTAATGACGTGAATGCTGGTTTTTTTCCTTTTTCTGCTATTTCCAGGATGCCTTTGCAATGAGATGCTTCACTGAAATGAGATTCTCCTTTTTGTGTAGCCCATGCATTATTTTAAGAAGAAACCAAGTGAACTCTCGGGAGCTCATGGCAATGAAGACAGGGTCCCCCTGTTAAACAGGGAACAGGAAAAGCTGACTTCTCCTTGGTCTACCACCATGTACCCTTTATCTGTCTTTTGCCTGGTTACCTGCCTGCGAGAACTGGAGCAAAACCAGTACAGGCCCCTCTGACACTATTTTGACTGCAGGGAGAGCAGAGGCTCTCTGCCCCCAGCAATCTCTGAGGGATTCCCTCTTGATTGTTCATATTTGTTGTTCATTTTGGGGAGGAATAAAAGCACTTGCAACACCTGTTCTGGTGAAGCGATTACTCTGTTGAGTATTTGGTGGTGAGGTATGAATCACAACATTACACAGCGCTGTTTGCTTTCATAAAATATACATGATGCAAGAGGGGTCACATCAGATATTTGCTTATCTTTCAGCTTGTTTGAAGACCAAACCACAGCCATGTTGGGATAAAACAACTGAGGTTAGATAGTGCTAGTAGCATGCTGTTAACTCCTCTGCCAGCTTACCACGAAAACCTCAGCGCTGATACACTTTCAGCAGTGTGTACAGACCAGCAGAGTAATTAGAAAAAAAGCAGCTTACCTTAGTTTGCTCTCACCGAGCGGTGTAAGGGAGCTGCAAGGCTGTGCTGGGAGACAGCAAGAGCTGTAAAGCCACCGCCTTTCCCAGCACGGTCATGCTCCCCAGGGAGGGGAAACATCTTTGGAAAGCACAACAGTTGGGGTTTTCAAAGGTGTGCGAGGTGTGCCCAAAGAAAATCAAATTGTGTTGAGTGCCTGATTGCCTTAGGCACCTTTGAGAATCCAAAGCTAAGGTGATATCATGGCTTATTCTTCCAACATAGGTACAGAGCCAAAGAAATGTCTTAAAGACAAGAATTTTACAACATTTTCCATGTAATAATATTTTTTTATTACGCTTCTGACTGATTTATAGAGGACTCTATCAAGGAAACAAGACGTGGGGTATGTGTAATGACAGCTCCTGCAAACATACCTGAGCTGGTTCAGTGCTGGCTCCAGTGCTGCCAGGAGTGCAGGGAGCAGCCAGCAGCAGTCCTCTGAGAAGTTTGTCAGTTCTCACATGGTTAGAGATGGTGACAATCTCAGGGATTCACAGATGATTAAAACTCCATCTTGCTTAGCTATCTAGTTAATCAGAAGTGGATTTAGCTACCTGGCAGTTGCCTTGATTATGGCTACAACAAGGAACAGACACAACCTTTAACTGCAGTATCAATGTACTTACAGTAAGTTGTGCCAACACAACCTGCTGCATTTTGGTCAGCACTGCCTTGGGCACCATACTGCCTTGCACAAGCTCTTGCAGAGTTAAAATGTACCAGATGAGGGTGGTTGCATTTCATTCCCGTGTTCCATGCACCGAGAGGTCTGCGTGAGTTGCAAAAACACCACCTCGATGTCTCCTGCATTGCCAGGGTGTTTTCACTCTATGACAAAATTTAAGATGAAGTCTGCAGGATTTGGGCACTCTCTGGTTTCAGCTGGTAGCTGGGCACTTCTCTGTCCACAGTGCTTGTCCGCAGTGCAGTTACATTTTTCGTTTATGTACGAACACAGAAAATTTCTGGATGAAACTCTGTAGCTTGATGGAACACAGGCCATTATATTGTATCCTGACTTCGTACCACTGAATGGTGAGACAGACCCCTGTCCAGTAATTGAGAGTCTACTGCAGTTTCGTTTGCCTTAACTCTGCTTACGTCCAGGGTATTTTGGACCTGCTGGTCTTCTGAGCCAGTCACTTCTTGTACCACATATACGATACAATAATCATGGGATAGATACACACAACAGGTCCTAAGATGTGTACAGTGTGGATCTTAGCCAGGTTTCTTAGCATCTTCAAGGGCTCCATTACCATTTTCTGCAGAGTTCATTCTTTCTGTGAGTAGAAGATGCTGTGCTTTTCAGGGTATCATTGAGAGTAGCACTGACCTTGGGGCCTTGAAATGCAAACTTCTTCAGCCTGAGCTAAAAAAACCTGATAAATAAATCCTAGCTCTCGAAGTGGTGGCAGCCAGCCATGTGGCCCACCCACTCTCCAGTGCCGCCAGAGCACCATGCTGAACATGTGAGTCTGGATGAGAAAAAACCACTCTGGCGAGCGCATGCCTCTTCCCATGTTGAGGTTTCCATCTGTTTTCACTCATTCCGAAGGGATGCGGCCAACACTCCTCTTGAATATTTGAAGACTACGGCACACTTCTGCTCTGAAGAGCAAACAACTCTTTGATGATAAGATCTTTGATGACATATCATGGTTTTCTGTGACGAAGGATTATTCATGTCCTGTGCTATCAGGTGCTGCGCATGGGAGAGCTGCTGCCCTGGCTGATAACCTGTTTGCTGGATATGACATGCCAACAGCCCCTTCCTTCCCAATGCGGAGACAGGTGAGCATCCCAGTGCTGATGAAAATGGCAGCAGGTGGCCGGGAAGATGATCAGAACTAAAGGTTCATATGCTGAGACATTAATCATATTTTGGCAAGAGCACTATTCACTTAAAAGGGCAAAGCACATTCTTTTTTTTTTTTCTATTGTAATGTTAAATGTGGAATTTACCACGGCCCTTTCCAAAACAAACACACCCTCCCTTTTGCGTCATATAGATTGTCTGTATCTGCTGCAATATAAAATAGGATAAAGAATTAGCTCAAACAGTCCATGGGTGCAGGGTTAAGAAAGATAGTTGCTGCTCTTCTGCTGAAGTTTTCTTTGAGCTTGATGTACCTCCATAAGCCACTCACTTTGAACATTAGACTCTTATCCCCCAAATAATTCTCCTAGAGTCATTGAAATAGTCTTCTACATCTTCTTCCAGGATAATCTCACTTGTAAACACAGCATTAATCTTTGTACTGATAAGTCAGAGGTACACCTCTCTAATCCAGGTCATCACCTCTTGTCCAAACAAAAAACTTGGCTGCCCCCTTGCCAATCTCCTTATGCATGTCTAGCTGTCAGCAAAACAACACCATTACTGCGAGCATCGCAACAGTATCACAGTAGCATCATTTTGCCTTTCATTCAGTTTATAATCTGCACATTTATATGCAGCCAAACTCCCAACTCCCTGAACAGGAACAACTTCAGTACCTTACCCTGGCTTTAATAGGTCTTCATCTTTTACCCGCGAGCTAAATTACACACCAACCCACCTCGCTATCACTCCTTTGCCTTGCTGCTTACAAATAATTGCATGTGCCCCTTGTGTTTCTTGCCTGCATGTCTCTTTGTTAATACTTCAGCTGAAAACATTTTGGAGAATGGGAGTATATTTTTGTGCTAAGGCTGCACAGTACTGAGCACCTTTGGGTCCTAAGTCCAAGAGAAAAGATTGTGGACACTTGAAAACCAAAATCCACATAAAGTCCATAAAGAGAACTGTGGAGTATTGTCCATTAAACCACAGTATAGGTAACTTTTAACTTGCTGATCTTTTGCAATTATTAAAAAAGGAAAAGTAAAAAGGTTTTTTGTCCTTAATTCAGGTCTCATTTGTGCAAAAAAAAGGTGTTTAGATTGAAGGACTGGGTCTTCTCTGTGTCTGTGTGGACACACTGTTGCCATGAAGTGCTCTGAGGCTTCTTGGCATTACAGCACCCAGTGACACAGGCTATGTCTGAAAAAGAATAACTACTTCAATCTAGAGTGCTTAATAGGTCTCTGAAAGTTTCTGGGAAACAATTTTAAAAAATAAGGTTTCAGGTTGGTTTTCAACCTAAGGCATTTTTCCTCTGTTCCAAGGCACACCTCGGGGAAAAAGGCCACTTGATGCTTTTTCTGATGCTTGTAGCTTACAAGAGATCAGCTTTGTAAAATATCACAACCATTTTTCTCTTGTTATTTGCAAGGCAGACAGCAAAGGCAGATGACTGTGTCAACAAATGTACATACAGCATCCCAACTTGGGCCTCAGCTTACAGTCCGGACAGACATAACTGCTGTGATAGGCACCAACCTTTGCATCCTGTATGATTTATAGTAAACTGGGTTTGGACATTGACTGGTCAATATGTGCCCTTACTCTGGGCCATCACTGAGCTCCTTTATGTGCCTGGTAGCTTTTCTGGGCCCTGTGGCACTGATATCTAGCTATTGAGCTGCTGAAGTACGTAATTTAGACTTTCCAAGTGTCTTCTATCAAGATGCTTTCTGGGTCTGAGGCAGATCAGATATTCCTATAACCTCCTGGGTTCAAGTGACAATAAACTAAGGAACAGCTTATTAAAACATTTCTTGATGCATTCACTGTCGTCAAGCGGAAGAGACAGATACCCAACGAAAATAATGAGCCCCCAAATGAAATTCTGCAAATTCTTATCTTAATTTCAGTCTGTCCCTGCACATCTGCCCTGGTTTCTCCTTTATGCCCTCTTAGCAGAGAACAGTCCTGCTTCCTATCAGCCATGGCCGCTGTCTCCATCCATGTGCTTTACACAATTTCCAGACTTCTTTTCTCCTTTACTCTTATGCTTACACTAGAAGTTGCTTCAAGTCACTGTGGGTTAAAAACTTGGCTGCTGGGCTGGACTGATGCCTCTGGCATTGCTGGTCCTTGACTCCTCTGCCACCCTTTCCTGGACTGAGGTTAGGTCTTACCTCCCAGTTATGAAATGTATGGTGTAAAGTCACACTGAAGGTGGCTTTCAAAAAGAGGCTGTCATGGCTTTCTGTAGGAAGAATGGCACCCATCGTCTGTCACAGTCATTTCCTCAATTCTTCACGTGTGGAAATAGCATAGCCATGGTGCCTTATCAGAGAGCCAGCTTTAAGGCTACAGAGAAAACTTCCTGGAGGTTTGATGACGCTGATTGGACCATTTCTCACATTCATCCAGCAAGTAGGAAAACAACGTTCCTTAGACCACAATCAGCTGCTGTGGATTTCAAAATGCAGCTTCTGCCTGGGCACATAGAAGAGTCCAAAGGAAGGGAGTCCCCTCTTGAGGTTCAGGCAGAGGAAGAAACCACCTGGGTCTATTTTCACTGTTGGGAATGGGTTGTGGTAGCTCAGCAACAAAGGCTGGAAACACAAGAGATAGGACGACTGCCCGCCCGCTTTGTAAACTCAGCGCAGGTGGCTGAAAATAATACCTGAGCAAATATCACCAGTCACTTCTGAAACTTTCATTGTAGGAACATTTGCTGTAGGTGGTTCACACATCTATTGGTGTTTGCTTGGCAAACAACCTGCTTTGGAACAAAAGAGAAAGGCTTCCAAGGAACAATTATGCATTAATTAACCTTACAGATAGTGTTATTGGTGTTACTTTTTCTGCCGTTATGAGCTGTAGTGCTGTTCTCCATTTTAATCTTAACATTAATACTGCTTGAGTAACTTCAGTACTTAAAGCTGGTGAATATTTTGGCCTGGCTGTTTTGGAGACCCCCTTAGTAGCTTGTCCCCAAGACTGCATTTTGCAAGGGAGGAAAAGTTCCACTGATCAGGTAGCAAATTGTGCAGTGTCAGTTCAGCTCCTTGATTCTCTTCCATGGATGTGGGCAACCTTTTAATATTTGTGGTTCTTGGTTTTCCTCTATAAAATCGGAAAACTCCATTGTGCTATCCTTTGAGGACTAATTACCTGTAGAAAGACACGTATCTATTGTGGATGCATATTTCATCCTGTAGGGATGTTTTATTTAAAAAGGGAATTCACATTTGTGCAAGCTGTTTTAAATAAAAATTCATCAATATTAAGTGAAGTGGTCTACAGGGTGGCCTGGAGAAAGCTTTCCATAACTGAAAAATCTGCCATTCAGCCTCACCATTGATCGGGTGGGTGTTTGGAGAAGGAATTATCAGTTTCTCTTTTTTTGTAAAGAAAGGGGCCACAGCCTAATTTTTAGGTTGTTGCATCTCTCCCTGTTAAAGTACAGCCTTGAGTGACCGGGTCTGGAGTTTTGATGTGGGCCTGTCTTACATATTAATCAGCTCAGAGTTTTTAATTAAGATCTTTAGGAAGAAAATTGTTTGCAGCTTGATTTTGAGAGGCCCAACAGCAGTTTCTTTTAACCCTCATAGTTTAGCATAAAAGAGTCTCTTGAATAAGTCTCCCGAATAAGGCTGTGGCTGCTTTACTGTAAAGAAAGAACAGAAAGAAAGATAATTTGAAATGTTCCATGTGGTTCTTTTTGGCAAAAATAAGTCAGACAGGTCAGAATATTTTAAAACTATATAAATTTCAAAATTATATACATTTCCTTGTACTGCCCTGTGAGGTATTGCATTTTTGGGCCTGCCTGAAGTGATAGAGATCCCTGTAGGATTAAACATCCATGTCCCCCTCCCTCCTTGATTCCTACAACAGAAGGAAGATAGGGTCTGTTGTTTAAGTGCCTGTGGCTCTGCCCGGGGTCTGAAGAGACAGGTGTCTTCTTCCTCCTGTACCCACAGCTGGAGCCCTCCAGTACCCCACCATCACACTGGGGCTAAACTGCCCCTCACTCAACTACTGTAGCCAGGGGAGGACATGGTCCAGGGCCCTTGGTACCCAGGTCACAAGTAACGAAAAGGCAAACCTTTCCCTCCTGCTCTGACTAGCGCTGTGTAGTGATATTCCCACCAGATGATGTTCTGCCTTTAAAATAACTTTCTTATGCATCTGCCAAATAGCCAGAGTTTCATGCTCACAGATGTGAAAAGCAAGGGGTTTTTAATAGGAGAAATACAGCTCCCCTGGGGATAATTTCATCTCCGTCAGCTGAAGCTTTGCCCACACCAGTGTTCAGAGATCCTCTTGCTCCCTTTTTTAGATGAAGAAAAATTGGCTCCTCAGGCCCTTTCCCCCAAGGCTGAAAGCACTTGGGACTGCAGGGCTCTTCTCCCCTAACTGATAAATATTTTAAGGTTTGAGTTTCCTCTCAAAAACACATTCGCGGAAGCAAATGTTTTGCTCCCAACCAAGTGGATTTAATTTCTGAGGTGAGCTTTCTACTTTGCTCTGGTACTTGGTACTTCAGGATGAGCCTGAGCCCAAAATGGTGGGCATGGCCCATGATGCTGGCCATCAGCTCCAGCCAAAATCCAAAAGCCTCAGCATGGGGCATACCAGCACATCAGGGAATGTGGGTACTCCAACATCCCGTCACACAAGGATGATGCTGGCAGCAAGGACAATCCTGAGTACCTCCATGGGGTTCTAGGAAGGTGTTGACCACCATAACACTCATTTAATAGAATAAATCCCCAACGACATAGCAAGAAACACTTCTAGTTCCACAGAATTGTGATTTTTAAAAAAAGCATTATTATTATTATTATTATTATTAAATTGTTAAAAATACACTGTGTAGCTTTAATTTATTGGGTAATTAGTGGCCAGATATTTATTCTTAGCATTTATATTTGTCTTGGTTGGTAAAACCGTAGACTGTAATAGTTTATCTTTTTCTTTTAGCATATGTCTCTGTGACTACTGGAAATGGTCATCTTGGTAAAACTCCTTTGTAAAATAAACCTTCCAGGAGTTGTTCAGGAGAGGAGCAGTGTGATTTTTGAGACCATTTCTAGTGGATGTTCCCTTTTCTTTGGAGTCCAAATGTGTATGGACTTCGTTGCACCATCACTTTCTCCTAGAAAATCACATGCTAATAGCTGTGATAAAGGGATTTTTTCAGTTAGATCACTACCTGACCTCATTGTTATGTTTTTCTGATGCTTTTGCTCTTGTTGCCTGATCTACAGCAGCCACCTGTGCAAAGAGGGCTGTGTTTGCCACGATCATGCAGAAGACATCACAGCAAACCCGGGCCTGGGGCCATGCATTGCTTCGGCAGTGGAGATCGGACCTCACCTCTGCAGACCCCGCGTGTCCTTCCTTCCCGAGCTCCCCCCTCCTGGCTTCCTTCAGCTGCAGGTGGGGTTTGTGCTGCTGCATTGTTCCCAAAGTCCTGAGCCCTATTTACCCAGCTGGTGTCAGTTCAGAGAGCTGTTTGGATTGCTCTGTAGAAAGATTTGCCTGAAAGGTTTGCATATTCCAAGAAACCACAGTGATTAAGTACACATGAAAGAAAGCATTATGATGAATAATCAGGACATAATCAATGATACCCTTTTTGCATTATAAATGATGACGCTTATACTCAACAGCTTTTAGGCAGAGCGTGGGTGTGTCAGTTTGAAAAACAGCATATAGCATGACATGAGACCTGTCAACTCTTAAATGAAGTAATTAATGACCTGCTAAGCATGCAGATTTTAAATGTCAGGGGTTTTTTGAAATATCTCAAGAGTAAAAAATTATTTTCCATTTATCATTCTTATTAGTAAAAACTCAGAATAAGAATACACAAGTGCCATGAGAAATAACACCAACTGTTGTGACAAAAATCCTTTTTGCTTTTGCCACTAAAAAAATAAAATCAAACCTCCATCCAAGATCACTCTCACTCTACATCCTCTTCAGTGTATCACTTTGGTGAGAGCTTTATTTTTGTATACATGGACCGGCTATGTCTCAGGACGTTGCCCTTAAGGCCAGACCCAGCTGCTTAAAACTGAGGCTCAAAAGTAAACCACAAATTAATTTGTTCTGCCAAATGTCTGATCCTAATCCTACAATATCTGAGTTTGTGCAACCTTTCTTCCAGGACTTTGGTACCAAAAAAGAGACAGGTTTCAGTTTTAAAGGAAGTTCATCAGTTTTTAGGTCAAGTCTTGTAGGGAAACAAGCGTCCTTGCCCTGCTCCTGGCTGCACCTTGCTCTGCTAGCTGTGGCTCATCAACCATTGCAATTTTTAATAACTTTGTGTTTTGGCAACAATGCATACAAGATGCAAAATAGACACATTCTTCTCTACAGACGACCTTCTTCTACCTCATGGATTAAACAAGGTTTTTAGCAAAACTCTACATTATGGGCTGTGGTGCTTGTATCCAGTGCTGCAAGATGGTGGTGTGAGAGCTACTCACCCCAGACACGCTCAGGGGCTGTTTGCCAACTCAAACTTCCATCTGTTGATACAACTGACTTTCTAGTGTGCACCCCTTTCAAGATGAATCTCTCTGAGCATAACCCAAATGTCTCTAAAGCTTGTCTCTTGGTCTTTTTTCAGCAGATGTTAACAAAGTCTTCCTCCTTTTCAGATGCGGTACCCTTCTGCCATGCTTTGGAGATTGCTTTGTTGGGTGTTGGATAGATAGTGTGGAGTTGTGGGCGTCAGCTCAGCCTGTACACTTACATTTGGCCTAAAACAACCACATGAACCATTTTTGACAATTTATTAGCATTAGCTGTCTGATGTCTGGCTGTTTACAACATGTCTCATTCTTATGAGACAGTTCTCTGCAAACCTTATTGCCCATTTTGGATGAGTCCTTGTTCAGGTGACTGTTCTGTTTGTGTCATTTGATAATAACAGATGCTTCATCTGGTGTATGCATGTCCTTTCCTTGGGCAGACTGTACAATAGGGAGATCTCAGAGACTCGTTGCATAAGCTGTGTGTGGCACTGCCTGGGTGGGTGTAGTATAAAGACCTCATCCAATGCTGATTTACAGTGCCTGGGGTTATAACTATTGACCTTGAATGAATTCTTCCATCACCTAAACCAGCCTCTAGTTAGACCTTGTTTCACTGAGCATTACAGTCCTTCCTTCTCTCTGATTTTTTTTCGATATAGTCTTTTTCACATCTTCCAGCTTTATTTGTTTCACCTTTCCTTGCCTTTCTCTGATCTTCCATCCTATTTGGGTCCTCATTATTCAGCCTATTCTATCCATGGATTCTTAATGCTTTCAGCGCTCCTTTTCCCTTTCCGTCTGCCAGTTTTCCCTCTGTTCTTTAAGCTCCGTTGCAGTTTTCCCCCACATCCCCTCAGTAGTGTGGACATCGCAATCTTCAGGGTCTTTCTGCTTTGGTAGGCAGACCCCTGATGCTGTACATCCCCTCTCATAGGGTACCGAGGCTGCATGTCTCTGCCAACGTGGGGACACATATGGTTCCTGCCTTGCTAACACCATTAGAAAGCAGGGTGGGGTGGGGGGAGCTGCAATCTTGCGGCACCTGTGAAGGGAGGAAGGATGCAAGTGGGACCCAGAGAGCCTGAATTGACCCATGAGAGCACATGGCAGGTGTGCAAGTGCACCTTCCAGATGCACTGCTCACGTCGATGACTGTAGCCAGTAGCTTCTTTGTCTGAATGTATGGCTAAACCCCCACCCTGTCCCCAAAGAAAGTAAAAAGCTAGGTACCAAGTGACCTGTAACTGTTCTTGTAAATTAAGAAGGTTTCTGAGGCCTGAAATAAACACATGGGATACTTCCAAATTGGGGTTAACGTATCAGTGGCAGCATATACAGAGACTTTCATTGTCTGCCTCAAACAACAATATGAATTTGTGTTTTGGTACAGTAAATCTTACCTTTTATCTGTTTTTGAATCCTGAATGTTTAAAATAAACAAGGCAAAGAAAAGGTACATTTTAATCTCTCTAACGACAGCTGGAATATAGTGAAGCTCAAGAGATTATAATTTAACAAAGAGTATTTCCTAGGTTCTATCTTAAGATTGTGTTTACCCTGTGCATGCATGATGAAATCTCATTTAGATGCTTTAATAAATGAAAAGAAAGAAAAAACATGCTGATATGGTGTTCAGAGTGCTTCATGCCAGGAATCATAACCACTGAAAACTAACTTTAACCCTTATATAAAAATCAAAATGTCCCATTTTGTTCAGATACCTGTCTTGCAATGCTCACGCGACAAATAAGAGCAGCTTTACCAACTCATTGTAATAGGATTTCCATAACGAGTAACACCCACATCTTGCAAGACTAGATGTGTATTTTTCTCTCAGGGAAGAAGGAGGTGATGCAGGTGTCCTTCCTTTGTCTTCTTCCATAAGTGCTGCCCGGGCAGCTGACAGGACAGTGTGTCTAACGGGGCGCCTCTGACGGCGTGCTTTTATTGCCAGCACGGCAGCCAGTTTGTTAGTTCGAGCCATACAGGAGAAAGAGGCATCAGCAATAAAATAAACTACAAAAAATACGAAAGCAGGGGTGTCATAGGCAAGATAAGATTTGAGAAATATATTTCAGGGGGTCCGGTGAAGGCTGCTCATTGTGGAAACACATGAATCTTCAGCTATGCCAGTGCACAGTATTAATGCAGTCTGGATTCCTGTCAGCTACAGACCGATCCAAAGCTCCACTGAGATGAATAATTCCTACAAATTTCAGCGGGCCTCATATCAGAATCCATATATCTGCACACAAATAGGCGGGTGTGTGCCTTACACAGCAGAGAGCAAAAACTAATTTCCCTGGGTGTTGGAAGACAGGTTATAGCACACAAGTGTGTGAGCCAGAAGGCTGTCAGCTCCAGCCAGTGTGTTACGACCAGCTCCTCCAGTTCATAGCTCTATATGTTAGCAAATGTTGCCTTTTATCTAGTTACTATGTGTGCTGGAGATCCTTATCAGGCTAAGAAGATAGTGTTTTTTAAAATATCATAATTTTCATTGTTAACCCCCAGCAATCTCCATTCTTGTGTCAATATAGGTGGTAAGCTGGTGGATACATCTAACTTTTTGGGTTTTATTTTATTCCTTTTTTTGTTACTTCCTCTGACACTTTTACTTCAGTTTATATATCTTCTTGCAATTGCAATTTGGAAAATAATCCTCCAACGGAGCGTACGTTATAATTTAAAATAAAAAGGTTTTTCTGTTACAATGCCACTCATTTCAGCCATGTACAGTCATGAAAGACCAAACACACCATTGTCTTCTTGCTTTGAACGGGCTTTGCCTGCAGCCCAGAGCCACTCTCCTGTCCCCCTTTTCAGATGCAAAATCTGTTTTCCAGTGTCCTGCAAATAATTCAGTTTATCTAATATGATGCAAGATAAAATGGACTTCAGGCCTTCCTTTTGATAGCTATGCTAACACTGCGTAATGAACATCTGGGAAAGCCAGGATGCTTCTTTCTAAAGCTTCTGAAATTCTTGCGTCATCATGTGCAGGTACCAGCATGGATGTCTGCATTGGTATTAATACCACATTGCCCTCATGAAGAGGCAGTGTTTGAGACTTCAGTTTATTTAATACTTCCCAAAATCCCAGCCTGGAGCCTTTAGTTGAACACAGTTCTCTTGTGTTTCTTTGCCCTCTATTCAACGTAAATATCTATGGCTTTTCTCAACTATTCAGGTTCAAGTTTGTTTTCTCATGTTAAAACATAGACAAGTCAACAGTGAAGTCCTCTTCATGATCCTGGTTCTGTCCAAAGCTGACAGGGCCCTTCTCATTGGCATATATGTTTCTTATTTCTTTAGGAAGTGTAGGGGCCAAGCACTGAGATCTGAATGTACTTGCATGAAAGATTATTTTAGTTTAGTGGAGCTTCATGATTTTCTCTTGCTCAATGTTTGCAAATTAAACAGCAAACCGTTCTGGAAATGTGTCTTAGCAATTGGAGAATTCAGCAGGAATTCTGTACTGTGCTATGCTCTGCTGGCCTAGCCTAGCCTGATACTTCTCCACATATTTTTTCATGTATTTAATTGCACAGCTATGCTCTTCTGACTCATTCTGGTTTCATTTGCAGAGTGCTGCTCTGTGGCAATGATTCGGCTCTGTACTGACCGAGGAATCCTGTACTGGTTTCTGTGTCCAACCTGATCTCTAAGTAACAGGTTGGGCTGGAAGCTCCCAAGGTTCTTCCAACCTGAGTTATTCAAGGAGGTTTGCCTTTCCCCCCGCCCCAGCAGTATCTCAGCAGAACATACTTCACAATATAATTAGCTGTAAAACGTGGCAACAATAGCAAGCAAATCTTTATCCTGTTGTAGGCTTACAGGAGGACGTGGCAGCTACCTAGGCTGTCTGATCAATTGTTCCAAAAATGGCTGAACTTTGAGGAAGAACTGGTGATTTTTACACAGTGGACTCCCCTTGCTCTTTGGTGAGGAAAGAATGAAATAAAATATATCTTTCATTGCCAGCCTTGTCAATGACATGTCAGGCTGTAACCACAGTGGTATAATAACTGGAACATCATGGGCTGAGTCTCTGCTGAGCTCATTTAGAGCATATTTAGGGCCTGTCACTCCCCAGTGACAGTACCAAGAGGATCTGAGGGACACTAGCTTTCTAGCTTTGTCACCTAGCTGAGATCTGACTCTTTGCTGCAATGCAGGGATCAATGTTTTCTGAAAAATAATGCTCTTGAGTGGCTCCCAAATGTTGGTGAGAACATCCTGTTACCCCTTTTTGGACTCAAGCATTTGGGAACTAGTTTGGGCCCTACCAGGTGTTTTCCATTAGAAACTGAGGCTTGAATCAATGTCTTATGACTCTGAATAAATTAGGAGTAGCATCTTTGCAACAGATTCAAGGCTGTTCTGACAATGCCCGCCTTAAAAACTCACTCTCAGCTATTTCTCTGCACCATCCTGCCACAGTCGCAGTGCTCGGTGTTTTCTTGTTGCTGCCTTTGCTAGATTTTCTGACTTTTTCTGCTATTACTTCCTTGAAATTCTTTGCAAAAGAACAAAAACAAAGCCCAGCTCCACTGATGAGTGGCCTAACCTGTCCTTTTTCTATATCAAAACCAAATGCCTTTACGCCAGATGGTTTCTACTCGGGACTAGCTCTATGCTGATGCTTTGATCAACAGTGGGTGTTCTCACTCTTTTAGTGGTCTGCTTCTGTAAAAGAGCTTGATACCTTCTCTACATACCTCTGTATCAAACCTGGACATTAATTACACTTATCACTGATTTAATCTATAACACCATTTTTTGGCATGTCATGAATTTAAAACAGAGTACATTTTCTCTTGTACTAATTGCTGGTTTTAATGTACAAATTGCTGGTGAGCAGTTTCATATCAATATTTCATACAGGCCAAATCCTGAGCCTGTTTTTGCAGACATACCAGGGCTGTGGTTGCCTGCACTGCCGTCAGGGTAAGGGTTGTGCAAGAGTGCACCTCTTGAACCATCAAACTGTCTGGAGAAGGCTGTGCAATGCAGTTACATGTGTGAATGGAAATGCAGTCACCTAAGGGGCTTTGTCAGAAAGTCAGTATTCCAGAAAAAAGCGTATCTCTATGTTTGTGCCCTCTAACTCTCAGTTTTGTTGTCTGAGGAAGAAGAAAATATTCTCCAGAGGGCGGCTGAGATGATGCGACTGCAGACTGGCCGGTGTGGTGGTGGGGTGGGAGCTCTGACCAGAGCGATGGGAGCAGCTGCTCACGTTGATTAGTTTTGATTTCCAGACTGGATGTGAATAGGTTTTGATGCCCAGGCTGGTGGTGCTGTGGGCTCCATTTCGGTGACTTCAAAGTTTGTCAGCTGAAACGTTTTTTCACTGTTGTTTAGGTGAACTACAAATGTAGCTCACCATCTGTGTGATGGGCATTGGTTAACAAAACAGGAGACTATTGCAGTAATGCTGGAGCAGTGGGTTTTCTACAACAACTCAGTTTGCTGAAATGATTCTGTTTTGCATCTGCTGTGAGCTGCAGTAATCCTAGTGTGGAAAACAATGCAACACCCTTGAAAATCAAATGAGGCCTCTTTCTTCTGAAGATGACAGTTGAGTCTATATTTTTTTATGATGATGTCTTTTAAGGCTGCTAAATTGTTGTCTAATCCTTACCTCAGGGCTAAAAGCCTTTCAAGAGAACAAACACATGTAATATCAAAAAGGAAAGGTCTGTACTGCACACTCTCCAAAGCAGCTTGTGTGCAGATAACTCCTCAGAGGTTGCATTCAGATGAGCAAATGTGACAGAAGTGCATTCAGTAATAACAATATCCTCAATCAAAGGCATCAGCTGCACTCATATGCACTAAGCCTGACTTCTGAAGTCTTTGAAAGAACGAAAATTAGCACATGTGAATGCGGCCCAGCATTTGCAAGGAGTTTTGTGAATATCCCCATGTTATCAGAAAAGCATCTGTCTGGGAGAATTTGAGATGTTTCAACTTCCTGTCCCCCAGAATTACAATAATTAACTCTGTTTTTTTTCTTTTCTACATGCTTAGATTATATAATTTTGTGACAGTTATATAATTTAATAAGTAGATTAACAGAGATTGCATCTCATATACATGGTAATAGATTCATAGATCTCAGATACTTCTTTTACCTGAATTTTTAATTTTACCTTTTTTTTTTTTTTTTGGATGCTTCTTATAGTGAACTACCCAGAGGAATCTTCCTGCTCTTCAAAACTGAAGCTTCATCTGTTCTGGCAGACTAGTCAGCCTTTGGTTTTGAGTAACCTCTGGGCAAAATCATAACAGAAATGCCTCAGGATAACTTCCTTCACATATTTAGAAATTTCTGGAAACCAGGGGAAGTTGGATCCCTCATCAGATATGCAAAGATGTGCAGAAGCAACCTCTGAGGCTCTCTTGCAAGGTTGGACATCAAGTCAGCAGTATCAACTGGGATATCCAAGCAGAGAGTGTACATGAAAGGACTGGCAGAGTTGGGAGAAGGCACTTGGAAAGGATGGGTAGAGCCTCTGGTGCACGTCATTGTGCTGTCAAGGCCACATGGTCCCACAGCAACCACTCCTTCAGATCTCCATCAAGGGCCCTCCACCCACATACGTGGAGGATGGCCCCACGTAGGGCCACTTCTGCAAGTGCTTTGATTCGATCAGAGGCTTGGTTGCTGTCAAAAGAGCAGCAGTCTTGTGTTTTCCTTGCCACAGGCTGTACCTCATGAAGAGTATGACATGGGATGTCTGCTGTGGAATGAGGGGTTGTGTGTGTACAAAAGGTGACCTGGTCCCTTGGACAGGGATTGCAGGCAGAAATACAAGCTGTCCCTCCAGGATTAGGTGAGCAGACTCCAAACCTGAAGTTGTACTTGGTGTATAGCTGGTCTACTGCATCCCCTGACTGTCTCTAAGTGAGGAGTTCCTGGTGCAGGCACTCCTGAATGTGGATGCAGATTTTCTTTCTGATAGGTCCTGAAATGTTCACCGGAAAGTTACTGTCTTGGTGAGCATTTTTTCCAGTAACAGTATTTATGAGAACTGTGTTCAAAAGGTCATAGGAAATGAATTTAAACAGTCAAATGAATTTTCATGGGAACTTTCTGTTTCATTCACTCAGAATTAAAAAGATCAATAATTATTTAATGAGGCTCTGCTCCTTCTGGCCGGTGTTGTGAGAGTCATTCATATAATTTCTCTCCTAAATAAATGTACAACTCTTCCAAAGCAGGCTCCTACCAGGACGCTTGCCATGGTTGTACTGTGGCGAAATCAGCTTGTCTTTTAGTATCTTTGCACAGAAACATGACCAACAAATTAATTACCATGCAGGGAGGAAGCAGAAATTCACCAGTGAAAGAAAGCAAAACGAGCAGAACATTCGCCATGTTAGGAAACTGCCTTGCCTAGCACATTTGAATCCAACCCCCACATCTAATTTTTTTTCATACAAAAAAGCCACAAGCTCCCCTCAAGATCCTTATTGTGTGCCTTTGCCTGTCCATCATTCTGAATCGCTCAACTCCAAACGTTCTTCCTGCCCTGCTTTTTGGGGCTGATTTGACAGGAAAAAAGGCAGAGGAAAAGCCAATCAGACAAAGTTTCTAAGCACAAATAAGAAGCAGTTGTACGTGGGGATGTTTGCACCTGATGTGGAGGCTTGGGAAGAGGATTAGAAATTTGTATTACCCAGAGAAAGCTTTGACTTGATGGGGTAAAGCAGTGTCAGGGGCCTTTTACGTATTTTGGGGGCTGAACTGTGTTTGTGGTCAGACTTTCAACATCCATGAGTGCAATGGGGCAGTCAAGCCAGAAGCAAGAATTTGTCAGATGCTGGCAGGAGATACTCCCAGTTCATCTCCCTTCTCACCTGGTCTGGCTTCGTCCTGTGATTTTTACAGTTCAGTCTTCCCCAGAGGACTCGCTGCCTGTGTTTGTGTTCCTTCTGGGAGAGCCATCTTCAAAAGGTTATTAAAAATGGCTGTCCCCTCCCAAACTAGGCATTCTTATTCTGAGCTATGAGTTGTATACATGAGGTGGCATTCAAGAAGGAGTATTTTTGCTTTAAATTTGCATCCCATCTTAGTTGAGATTAATTTTTGAAAGTCAACAAGGTCTAAGGTTTGTGGGTGTGTAACACAGTCAGAATCAGGCCCCAGAGACTTCTATCTGAAATTGCTGACGTACATGGCCACAAATTTACCACTTTTGTCTTTTTGTTGGTAATTTGTTTACCCAAGGATTTGCACATTTTTTTCCCCACGGGTCTTTGATAAAGTTAATATGGGAAACAGCTGGTCAGTGGAACTGGTTAAAAAAAGCAGAAGAAATTTTTCTGCCTTCATTTACATTTTCCATCAAATAAAGGCAATATTAAGGAAGTAAAAAAAAAAGAAAGAAAAGGAAAAAAAAGAAGAAAAAAGAAAAACAGAAAGAGTTCTGCTGCTTGCATATAACCCCAGCACCCATGGAGTCAGGGTAACCACCATCTGTTAAACATATTGCTTAGAACATCTTATTGCCTATTTTTTTAATAGGGTATATATTAAATTCTGAGCTCCTAAATACTGATACAGCATAATTCTCAGCCCATATCACGGAGATCTCAATGGTTCTACACCAGAACTGCTGCTTAAAAGCAGGGCATGATACACAGACGTGTTATCAATGTAGCCTCAAGCTCCGTTAACCTCGCATCCTTTTTTTGGCGCACCCGGTCGTGTGGGATTTGGGAAGCTTTTTGTTTTTAAGGGAGAGAGGTTTTAAACCCGGTCCATTTTAAGCAGGAATGCATTTATTTGTCGTTAGGACAAAACCTCGATGAAGTGAGAGCATAAACCCGGCTTTTTAACTTACCTTCAGCCTCAGATCCAGGCTCAAGTGCGTCCGTGTCGGAGCCCGTTCCTAGCATCTTCCTGCACTGGCCGGGTCTGGTCACTAGATGCTGCTCGGTATCTATGTCAGCAGCCGTTTCGGACGGTTTAAGTGGAGGGCTCGGCAGGTTTAGGAGACCGTTACTATCTGTAACGGCCCAAAGAGTTATCTCACTCCGCTTACAAAAGTTATCAATAAAATAACCCCCTCTCCCCTCATGTCGCGGTAAAGCTGAGTCCGCCTCTATTAATGGGCTCTGCTGAGCAAAGCAGATTTCCCCCTGGCCCAAAACCCTAATTTCAATTTTAACAGCAGCTGTCTTGGGAAATGCTATTTGCCCTGTAGAAACAAGGATTTAGGCAAACAGCCCTTGTTGCTGAGGTCCTGACCGTGATCCGTGAGGAACAGTGGGCACGACCTTACTCTGGCTCTGCAATGTGACCAAGGGACCTCTCGCCTCCCCCCGGGCTGCCAGAGAGTCATTTATTCCCCCCGAGACCTTTCTCCTCAGCAGCTTCCCAAGTAAAACATAAGTTTAATATTCCCAGTGTGTGAGTGCTTCCCAGTACTGCTAGATAAAAGCAGCCATACTTAAAGATATATAAAGTGGATGTACAGAATTTTCTCTTCAAATGCTGGTCGGTCACTACTCTTTTAGAAAAGGGATTTTGCAAGAATATAGCAGTTGTCTGGGTATCAGGAGGACTTTGGGCTAGTGAGTTGTGGTTACACAAGGGGGATGGGCTAGTTACCCTCTTTCGTCTGACTAGTCCTTAGGAAAGGCTGTTCTCTGCGTTGGAGTCAGTGGTGGAGAGAATATTCAGGTATTCCCTGAGGAAAAGTGCTCCTTAAACCTTAGTAAAAATTTAAGCAAAGCTTAGTCCTTCAAGAGGTAACTCCCATGCCATTGGACTTATATATGACAAACAGGTTTGGTTTTTTTTAATTGCTGAGGCATGCCCTTTTCCTCTATCAACAGCCTGTGACAACAAGGGGCAGGTACTGAAACCAGTGGAGTACTGCAGTACAATAATTAGTCAACAGAGCTGTGCAAAAGTAAATTTTATTTCAGCCAAAAAGATGAATTCTTAACTTTAAACTTAATTACCAATTGGAGATGAAAACATGCAATTTCAGGAAGAACAACACAACAGTTTAAAAAATTAGGTGTGGAGTAAAGAATTTATGTAAGCGATTTGGGATTAAAAATAGGAACAAAGACTTACCAGTTAAAATGCCCACATGATTTGCTTACATGTACTTAAATGTTTTCTGTCAGAAACAGTGATATTTTTCATAATGTGTATATTCGCTCTGGGTTGAAATCCTCCAGCCAAACTTTGGCTGCCTCAAGGTTCAGGGCTTAATCGAAGCCAGCAGTTCTGCCTCCCTGGCTCTAGCAAACATGATTCATCCCATCCTAGGAGAGGTGACTAAGATGGGCAGGATGAATTCACCTGGGCACATGCCTGTCTCTGTTGATTATAGAGGAAGCCCAAATGGCTGGCTTGCTAAATGCTTAACTTCTGGAAGACTGAAATTAGTTGAAGTGAGGCTGAGGCTTTCTATAAGAAATGCCAAAGGATGTTAGTTAGTGCTTTTCTTTCATTCTTACATGTTGAAAATATTTAATTTCTTTTTCTTTTTGAGCATATTTCCTAAACCAAGAAATACCTGAGTGGTCATTTTCTCTCAGGGGTGAGGGAAAGGAGAGAAGAAAAGGAATAAGTATCTCCAACCAGGGCAAATCATGATAGGCAGCAGGGAACTTAGGAAAAAAAAAATAAGGAAAAGAGACTCAAAGGAAACCTTGAGAAGAAGAAGAAAATACCCAGAATATATCTGAAAAATTTGAATGAAACACACTTTTTCAATTAAGTTTTATCTGTCTGATGAATAACAGGTTCTCTTTCTCAAAACCACCTATTGTCAGGAAAAGCTTGCTGAACTGAGCTATTTGAATCTTATAGCTTATCACTATTCTTTACCTTAGACATGTAATTTCTCTCTTCTTTCATGCACTGCAAAGAGAATTTATTTGGATCAGGCTGAAAGGCAAGAAAAATCTGAAACCACGTTCTGATTTTTTAAAACTTTTTTCTTTTAAGCTCGTGATGTACAGAAGTGCCAAAGACAGGTAGACTAGGAAAAAAGTATATATTGTAGGGCTGGTAATGACAACCAGTCCGTAGGATTGTTAATCCCAACATTCAAAGGCCTGTGATCTCCTCCCCAGGATTTGATAGCGCACGCTCACGTTGCTCTCCTTTTCTCAGGGGTCTGTAAGCAACTGTCGTTCGCACCCTCCAGGGAATCTCAGGCTCTCTTGTAATTGAGCCTGAGACCATATTTAGCAAAAGGTCCCCTAAAAAAATAACTACTCCTGGATTTAATCTGGGGTGCAACTCTTTCTCTCCCATTGCTGGGAGAATGGAACACAATACAGACGGGTACTTGTTTTTAGCCTGTATGTAATCTGTGGGCTTCTGGTCTTTATTTAAGAAGTCTGCTTAAAGGTAACAGAATCCATCAAGCACAAACAACTGAAAAACATTTGCTTGTGACGCTTATATACTAGTGAGCAAAGTAAGGAAACATTTTCTTTCTTATTTCATCTTCCTCCAAGCCAATAAAGGCCTATAAAGGCTGGGTTTATTATGGATTTCTATAGTTTTTAAATACATTAGTCATCAGTAGGGTGCGTGGCGTTTTGCAAAGATGATGTTGCTTTTTTTTCTTTTGCAAGTGAAGTGTGTGAGGCACAGAGAAGCAAACTGTGACTCGCCAAGCGCTGCAAAAGTCATTCTGCACCTCACAGATGTGATACTGCCTCTCTTTGAGGACAGTTTTAATTCAAAACGGGCAAAACTGGCTAACCTAAGCTCCCCTCTGGGTTTCAGTGCCCAGGTTGCCTTGGCCAGGAGGGGAGGCAAGCATTCAGCACAGGGTTAGTGTCTTTTAGGGATGTGGGTGCCTGCCGGCAGCCTGGCCCGTGGTCATGCCGGCTGCTGGACCATGGGAGTCTGTGGTGTGGGAAGAGGCCGCACCCCAGGGAGCCATCCTGCTCCTTCCTGCTGCAACACCAGCGCTTTTCTACTTTCTCCTCTGCCCAGGCTCCCCACATGCCTGGTCACTCCTGGTGCTCCTTCTCTGGCTCTGCCTGAACCTTTCCTAGGATGGATGGGAGGGCTGGGAAATTCACCCCAGGAAAGTGTCAAAATTTTCACTTGGTTGCCCTGTCACTGTCCCCTGCCCACATTTCCAGATCTCACGTTTCCCTGCCTCTGAGCATGGGGCAAAAGAGCTGAGCAGCTCAGGTAGGTGGTGCTGCTGGAGGCCTCTGCAGTCACTGGTGCCTGTTTGCAGAGCCTCATCATTTCCCCCAGTAAGTCTGACAGGTTGCCTGCTCTTCCCTTCGTGGGTCTGCTTCCCAAAACTGCTGAGCATAACATTTTTTTTCCCTTGGCCTCCTGACTCTTCAAAGAACCCACATTTGAGAAGCTGCTCTTCAGTGATGGGTATGTCCATGTGGTATTTATACTGCACTTTTTCTTTTCTTTTTTTTTTTTTAAATTCAAAGAAAAAGAAGGGAAAAAGTAAACTTCCATTTCTAACTAAATTTTGCATGTATGGAGAGAAGTCTGCAGATTCAAATGTGTTAAGTATCCACACAGTTAACAACATGTCACTTCGTGAGAGAATTTTCATAATTAATGAACTAGTTCAATTTGCTCTGCCGCTTGACTTTGATTAATACATTTTTGAGTGTTCCCACTGGGACTCTGTCCAGTTTGTTTAGTAAGCTCTTATGTCTATATCCAGTTCATGTGTATGGATCAAAGTGTTGGCACCAAATGCTGGCACTATTAGGTTATGGTACAGCCATTCTGACTCCACTTAAAAAGAAGATAGCAATATATCTTAAATCAAGTTCTTTGTGACTCATTTAAAACAAAAACAAAAAAAAAAAGAGGAAAGAAATTTCACACCGTATTGTGTGGAAATGCTGTGATTTAAAAGTTCATCTCACGCAAGCTTTGCCAATTAAATAGTTATTTATCAATCCAGACAGTAATTGTGCAGACCCAAACCGGCAATTTGTTCAATATTAAGCACTGAGCTGCAAAACTTCCATAATTAACAGACCTAATGAACGTTACCCTTTTTGCCCAGCTGCCGCGACAGTGTTGCACGCTTATCTCACAGTTACGCTTTGGAAGTCGTTCCCCCCACCCCAGCACCCTGCACAGCACAAAAATATGCACCACGTTTTAGAAAGGGGTCGAAGCCTCAAGGTGTGAGGTTCAAAGCACGAGGAGGATGGGCTCCATGGCATGCACTGCTCGGGACAGGGGCTGCAGCAGGGATGCAGGGGACTGCCCTGTGTCCCCAAGGGGGGTCATTGGAAGGGGGTGGCTGCCCTGTCCGGCTGCCCCTGGGTGCTTCCGCAGCCCCTTCCCTCTGCAGCTGTCCCCTGGCCCCCACTGGGCAGCTTCCCTGGCCAGCTGGGGCGGAGGGGCTCTCATTTCACATCCGCCTGAACTGGACAGTCTGATGAAGGAGAATTAACTCGTTGCTTTAGGGTATTAATTCACCCTGTGCTTGGTCGAGCTACGAACAACCTGTTTCTGACAGGAGCAGTATTTAGCATCGGTACGATCCCAACAGGGTGTGAAGGGGGCACATGTTGCAGCTACAGAAGTTTCTTTCATAGTGAAAGCTCTAAAGCAGACAGGAAAAATCCAGTGTCTTTGGCTTTCACCTTAAAGGAGATTGTTAAACATCACTTATCTCCCAAATGCCATGGGGCGTATTCTGTGCTTGGTGTAGGTGTACCAATGCTGCTGTGCCTGATTACCATTAATGATTATACTAATGAAAAAGGAGGCTTTGCCAGGTAGTGCAGAGGGCTGTTGTCAGTCTACGTGTTAACTCAAGGCTATCATAGCCTTTTTTTTTTTTTAAAGGCTGATATGTGGTGCTGAAGTACTTCTGTGGCTCTGTTTTCTGGGGGAAATGTCATCCCCAGAGAGCTGGAGGCATGAAGAGGATCAATGACAGTGTCAAAAAGCCCCCCGAGAAAGCCTTTTTAATAAGAAAATTATGAGAAGGCTCAAAACAAGTTTTCAGTGAATGCTCTCTGTGTGTGTGTGTGTGTATATATATATATATACACACATATATATATACACATACATTGGCTCAGGGCTCTCAGCTCTGCGCCCTTGGCTCACAGCACCACGTTTCCAAATGACAGGAGTTGGAGAAGCAAATCTTAAGCCTATAGGGTTTAAATTAATTAGAGAAATTCCCCTGAGCTAAATCTCTGCTTTCCCCGGGGGTGACGCGGACCAGGCAGTTAATCACCAGCAGTAACAAACTGTCATGCCTGCTGCCCTGGTTTTGTTCAGATGTTATAAGGCTGAATGATATTGGATAATGAACAATGGGAGAGAAGCTGATGGAAACACAGAAAACGCTGGCAGATTTAAGTGCACATTGTTTAGCTGCTAGTAGGAGAACAGCCTCAGAAAAAAATGTATTCTTTTTAACTTTTCCCATGGGGTTCCTGCTCCCATGATACTCCAGTGGGTTTTATAGCTGTTTATTCCCGCCCGGAGAGGATGCCAAAGCAGTATTTGTATCTAGCAGCTCCATCGGCAGCATTTTTCTTACAATTTATGTCTTGTCAGTTAAGCACTTGCGAGCAGTCTTCGGCCCAGTGAAAAGAATGCGTGGAACATGCTGCACATAGCAAATTACCTCTGCAGATAACTCGCAGGGATGGGTCCCTGTTCATTTGGTGCTTTTAGTCATGTGGTTATTTTCATTGCATGCGTTAAAGGTGACTTGCCAGCAAGTTATGAGTTGGTTAATGGCTGTTTTCCTGTACCATATACTGAAAGAACTGTAAAACCAAACCACTAAACTAAACACACTGTCTAGCATGTTATCCACACAGATATGTCTACCATTTCCTTACACATTTGAGGGGTTCCTTCCTTTTTAGCCCCTTGCCTGTAAACACTTTCTTTTCTCCTGAAAGAGCTGGAGCAACCCTGATAACCTGAGTGAGATATAGCTCTGTATTTTCAAAACAGCCTACAGTGTAAAGTAGCCCATTTAGCTGGTGCTGTTTTTTTTAAACCTATGTTATATGGAGTATATGTGAGTACAGAAACAGAGAGCAGAAAAAGTGCTTTCTCTTTTTTGGTTTGGTTTCTGTGTTTAGCAGATGTTTTTCAGGGGTCCATTTTTACTCTTTGTGCTGACTTCTGATCAGCCAGTCAGTTTCTCTTCTTCAATGGCTACTTTCAGCAGTAAAGATACAGGGTGTTCAACCAATGAGAAAAACAAAACTGAGAGAAGCGTAATGCTAACAGGAAGACTCAGAATCAGCTGTGAGAGGAAAAAGAAGCTAGAAGCATGACTTTTATCTAGCTGTCTAGATTTCAAATGGATATTCTGCCTTCAGCAAATCCTCACCATTGTGCACAGGCTGCTGAAGACTGACTGGCTGCCAATCCACCAGCAGAGCCAGGGCTGGGAATTCAGGGTGCCATTTCTTGGTTGTTATTTTTCTTCTCCAGCTGCTGCAGCATAGCCTCTCACAACACTGTTTGGTCTGGTTGCAGTGGAAACTGTACTTCAGGGAGGATGCTACCTTTTTGTTTGTCTGTTTATTAGTACACCTTCACCGCCCACCAGCAGAATTTTTCAGCATTTTGGCCAGTGACAACTCAATTTGGCAGTGGAGAAGTTTCAGGAGATGGGGGCTGTTATCTCCTTGCCCTTATCCTTAAGCTCATTAGGAAAAGGTAAGTAAACCCAAAGAGTGTTGAGCATGCTTACTTGATGACCTTTGGCATACATGTGTGGCTCTGTGGGGGACACACAGGGGCTATGAGGAGCCCAATTCATGGGCTGTACCACATGTCCTCTGTATGGCTGAAAATTTGATGGTTCCACATTCCAGGTCTTGTCTTACTGTAAATCAGCAATGGTTGCTTTATTTTGATCCTTTTGTGGCATTTACCACAAGTCTTACACCCCTTACATCTCCTTGCTGCAGGCACACCAAAGGTCCAGCTCTGCTCACAGCATGGTCGATGGCCAGCCTGCTTCCCAGCGTGGATCAGTCCTGGATCTGTCCAGGCACATGGATGCATCCTGGGATGCATCAGGAAAAGTGTGGCCAGCAGGTCGAAGGAGGTGATCCTCCCCCTCTACTCTGCCCTGGTCAGGCCCCACCTGGAGTATTGTGTCCAGTTCTGGGCTCCCTGGTATAAAAAAGACAGGGATCTCCTGGAGAGAGTCCAGAGAAGGGCTACGAAGATGATTAAGGGCCTGGAACAGCTCCCGTATGAGGAAAGGCTGAGTGAGCTGGGGCTGTTCAGCCTGGAGAAAAGAAGACTGAGGGGGGACCTAATTAATGTTTATAAATATCTTAAGTATGGGATGCAGGGGGAATTGGCCAACCCCTTTTCAGTAGTCTGTGGAGACAGGACAAGGGGCAATGGCTGTAAACTGGAGCACAGGAAGTTCCGCACCAACATGCGGAAGAACTTTCACCCAGTGAGGGTGACAGAGCCCTGGGACAGGCTGCCCAGGGAGCTGGTGGAGTCTCCTTCTCTGGAGATATTCAAGACTCGTCTGGATGCCTGTCTATGCAATATGTGCTAGGGAGCTGCTTTGGCAGGGGGGTTGGACCTGATGATCTCTGGAGGTCCCTTCCAACCCCTACGATTCTGTGATGTGCTTCAATAATGCTGCACTTGATCAGGTTTTGTTCAGTGTGTTTTACATGAGGATATATTCACATCGACCTTTCGTCCTCCTGGGAACTAAAACGTCGAGAGAAGCTTCTAGTTACAATGGCTTGTAAACTTTTTTGCATTCCAAAAAATTATGATGTTGGTTTCATATTATTGTCATCTTTATTTAGGCTTTTCCTCCAGTAGAAAACATGAGGCGTCAGAAGAGATAAGGTTTTAAAAAGGGGGAAATATCAAGATATTTGAGAGAAGAGGAAAATTGGCATAATTGACTGGAAAAGCCAATGAAGCCCTGGAAAGAAAATTAACAAGGCTACTGTCTTTTCTGATACAAGAAGCAGGGAGGAAGGAGGGGAGCACAAATTAAACTAGCAGATGGAAGACTTACACTCAACAAAAACATGCCAGCGCAGTGGTGTGGGGTGAAGCTGTAGGGCTCGCTGTCACAGTGACTCACAGAGCAGTGGTGACAGTAGGACTTTGCTGGGTTCAAATTGACAAATGGGATGCCAGTCACTACCTCCATTGCAGCCCCCAGCCGAGATCCTTCTCTCCCACAGGAAGAAGCACCTGATATGAGTCAAAAATGGGCTCTTCCCTATCTCGGAGAGGAGCCGTTGAATTGCTCTTTGTGCATTTCTGCATTTGGGCTCCAGTTATGAAGCATCCTAATTAATTTAGGTGAATGATCTTTTTTTGTACTGAAATCCAAGTGTTCATGTATGGTGTCATCACTTACATAATAATACAATATTACTATAATGCTTAAGCACCTTTGTTATGTGCCCCAATGGATTTGGCCGTGTAAAACCAGAGGAAAAAAGATAGCCCTTACCCCCAGAAGCACAGTTTCCAGTTCAGTCTACTAAGGGTCTTTCTGCTACAGGGAAGGCAGCCTGTTAACTGAGAAAATGCTGTGCTAACTTTTCTGGCCAGAGAAGCATGCGCAGAGAAAAGTAGTGCCTGATCAAAACAGGATCTGTCACTGTCTTCTGCTAATGAAACGCTGCGATTGTCATTCTGTGTTTCCAAGAATAAAGGAGAAGGACTGGTGCTATTTCCCTGCTTCTTACAGAACACAAAGGTCAGTGACACGCAGAAAATGGCATTTCATTAACTAGACATTTGTATTATAAACATTATTCCCAGACAAGCAGGAAAGTCCCAAAAATCTGAGTCACTGGTGTTTGAATAGATGTTTTGTAAGGCCAAGTGCAGACCTTTATAAATAAAGCATTGATGAAATAAACAGTCACTTTGTATCAAAAAGGGAAAGTTTTCTATATACACATGCAGTTTTCATGAAACAGTGCCATGATTTAGAAGCTTTTTTTTTTTCAATTTTTGTAGTTTTACCAGGAGGTTTATTCTGTCCAACCAGCATGTTAACCGGTTGCTAGCCTAAGATGTGCATTTTTTACTGAGCATGTATCTGCCCCAGCTCATACTTGTGCCTAATTTATAATTTCTTGCTCTTCCTTCCTCTTGATCTTAGTTATGATCATGACCCTTAAATGATAATTTTGAGCTAGTGCAATGATTCAAGCTGTGTCCACTACGTGAGAAGAAAAGTAGATGAATCTCAGGTCTTTAAAGCCTGAAGCCAGTTCTTATTGCTTGGGAAGTCATGCTGTCCTGTGCCCTCTGACTCTGGGCAAGTTATTTCCCATGAGAGATACCCCCAACGACACTTTTATCAAACAGAAGTATAACACTCTTCAAAGCTTAGCAGGGGCAGACAGGTGACCCCGAGAGGTTTTTCCTGCCCCACCAGGTTAAATAGGGTTCAGGGCAGGGAAGGCAGATCTGGCTGCTGTTGTACCTTGCTCAGCTGCTGAGATACCTCATGTTAGGATCCTTTAGCATCTCTGCTCTGCTTCCTGCCTATTCATCCCTCTTTCTCTTGCTGTGGATGCAAGGAGAGCTTCTGCCTGTGCATTTGCACAGCACCTGGTGTCTTCTTGCTGAATGTGTCCCTGAATGAGATTTACTTCAACAATAAAAAGGGAGAAAGGATTGGAAAAGTTTGTCTTGCCTCATTTTTTACAGCACCTTCATTTTTCCTTGTGCCTGTGCCCAGATGGAATTGGCCTGAATCTCCGCTGCCTTGCACTGTCCTTTCCTTGTGGTTATGGAAAAGGGTCACAAAGAGGCCTTTGGTGTCAGCTTGATTTTGCTGTGGACAAATGTGCTGTTGCAGCAGTTGGGATTTCTACCCTCCACTCCAAGATGTATTGGCAAGAATTTCCTGTTATTTCCTTGAGAGTAGGAGAATGCTTCTCCTGCTGAAATTGCCCCGTACCCATGAATGCAATCCTGCCCTCATTTGAGGAAAGGATTGGAGGGAAGAGCAGCCGCATGGGGAATGACAGCTCATTGCAACTGCAAAACAGCTGACAGCAGCAGGTAAAATTGTGTAAAGAGGAAAAAGAACTTCAGGTTATAAAATCATGATTTAATGTTGGAGGGCTTAAAGTAAACTGCATCTCTCCATTATTTTATATGTCTTTCCTTTCGTTCAGGTACCCCAGGAGAGTAGATGACAGAGGTACTGCAAGTGGAATTAGCTTCTCTGGTAGGTGAAAAAGAGTAATTCCTGCAGGGAAACCAAGATGTGTGTGTGTGTGTATGATACCTGTATTGGGACTTTAAATATGTCAGGTGTTTGACCATCTACCTGCCATGGCAGCATCAGGTGGTTTGGGGGGACTATCCTGAGATAAAGCAAGATGTTCTGGTTTCTCTATCATGGGAGAGTGTCTTGTCTTTTCTGCTTGTTGGCTTCTTGAATTAATCTTTAATGACAGCGGATGTTTTGCTTTTGTATATAAAGCTAAAGCACGTAAAAAGTTATTGGAGTCATGCAGAGATATAAACAGATACTTGCCTGTCAATCTACCTATCTTTCTTTCCTACATGTTTATCCTATTTAGGAACAAAACAACACTAGACCCACAAGTGGTTGCTAGAAAGATATTTTCCCAACACTGCTAATGGGAAAGTGTGCTATGGGATGTGGTAACAACCCAAATAATAACAAAACAAGAATAGCCTATTTGCATGGATTTCATTTGCTTGCCTTTTGCTTGATTGGGCAATTTGGGGCTGAGATTTTAGGCACAACTTCAATCGACTGAGAATAAAAAAAAAAACAACCCTATCCAGAGGGCATGACCAATTAAAGACGACTGTGGGAAATGTCATTTGCAGAAGAACACTTCCTTTCTTTATGAAGTGTGCTGCAGATGTGAAAGGGCACCGTGTGAAAAGACAAGAGTTGGATGGCTAGAGGTGCAGTACATGTGCATCTTCCTCCAGGTGAACAGCCTCTCTGTGTTGCCCAGGGCTCCCTCCTTTTTCCTTAGTACTCTCAGGTGCTGACCCTCATCATGGAATGGTCTGGCTGTGTTGGCAGATATCCAGAAGGAGAGGGGCTGGTTTTCATCTGCCTTTGCAGTCTTCTAGCTTACAGTTATGTGGCAGGAGCTTGACCATTGTAATGATGTGTATTTCAGGGTGTTTCAAGTAGATTTTGACAGGATGGTGTGCCCTACACATCTTCCTTTCTTCCAAAGAGAAAGGGGCACTGGTAATGGCACATCCTTCCCTCCCTATGTGGGGGGACCTGTCCTTGCTGCTTGGGGACATGGCATCTGCTCTTGGGCTCTGTGTCCTCTTGCAAGGGACTGCCTCCTTTCCAGAAGGTGGGAGATGTGAACATGGCCTGGGGACACACCAGCAGCCCCTTGTGCCTCTCCTGAGCTCTTGGAAGCCTTTGTTTCCCTCTGCTTTTACCAGGGCAGGTAGTCTTGCACTGCCCTGAGACCTGTTGTTATGCGTACTGCCTGTTACAGAAAAGATTTGGTTTATTCCAAAGTGCTGAGAGATGAAGGAGCTTTAAGAAATCCTGTGTGGTCAGAGTAAGAACAAAGAAAAAGAAACCTCCAAAGAAAGACAGCCCGGGGAGGGAAAAGCAGGAATGTGGAAATCCTGCCTGCAGTTCCCTGAAACAGCAACTGGCGGAAGGTGAGAGCTGATGCAGGGGGGCAGGGGAGTGCACTCTCAGTCAGAGAAGGAGGACAAAAATGGACATCAGAAAGGTGTGCAGCCCATCAGGCTCATGTTTCATTGTGGAGAGTGATGTTTGGCACACGAGCATCCTGCAGTTTTGCATGGCTGTGGTGTCTCCAGGTTGCAGCTCTCTTTCCTACAGTGATTGGCAGGATTCTGTGCTATTTCGCTAGGACTGGAAAAATAATGCCTCCTCTGCTGATCTCACTGGACGTGCCCAGATGCCTCGCTGCCCACAGGTGAGTTATCACACATCTCTCTTCTCCGCTCAAAGCCTGAGAGTGCTGCATTTCATCCCTTACCTCTCAACATTTGCACACCACATGAGTGGATGAACACAGGATTTTAAGCAGTTACATTGATTTCAGAGTGGCCTGATGCTGTGTTTTAAAGGCTTTTAAAGGATACAAGCAGGTGAGCTTTCATAACACATCTAGAAAGGAAGAATCCAAGTTAAAGGGCACAGAGTGAAAAGGCATCAATGGTGGCAGCCTTGTGATCACCCACAAGTGTGTAGGTAAATGGTGATCACAATGAGCAACTCTCTCCATTCTATGTGAAATAAACCCCTGTGTTCCTTGACGGGAGGACCGTTAACACCTTCTATCCATGCTTGCCACTGGTGGTTCAGCTTGGCTGCATTGCCATGACTGTGCACAACATGTGCCTGGTACATTGTGGGCACCAGTCTCAGCCCTGCAGGAATGGATGGGGTGGTGCCCAAACCTTCTGTTGCCCCTCGTGTCTGCTCATGTCTTGCCCTGGGCGTGTTTACTGGGATTTCCACTTTCTAAAATGAGCCCTGGGCTGCAGTCTCTCTGTTATTTATGTAACCTTTGTGCTTTCTGATGCTTAGCCTACTGGTGGGATGGAGCTTTTGGAGATACTGCTGTGATGTGAGATGGTACCTGCAGTTCTGGCAGACTGTACCCTAATGAGGAGGTAGTTAAAGTTGGACCCTCCTAGCTCTGCTGTGTAAACTATTCAGCACAGAGTCTGTTTCAGGCAGCAGGAACCCTCTTTATCACAGAGTGAAAAAAAAAGTGGATCACTGCAGATGGTTTAGAGGAAAGGCTGGGCTGTATGGAGAAGCCTAGCTTTGTGTGAAGTCGCAGGCTAAATGCAGATCTTCCACTACAGTCAGCTCGCTTCATTGTTGTGATGTTATGAGTCAAGTTGTCTTGGGGACAAGCTACCCTCTGAATATACATAAGGAAATGTGGCTTGGAATCCGTCTTACAAGACTGAAGTAAAAAAGAATTGCTTTGTTACTGAGAGTATTGTTTCAGGAAGAAGTGAACAGTGTCTCCTTGGGTAAAGTTACGTCCTCTGGGGAGGTCTGTCTTGTTGATAGATTAGCCACTTTGAATGGCATCTCTCTGAGCTTGGATTCCTCCTAGTATTGAGGGGGAGCAGTTTTACTCCTCTGAGAAGGTAAATTAGTTATTGCCATAACAAGGTTTTTCTTCATTTGGGGACAGAGGTCTTTGGAAAGGTCTAAGGCATGATACAGGCTGAAATTTTGTTCTCACTATGGAGAAACTGATTTGTACAAAACAAAGTCATCCTATGTTTCTCCATAGACCTCTTAGCTGCAAACTAAACCTAATCTTGTTTTGAGTATTTCTGCCACTTTGTCTTTCATTTTCTTATATCTCTGGGCCCTGCCTGTGAGTGGAAATGCATACCATGCTGGAGGAAAGGGGACTGTCAAAGCATCTCTGGAACAAGGTCTATGAGATTTTCAGCCTTCCTTTCATTCATATATGAAACTAATGTATATGCAGTGAAAATTCTGATCTTTTTCCTTGTTACTATTTCTCTTTTTAAAAAAATAATAGCTGAAAAATAATGCTCTGAGCTGAACCCAGGCAGCATGGAGGTTGTGCTGGTAGGCTAAAAATGAGAAATGAGCTAATGAACAGTTTGAAGCTTTCTTTAGTCAAAATGATTAACCTCTGTGACTGTAGGAGTGTTCTTGATTTCCCTATACATTGCTTCTACCCATGAGGTAGAAAACCTTGTAGGAGGTTTCATAGTGGAACACCAAGTCAAATGAAATGCTTTGGTCTTTATGCTCAGGGCACTCAGTGACCAGTGACAGGTTTTCTAAACATCTACTTAAACTTCTGGGAGGTGAACAGCTATGAAGATCTTTGTGAAGATGGGGATTTTCGCCATAAGCCACGGTTCATGTTTTATCAAGGGCTGTTCTGAGACTTCAGGACAAGCCCCTACAAGAGCAGCAATTAAAGTATAACATGATAACAAATACAAATTTTCAAGTCTGTGTTTAAAAACTTGGGACAAGATTAAGATGTTCTGTATTTAATATTAATTTGAAGCTGCAAAATGTATCCTGGCTTGATTAGTTAAACGTAAGAGCCTGTGCAATGAGGAATCATTGCTTTAGTTCTGTTTTCTGACTTGCTTTCTCAAGGACAGGTCCTGGAACCATGCTCATATCTGCCTGTACTGGTTTTGGTTAAGCTACAGTCTTAAAACATGATGGGTTTTACCTGAACTCACAGAAAATGTTAACACCTAAACCATAGAATCTAGAATCATAGAATATACTGAGTCAGAAGGGACCCATAAGGATCATCCAGTCCAACTCCTGGCTCCACACAGGGCCAGACAAGTCAGAGTATGTGACTGGATGATGTTCTGTAGGTATTTGTGAAAATTTAAGGTTGGGTGGACGAGAGAGATCTGCATTAATACTCCACTGAGAGGAGGGACACAGGACAAACTCCATGGTTACATGTTCTGTTTGTATTACCAGATACCCACTCAGCACAGTTCAGGCTACAGCCCCTGCCATGCTGTTGTCAGCCAATTTATTATATCTTTGGAAGAGCAGATGAATCTAAGGTCTACTGGCATGGAGGGACATTACAGATGTGGCAGAAAGAGAGTGAATGCAATGAGAATTTGCAGGGAGTAGTAAGGATGGAGGGCACACATGTATAAGAAACCATGCTTTATTAATTCCTTGGCTCAATGTATGGCTTGTAAAATTAAAAGAGAAGACTCCAAACCTTGCATCTGAGATTTTTAAAGGACCCTAAAGAAATTGAGGATCATAAAGTCATTGAAATTCATTGAGTTTGTAAACTTCTTAGGATCTTGTATCTAATTGCAGTCAGCAAAAATGCTGTTGCGCTAGCAATGAAGGAGCCTGCTGAAGGCATTGCTGCAGATAATGCATTTGGTAGCATTTTAGTAGTTAGTGAGGTTAAAAAAAATCAAAAGATGAAAACTCTGGGTGATAAAGATGATTATAGTTGTTAATTCAGCCCCATTTAATGCAATAGAAAGACTCTCAAAATTTCACTAGAAAATGGCTAAACTGGGCAGACAAAAAAAAAAGCAGCTCTTCTGCAAATTTTTCCCAACATTGATGATTCTGGTCATGTGTGAGCTTTGCTGATCATTATGAGCTACTTTGAAAAGGAAAGGTGAGTAATTCCTGATACCTTCTTAAGGACGGTGGTGGATCACAGCCACTTCCACTTACATGCATGACTCAGGAGCTGGGTTTGCACTGTCACTCTGTCTGTCCCAGTCTGCTTTTTCTACAGCTTTAGTTGTGAGACTGGAAGGTGGTAAATTCTTTTGATTTTTTTTTATTCCTGCAATTGTCTGTAAATGAGCAAGTATGGAAATAAAGTGGAATGCGATGGTGGTATTTTGCTATGACCAAAAAAAGAAAGATAATAGAGAATCATGCCTCAAAATATCCTGATATGAATAGCTATGAAAAAAGAAGGTTTAAAATAAAGAAGCTAGTGAGCCAGGATTCCAGGATGTGTAAATCAGGAAAGCTTTATTGTCATCAACAAATCTTCACTCTTTTCACCTCCTTTAAAGTGATTTATATAGCAGAAAAGCAGACACAGCATCATGTAGGACTTTCTGGCCTATCTTTGAAATATTTAGCCTGCTCTAGAGTTGTTTGAAACCAGAGATATCAAGAGCTGCCAAGCCTGCAGTTTGGATTGTGTTAAATCCTGTATTGTTCCTCTTGCAAGGTTGTGTGATTTCCACATCCTCCTCTTCCTTATACACTCCAGCAAGCTGTAAATCAGCTTTCACAGGAATGGTAAGTTTAGCTGTAGCCCTGCATTGGAAAAATGTTTCTGCTCAAGCTGTTGCACTCACTTTCAAAAACCCAATCCGCTTTGTCTCTGTCCATACATCCAATCTGACTTATCCTACCTCCTCCTGTGCCTGCCAGGCTGCCAGCACCAAGTGGTGTGATAGCACCACCATCTCCCTCTTTGTTTCTTCTGCCTCATCATCATCTACAACGTTTTCCTTAAAACTCCTGTATGTTCCTATGGTTCCTTGTGTTTTCCATGCTCAAATTCATCACAGACGTCTGCTACTGCTCCTGTTAGTGATTCACTGCTCATTTTTTTTTTGCCCTTGTTTTTCTGATTGCTTTGATGCTTGTGTGGTAATCTACACTGGGGAAAGGGTCACTGGAAAAAAACATAGAAAACATACATCTGCTTCTTAAGGGCAGAGCGCAAAGTGAAATACCAGAGATGAAAAATAATCTAGAAAAATACATTCTGAAGAAAGAAGTTCAGATTCTCAAGCTGAGTTTGTGTTGATGTTTCTCCAGAGATAACTGTTGTTAGAAACTTGGCCCACTTGCATGTAATTTTAGAGTACAATCTACTGATGTTTATCATCTGCTAACATGATTGCTAACATGTACTTCTGAGACTTATTAACCACTACTCAGTGTTAGTTGTTTGATTCAGGTAAGGAAAGCCAGGATCCTGTGAACTGAGAGTTGATATGATTTAACAGAAAGACTCCTGGTGTCCTCACTGCATGGGTTTCCTACTTGGATGAGATATGAAAAAAGCAGGCTGCTTGTAAAATGGGTCAGCAGTATTCCTTACACAATGCAATACTGGTGTTAACATATCTTATGGGCTTTGTTTCTGCATTTCCTTGAAGTAATGCCTGTAGAAAATCTCTGTTAAAAACAGGAGGTTTCTCTGCAATTTCTGGCGAGGCCCCACCTGCAGTACTGCATCCAGCTGTGGTGTCCTCAGTGCAACAAAGACATGGTACTTGTTGGAAAGGGTCCATAGGAGGGCCACAAAACTGATCAGAAGAATGGAACACCTCTCCTGTGAAGACAGGCTGAGAGAGTTGGGCTTGTTCATCCTGGAGAGCAGAAGGCTCTGGGGAGACCTTATAAAAGCCTTTCAACATTTACAGGGGTGTTATAAGAAAGATGGGGACAGACATTTTTTAGGCCTGTTGTGATAATTGCTTTAAACTAAAGGAAGGTAGATTCAGACTAGATATAAGGAAGACATTTTTTTATGGTGGAGGTGGTGAGATACTGGAACAGGTTGCCCAGAGAGACGATAGATGCCCCATCCCTCAAACATTCAAGGTCAGCCTGGATGGGGCTCTGGGCAATCTGATCTAGTTGATGTCCCTGCTTTTTGCAGGGGTTGAACTCCTTGCATTAAAGGTCCCTTCCAAGACAAATTATTCAATCTTCTCTGATTCTGTTTGCCCCAAGTTGTTACCTTCTAAAGGCTAACAACTTTTCAAAACCACAAAAATTAGCTGGACTTCTTTTCCTTTCTCTTCTTTGTTTCATTGGGCATTGAAATTCATTAGGCTTCATTGACCACCACAGACAGAAGCAGTCGTTCATCACAAAACATTATTTAGTATTTCAATAGTTAATGTGTCTCATACATTCAATTATAATTCATATGTCATTTCATGATATTTTTAATTCTCTTTTAAAACAAATGCCAAGATTGCAAAAATATTTAAAGTTGTTGTTGTGCTGGTTTTGTTTTTCCTGGAAAAAAAAAATTTCAATAAAGTCTAATATAACAGGTCTGGGGATGGCCATCTTTCTTTGTAATAGGGTTGTTTCTAGCACTTCTAACTCCTTGTATCCTTGACACACGTTTGATGTGTATCATGGGTTACAGATTGTAATTAGATGAATTTAGCCCCAGTTGCATGATATAAGCTTAGAAAATGTTGAGTATTCATACTCAACCAATTAAAAATTAGGACACCTAAAAATGGTTTATCATTTTACAAAACTGGGCTGTATGATCAGTGATAACAACTACCTAGTCATGCATTATAGTCTGTAAACTGTGTGGTTTTATGTCATCAGATACTGTAATATGTTGATTGAACTGAGATTCGGTTCTGAAAATTAATTGTTATTACTGCTTCATAGCATTCCTGTGTTTATGCAAGCAATAATTTCGTGCTGAAGGGGACCAGCAAAAGTGGTTTTGTATGATATTTCTTGGGGTGTAACAGAATTTTCTTAAAGCAAATATGTAAAGACAGAGAAGTGTTTGTACCATATCTATCCCTGGGGCTCAATGTTCTAAAAAGAGAGAAAGAGAGATGTTTCATGGTAAAATTACCACGTGAATTGCCACCCCCGTACACATTAAGCTTTTCAGTCATTTGTTCAATATGGGGAAGCCTGAGATACAAAGCTCATGGAAAAAAACCTCAGTGTGTGTAGTATTTAGATACAAAAATTATTGTTTTTCATAGTGGCAGTGTTGCAGGTGTGGTGGGAAAAACAGGAAGAGAGTGGTCTTCCAATATTTTCACCCATCAGTGATTTTGCTCCAAAATTGTTGCCATATGTGGGAGAATAAGGTAGAGAGACATTTGTATCCTGAAAAAACAGGTGAACACATTAGTGATGTGATCCATGGCATCTTATGAATTGCTTTCAGCCATAAGTAACCTTTAAAAATGAAATCTAGCTATTGATTTAGATCAATGTTCTTCGTCCCTTGGGAAGTGTTTGAGTAGATTCCATCTTGTTCCTGCAAATTCAAGGGGTCCAGCCCAGTTTGGATCAGAAGATACTGCTCTACTGTTTTAGTATTAAATTAGTCATTAGCTAAGATATTGGTAAAATGGTTAACTGCTTGTTTAGCAAACCAAAAGTTCTACATCATCAAATTTGGAACAAGGCTGATTAAGCTGGTAGAGAGAAATCATTTACATTAGTAAAAAGGTGGAAAAATACAGGATACAATGTGAAAATATGGGCAAAATAGGAGTTTGAGTTGAAATAATTTACCCCGAAGAGAATAAACTTGTAACTTAGCAGAGCAAATAATTTCCCCATTGTAAATCAGTTTACGAGATTGCCTTGGTTTGTTTCTGAAAGAAAGAGTAATCATTAAAAAGCACAGAAATAGACTAAGGAAGCCAAATTAAGATATTCAGACCTTAGCATATCTGGAGGGCATTGTTAGAGCCAACCTGGGCACAAAGGTTTCATATTTTTAACCAGATATGTACAGTACACATTCTCCTTATGCAAAATGATGGATCTTTACAGAAGACTAGTGTCTTAATTATTCCATAAACAAATGTTACATAGATTGTGTGGCTGGTTAGCTAGGCTAGGCCAAGTCATATCACTATAAGTTTGTGAAGTCAACAGTCCAGCTGTCAGAAACTAGTTCTTCTGCTTCTTGAAGTGCATTTTGGTAAGTGAGCCATTTACTGTTACATACATCTGAAAGATGCTTCAGGTGAGCAAACTGGAATGTTCATACAAATCAAATAGCTACTACCTGTATCAAAATCAGCTTGAATGTGCAAATAATGCTAAAAAATACTTATACCCTTAAGTTTTCTAGTAAAATATATTGTACTATAATGACCTATGTACTGTTAATTGCAGAGAAATAGGTGTGGGTATGTGTGATATACGTCAAACCAGGAGGTTTTTTTTGGAAGAGTTTCTGGAAAGCTAAACTACACAGAGCAAGCCTACAACGGTGCTTCGTGCCACCCTTTTCACATAGGGTAAAGCAGCACATGCCATTGCTACATTTCACTTAGCATTATTGAAAAATGACTCCCCAAACTTTGTTCACTTGGTTAATGTTGGATAAGGGAAAGATAAAAATTGTCCGAGTGATACATTACAGATGAGCAGCAGTTAAGGGGGCAGGCTACTTGATTTATTCAGAGGTTTGCTGTGGGATCTTCCTGAGACTGACTCAGTGGGAAGCACTTTGACAAATCTCTGGATATTAAATCTATTGGAACCGTTACCTTCATGCCTGGGAACAGCAGTGAGAGCCTGAAATTGCACTTCTTGTTATCTATGGAAGAGCAAGAACTGCCGGGTCCCTAATGGGCAGCATTGTGTCTTGGACCCCACTGATAGATGGGCATAGGTTTTTGTCAGATTTTATTTTGTCAGACTGAGTTCATCATTGACACTTCCCTTTTCTGGGGTACTAGATGCTGAATAAACATCTAAGAAGGATATTAAAAGGACAGCCTCTTCCCAATGAGAGTTGATGCAATACACAGAAGTAGAACAGAAGTCAAAGCCACAAAGATGTTTATAAATAGGAAAATGCCAGCTTCCAAAATGGTCTGTCAACAAATGTAAGCATCTTTAAAAATCAACTGTGTCTTTTGGTTTAAGACCATGGAATAATACTTTATCTTCTGCATAGCTCTGTTTCTTTAAAAGATACTTTATCTCAGAGCCTTCTGTTGCTGGAGTGCAGAAGGACAGGATGATTCTGTTCTGAAGATAATTGTGATAAATTACCTGGAACCCTTCAGGCTTTCCTTTGTTTTTACACCTCCACCCCCTCCCCACCCCCAATTATTTCAATTCAGATAGTGGTCTCTTCTTTTATCTGCCAGTCGTAATGCAGCCCCCTATGTTCTTCTCTTGCATGCAAACGAATGAAATCTCAGCCTCTCTATTACTGCAGCATCAACAGTTTGCTGTCTTTAGGGCTTACACAGCGTGCTCTATGCTGCACAACATGCGAAGAAGGCTGTGCCTCTCTATAAAACTGTTTGTTATGTAGATCTCATAATCCCATGAGTTGATCCAGATTTTTGAAAGAATTCAGCTTCCACTAAAACATACAAATAAAGTTCAGGTTTGTGGAACTGCTCTGAACACAACAGCACTTATGAAACCATTCAATTGAAGGTTTTCTTCTCCCAAAACGTTTCCTCACACAACATGTTAATGTTACTCATCACTAGAGTCCTGGTTTCGTATTTTATTACCAAAGTAAATATTGAACAGTTTTGTAATCTGGCTCATACTCTACCTAGTGAGGGTGGCTTTCCTCCACTCAGATGGTTTTGGATATCAGTTTTTGTAATACCTTTTCCCATAACTTTCTGTCAGAGAAAGGCCACCCGTGTGTAGAAGGAGGTGGATCATGTTACACAGAGGTTTCTTCAGGCTCACTTCCCAGTCAGTTGCCATGAGCATTTGTACATGTCACTTCTGGGCTGGTTGGATATCGATGGGAAGGACTGAAAAGCTCAGAAGCAGGACATACTCCATTTAGCCACTTGCTTGCAGCATTGGAAGAGAGTGCTTGAGGGAGGGTACATTAAGTCTGCTGCTACCTGTCCTCCACAGAATTGGCTTTCCCCTCACTCCAGGTCACATGCACATTGCCTGTATGGTGAAGCAGGAAGCGCCCAGCTCTGAACACCTGGCATGTGGCACCTTTATCAGGACATTTGTTTGTCAGACTTATAATTGCCACTGATTTCCCTCTTCCAGAGCTTCTGGATTTCACATATATTTTTTTAAGGCCTGAAATAAGAAGACAACCCCCACCGAAGACAATGGGAAGATCTGCTTTTGGTTTCTGTGAGTCCAGGATTTTTGCACAGCATCAAAACAGGGAGGCTGTTAAAAAAGGGGTCTTGTGGGAACAGGAAAAATACGGGGGTGAGTGTGAAGCAGTAAGCTCCAGCTGTACGCTGTGCTTGAATTTTGAAGATGATGAATGACCTTTCAACTTTCAATTTAAGAATATTAATTATTGTTCTCCTAGGAAGTACATTCTAAAACATTCAATGTTGTTTTCAGGCTTCAGCTTTTCATTTCTTTACCTTGGCGATGCAAAAGCATCTTAAAATGTGTAAGAACGGCTATGACAGATTGCTTGTTCCTGTCTCACCCTGAATAAGGCAGAGCTTGGGCAGAGCCTGCGCTCGGCCATCAGGGTAAACATGAGGGCAACAAGATATGTGGTGAGTGTCAGAAATGGACCCTGCACTGTGGCTCTCCTCTGTTTTCTGTGGCACAGAGAAGAAGATAAGTTATTAGACCTGGAAGCAGCAGTGGACGTACCTGCAAGCCAGCCAGCTGTGTGGAACCAGCCCTCCGTGTCACCCAAGCAGGGCCAAGCGCTGAGATGGATGTCACTCAGGGATGTTATTTTTGCAGGTGACCAGCTTCACTCAGTCACAAATGTCCGTGTGTGGAGTCACACTTCAAATCATTCCCAATTTGGGTGTGCCAGCAGCAATAAATACAAAGCATCACCCGGCAGTTAATTTTTGTTACATTTCTCCTTGGCAGAGTGGCTCAGGCCAGCTCGCCTGGCAAACACCGTTGCTTCTATTCCTTTGTATATTGATAGAATATTCTTAAAAACAGGTCCGCGGTATGTGAATTCATTTTGATGGTGTGTACAGCCAGTGGGTTGGGATGAGGTAGCTGGACAGCCTTTTTTAAACTTTTCTTGATGATATAGACTGTTCCATGCTCAGACAGAAATGCTACTTTTCCTCTGCCTGACACGGTTCCAGCTGGCTGGAAGCTCCTCGGCTACAACACAACATACTGCACGCAACAGGGCTTCTACTCCTTTCACTTAAGTTTGAAGGACAAATATTAATACAAAACAGAGAACATATGAATGCCTGCCTTTTATTTCTCTCTGCTTGTCTGCATTTCCTTGCTTCTAGGAGTAGATTTTGCTCACAAAAATACTGATGTAAAGCCAAGGTAAATCATGGGACCCCATCACAGGTACCGCTTTGCTTCCTGTTTGGGTTGGTGAGAGGATACGGAATACATTTTTCCTTTATTTTTACTGCAAGTGGGGTCCAGTTTATATATATATATAAAGCTTACTAGTATATATACTCCCTACTTTAGAATACCTACTGCAAATAGCTGGCATTGTGTCAGTGAACACTGACATAGTCGCAGAACCTCCAAACAGCACTCCTATCGCTGACCTTGTTCAGTGAATTCTCTCTCTTAGGCTCATCACCTATGAAAATCAGAAACGTTTCCGTCTTAGTGCATGGAGTTCTGTTTGTGAAAAAGAGGTGATTCACCTGATTATAAAAAAAAAAAGAAAAAGAAAAAAGAAAAGAAAAAGATAAGAATCAGACTTTACTTCTGTAGTTTACAATCTGTTTTTATGTGCACAGCAGGAAATATTTTTTAAAAATCCTGGGTATTTCCAAACATCTGACTTCTCAGAGGAGTAAAAATGCAATCAAAGTATTTCCTTTCAAAGCTGCATCACTTTATGATTAGTCAAGGGTTTTTGTAACATGAATTTCCTTTTCAGAAATGTTTTCTATTACATCTGTTTATTATTTTTTTTTTAGCAATCCAATTAAATTCCTCTTTCATCAGGATGGAAAAGTTGGTGCTGCTCATTTAAAAAAAAAAAAAATCTCATGGTATGCACGGCTACTATAGCAAATGTTTAAATATTTCCTAGGTTATCTTTAGCCCTGTCTGTGCTAAAATATATCAGGATTTGACCTGAGCAATTATAAATATCCTTTTAAGAATGTCTTTTTGCTCCCTTTCCTTCAAATAGAAAAGCTTTTGTATGATGCATACTGTGTCACAGATTTTATTAGCCTAAAAGATCCCCAGCACATCTGGATGCACAATTTGGATCATCTTGTGCTTTAATGTCCTTGTCATTTTCCTCCATCTTACGCATTTTACTATATCTGCATGTGCTGGTACATTTTCTCCAATCCATTTTAATGCAGACCTTTAAAATAAAAATTATTGCCCAAATCACACAATTCAGAACCATTATGGCATTTATGAAATAGTTTTGTCCAGTTTAAAGGACAGAGAGTTACTTTATTTTACTTTTTTTACTTTGGTTGCTATAAAATGTAAAGAGTCTTGCAATCTTCCTGCTCCTTTTCCCAATGGCTTATGACAATCAGTTCAAATCATATTGTAATATGAACATTCTGGGCCAAATCGAGGACTGGCATCCTCAGCAGATGTGCCTTGTTCTTTGCTCTCACTGGGTGGCTGGAAGGACCCTCTCACCACAGCACAGTCTCCTGCAGCTGCTGCTGTGGGACTTTTGTGGTGAGTCTCATTTTTAACATCACTTGTCTGCTGCCCTCCCTCAAGACCACCATGCTCCATCAGGGACAGGCCCCAAAATGTGCAGTTTTGTTTGTGGTAGGAAAGCACAGTTGCTAAGGGAGTCTTTTTTTGCCTGGGAGGTGGAGGCTGGTGGATGTACCATCCACAGCATTGATAACTGAAGTGTATTGTCCTTCTACATAGCAAATGCAGTGATGATACAGTATGTAACAAGTCTGGGTTTGCTTCATCGTAGGTTATTGTACAGACAGGCATTACCTGGCCTTTTTTCAAGATGTACTGGCAAAACAGTAGGGTTTTTACCCTAGTTTGGTCTCATAAGAGGGCCCTGGAGATCATGGGTCTGTGGCTTATCATGTACAGTAAATAAAAAATATTAATGGGAAACGAGAAGAAATCTTGAAAGCAGAATATTTTTGCCCTCGACTAGGAGCAAAGTGGCAGAGGGGACTGCAAAGCAAGTATTCAACATATACCGAAGCTCCTTTGGGAAGCTCCTTAGTCACAGAACAAAAGAGCTAGATGCCATATACTGGACTCTCACAGCACGCTGTGAGGTGCCACAGAAAAATCAAATTTCTAATGACAACTATCTCTGGGGGCACTGGAGGCGTTAGAGATGTGCAGCGCTGTGTGGAAAGGCCTGACCTGGCCGGGCTGATGGCACAAAGCCACAGAGTGCCATGGCTACCACATCTGGCTGGCAGGAGCACAGGGGACCCTGGGTGCCTGCATACACCCCTTGGTCTCCTGCTGCACCACTGCTCCATGGCATGCCCACCAGCCTTCCCACTTCTCCTGCCACTGGCATGCTGACTTTGGTATTTTGTATTCCTGCTCGAAAGGAAAGACTCATTCACCAGCTGGCTCCCTGAAAACGCTTTTGCATGGGGTGTCCCTCACCACCTCTTCCCACGTGGCTTTGATCCCGCCCAGCAGGCACGCTCATGGCAGGGCTGTGGCTGCCAAGAAGGGCTGAGTGTGTATCTTTGGCTGAGGGGTTGGGAAGCCTGACGTGCAGATGGTCCCAGATTTATTTGAACTGGCTCTAGCTCCTCATGTCACTGGGCGAGACTGCTGAGCGCTGGCAGCAGCGCCGAACTGTGCCGAGCAGCCCCTCCAAAGGAGGACATGATGCTACTGGGAATGGCAGCTCCTCTGGGACAGAAGAAAAGGTTGAAGGCAGCAGTGGAGGACTGTCAGGGCTCTCTCAGAAATTCAGAACACTTGAGGGAAAAAAAGATTCTGTAAACCTTTCCCCTTGCAAACGTGTTGTTACTGTTGGCAAAACATATGGGTTGCAACATATCAGTTGCTTCTGCTAAGACATGAGCTGTGTGCGCTCCTCTGAGAACACCTTAAAATAAAGGCTCGCTTTGGCAATAACAACGTGCTTGTAAATAAAGAGGTTTACTTTTGAGAAATGTTATCCTTAACTGGAAGCATTTGAACAGAGCCCCTGAGGCTGTTTTCCTTTCCGCTATATACAGAATAAAGATTCACAAGCAGGTCAAGATGCTTTTTGAACTAGAGTGTTTCTCATTAAATGGGTGTAGCTGAAATCACTGTCCTGCAATACAGTGCCACTTTCCAGCAGGGTTCTTTAACAAGATGGACATATGTTGCAAAAGTGCACACTGAGCAGCAGGGACCTCCTTCAGAGCTGGCTTAAGTGATAGTGCAAATTAGGTACACAAGACAGCATAAGTAGGTATGTGTATAAGGAGGAATTTGTGCTGGTAGGAAAGGGTTGTAGCAAGAAAAGAGGTGGCAGAGATTTGCCACCTCCTTGGATGGCTTGAGTTGAGAAGTAGTGTCTGCCTTTATATTTTAATACATGTTTTGTCTCATAACAACGCTGCTGAACATTGAAACCCTAAGCTGTGAACCTCAGCCTACTGGCAAAATGTCATGGCTACCGCTAGACCACATTCTCATGTCTTACGCAAAGTCATGGGAAAGAGGAAGAAAAAAACCCACTTTCTAGGCTACAGTGCCAGCAGACCTGAAGACAAAAGCCAGCTTTAACTCCAGGCCAAAAGCTTGGGAGCGACTATCTGAAACTTCGTGAGATAGACATCACTGGTTTAGAGTCTTTAAGCTGCACATCCCAAGTAAACCACAACAAAAGCTTAAAGAGGAAAGGTCAGACCTGTGAAGTGCTATTTGTTTTCACTGAAACTTCATCTCCCACTTACCCCCAGCCTAACCAGCAGCGGAATCAATTACCACTTGTCAGACTGAAACCTGACCCCAGAAATGAAAGAAGGACATGACCTCTGGGGGGAAAAGAAACCACGAATGAACCACTTTCTCCTGCAACGAAGGGTTAACAGGCCTGATCCTCTTCTTTCCCCCTTAAGAAAAGATCAATACCACTGTTCTCTACATTTACTCTTCCTTTCATCGGGGATGGCCAGTAGGACAGTGAGGTTATTGAGATTAGGTTTCATAAATTACTCCATTTAATAATTGAAGACAAAGAGGTTCCATACATTTTAATAGCATTTAGCGTAACCGTTCAAATTTGTAGGACTCATAATAGATCAATTTCAGCTGCCATTACCACTTGAGGTAATGGTGCTTTCACTTACCAAGCTTCTGTTAAGTATAGGATCAGCTTGTCAAAAAGTGGTCAGGTTTAAGGCAATATCCCCCACCCTCCCATTTCATACAAGCCTCAAAGGGCATTCCCAAAGGGGTGTCTATGACATGCTGGGAACAATTCTGTCAGTTTAGCTTGCCTGCAGCCTCTGTGGCAGCTAGGAAGTGTGTTCGTTTCAGTGTATAAAATTATGTAAGAGCATTACTTCTGACATCTGTGACCAGTCTAGACTATTCCTCAGTCAGAGCACCAGAAGTGAGTTCAGACATGATAGGAAGAGTACCTTCTTATGTTTCTACTTCTGAATGTGAGAAAATACAAACCATACACAGAGCAGGAAGCAAAAGCTCTTTTCTGGGGAAGGGGTCTCTGAGCAGTGGGCTGTGGGGTCTCTTTGAGCAGGGTGGCTTGTTGTCAACAGCACTAACTAATACCACACAGGATAGGTGCATCCCTTTGAGTAAGAAATCGTGAAAGAGAGGCAGAAGACCTGTGTGGATGAGCAGGGAGCTAATGTGTAAACTCAAAGGGAAGCAGAGGGTTTATGAACTATGGAAACTGGGTCTGTGCACCTGGGAGAATTATAGGGATGTTGTCAGGGCCTGTAGGGACGTGACTAGAAAGGCTAAAGCCCGCTTGGAGATGAAACTGGCAAGGGATATAAAGGATAATAAAAAGAGTTTTTTCAGATACGTGAATACTAAGAGGATGATCAGGGATAATGTATGTCCCCTGATGAATGAGGCGGGTCGCCTGGTATCGGGTGATGATGAGAAGGTGGAAATACTGAATGCCTTCTTTGCCTCAGTCTTCACTCCAAAGGCCCCTCGGGACCCGCAGATCCTGGATGAAAGTAGGAGTGTTTGGGGAATGAAGAGCTTCCCTCTAGTTGAGGTAGGGGTGGTCCAGGAGCGGCTCAAAGGGATTAATGCAAACAAATCCATGGGCCCGGATGGGGTACATCCACGTGTGCTGAGGGAGCTGGCGGAAGTGATTGCGGAGCCGCTTGCTATCATCTTCGACAGCTCTTGGAGAACAGGAGAAGTACCTGAGGATTGGAGGATAGCCAATATCACTCCAGTCTTCAAAAAGGGCAAGAAGGAGGAACCTAACAATTCTAGGCCAGTCAGCCTTACTTCTGTCCCTGGAAAGGCGATGGAACAGCTTGTTCTGGATGCCATTACCAAGCAACTGGAAGAGAAGAAGGTCATGAGGAGTAGTCAGCATGGATTCACCAAGGGGAGATCGTGCTCGACCAATCTCAGCCTTCTATGATCTCATCACCGGCTGGGTGGATGGAGGGAGAGCAGTGGATGTCATCTACCTTGACTTCAGCAAGGCTTTTGATACTGTCTCCCATGACATCCTGATAGAAAAGCTAAGAGATCATGGGATAGATGAGTGGACAGTGAGGTGGGTTGAGAACTGGCTGTCGGACCGGGCTCAGAGGGTCGTGATCAGTGGAACAAAATCTGAATGGAGGCCTGTGACTAGCGGTGTTCCCCAGGGCTCAGTGTTGGGTCCAGTGCTGTTTAATATCTTCATCAAAGACCTTGATGAGGGAATAGCATCCACCCTCAGCAAGTGCCGATGATACAAAGCTAGGAGGAGTGGCTGACACGCAGGAACACTGTGCTGCCATCCAGCGAGACCTGGACAGGCTGGAAAGCTGGGCAGGGGGAAACCAGATGAGGTTTAATAAAAGCAAGTGTAAAGTCTTGCACCTGGGAAGGAATAACCGTCTGTATCAGTACAGGCTGGGGGATGACCTGCTGGAGAAGAGCTCTGTGGAGAAGGATCTAGGGGTCCTGGTTGATGACAGGTTGGCTATGAGCCAGCAGTGTGCCCTGGTGGCTAAGAGGGCCAATGGGATCCTGGGATGCATCAGGAAGAGTGTGGCCAGCAGGTCGAAGGAGGTGATCCTCCCCCTCTACTCTGCCCTGGTCAGGCCCCACCTGGAGTATTGTGTCCAGTTCTGGGCTCCCTGGTATAAAAAGGACAGGGATCTCCTGGAGAGAGTCCAGAGAAGGGCTACGAAGATGATTAAGGGCCTGGAACAGCTCCCATATGAGGAAAGGCTGAGTGAGCTGGGGCTGCTCAGCCTGGAGAAAAGAAGGCTGAGGGGGGACCTAATTAATGTTTATAAATATCTTAAGTATGGGATGCAGGGGGAATTGGCCAACCCCTTTTCAGTAGTCTGTGGAGACAGGACAAGGGGCAATGGCTGTAAACTGGAGCACAGGAAGTTCCGCACCAACATGCGGAAGAACCTTTACACAGTGAGGGTGACAGAGCCCTGGCACAGGCTGCCCAGGGAGGTGGTGGAGTCTCCTTCTCTGGAGATATTCAAGACTCGTCTGGACGCCTATCTGTGCAATATGAGCTAGGGAGCTGCTTTGGCAGGGGGGTTGGACCCGATGATCTCTCGAGGTCCCTTCCAACCCCTACGATTCTGTGATTCTGTGATTCTGTGATACCAGTCTTACAAGTTTAAAGATGTGAGGGGTTTTTTATAGCATGCAGTGAGAGGACAAGGGGTAATGGCTTTAAACTGAAAGTGGGTAGATTGAGATTAGATATAAGGAAGAAATTTTTTACAATCAGGGTGATAGGGCACTGGCACAGGCTGCCCAGAGAAGCTGTGGCTGCCCCCTCCCTGGCAGTGTCCAAGGCCACGTTGGATGGGGTTTTGGGAAACCTGGTCTAGTGGAGGGTGTCCCTTCCCACAGCAGGGAGTTGGAGCCAGATAGTCTTTGAGGTGCCTTCCAGCCAAACCATCCTGTGACTCTGTGATTCTATGATACCCACCAAAACTACATTCTCTGGCAGTGTTTTGTTAATACCCACACTGCCTACGAAACGATAGAATTTCAACTGCCTGTGTCTTGACTTTGCAGATACACTCCCAGGAGATATCAATGGACATCTTAGTTTTGCATTTGTTGCATATTGGTGTTAGTCTTGACTGTAATCTGTCTGTACACTTAGTTATTTTCCTTGAGTTATGCTATTTCTGTCACAGAGGATTCACATTTTTGTGTGGTCAGCTTTATCCCCAGAGCCTCAGCTCATTCCAAAGGTGCTCAGCGTCTCTCTTTTTGCTCTCTGCTAATTTTCCCTAGGAAAGAGTTGCCTACACAGACATTAGCAGCCTCTCTACAGTAGATAAGAAGCAGATATTGCACTTGTGGTATGCGTTGGGTGCTGAACACAGCCCACAGAGCAGTCTGAAGAAAGGGGGTCTCCCAAAGGGGGTGTTGAATGCACACAAACATGCGTTGTATTTTTTAAGGGCTGCTGCCAAGACCCTGCTGACGCATCAAGCACAGAGGACTGCTTGGCACCAGCCATTTCTCAAGCAATTTCTCCTCCTGTGTTATAGATATTGTTCCCCATTTGCAAATATATTTTTATGCTTCTACATGTAAACGAATGGAACTTCATTCTTTTGCTGTACTTTGGTGTTTCATTATCTATTTTTTCCTACAATGGTTGGCTAGGGAAAGCATTTTTCTGAATTTTCTTGCCCTGAATTTCCCCAAATAAAGCAGTTTTGTCTCTGTCTCAGAAAAAAAAGGAATTTCTTAAGGATGTTAATCATGGAAATATCATCAGATTAAACCAAGAAAATAGGAATAAACTCCCTTCTCCCATTCCCACTCCCTGCCCCCATTCACTGGAAAGCAAACAAACCAGGCTGCCTTCTGAAGGAGGCAGGAAATGAAGGCAAGGAGAGACGATTAATAAAATAAAAGACATTTTATTGAGCTTCACAGCAAAATGTCTTTGACGGTCCTGATCTTGCAATCTGGTGCTCTTCTGGTGATATGAGGATTTAGTAAAACATTTGTGTGTAGTGCTATGGAGAGGAACCTTTCTGGTTTCCTACTAGATCAGCAGATGTGCCAAACATGAGCAAGCAAACACGGTGAGGTAGCCCATAGGATCTCTGCACTCTGGCTGAAGAATACATGGGATGTGATCTGGCACAGATCAAGTCAGGAAGGAGAAAACTCATGAGATGTGTGAAAGTGGAGTTGTGAGCATCTTACTTTTGTGTGGTCTTCATCTTTCTAGGCTGCATTTGTGAGAGAAGTCATGTGTTTCAGCAGCCTTAACCCTAGCTATGATTTCTTGAAAAGAGCAGATTAACCCCCAAACCTGGAATTTCTTATGGAGTCACAGAGAAGTGCTGCACACAAGGCAACTAATCAAACATGGCAAAAAAGGATTGCTCTCCACCTGAACCTGGCACAGCTTCTAACTAAAATCAAGAGTGCAAAGTCACTTTAGAGGGATTGAAGTGCCTAACATTTGTCAGCTACACCTTACTAAAAATATTAATTTTCAAAATATGTCCATAAATGGATCTGTGAGAGGACAGTCTATGAACTGTAAAAATAAAGTTTTTTGGGAAATATTTTAAAACTTTTGGACTTTAAAAACCAGCAACTGTTTTTCAAAGGAAATGTCTGAAAATTCTACAAAAACATGTTTTTCAAAATAGCTGAGATTTCTGGCATAAAACGACAAAGACACAAGAAAAGTCTCAGACTTAATACCTACTTGGCTGGGCGGTGCGTTTTGTGATGGATGGGTCCTTCTGCAGGGATCTTTAGGCCCCAAGTTTTCCTTCTCCAAGACTCACTGTGTATCCAGGGTTGGATATACTCCTTTCTTTTATTCAGGTCTCCAGAGTCTCAGCTCTGCTTCCTCTTGCTCTTTACTCAACTTTACAAGTCTAAGCCCCTCCAAGGCTTCTGTCAACCCTTTCTTCCCTGTTAAAAGGTTAAGTCTCTCAGCTAGTGTGGGTACCTCCCTCTTGCCTAGTCGCTTGGGTGGAGAAGGATGTGGAGTGGCCATATCTGGGGTGCCCTGCACTTTCCCCCACTCTCACATCAGCTTTCGGCCCCATGGACAACTCCTGAGCTGCGTGCTGCCTGGATCTGGGATATCGATGATGGGGTGCTCATGTGGCCTTGCCTGGAGCCTGACCTGGAGCCTGTCCTCAGGATGGATACTTCAGATACACTAAAAGAAATGACTAGGGAGTTACTGCCATTCACACTTACACTCCTTCTACATGAATGCTGTCACCACTTCTCAGCAGGACCAGGAGTCAGACCATCACTTTTTATTTTCTATCTGCTCGTGTTGAGTTTCAGCAGTACCTCTTCCCCTGCACACTCCAGATACCAGACTTTATTGTCTCTTCAAAGATGGTTTATCAAATACCTGCAAAGTCATCAAGAATTTTCTTAAAGCTATCCATTTCTTGCAGCCCTTTTGTCCAATAATTTCTTCTTAGCTTGTAGGTTGCTCGAAAACTATCTCATGAAAATAGGAGTTGGACTTGATGATCTTTATGGGTCCCTTCCAACTCAAGATATTCTATGATTCTGTTGTGGTATCTACCCTAGAGCCTTATGTGGTTTCTTTTCATGTTAAGCATATTGGTATCTCACTCTTCCTTGACCAAGGAAGACTGGAATCATGTTCTTCTCATGTAGGGATTTGAAACTTGCTCTAAAAGAAGTTCTGTGCTACTCTTTCTGAACTGTTGTGTTCAGAAAATATTTGCCTGCCTGTGAAGATCCCTGCTAGAGTATTTATCAGCAGTGAATCCAAAACCTGTGTGAGCAGAACTGGAGCATGGACTTTATACTCATGAAGGTTTCTTTTGCCAGCATTTGTCCCATTCTACTTTTGTCTTGTCACATGTCTGGGTCATCAAGTGACTGCCCAGTCGTGATTACTAATCCTGATTTAGTTCATCTCATCTCAGGGAGATGGAAGCACAGGGACTGCAGTTTAGGAAAGCTATTAAAGCATGTGTTTTTTTCTGTCCCTGTTGCAAAATAAGACCAATTTCATGAGTGGGATGTAGCGAATTGTGGAGCCACTTACAGATATCCCCATTGACTACAAAAGAGGAAGCATTTGTGCCATACTCTGCAGTTGCTCATATGCCTGAATTAAAGTTAGAGAGGTCATTTGGATGGTGAACAGAGGATGGGAAATGATCTTTGTGATTTTTATTATGCTCTGTTCTTTGTTGCCACTCAGGTTTGCTAAGGCAAGAGAATTCAGCTCATCAGCCATGGTCTTTTCCATGTCTTCATTAGGTTAGCTAGGGATAGATAGGAAGATAGGAATTCTCTGGTGCTGAGACCAAGTCAAATGGACCGTCTGTGTTCACATTACTGAGGTGTGACCATCCTTTGACAGCAGCTTTGGCTTTGAGAGAGGTTGTTAAGGTGGTTCAAAGGAGACCTAGAGAGTGAGATAATATTTTAGGGTGGTCTAACATAGCCCTGGCACTCCAGCTCCCTCCTGGGCTCTCTCTTACTATGTGTTCTAGACATGAGACCCTCTTGCTAAGGAGTGCCTCTGGGCGATGTTGCATGCCTGGAATTAGGCTTTGGTTTTGTTTAATACAGCACTCCTGTGCTGAAGATGACGGAGCGACAGCAATATGTATTGTATGAATGTGCAGCACAGTCAATAATTATCAGCTAATCCTTGGTGGCATGAAGAGTTGGTATGTCTGCAAAGTCATTTGCCTTTTATTTGGTGAGGCATTCTGAGAAAAGATTGTCACCATTATACAGGATGTTAAAGTAGTGACCATGAGTTGTCAACATATCCAAAATATATTTTGCTAATCCTGACCAGAAACAGGAAAGGTTTGAATTTGCTGGGAAATTAATATTTTATAAATGGAGTGAAGAATCTTTACATGTGCAGAACTACAACCTTTCCAGGCATGTGTGATGAGTCACGTGTTTGAAAGCAAGCTCCTCCTGCACTTGTGAGGATTAAATTTCTGAAAATAAACCTGGCTACCTGTGGATTCAGCCCGTGTTACAACTGTTATGGGAATGTCAGTAAAATAGGTGATTTTGTATTGCTTGTCTTCAAGGTGCAAGCCAAGTTCATATGGCAAGGGTCTGTTCTCAGGCTGGAGGTGTTAGGTTTGGCTCCGCAGCTCTGATGTGGCAAACTGCCAGTTTTGTGAGGTCCTAGCTGGGAGGGCGAAAGGTATACCACTGCTTAGTCCTATTTATTGGATTTGGCCGGGAAATATTCAACTAGATAAGCTGAATGAAATAAAATCCCCCAGCGCTCGTATTGCTGAATTCAAGTGGTGTTTGGAGAGACCCAGCTGACCATGCTGCTGATGGGTATTGTTGTGTTTTGCTATTATCAGATGTATACTTATAGACAAATACCAGTTACAGAAGTAATATAGAATATATTTTAGAGGATAAACAGTAATTCTACTAGAAGTTAATTCACAGAACTGATGTTAAAGGTTTGGATTGAAATTTTCTGAATAAAACCCCGGGGTTTTAGAAGGGTGATTTTAAATTAGTCTTCCCCTTTCATTCTCTATCATGATTTAAATTTCCACACTGATTATTGTAATAATTTACAGGCATTGCTTTCTTCCTCTGAAACCATGTGGTTCTTTAGTATAGAAGATGAGACAATGGGATGGAGGCAACATAGTGGCCTATTCTGATTTAGATAGCAGGTTTTGTTCATGACTTCATATATTAAGCAGATGACCAACTATGAAATTGAAAAGGTTGATTCTAAAAATATGAGCCTCAATTTTCTTTTCAAAGTGTGTTTTTTCCACTCTGATATGGTCACTGTACTTGTGAGTTAGCCTTATTACTAGGAACCCACTGTCATGAGTTGGTAGGAGTTGGGTTGGGTAGGTATTAAACCTCTTGTGGGGGTCTACAATGTAGACATACATGCATACATTAGTAACTCCTGTGAGGGTCCCTTTGTAGTGAATGAGGAGAAAGGAACCCTGTCCGGTGCTATTCCACTTGCTCTAACACTAATGCCCAAAATAGATGAATTGTAAGGTAAGACGAACTGTACCTTGGAAACATAGGGCTTCATTGAGTGTTAAGGGAGTCTGGACGTGAGACTCAATGAATCCCACCCCTGGTGTCTGTTACTGTACAAGCCTATGTCATTAGTGGGGAGCATTTGCATCATTGTCAAAATGCCTGCTACACAGTAGTAGCAAAGGAATGTGCCTAATAGCCTCTCTGCATGGCATTATTTCTGGAAATACTGTCTAGGAAATGATGATACCATCACACTTGCTCTTTGGTAGCACTTAATATTTGTGCCCTATTTTTACCATATAAATGAATTAATCCTCACAGCCTCCTGATTTTACCTCCTCTTTAGAGGTGGTGAAACTGGAGCAGAGGCACATCAGAAACCAGAGATGCAGAGCTTCCTCAGATTTCAAGGGAAAGGATGTTCCAGAGTGACTCAATCAGTGTTTTGAATGCTCCAGCATCACTTCTGGCAATCTGTCTGTGGTAATACTTGGGCTGATACAAAATGCACCCTTCTCCATTTGGAAGGGAAGAAGGTGATGAAACCACATCCTCAGGCTTAAACTAGAAGCACATATATTTGTGCATATTATCTCATTTCCTTTGCGCAGTTTTTGAGGCTGTGCATGGAGGTCATTGCCTAGTCAGCAAGCACTAGTTTCACCCTTGAAGGCACTGCTGTTCCTGAATTTGTTTCTGCCTAAAGAGACCATGAGTTCCTAATACCCTCTATTCCAGTCTCCCGGGAATATCCAGCACCTTGCAAGAGCAAACATCTGAAGAACATTTGCACTGGTAACTGGCTTGTATAAATGCTCTTTCCATCTATAAGGATCTTGTTGAAAACTGAGGAGCTGTGTTAGGCTTCATGAGAGACTATATCGCTGCCCACAAGGATCTTGAGTATGGGTTTGAATCCTTGAACAGTCCTGATTTATACTTTGATTGATAGTAAACAAGCTTAGAAGTCAATTTAATATCTATATATCTAGTCTTAATATTAGTTATAGCATATCTTAGATTTCTGTCTCCTGAAGAATGTACAATCTAAATAGATAAGCAATAGAAAGAGAGCATTGAGTTGCATGTTGGTGTAGGGTTTTTTTGTTTTGTGGTGGTTTGGGGTTTTTTTGGTCAAAGTCATATTTGCATAAACATGCTGAGTTAAATTTATTAAAACTACGTGTACATCCACATCACATAATTACAAGGGTTTCAGTCAAAAAATTTTGATGGTTAAACTACTTGTGACTTTCATTCTAAAATAATTTTTCATGTCAAAGCTTGCCTAGGACTAATTTAGGAGTTGCAAAAACCCAGATGCAACTAAAACCTCCTAAACCAAAATGTATTTGATTGTTCTGATTTTCTTTTTCACCAAAAAGTGATTTTTTTAAAAATTTCAGGGAAAATTTAAGCATGAGGGTCTTGTTTCTTGCTTGATTTTACAGATTGCTTCTCAGTTAAAAGTCAATTATTTATACAGCTCTTATCTACTAGCATTTTATGAATAGGGAAATGAGAGAAGAAATGACTTGTCTTAATCACATGGGAAGTCTGTGACCATTCTGAGTAGAATCCCATGTCCCAGTGTAGGAGTTCAAAGCTTCAACCACAAAATAAATAAAACAGTCAAGTTCTTTTTATAGCTGGAAACATCGCTGACATATGTTGAAAAACATCCCTGAGTCTCACATTTTGAGTGTACAAAAGTGATACTGCTTCTTGCCCTGGGCAAGATAATATGAAATGTGTGTTTAATGCTATTTATTCATGATCAAGAACCTTGGATCACTGGAACCTAAGGATTTCTCTGGCTGCTGGGCTGAACCCAGGGGTGGTGCTCTCCTTCCATACAGGCTCAGTACCACATTGAGAAGCATATCCCAGCGCTAACATGGGCATTGCCCAAAACTTCAGCAGATCCCTGCTAACAGGAGCTTGCAGTTGCCTCTGATGACTGGGGTCTTCTTTTGAGGTCTGTTTGGGAGCAGAACCCATGCGGGCTCTGAGTGTCCCGAGTACATAACATCACCTTGTCAGGAAGTGACATCAGGGCTGAATGACAGGGCGTCAATCCTATGCATTATTTAGTGTGCGATATTGTTGTGGGGAGGGACTGCACACTGAAGAAGATATATTCTGAAGGAAAATAAAGGAAGGCAGAACAGCTGATTAGTTACTATTATCAGACGCTAATGGGTGTCGTGTTGATAAGATGGTAACTAGATATCATGTAGAAAGGGTTTTAGTGCTAAGTACTCCATTGCCTTTGTGTGATGCCTCATTACTGCAGTTGGATCCCCTCCTCTATAAATTTTTAATGATCTCACCATTTTTCATGTAACTGTCACTCCCTGCTTAGCTCTCCTTTTTGCCCTGTCCGAATCCTGAGCTGAAGTGGAAATGTATTGTGTAATTAGGTATAGAGACTCCAGCTTATTGTCTTGCAGCACACACCCCTCTTGAGAAGATGAGAAAAAGAAAACATTTCCAAAACTCATCTTCAAATGTTCGTTGTGTTACACTGACAGTGCAGGAGTTTTATTAAGCCCGTTCTGTGGCCGTTGGCAATTTCTTCCTGAAGGTATGGGATAGATACAGCACAGCTGTGGGATAACATGGTTGCAAAGGGGGCCCTGAATTCGTCTGCACAGGGATGGAGGGTGTGAGGCACATTCTCACTCTTCTGTGCTCCCTCTGGTGCTGGGGGGGTGCTTTGCAGGGAGCAGAATGTAACCTGAGGGTGGCCACATGAACTGAGCGAGTGCCCACATGGAACTTAGTTGCTGTCTGGGGCTAATCCCCACCACTGAGGTACATTGGAAATGGATACGCTCTATATGGTCTTGTTTATCTCCAGTGACACAGCAGACAAGGATTCAGATCTTTGTCACACAGTGTGGGTGAAAAAGTACCTTGGGCCTTTCAGATGATGTGTTGTGCTTTCGGTTTTGTATATAAACCAGATCTTGGAGAGAGCCTCCTTTGGACCCTCCATCTGACAACAGCTGGAGGAAAACCCTTTGGCTTTTGGCTGGTTTTGGCTGTGATCCTGCCCCGCCACATGGAAGTCCTTAGCCCAAGGGTCAGGCTTGGCAAACACAGCCTCGAGTCATGAAACCCACAGCTGGGTGCAGAGCAGCTTCTCCTTAGCGTTTCCCGAGTGAGTAAGAACTGTCTGGAATTTCTGAAGGAGTTTCTGCTATCTCAGGCTTGTGCACTGTTGCTGAGGAAGGAGTTTTACTTGTATTATCAAAATAAATGTTCCATGGGTCCATCATCAGGACTGTTGGTCCCTATGTAGATAATGTACATCTCAAAATAAAGTTCATCAAGGTGTGCTACCCAGGCTTTCATCTTCGAAAGGGTCTTTTCTGAAAGATAGCACATATGGTGTCACATCTAAATTTTTTTCTCTGAAAACATCTGAGTCACATTCGCATGAGTAACAGACCAAGTGACAAGGAACAAATGACACGTCTGGTACAAGTGAGCCCACTGTCCCAGCTTGCTAGACAAAAGTTTATACACTCAAATAAACAGCACGTTCAGCTCCTTGGCTGATCCACATACGACACTTGACATGCTGTTTGATTACATCACACTAATGCTGCTGAAGCCATGGGGAGAGCAAAGCTGTAAAGCAAACCCAGGCAGTAGAACCCATGGCCTGTGGCAAGGTACTGTGCATTGCTGGAAGCAGGAGAGTTTAAAAAAGGGTGTTTGTGGGGTAAAATTTAACTGCAGAGTCTCAGTCACTTTATTTGAACAGTCTGTAAACATACACCTTCACACACCCCCAGCAACTGTCTTATCTATAGAACCAATATTATTATTATTATTATTTAATACTATTTAGTAATAATAATAATAATAATGATGATGATGATGATGATGATGATGATAATAATCACCTAATCACTTGGAGACAAAACCTCCTATTTTTCCCCTGCAGTCAAGTGGAAAATTAGTTAGTTATGTACTTTGGAATAATCATCAGCATCATAGTCCCTACCTACCTTTGTTCTAGAAAACTGGGCAAGGATCTGTGAAAATCCACAGCAAGAAGATAGCTCTTACTTGAGAAAGTTAACAAAAGTGCGATGGATTTTTTGAATGGCCAGATTCTTGAGTTCTCCCCCTCCATTTTGTTATTCCAGAAGAATATCAAAGACTAAATGCTAAGTATGACTTCATCCTAGTTTTCTGATTTTTTTTTTCATTAAAAATCACAAGGATATTTTCAGATTTACAGACACTTTGAATTCTCTAGTCATTGCAGGACTTAGAATCCCCAGGACCTCTTGGATATTTAAATCAATTGTTTGTGAAAGTAACATTACACCTTTTCCTCTCCCCTCTTTTTTTACTTCTACTGGTTAGCAGCTTCAGCTAAATCCTCCTCAGTAATCTCTGTTGGGCACAGATTTTAGTAGAGAAGTTGATTTGCTTGCCTTTACTGTCTCACAGTTGACCAGCAATATTCTTAGAGTCATATCGCTGTCAGAGGCCAGATTCAATTTGAGGATTGTCCAAGAATCTGCAGCTTTCAACTACTTTTAAAATTCTAAGCTGGTCACTGATGTCAGAGCTGGAAGTGAAAGTCTAGGAAATCAAATCCTTATGAATATTTAAAACCTCCAAAACATTATGGAAAAATCAAATATTTACTAAAAAGGAACACGCAGATGTCTGCCCCGATAAAAGCTGCAATGCCAAATACAGAAAGGGATCAGCCCTTCATGGAATATTGTTGACCTTAGAGATCTGATGTGAGGCTCCAAGGTTTTCTAGACCGGTGACAGAACTGTGTAAGACCATGGAAAAAATTGTACTCCTGCCAGCACCCTCACCCCGTCTTGGGAAGCCACAAATCTTCCTGGCCAGTGGAAGTGCGCTCTGTTTTACTCCCAACATGGGATTTTTCCCCCTTTGTCTGACAGTTGGGTGTGCTCAGGAACAGAACGGTCACTCATATGCCAAAGCCATCAGTGTGCCCCAGTGTTCAGATATAAAACATCTGGGCAGGACTCTGGGGAGCCCTATAAAAGAGGTGAAGAATCCTCCTCCAAAGACATAGAGTGGCTCCAAGGAGACTCCCTTTCTAATTCTCCTGCTTCTCACTGCCAAAGAGCATCTTGCCGGCCACTTTAATCTACAAGATCCATCTCACTTTAACCTTATTGAAAAGGACTGATGTTTTGGGGTTGTGCTGTGCTATATTAAAATCCATATTTCAAACAATAAATGCTTTCCATTTATCCAGGCTAGTCTCTTTTCTATTGAGCCAAACTTTCAGGCAGTTAGCTAAACCTTTCAGTAATATGAAGCACCTTTTTCATCTTGTGCCAACACTGTAATGCCTCCAATAATTTATGTTTAATTTTTAATACAGTTATCTATCATGAGTAATTATGTGGGCTGCTCACAATATTCCATTTTCTGTTATGTGGTTTTTCTGAAGATCGTGGGCTTAAAAAAATACCGCACTACTACTACTTTTCTGCTGAATTTCCTCTAAAGAAGAAATATTGAGGTTTACTTGAAGATACCGTATGTCAGACCCTGAGAAGTTCTTTGCTCTGTCTTCAGATCTACTGATAGTGTGAGAAACAGTGTGAGCTGCTGTGATTTATGCACTGCACAGCCAGGGAAAAGGTCTGAGCAGAGTCCTTCACATGCACAGGGATTTTGCTGATGCCGGTGTGTAGGGCTCGGTTTTTGGGGACACAATTTCCCTGCTGACACTGGTGCTGTTGGTGGTGCACGTCCGCACTGGGAAAGGCTTTCACTGTCATCTCCAACATCTGATGACAAGCTAGGTCTATCCCAAGTCTGCTGCACTTTCCACCTAACGAACTTTCTCATCTCGGCTCATAAAAGAGTAGGTGGCAGCAACTGATGGCTGTGCATCCCTGATGCCAGGAGAGTTCCTGCTGCGATGCCACTGAGGACACCACTATTTCCTGGTTGTGCCATCTGCGCAGGGAACTGCCTTAAAACTGCAGAAACTCTTCCATAGCATCCCTTTCTACTCTGTAGGGAGAATTGGAAGGGAATGATGCTTTTCAACGGCAAAATGGAAAATGTCTGCTCACATCAGCTCTGCTCACCCAGAGCTGCTTACACCAGCAACAGCCACAAAGTGTTCGCCTGCCTGTTTCACACGTGCAATAGCAGTGGCTGTTTTTGTTAATCTGTATTTGGCAATAAACACTGATATGAATACCAGATCTGTCTGCCGGGCTGGAAGATAAACTCCTAGGGGCCATATAAGTTTTCTGTCCATTTTGAGATGTCTGTGTTATTTCTCTGAGGCTTGGGAGCTCTCTGTGTGAGCACTGCTCTTTTGGGAAGCAAAAAAACCCGGTTCTTTCTTTTTTTTCCTGGCCAGACCACAGCTTGTCCTGACATGCTCCTGCTCTGGGAATTGAGATTGGGATGTGCATTGGACTGCTAACGGAAATCTATACCAAGGAGGCCATTTGAGTTCTGGATACTTGTCAGGGCTGTTTCCACCCTCTGAAATTGGTGAAGAGGCCTTGGGAAAACAGCAGTCCCTGGAAATGGCAGTGCTTCATGAGTAAATGATGTATTAAATTCACACAGGTCATCCAGGCTTACAACTGCCTTTGTTAAAAAAAAAAAAAAGTAAAAATAAATTTGTCCTCACAGCAGACATGCTTAGGTTGATGATTCTTACACAAGTACTTGAATATGATGTATTTTGCTGGATATACCAATTATTCCCTTGGAGAAGACAATGGGTGAAACCGAATTCAGCTCACACAGACAGTTGATAATGGACAGAAACACCTTCCAAGAAAATATTTCCTACATACAGTTGCTTCAGTCCTGATTCTTGGAAAAGACCTAGACAATATCTTCAAGAGGCAGAAACTTAGAAACTAAGACAAATACTCCAAGGGTGCACACAGGTTCACATCAGGTGATGCAGTCCCCTTGACATGCCACCCCATCGTCTGCTGGTGTGAGGTTAGGAGTTTTGCTCCTAATCTGCGGCACTAGGGTTATACTCAGTGCTTCCTGTGTGAACTCATTACACTGCTCTCTGAGTCTTTGTCAGGCCCAAAGGAGACCTTGTACATACAAAAATTTTTCTTCCCCCCCAAAAAACCCCTATTTGTCCTAATGGAAGATCTTAACTGTCCTTATGAATGTTATGAATGTCATAGGGAAGCCGAAACTACAACACTGCTATTAAAGGCAAAAGAGGTTTAGGCTTGGCCTTGTCAAAGTCTGAGGTAAAACTTCCCTTGATGTCAGCATCGTAAGATTTCACCCAGATAGCAATGCAGTTCATTCTGGTAGCAGTTCAGGATTTACTCATCATATCAGATGTTTCACCACATATATAGGCAGCATTGAATAATAGAAGATGCGCAGGTAAATCTAAGGCTGTAATTCAATCAAGAACCTTTGTTGATGTCTTAAGCTGAGAGTCAAACAGCTTAAGTAGTTTATGACCGGCGGTAGAACTCCCTTGATTGAATTACTGCGTAGGCATTCAATTGCATAAATGTATTGTTATTTATATAGTGTGCCAAAGCCTGATTTTAAAGTTAACTGTGGCAGGCTGTAACTAATGGAGAAAGAGCGGTATGGCACTACAGTACCCCTTAAGCAAGGAAAATGAATGATGTGCACTCTGTTTCATGCTTATGTAAAAATAATTATTGTAGTACTGTAGGGAATTACTTCATATTCATGAAAGGAAGGAGAACTTGAGGCTGTTTGTTAGAAATAATCCCTGGCCCCTATGCCAGAGTCTAGGACCTGAGCAATTTCCATTATTGTTAGCGGCCCGTCTGTGGACTGGATCTGTAAATTTTTAAAACTCTTTTAGAAGTAAACAGATGAATCAAAGCAAAAATGGGCATGATAGAAAGGGGTGTTAGAAGTACAATACGAGTGCAACACTGCACGAAAGATAAAGGGGGTTCACAGAGGCCTCTTGGCAATCTCTTGTGCATAGGCAAGTTGTGGAGCAGCAAGCATGGATCCCCACAAAACCATTACACTGACCAGTGGGAGCTGTTTTCTGGCCATCCTCCCAGGGGCTGCAGGGCTTTTCCTGTCCTCTTTTGCTGGAGAACAGGATAGCCTTACCAGCAGCTTTCTCAGGGAGAGACCAGAGAGCGTGCACATTCAAATCAACCCTATTTGGAGATGGTCAAAACTGCTCAATAGCAGCACGGGCTGTCTGTATCGTGGGCTGTCATGGCAAATTGGAGCTGACAGCTAGAAACTGCTCACATAGATTTCCTATTGCTCCTTTAACTAGCCTGTATTAAATTGCACCAAAAGGGCTGACAGCCTTAAAATCCATGCCATTATATCACATTAAGGGCTGCAAAAATCTGCCTGCTTTCACAAATTTCAAAGTCAATTGATATACAAGCCCAGTAGACTTCCTAGAGACACAGAACAGCCAGCCCATGTGTGCGTGTGTGTTGATCCTGCAGCCAGGCCCATCTGCAGTTCTTGAGTACTGCCCCATACCATCATTCCTCAAAAATTCTGTATGTAAAGGAAATTCTTTTAATACAGAAAAAATAACTACAGGCACAAATATTTCTTTCAGAAAGTCTGACAGGCCATGGCTTTTGAATGCACTATTTTAACTTCTCTTGGACTCATTAATTACCAGAATAGCCTGTATATGTAGGAGTGTTCCTGTGGAGGAAAAGGCCGCTGCTGGTCTCGGTAATGAGTGAAGAGTAATATTTGCATATCAGATAGCATAAGGACTATGTATAATTTTTAGCACACGAGTTCTGCAAAATGTTTCCTCTAAATCATCTCAATCACCTCAGCAAAAATACTGAGCACAATAGATAAGAGTTCCATAATTACTTTATCATAGTTTAACACTCTCATGCCAACATGCTGGTCACAAAATCATCATTTTCCTTAAACCTTAGGGTACATTGCCATTCTCATTCCCTGGTTAATTGTGGTAGTGGGACTGGAGAGGGCTCTCCTTCCTTGGATTTCATTACAAAGCATGTTGCTCTTACTGTCCTCCCTGTTAGAATGTCAACAGACTGTTACTTTTTAGGGAATATCAGCGAAAGATAGTTTCCTTTAGGTCTCTAACTAGCCTCCCTCCAGGTTCAAGTGAATATAAATAACGTATATCAAGGACTGGTAGATAAGCTAGCTCACACACGCAGACCCTTGGAAACTAATCAAACTTCCTTCCTGAAGGGGTTTATAAGAATCCAGACAACCTTTAATGTGACACTCAGAAAAAAAAGCAGTTAAAGGCACTTAAACCATATTATTCTTGTCTTCCTTCATCAACATATAAGAAAGAAAATTATTCATGTCATCCATGTCACATTTAAAAAATCCCCTTACACAATAAAAGATCAAGATATGTAAAAAATGTGACATGCAAAAAGCATTTAGTTTTGACATTGTGTATATTATGGTTTCGTCAGTTCCTTTGGTCACTGGACTTGGGAGCAGTCTGCTTCAAATCCTGAGAGAAACACTGGGACTTCCACAGGTCACCCCAGCCTGTGGCAATGGCTACCCGACCTTGGCACCGCTTGAAAGGCAAGCTAAAGCTGGGAGGGGCACTTCGTTAGCCTTTAAAACTCTGTGGCCTAATAAAGTAGATAGGACTTCTGCAGAGGAAAATAAACAATTAACAGAGCTGGCTATGTCTTCAGCTGTGCTAGAGAGATTACATCATGACTTACACACACAAACATGTAGATTCATACTTCCTATCCAGAAATTTACTTTTCAGTTAATGTGCATCGGTCCACCTATTTATTTATTTTTAAAATACTGGGTTTGGATAGTAAGGAGATGGGACTTAACTAACTACATAGTTTTAATGGATTTCATTTAGTAGCATAATCAAATATGTCTCTTAAGGTCTGTTTCTGATTCTGAGGTCTGTGTGTTTGCGTGTGTCCTTTAAGGTCATTGTTGACTTCTTCGATCCGATGTTATGTTAAATACTAATGTTGATTTTATCGGGGTGTGGTAATTTCTATGGTGTGGCTCAATACCAGCAGCAATGAAAAATCAGGTTGGTTGATTTTAATATCACTAAAACCAGGTTCTCTCACTAAGCAAGAGGATCGGCTGAGGCTTGCCTTCAGATCATTAAAAGGGAAACATTTCAAAAGCAGCCTGGGAGGTCATTTGTGACTCAGAGTCCTGCACCAGCAAATATATTGGTTCTCCCTCACCCATGAGAGCCATCATTCTATCCAGGCTGAAGTCCCAGAGATTTAAGAGCATTTCCATTCAGAAGGCCAAAATTCTTTGGCGTCCTCTCTTTACACACCCCACAAGGCACTTGAAATCACAGTGTCTGATTTTATACACTAAGTCATGTAAACATATTCACTATTTATATCACTAGCAACTGCAACAAAGATTTAATCCTCAAGTTTCCAGGGAGTGAAGAGCCATATATTTTCCAGCTCCAGCTCTGCTGCCTTCAGTAGGCCCTCTCCAAATAGAAGCTGGGTTGATGCCAAGAAAGTGGTTCATCCTTGACTGAACACTGTCCACATAGCTTGTCCAAACCTGTGTACCGTTGGTACTTTCCACATTAGGATTAATGGGGCATAAACAAGCCCATGGCTAACAGTGAGGTTGTTTCAGCCATGACAATAAAAGGTCCTGTAGGAAACATGGTTATCAGGCACCTATTATGGAAATGCAAGGAACTGCTAGATGACCTAGCAAGTTTCAGTGAAATACAACTGCATTTTTCTAGTCACAGTGCAGCATCTTTCAGCAATAGAATTAAATACATTCCAATGTATTTTCACCTTAAATAGAATTTTATTCTCTTTATTTTCTTTTTTTGTTTCTTTTGGGAACTGCTAATTCTATTTCTTCTGAAAATGCGTCAATCAAATGGATTTGAACTTTTTGCTGGGGTGCCTACGTTGTTGAAAATGTTACAGCCCACAGTATGCATAACTCTGCAGCAGTCGTGATGCCTTCTTTTCTTTCTGCATAAATTCATTCAAAATCTCAAATAATTTTAAAGTAGTAAACACATGATGATCAAGCAGGTTTTGCAGAAGTAAAATGAAGATACTGAAGTAACAGTGATGAACAAAACTTCAGGCTCTAAACAAACTTGGAGGAGAATCATTAAATCAATGCTGGTTTTAATTTTATTTTTCTTACCAAAGGAAAAAAAAAGAGTCATGAATTCTTATCAAGCTTCCTTAAAGGACAGCTTGGCATTGGCTCTGACTTCTTAAAATTAAAATTATATTGATTTTCCATTTTATTAAATAAATGTTCCTCCCTGATCTTGCTTTAGGAAAAGAAAAATGTTTTCAGTGCAATTTTCTTTTCAGCCATTGCCTGGACTGTGACTGTGGAACGCACATCTACATCCAAATTAAGAGACAAAGGGACTACCCAGAACCGCCCTTGTTCCAAGCCCCTGCTGGCACAGCACAAGTTTCACCCTCTCAGACAAACAAACAAGCAAAATAAAAGTTGTCTCAGGTTACCCTGCGTGATACTTATTTTTAAAACTGTCCCTGAATGCTTATGTTGTTTAGGAAATACATCTGAGTGGTCCATTGTAAAAGACTATCTTCTCCCCTCATACCCCCCCTTCCCACACACCTCATCGTCAACACCTTGGAGCACTCCTGTCTCTTACGGCCTCTTAAACATGGACCACACAAGTCCTTGTACTGTCTGCAGTGTGCCTTCTCCTTCCAGATTAATTTTGTAGCTGCACTGATAAAAATGGTAGCTGTAAAGCAGGACTTTCAGTGCTGTTGAATGCATCTGGATTAAAACTGATAACTCCCGAATAGGCAAAGTTATGAATTATATCCATCAGAGCCTGTTGGCTTCTTTTGGATCTTTGTAGCTTAAGGAAGACTGGGAAGATAATCCCTAAATCTGTCAACTGTTAAAAGTGTCCCTTGACCTCAGGGGCAAAGACACATTTTTGGAGGGAAAGGACTAACCCAGGCAGCCCCTGTGCTTTATACTTAGCTTGAAGAGCAAGCTGAGGTGAAACATGCAATAGAATGGTGCATGATCCTTTATTTACATACCCCAAACCCCGTCCCTGTGGCCAGTTTTCCTGTAAGATAAGGGAAGAGCTCCAGACAGGACAATATTAAGTAAGATGGTCTCCAATGGAGCTATTAGGACTTTCTGTTCTGCTATGTGTTTTTGAAAATGAATAATTTGGTAAGATAGCTATTGTATTATTTGCATAAAGGATTTGGAGGCACAATTTAAGCTCCAGAGAGATGCCAAAAACCCTTTCTTAGTTTGAAAAGCCAGTTAAGACTGTTAAGCAACATAACATTCTTACCCCATCGCATAATTTACAAAACTCAAGCACTCAAGAGCAAGGAAATGAATAATTTAGAAGATCATTAATCTCACACTACCCACATGATAAACACAATTATCAGTCTTATCAACTATGGAGAAGTGAACATTTCATCACAATATGAGGACCGTCACTCTGACCCTAGCTACAAAATATCTCATCAAGATATACCAAACCAAAAACGTAGAATAAAACTGTTCTGAAATACAGCAGTCACCTCTAAAGACATCAGGGGCAGACTGATAGGACCTCATGCAAGTCTAATTTCGGCAAGGTTCAATCTTGCATTCCAGTTTTTCCTGTTTTGCCACACCTATTCCACTTTTATAGTCTTTTTTTTTCCTTTCAAGTTCCCGTGTCAGTTGATAAATGCAGCTATTATATAACGTTTCTAAAGAAAAACATCATGATACTAAACTAAGGATGAAGCAATAGAGAAATGCTCCACAGGTAAGAGTCAAGACTGTTTTTGGTTTTTTTTTTTTTGATGTGGTGCAATAGCTAATTCCTTGAAACAGACTTAATAGTTGATGAGTTTCTGAGCTCCCTGAAATCAAGAGGGGCAGGACCTCGCTCAGTAAACCTCAAGATGGAAACAAGCCTGAATTCTGGCCATGGTGAAGCTGAACTCTCAAAGCCTGGAGGATAAGTTCACCGTGCCAACTGTTACTGCCAAGAGTGAAGAGGACATGTTAGGATTTAATAATTACAGCTATAGCCTGCAGGTTATGATGTGAGTGAGATATGTCTGAGGAGCATTCCTGTAACACCATCCTCTGAAACAAGCTCTTGCCAAGCTTCCTGGGTGGCTCACATGGGTAGGTAGGTGGTGGGACATCAGCCACAGATGGCACTTTTTGATCTGTCTGAGCTTTTTACATTTACATACTGGCCAACATAAAAAAAGTAATGCCCTCAGCTGTTCATTTCCTTACTTTTAAATGCCTGACTTCTGCAAAACCCACGAGAGGTAAGTATTTTTTGCTGTTACATATCAGCTTTAACTGGCTTTTGAATCAAAACTGTCTTTATTTTTTCTGTGATGGTATGATGGCATTAGGAGGTAACAGAAAGTTAGAAAGTACTGCTTGAAATCACGCTCTCCTGTCATAGGTTTGAGGTGAATTTTTGGTAGAAGCAAAATAATGCCATGATATCTAATCTTAACCACATTTTAGGAGGGAAATACAATTCTGGTTTTTGAAAGAATAATAATGCCTTTCCAAATTCATTCTTCTTCAGTGGAATTGCATAAGAAAACACCTTCTCTCTGACATTTTTACAGGAAATACCAGGAAACCAAGCATTCCTTACCTTAAGGCATTTCCGTAAAAACATGCTCTCCTGCCTTATTTGATGTGGGAGGAGTAAAAAATAGCTTTCCTTGTGTTAGAATGTTTTCAGCAAAAATCTTGAGAATATCCTTCCAGGACACATCAACCATGTGGATACTTCAAATTATACTTAATTAACTGTGATTATTGCTCACATGAAGCAGTCACTTAAAGCCTTTATAAACATGCTTCTGGGATTATTTGGATGGTAAGGGAATGTGGTGCTCCTGGCTGCATTTTTTTTTCTTCTGGGCTAACAGGTTCACAAATAAATTTCAGGAGTTGAATGTCTCTGCTTTTCTCCATCCCTTGATGAAGACTCTTCCTGAAGACTTGCTGCTCTAGATCCTTCAATGTGGTGAACCTCTGCTCTGTGTTGACCAATTAGCATCCCAAATTATGACAGCTGCCAAGATTGTTGACACTTTCTCTTTGCTGAACTGCCTTTTTTTCCCTCCATCTGTTTTCCTTTCCTATCAACATTTTACCTTTTGTCTTGTCTTCCCTCTCCTCCCTCAACTGTGAGATCTTTACCCTGCCCAGGAAAAACTGCTAATTCTGTAAGGTTGTTGGTCCTTGACTAATTGTCTTGTTTCAAGGGTTTTGATGAAAAAGATCACAGTATCTCAGGTCTAAGAACTTATCATATCTGTGCTTGTTTTCAGTTTCACACATGGTCTCCTTCTATGCTCTGAAGAGATCTTACACAAACTACTTTGTATCTGCATGGGATCCAGTAACAATTTGCAAAATTCAACCCCACTGGGGTCCAGGGGGCATTTGCTGGAGACATCAAATCTGTCCCTTGTACTGAACTGCAGAGGGACATAGCTAAGGGCAGGGTCTGAAAAAGAGCTTGGAAACTGTTTGGCCTTTGCTGTATGTTTGTGAAAATTAATCAAAACTTCTTGGAGGGAGGTGAGCTTGGAGCAGATTACCTGTCAGCAGGGCAGGTTCTGGAACCTAGAGTCAGTCCCATTTACCCAGCCAGGAGAAGGGCATCTGGGGGGGCACTGGGAGCAGTCCCAGCTATGGCCATTGAACACCTCCTTGGGGAGAGGCACAGGTTGAGTCTGTTCTAGGATGTAGGTTTGTGGGTGCACAACAGACAAGTTGCAGCAAGGGAACTCTTGACTGGAGAACTGGAAAACAGTTTTCACCATGAGGGTGGTTGGATACTGGCAGGGATACCCAAGAAGGCTGTGGAATACATCTGCTTAGCAGTATTCTAAGCACAGGTGAAACAAGACCCTTAGCAACCTTATCTAATTTCAAAGCTGGCCATGCTATGTGTAGGGGTATTGGGCAAGATGACTTCTAAGAGGTCCTTCCCAGCCAAACCATTCAATGGTTCTAAGCATGGAAGCAATCAAAACCCAAAAGTAGATACATGCTGGTTTGGAGCATTTTCTTGGAGGCAGTATAGATATAAAGATGTGTCAGCAGATGTACTTAAAAATGATTGTTTGATCCTACCTCCCCCTCAATATTCCTGAGACCCTTCTCTTTCTGTTATTGTTCAAGATCACTCATGATTAGGAGCAACAAGGGGTGAAGAGGCTTCCTGTGGCATGGTGGGGAGTGCAGGAGTGGGTGCAGCTGCAGGCTGGTAGGGCATGTGTGGAGAGGGTCTTCATCTCTCGCCAAACCAAAGGGTTTCAGTAGGACCAGAATTCAACCCTGACACCTAGTAGAAGGCTCTGTCTTGCAGAGCCCACTTGATCCTCTTCTGACAGCCGAGGTGGTATGAGGTTTTGCCATGTTCATGCTGCAAGGCCATTAGCAATTCTTGTACCTCAGGTGACTTATTAATATCTTATTTGACAAGTCAGATTTAAATGCATGTTGAAAAATGACTTTATACTGTCGGAGCTCATTAGGTTTTATGCACAAAACAAAATCATTATTCAGAGATTTGGAACTGCTTTACTAAAATGGGCATCTATTGAATATCCCCAATGCAATTCTTCCTTCTAATATGGTAATTCGTTATCTGTATTTAATTATCTGCAAGGTGAAAGGTTGCTGGGCAGTGTTGTTCAGCAATAGCCCAATGGAAATTTTTAAGTACTTTCACTCTGGGCTGACTGTCTTTACAGATCAATCTTACTGCTAATGACAACCAATACTTTCAGATGTGATTACAGACTAGCTCCATCTTTTCATGAGCCGAGACTCTTTGGAATCATATGTATTGATCTTTTTAATAGAAGTCAAGAAAAATGAAATTACTGTGGCTTCTTTTTGCAAAACTATGATAAATGGGAACTTGGAAAGTTACAGGAGATTTTTTTTCCTGTTGTGGATTATTTTAATCACTAAAAATGATGGTCTTTTTAATAATGTTTGTCTTTCCATTATGCACATTTGCAGCAAAGCCAAAACTTATTTTTGTATTACTTTATATAACCACATTTAAGCAAAGACATGTCAGAATTGCCTGCTGGTATATTTAGGTAGCTATCAAGTAGGCTCTAGGCTAAAGGAGAAAGCTGCTTTTAAATGCCAAGAGATTGTATTTTCTCGGCATCTACGAGTTTAATCCAATTTTTAGAACTGTGTTCTGGGATGTCTACAATCAAGTATTCATTTGTTTCTTATATAGAGCTTACCCTTCATTGTGTGCAATACGAGAGACTTTACCCATGTGTGTTTTCTTTCTTCCCAGAAGTCTCATACTGACGTTCACTTATCAAATTTTCAGTAGAAATATATGTCACGTGGCTCTGCCTTTTGCTTCATTCCCTTCCCCATGTTTATAAGCCTCTAGTATTTTACAAGGAAATGTGCCCTTTGTATACTGCCCCTGAGGCCTAGAGGACACTGTTTTGGCTTTATATTGGGCTATAAACATATATGTATGCTTCATTGAGAGTAACATTTGCTAGTTTGAATTCTCATTCTTTTGCCAATAGAATGGAAGGAAAAATGTATTAAATCCCACGTTAATTGTAGCTATTCCTCTTGGATAAATTCCATTGCAAAGGTAGTGGCTAAGATAAATCTCAGTGACAGAATGGCAGAGGAAAAGATGTGGATAAATCATAGGAGTGGTGGAAGATATATACTGGTGACTCTCACTGGTATTAATGGAAGTTGGAAGATTCACACATGACCTACAGATACTTAAAATCAGAGGCACTGGCAAACTCTCCTCAGTTTGAAGGGCAGTGTCGTGCTTTCTCATTGCCTGATTGATCCTCAGTTCTCTTCAATCTTCTGTGTTGTAAATCCATGCTCTTTTCAGACTTATTTCCACAAAGCAATTTCCTTTTTTTCTAATCACACCCCCATAATTTTTTAACTTCCTCTTCACTTTTCATTATGCCTCTTGTCACAGCAGTCTTCAACACCCAGTCATTTGGTTTTATTGCTGTCCTTGAAACTCTCAATATTTTCCAGTCAGATTACTTTCTGAACACTTTGGTAACCTGTATCTTGCTGGTTTTAGAGGCCCAGATTTAACATCTTTTGTGCATACTGTCAACTTCAGAAGGCTGGGGTTTTTTAAGTCAGGATACACAAAATTTATGTTTGGTACAGGGCGTTCCTAAACTCTAAGACTGGGAATGTACACCAAAGGCTCTGTATATCTGCATTGTTTTGCTGCTTCTCTTTTCATAGCCTCTGCTGCTGGCTACTTTTGGACACAGGTTACTGAGTTGGTTTTGGGTAGATGCAGCATGGAGTTCCTCCGCTAACATTTCTATCCCATAGATTTTTGCTCTAGCTGTTCTTGATTTTCTTGATGTTCTACTTTTCTTTGAATAGCCTGTTCACAGAAACTACTATACTCACAATGTTGAAAAAAAAACCCCTCAAAACCTCCTGATTACAATTTTTTACAGTATCTTTTTCTGACGGACTAGATCTTCTAAAAGTAAGCTTTTATATTTCATGTAGCCTGGGGTCTGTCTGCATTGCAGATGGACTAAGCCAGGTGATAAAAACATTTAGTGACATGCTGCTCTCAGCTGCAGAAAATCCAGTACTTAAATGGGAAGTCTGAGTATAAAAGAAAAAAAAACAATTATGGAATAATTGCTTTAGGTATACCTTAGTATTTTCATTAAAAATAGCGAATGACATTTCAGCATATCTTGCAACCATTCATGCTCAGTCAAAACAAGTTTTGGGTTTTGTTCTATGGCTTTCTTAGACTCTGTTTTACAGAATTTTTCCTGACTGATTTTACCAAGGAAAGCTGTCACTTTTTGATTTAATGAAGACATAAAGTTAACCACATTGGGAAGAAGACTATAGAATTGCATCACAATGTATTTACTTCAGTTTATCTGGAAAAGTCAAGTTATTCTGCCAGTAGCATTTTAGTAATGAAAAAAACACTTCTTTGGGCAAAAGCCAGACTGGCTAAAAGATGCCTTGTTTTGAACATTAGAAGCTAATTTATTGGCATGTTGAAATAGACAACACTAAAGTTACCATGTGAAAGATGATTAACATTGTTGATGTAGTTTTGTGAAACACTGACTTTCTGAAAGATTTTTTTGCCAGTGGATACCATGTAGTGCAAAATGCATAGACAGCATAAAAGTTCTTCCACCCTGTTTATATGAGTCTTCAGGTCATTTGTTTAAACATTTTTTTAAACAAGCATGTTATGTACATATACTCAACTTTTTTATGTCCAAAGCAGTCCACATTTAATAACCATTCAGTTTAGTCTATCTGACACTTATGCAAATAAGTGTATCTGCTTATACAAATGCATTCTTTAAGCCCAAAGGTCCAACTACTCCTATGTTACTGAATCCCTTGAGGAGTCTCCTTATTTACTTGAAGAATCCCAATGAGATCTGTCTGGGTACCTGTATTGCTATTGTGTTAAAGGAAGGAGGACCTTGCCATTGCTTTGAGTTTTTGAACCCTTTTCTGCTTTAATGCAAACTTTTATGGGATGAGCCTGAAACAAAGGTTAGCTGTACAAGTAGTGTTTTACATGTCAAATAGCTTGATGAATCACACAGTAGGTAATTTTTTCCTTAAGTATGGCTGAGTTTCTCATCTGGGTGAGAAGGAAAGACTAGTGTATTGAGATAGAAGGATAAACCTAAAATGAAATAGAGTTATATAAATAGAGACAGATTTCAGCATGTTTTTTTCACAACTAATCTCCATTCCTTTATTTTTTTAGGGCAGTCTGTGTAATTTTTGTTTCAGTCTACACTCTTACATAATAAATGCACTTGTTTCTTTGCCACAGTGAGTAAGAGGAGGGGACACAGCATTTTTCTGACTAACTGTTGAGAAACCAGGCTCTACATTTCCTTGGAATCTTTTGCACAACTCAGGGGGAAGATTCATCAGTTTTGGCTGTCTAGAGCTTTATTCTTATTCTTTAGCACCATTGTTCTTTGGCATGTGCAACACCCAGGTTGTGTGACAGCTTCTATAAAGACTTTGTATGCTATTATGGAGTCTTACAGATCATTACCAAAGCTTATAGCAAAGTCTAGAAATACACAGCTGCTATTGCTAAAAAGTCAGCATTTCCATGGTTATTTCGCATTTGAATGACAGAGAAATATGGTCGGTCTGTCTGTCTGTCTGTCTGTCTGTATCTATCTATCTACCTGTCTGTATCTATCTATCTACCTGTCTATATCTATCTATGTATCTATGTATCTATGTATCTATCTATCTATCTATCTATCTATCTATCTATCTATCTATCTATCCATCCATCTATCTATCTGCCTATTTATCTATCATGTTGCTTGGTAAATTGTGACAATACTAAAGTTTACCAAACTATAATAAGATCTAATTTTCTAACTTTGGAAAGAAAGGTTAATTTGGAACAGCAGATAGAAAATGCATAATAATCTGTGAATTAGGAATGTGAATGAGAAAAGGAAGAGAGAGAAGGACAGTCAGTGCTGGGCTGAGCACCTGCATCAACAGCTTTGCCAGATCTGTGTGTTCTACTGCCCCAAAGATAGAAACTCGTTTCTACCAGGCATCTTGAGTGCTTCTAGAGCTTTGCAAATGGTTATATCAAAGAAGAGTAGTCAGCTGTCAATTTGAGCTCTAGTTCATCTGAGGTAGTCTCTTTCTCCAAATTAAGTGTTAAAAATGACTGTAAATAAATCCACAAATTGGGCTGGGCTTACAATGTTCAAGACTAGAGTTTTGGTAATCTTGGAAAGATTTCTGATATTCTGATATGGCAATGAAACAGTTAAAGCTCTACTGGGTATGCCCAGAAGAATAAATCAAACCCCAGTTGTTTAAAATGGGAAAATATTTGAGCTGGTAAAGAATTTTTTCCATTCAACTATTTTATTAGAAACCTTTTTTTCTGATGAAACAATCTTTTAAAATGAAAAGTCTTTAATGGAAATCAGCCATCTGATTTTTTTTTTAAATTAGCTTTTTGTTGAAAGAAGAAATTATAAAGAAGACAAGAAAAGAATATTTCAATAAGGGTCTCCATATTTGGAACAGAAAAGTTCCTACTAATTGGTTAAATGTCTAATAAGTCAAATAATTGACAAATATCAAAGCTGGTGTTGTCCAAAAGAGTGCTCAATCCTATGCATATCTAAGTGTAAATAGTCAGAAGGTCAGAAGAGTGACAAAACATTTCTTTCTGATGGGGGTTGGAACTCACAGAAGTAAAAGAAAATATTCTGGTTGATGACTGTAGGCAAAGAACTGGGACCAGGGAACTAGGGCTTGCATGAATATGCTGTGTGGTGAGGCTATGAATGTCAGAAAACTGGCTGCAGCTGATGGCCAACAAAGGGAAATGCATGTCTGCAGATAAAAGTATGACAGTTGGCAACAGACTACAACAGAAATTGTTTTCCCTCTGGAATTTGATAACTGTTAATTCTTCATATACTTGGCTTCTGCCAATGAACACAGTACTTTTCACTGATAAGAAATTCATATTGTTAAACTCCACATGAACTCAAAAAATATGAATGTATAAATGCTTACCAGTAAATATGAACAGCAAATGTCAGAGAAAATTTAATAATTGAGCTTAATAAAATAAGCTTGTTTTTGGAATCTTGCTTTATATGTTTCTGAAAGAACAATCATTCTTATGAAACTAAGTCAAGAATGAAATGTAGTGTATGGCTAATTGAGAAAGGATCGATGGATTTAGCAAAGCCATAGGAGTCATTCTAAAGAAACAGCCTTTTAAAGCAGTGTTGATTTAATAGTGTGCTCTGTTTATCTGCCCTTCTGCCTTCAGAGGGATCAACTGTCCTTGATGGAAGGTATGGTTGGTCACCCAATCTCCTGTGTGAGTCCGTGAGCAAGACAAGATGATGATTTGGAAAGAATATTGACAAATTTCAAGGGTTCTTACTGGGACCAGTGCTGTTTAGTATCTTTATTAATGATATTGACAGTGGGATTGAGTGCACCCTCAGCAAATTTGCTGACAGCACCAAGCTGGGTGGTGAAGGTTAGTATGCCAGAGGGATGGGATACCATCCAGAGGGACCTGGACAGGATGGAGAAGTGGGCCCAAGTGAACCTCTTGAGGTTCAACAAAGCCAAGTGCAGGGTCCTGCACGTGTGTTGGGACAATCCTTGTTATAGATACAAGTTAGGAGATGGCATGCTGGAAAGCAGCCCTGAGGAAAAGGACGTGGGGGATCTAGTGGATGAAAAGCTAGACATGAGCCACTAATGTGCATCTGCATCCCAGAAGGCCAACTGCATCCTGGGCTGCATCAAAAGTAGTGCTGCCAGCAGATCGGGAGAGGTGATTCTGAACTTCTACTCTGCTCTGATGAGACCTCACCTGGAAAACTGTCTAGTTCTGGAGTCTTCAACACTAGAAGAACATGTACCTGTTGGAGCACGTCCAGAGGAGTGCCACAGAAATGATCAAAGAGCTGGAGAACCTCTCCTATGAAGATAGGTTGAGAGAGTTGGGGTTGTTCAGCCTGGAGAAGAGAAGGCTTCGGGGGACCTTATAGTGGCAGGGAAGAACTGTTCCCAAGGGCATGGAGCAATAGGACAAAGGGTAATAGTTTTAAACTAGAAAAGTGTAGATTTAGCTTGGCTATTAGGAAACAATGCTTCAATATGAGAGTGGTAGATCACTGGAACAGATTGTCCAGAGAGGTAGTGGAGGCCCCATCCCGGGAGATATTCAAGGTCAGGGGCTCTGAGCAACCTGATCTAGTAAAGGCATCCCTGCTTACTGCAGGGGGTGGTGGACTAGATGACCCTTCCAACCCAATTCTAAAATACTATGATAAATCCTTTGTATTACTGTAGCCTATTGTGAGATAGTTAATCTACACAACTGATTTCCCATTTCACACAGAATCACACAGAATCACTAGGTTAGAAAAGACCTGTGAGATCTTTGAGTCCAACCGTAAAAATATCAGAAAATGGTTCGCAAAATTAGAATACACGAATGACACCACTTTTGTGTCCCATTATCTATCAATCTATTTAAACAAATCTATGATGTTTAGCTCCAGCCTACCCTCACTCCCAATGAAGGAGCAAAGGGCAGAGAAAATGGCAGCATCTCCAGTCTCCCGCTCACCAGCCAGGTACAGTCTGGTGAGCACAGCCTACAGGTGCAAGTGAGGAAGGTGAAGTGGGGAAAGAAGGAAAATGAAGCATCACACAGTTGAAGTAGAGTAAACAGGGAATTGACATGTGATATACTGTAAGTCACAGGTATTCAATTACACAGACTGAAAAGGGAGAAGTGCAGAACCCTTGGAGAGGTAAATAAAAGAGAAAATGGTTCTGTATGGGTCTGACAAGGAAGCCAGTGAAGACAATAGCAAATAGGAAGGCAATCTGAGCTGGAGACCATCTATCAAATTCAGAGGTCCTGCTTCAAATTATGGAGGTGTTCCTGAGAGCTGGCCCCAGCGTTTCCTAGCATGGAAAGGAACAAGTAAATGCTGGGCTGCTAGTCTCTCTTTAATGAGAGTAATGCTTAACAAACTCTGCAAAAATATGTGCATGAACATGCTAGTGAACCAGCTCCGTCTCCCTGATAAGGGCTGCCTCACCTGTTCTGAGCCAAGGCTGTGGAGGATTATTCCTTTGTGTTGGTCTCACAGAAGGTCCAGCACAAACCTTAGGCCAGTGAAGATGAAACTCCCATCCCATCCCATCCCATCCCATCCCGTCCCATCCCATATCTCATGCCATGTACTATGTACCTCATACCAAATCACATCCTGCCTTCCTTAGTCCACCCATCATATGCTCTGAGAAATGTCTCCCTTATGGTCTCTTCTTGTTTTGTACTCATGGTAGGGTGAGCAGAACTACCATCACTGCTGTATTCATACTAAGATCTTTCGTTCTCAGTGGGAACTTTGTGTTATTCCAGTTACTTTAAAGGTTCTTATGCTGTTTATGTGACATGCACAATTCCACAATACTGCATATAAGAAAACGCCCACTCTTCTTGCTTGTCCCGAACTGGGGTGAACCATCAAGTTACAGATTTTTTTACTGTTCCTCTTGTTGATGAGTCAGTTTTGGCAGTCTCTTTTTTTCTAGCAATACATTGATGAAGCAGGTGGCAAGTATCAGAAAAGTGTCTGAAAAATGTGATCCAAATGAAATCTTCTTTCCTGTAACATCTCACAGTATCTGTTGACTATAAAATTTGATCAGATGATAAAGAAGAGATGGCAAACTGCATATGACATGATCTTTCTTTGTATTTTCCTTCCAATTGTTTCCATACGCCTCTTATCTGAAAAAGTATTTTTCATCTGCTTCTTTGGCCTGAAGAGTTGTATGGTGTTCTTGAATAAGGCCAAGACAGCTTTCAGAAAACTCTTTGTGACACTGCAGGGCTGGAGAGCACTTCATTTAGCTGCAAAGTGAGAACCTGGGGAGCAGCTAGAACTAGTTTTGGGGTAGCTGGCTACATCTTCTATTTATGAACATGAAATCCAAGGAAATAGGATATGCTTGATTTTAGAATCCCTTCAGTATGCCCTGGTGTGTTATTCTGAAATGTCACACAATTTCTACCATTCTCTTTTACTCCAGTGAAGATCTACTCACAGAATTTCTGAGTAGTAGCAAATTTGGCATGTTCTACACAACAAGAATAGGTTACTACTGGCAACTGTCTTATAGCTGCTTCAGACTTCAGTCTTCTGCAGGGTCATAACATCTGCTATGCATTTATAGAATTCCTACTAATATATTAAAAACACTGGATTTATTGTGTGAGTGCTGAACTGTGGAGATTTTTCCACGTGCTGAAATTGGTCAGTAGGTTATCCTGAAAAAGCTAAATATAGATATTTCTATATTTTTTACATATAATGGCATGCCCAGTGCTGCTATTTTGGTCAGTCAGCTCAAAACAGACTACACAGCAAACAATGGAAAAACTCCCTTTGTTTGCAGGACTGGGCCTCAAGTGAAAGCATGTGCAAGGAAATTTACTCTCGTGCTTATTTCTAGAACCAGAATACAAAGAAAGGTTTAAAGGAATCCTGTCCAAGTCCTACAGTTTATATTTATATTTACTTTTTCTTTTTAAAGAGAGAATAGACAAACTTTAAGAGAGCATTTATAATGAGAAAAGTTACTGAGTGCTAGGATAGAATCTTTTGTCAAACCCGAACCTGGTCATGTCAGAGCTGCCTGATAATTCAGGATATCAGCTGAAGAGAATGATATGCATCTTCTTTCAAGCCTTGTGGATACATTTTGTATGAAGTACCTTGCTATTTCCCGGGGTAGGAAACAGAAGCTCTCTCTGCAGCAATGTTTGAGGTCCAATTGTGATCCAGGTGAATGAGGAGCAAGCAATAACACTTCCATTCCCCACATCTCAAGGATATGCCACGAGTAACAGGCTTCTGTCTATTTTGATGGAGCATTGTCTTCCCCCTAGCTTGTCATGAAAGTTTTAGGGTTTTCTCCCTCCTAAAAATAGCCTATGGCTTCAGAAAATAACTCCCTATTTGTGCTTAGTTGTAACCCTTAGTGCAAACAGCAAGGGCTGGTAATCCAGTTTGCTTGTGCCTCTTCTGTTACAATCTTTATTTGCCTAGTGGGTGGATGGTGATGACATTTCCCGACAGGAAAATATTAGCTGCATAACTTTTTCCCTCTCTCTGCTCATCATCATCAGCATCGTCAATGTTGTCAGACATCAAGTGCCATGGTTTGAAGTCAGTAGCTACTCCTTCTGCCTGGGCACAGAGCACGGCCAGCAACACCCTGGTGATCCTAGCCTCCTGAGTGCCACTTGGTGTGACTGCGAGCTGTCTTTGACAAAGAGAATGTTTTTTCATGAACGACTAAGGAAATCCTTGGTCAAGATAAACACTTCCCCCTCACCCCCCCTTCCTGCTGCCAGGAAGCTCTAAATAGAGTCTCTGTAGTAGCCTTAATTTTTTTCCTATTTTTTTATTACTTCACGTTGGAGTTCAGTCCTGAACTTTAAGCCAGAGAATCTAAGCTGTATTGGAACTGCTGAGAAGCCACAGATCTTGCTAAAAGTTCAGGTATTTCAAAGCCCTGAGAATCCATGTTATCATTTACATCGCATGTTTAGTTGAGAGAGAGCAGCTGTGCTGATTCCTTCTCTCTATCTCAGATAAGAGCACCTTTGCCTACTGACGTCCTCTCAAAAGTACCTTTCTTGCTTTGTTCCCACCAAGCCTTTATCAACTCCACTCATGCTCACCAGCACACAGCAAGGATCGTGGCAGCCAGTCTTGTCACTGAGAAGGCAGTAGCATTCTAGCCTTGTAGGAGAGAAGGTGAAAAGCCAAGCAAAGCACTGACTTTTATTCTTAAAAAGCCAAACCAAGCTGCTTTGGGATTTTCCCAGCCCAGCTCATGAATGCCGAGTGCTAATATAAATGAAGAGCTTGAAATGCAGCTTGAAAAAAGAGGAGCTTGAAAACCAGCCCAGGTGTTTGATTATGTGCAAAAGGATATGTTGAAAGGAAGATCACCTTAGCTATATTGCAATATTTTGGGCAGTTTTGTCTTAAAATTCAACATTTTCCAACAGATTGGGAAAAGAAAACAAATATGTCGAATAAGCCCTCTCTCTTGTTGCTTTGAAAATTCCCACCTCAAATAGTAATTTGTATGTGCAATTAATTGCGGATGATTATGCTTGATAATTTCAGTAAGCAATGGCTGTATTAAAAACATTCAGGCATTTGCAACAACACAGAGGCAAAATAATGTATAAAAATGTAGTAGCAGTGGCATAGGCAGAGGTACTGGCCTCCACTGTGTGTTATTTCCAGTCCTGCTGAGGGTGCAGATGGCACCATCGTGACTGGAAGAAGTCAACAGGACCTGGAAAGTAGTAGAGAATCTTGAATGAAAGTGAAAGGAAGAGACAAGATGAAGTTATGAGAGCCTGAAAGACAGGGAGGGGAGAAAATTTAGGTGCTGCTTAGGGGTTTGTGAGAGGAGGAGCAGGGGAGATGACTGCAAGGAGTGGAATGATGGGAGCAAACTAGATGGTGGTAATGGGAGCAGCTATGAAAAAAAAGTGTGATAAGAAGAGGAAGGAGGGCTAGGGACAAAACATTGAAGTGTTGAAGAAGAGGAAACTGGATCATAGTATCTCTTTAAAAATACAGTTGGGAAGTCAGTTCATCAGGAGTCCTCAGCTTTTTCTTCCAAAGTTAGTTACTATTAACAGATGTTGCATAATGTTGCACAATGCCCAGATGTATTTAGTTTCCTCCATCCTATTCCTGGCATAAAGTGTTTACTTCATCGTGTGAGAAAAAGCTGCTTTGCTGTCAGCAGATGCCAGGAAAGAGTACTAGAAATGTTTCCCCAGGAGATGACTATGGATGCTGTCTTCTCACCTGCAATCAGTCTGAGATCTCTGTTAATACCAGAACTCAGTACTTCTGGGGGATTTGTTTGAATACACTTGTTAGGATTTTTATCTACAGAGATATTTTCCAATAGAAAGCTGGTCCTGCTGTTGCAGGTCATCCTAGTCAGCACAGTATTGCTTGCAGGTGTCCTGTTTTTCAGAGAAGTTTTCAATCCCAAGTGATGGTGGAAGGCCTGTAGTGGCTTTGCTTTCCTTAAACTCTACCCTAGAGTGAGGGCCCTAAGACTGGGTCAGGATTGTGCTTTCTACCTTCAGGTGTTTTCCTTTATGTTTTGCTGCAATGGCTTAGAGAAGGGAAGGATACTTTCCTGTCCCTCTGCTCTGATACTAAAGGGGATTAATCATACTTCCTGCAATGTCTCACACTAACAAAGACTGCCCTGCATGCTTACACAGAAGGTTGAGTGCAGTACAAAAATAAAAAAAAGAAAAAAAGGGGGGGAAAAAAGAGTCATCTAAGCCTGTGTACATGCTTCATGGTGTTTCCTTTTGCCCAACCATACAGCTAAAAAATAAAGGAATATGTGAGAGTTGGCAGACAGTTCCTGGAGTGAGGGCTTAGGAGTGAAATTAGTTGGAAGAAGGCTTGGACAAAGGAAGTGTGTGTCAGACAGGAGACGTATAAGAAAATCTCATGTTCTGGAACTTTTATGAATTCTCAAAGGCTCAGTGCAGGGTTTCTTTGTCAGGTCAGGTAATTATCTCCCAAAGTACTCATCAAATTGCACTATAATAGCACTGCCTTCTGGGGAAAACCCAGGTGAACTTTTTCTTGGGAAGGGGCATAAAAAAGCTTTGAACATCATGCTTAGATTCAAGGATAGCAACAAACAGCGGTCTTGTGGAAACATTTTATTTTAATTCCACAATATCCTCTTACGTAAACACTGAAACACATTGAATCAATTTTTCAAACAAACTTGTAAAATCAGAAAATACACCAGACTCTGATAGGCAGCAGCTTTAATTGCCAGGAGCACAAAGAGGCATTTAAACGTCGAAGCATTTTGGCAAAAATACAAATGACTTATTTTCCTTCTATGCCCTTGAAAATAGCTTTTCTAAACTCTGGGCTTCCTATGATGAAGCGTTCACCATTAATCACCTTTATGACATCTCATATGTAGGCTGTGGATAAATCCATGGGCCCTAATCAACCACTTTCCTGAGGAAATTGGCCAAATCCCGACTCTTTGAGGAGGGAGGCGGGGGATGAATCACAACAACTTTGCTATTCAGACAAATCTCTTTTCAAGTGCCCTTAAAGCTTTTTTTCATATACAGCGAAGACAGCCACACAGGAAACAATAATAGTTTAATCTCTTGAAAAATTTCCTTCCTGCACTGCAGCAGCCTTTCAGACAGGTAGTCAAAGCACGCCAAAGAAAATTAGCAACAGCCGATGCCAAGAGCAGGCTGTTACGTTAGCCTTTTAGCTCTGTCCCTTTTCCTTCCATGTGAGTAGAGAACAAGAAACTACTCATCCCCCCGACTAAGCACCCTCTGAGTTACATTTTGCTGCGCATTAGTAACACTTACGGGCCTGGGGAACTGATAATGGAGAAAAGAAGACACAGAGGTACAGGTCCTGCAAACACTTATTGTGTACCTCTACCATGAATAGCCTCACTGATTCACATCCCAGGCCTACAAAGAGAACTGTGTTTGTAGCCACCCACACATGTGCATACTTACTAGTAAGCATTTCCAGGATTTTTACAAGTTATCCGTTGTGGGATTTTTTTTTCCTTCTGAAATTCTTCTTTGCTAAATGTGGACTAAGGAGGAATTAAAAATTAACATGGCACTGGATATGGGTCAGGGTAAGGCATCATCACATGAAATTTCGTTTAGCTCAGGGTTTTGTTTTGCTTGTTTTGGTTTGAACATATGGCAGGCATCATCCTCATTTTGCTCTGCTGTGGTGTGGCCCAGTAGTATGGACCCTGAGGTAGAGAAAGGAATGAGACATCACTTCTAGCCAAATGGCCATGCTTGCCCTTATCCTTCTAAACTCATGCCTGCTGTAATTATATTGACTGTTAACTTGGTGATAATATTGCTATTTGAATCAGATTTCAATTTTTACACCCTTGCAGTGTTGTTTAAGGCGGTATGAAGTAAAAAAAGTTAATATATAGCACTCTGTATACACTCGGCACAGCCAGAGCATAAAAGGATAGCAGGAAAGGGCAGAATGATGGAAAGTATTTTGCATTGTATCTTAGAGGTGTGGAGCTTTCACTTTAAGTCAACCTTGTGTTACCCAAATTGTAACTTTTGATAGACTTTCAAAACATCTGTATGTAGAAACAGTCTTGTTTTGAGTTCATATTAGAAAGCAAACCTGCTGAAGTATTTTGTAGAAATGATTGCAAAATGCAAGAAGAGTGTGTTTTTCTTGTTTAAAGGGTAATCGCAGGAACAGGGCTAAATTCAGTTCCCAGAAAACATGGGGATGTAAACGGATGAGAAATTCTTTAGAGCAGAAGGAAAGGCCTCTGACAAAAGTGAAAGGCCAAGCCAAGTGATGCAGCAATAGCAGAGGCAACATCATCTTCTCTCTCTTATGACTTCCTGTGGAGCAACAGAACCAAAAAGACTTATTATGCTCTTACACCTCAACATGCTTCATGGGCCAGCTTGGTTTTGGTTTTCTATGCTGCTGTGAGGAAGGCTGAAGCAACTTAGCTATGCTAGGCCTGCTCACACATTAGATTGGTAAGCTTACAGGTTGTCCCTCAGTTCAGTGCTGGCCAAGTTTCCTCCTGCCTCCTGTTCTCTAGCAATTGCCCCCAGACTATGTAAGAGGCAAACTCGAGCAGTAGCTCTGGAGAACTGGAAAGATGCAGCCTGAGTACAAAACTTCTCCTCCAACTCTCCATACTGTGTCCCCAAATCTGGGGAGGTGCAGGGGATAAGGTAGGAGCGCACAGTGAAATTTCTCAAAAGATGACTACTGAACTGCTAGGAACTGAAGCAAACTTCAGTTTCTGTCCCAAGCCACGCGCTGAATAGCTGTTAACTGTGCTCAGTGACAAAGATTCTCCCTGTTGTTTGCTAAGCACAGGGATGAATCCTTGTTACTGAGTGCAAAACCCAGCGGTCCCACGTCGCATTTCCAAGCCAGTACAGCAAGCTCTGGATTTGCCATTGGAAGAAATGAGAAAGAGCCTTTGTTTCTCCAGCATCAGTATGCGCAACAGTGGCTTCACATCTGTGCACTTTTTTGCATATTTTAATTATATAATGGCAGCAATGAAATGCCTACACTTACTTGTTATTTTTCCCATGTTTTCCCATAATGTGTCTGATTGTACCTCAGTTATGTTATGGAAACAGTGTGCACTTACAATGAAAAACCTGACACCAGTCAGATGATGTGAGATGTTTTCCATCAGTATTTTTAACGCTTCCTGTTAATAGAACAAAGTGTTATAAAACTATACTTGTTTTTCCTGAGCTGGATTTTCTTCTCTTTATAAAACATCAGACTGAGTTTGCAAAACAATGAGAAGAGAGTAAATAGCTATATTGGCCATGTCATAAAGGAAAACCTTCCAAAGAGATTGCTTTTTCTTCCCAGAAAGAAAATGTCCTGCTGAGCAGGGGCCGGATTCAATGCCCACAGAAGTCGGTGGAAGAACTCCTACTGATGACAGTGGATGTTGGATGAAGTCCCATCTCATTCTCATGTTTAAACGCTGAAAAATGAGTTGCCAAGTTCTAATGAGTACAGTGAAAGCCTTGTGTTATATAAGTTACTTACAATAGATTATTACAACCATTAAGAAAAGCTGATTATTTTTGTTAAAAGCATATTTCTGTTGGTTCCTTTTAAGTGGTTCCCAAAGTCTACACGTATCTTTCTTCACTTTGCTTTTTTGCAACTCTGTTTTATAAACAAAACACAAACAAAAACATTATTTCCTGTTGGTTGTTGAAGAAAGACTGTGGATTTATTCCATACATGGGAAAACGCTTGGTTACTAAACACATGCAACAACACATGGCCTTGTTCAAACATCCTATCAAATTAAAAGCAGATTCCAGCTCCGTGCTCCAGATGAAGGGCATGGGGCTGGGACAGGCAGTCACGTGGAATTGTGTTGCATTTAAGAGGACAGTGATCAAAGCAGTGCACCTCATACAATGAGTGAGTAGTGAATCTGTCTTATCTGAGCAGCAAGGAAAAATTACAGAGAATTAGTTGATCTTCCACTAAGGTAAACCTCACAGTTATGCTGCTGATTGAACAGGTTCTTCTGTTTCAGGAAAGGCAACATGTACACTCAGTGCCGTAATACACTTACCAGATGGTATTAAAATAACATCCTGACGCTTCAGCAGTTGACATCTTCTCAATCTGCTTTTTTTTGTTGATCATTCCCTGCTCAGGCTTGTGCCACCCTGCCAACATGTGAGATGCTTTCTGCTGATCCAAGGTGGGAAATTCTAAATTGCCTCTGTATCTGGGTATGACAAAGGCAGTGCAAGTGCCCAGTTAAAGGTACTTTGAAAATAAATTAATAGACCGGACGTTTGCCCTCGGTATATGCTTGGCTTTTGAAATACAGTTAACTTTTGCAAGCTGTAGTTTCATTTTGCAGATATATTATGGAACAGAAAACTTAAAAATAGAATTCACCTCTGCTGTTAACAAGTTTTGACCTTTGTTCACATTTGTTGGGGAAAGTAGCTCATAGTACCAATTAACATGAATTATTAACTCCTACATTAATAATTAATTTATTAGAGGGCTAAAGGCATCAGTCTTTGCCAGCTAACACTATTGAGAGAAAATGAAGAAAACAACACAACCCTAATTATAACAGCTTAATGAGGATGTCTGGAAGATCTGATGTGATTCAGTCACTCTAAATGCTCTTTATTTCCTCTCTGAAACCACACTGGGTGCAAAGAATCAGGCAGTTAACTACAGTTCCTGTAGTGCAGGGTTTCTTCCTACTTTCTGAAGAGAGGAAGCCCACTAAGGAGAGCTCAATTTAGATATTATTAAGGACTGATGAAGGATGCCATCGCCTAGACAATATGAACGCTGTCTCTCTCAGTAATGAACTGTTCTAGTGGTGTCTGAATCACTAATGGCTTCAATAGGCTGCTAAGAAAACCTCTCTGTCTCAGAACTGCACTGTGCAGCGATTTCTTGATTTCACGGGATCCTTCCTTTGTAATCTGCATTTGGACTTTAGCTGCAAAGGTTGACTGAAATGTGGTGGTACTGCTTGAGGTCTCTCTACACATTTTGACCAGAACACAACAGCAGTGCAATCCAGGATAACTTATTGGGTCATGCAATGGAAAAGTGTTGAGCTGTTCCCCTGCACAGACACTGTTGTGTCCGGACAGGTACCTTCAGACACAGGTGGCAGTTATGAGGCAATGTCGTGTACTGCTGCTCCTGTCAGACATTGGCTGTTTTTTCCTTCAGAAGTAAATGGCCGAATTAAGACAGGTAAGGTAAACTCAGAACTTCTGGCATCTCCATGACCCTTTAATTTTTCTTTTCATTGAAGATGCTTCCAGTTTGAAAAATGCTGGACTATGCAATAATACTCCGCTTTCTTTTGGGCCCTGGTCCACAGACACATCACAAAGGTTTGATGAGCAGATAAGCAGCATTAGAATGACTTAGAAAGACTAAGATGAACATTAAATTAATCAGACAACACTCTTGGGGGAAATTGCCACTAATTTCAGATTTTTCATCTCCCAGAAATCAATTATTATTATGTTTATTGATATTGTACTTGTCATTACTTTCAGTATTTTTGCTATGGTGACAGAGCCTAAGAGAAGAAAGAGGTGAGGAAAGATATCGTATGTTATTTAGAGTTTCTTCCTAAGGCATCAGAAACTAGTAACCAGCTATGTGAGCCAGTAGATAAGAGCAGTAGGAAACATGGGAAAATTTTACATATGCACACATATTTTTGAGGAAAAAAGTTTACCCAGTTCTACTCATAATTTGTGTGGGATACAGCTAAGACTTAAAGACATTTGTGACATGTCAGAAAGAATTTTAAAATTCCATTGATTTTAGCACATGAAGGATCAAGAGCATTGTAAAACAATTCTTGTGAGCATACATAGAATAAGTTCTTTAAATGCCCTCTGGAAGGAGTTCACAAATACTTCCTAAGTATGAATGAAACACTTAAAAAAGTAAGTGGAAGATGCTGAAATTTCAGTTTGATAAGTATGACAATAGTGTAATTCTGAGAATAGGATGTTTATGCCAGGGCAAAATACTATGCCAGTGGACCAAAGGAAAGGTGCCTCCTAAGGGAGCTGTGTCAGGTCAGTTGTCTATGCTTCATTCACTAATGGCACACTCATTTTGGGCCACGTGGTGATAAATTCATGCTGTGCTGCACCTCCCTTTCCCCCTGTGAACACCACAAGAGCAGAATGTGATGTGTACCATGGATTGTACGTTCTGTTGCATGCAGGGAGTTGGGCTAACTCATCTGAATGTTTCTTCTGTGAACGATTAAAATTTTCCACTGAAAATTGGTTGGACTTGTTGTTGCAAGTGCTTTTTAAACTGCCTGAAAAACATCAGAATTTGGTATTATGAAATTAGCACTAGTTTAATTTATGTTTGTAGGATTCAGGACAAAGAGGAGTTAGCACTATAATATTACAGTCATGACTTCTTGTTAAATCAGGCTTCCTACTTTGCAAACATTAAGTTCAGCTTTGGAATTTATGAAGAAATTTTACTTTAATAACAAAACATAGAAAATATTTCTATGGTTACAGACAGATAACAAACATTACTATGGCAGTCACTGAATACTCCTATAAATCTTGTTAATAAAATCCCAATATTGTGGTCCTCCAATCACAACATGAGACTTAATGCTTAACCTTTCCCCAGAATACAAAGTAACTAAAGCCTGCTGCAAGTGAAGATGCACATCTATTAGATTTAAAAATCATCGTTCAATTAAGTTAACATTTTTTTTTGTTTTAACAACATTAAATTGGTGCCCCAGTGGCACTGTCAGGCATGTACTCTTGTTTGTCCGTATAATATTTAGTGTGTCCATACCGTGTGACTGAGATGTGAGAAGTGAAAAAGGGATTACGAGCTCATTACAATTACGACGCAGCCTTCTGCTAACAGGGCTGTGTGGAGTCTGAGACCCAGGCTAGTAGCTCTTACTTAATAACTCTTCACTGCATATTGTGAGCATTTCCATTAGCCTGAGGGATACCAGAACCTTGTCTTCATGGATTGAGTCAACATACCCAATGAGGACAAGCTCCTTATCAGCTTTTCATATCAGACAAATATGTCCTTACCTGGCATACTGAATAGAATATTTCAGTTGGAAGGGATCTGCAGTGATCATCCAGTCCAACTGCCCAAACACTTCAGGGCAGACTGAAAGCTAAAGCCTGTTATTCAGGGCACTTAATAACAAATGCCTCAAACACTACAGGCTTGGGTCATCAACCACCTCTCTAGGAAGACTGCTGCAGGGTTTGGCCATCCTCTTGATAAAGAAAAGTTGCCTAATGTCCAGTCTGAACCTCCCCTGGCGCAGCTGTGAACTGTTCCCACATGTCCTATCACCAGATCCCAGGGAGAAGAACTCAGCTCCTCCTCTCCACTTCCCCTCCCCTCCTCAAGAAGCTGTAGACAGCAGTGAGGTTTCCCCTCAACCTCCTTCTCTCCAAACTAGACAAGCCCAAAGTCCTTAGCTGTTCCTCAAAGGACATGCCTTCCAGCCCTTCCACTAGCTTTGTTTTCCTCCTCTGGATGCATTTGAGGACCTTAATGTCCTTCCTAAATTGTGGGGCCCAGAAGTTCACACAGTACTCAATGTGAGGCCACGCCAACACTGAATACAGTGGGATAATCCCCTCGACAGCTGGTTATACCGTGTTGCACCCCAGGATGCAGTTTGCCTTCTTGTCTTCCAGGGCACTCTGCTGACTCACATGGAGCTTAGCATCAACCAGTGCCCCCAGACCTTTCTCTGCAGAGCTGCCCTCCTGCCATTCCTCTCCTAATTTATACTTGTGTCAATTATAACTCCATCCTAGTTGCAGTATGCAGCATTTGGACTTGTTAAATTTCATCAAATTATTCACAGACCAATGGTCCAACCTATCTAGCTCCCACTGCAAGGCATCTTGTCCCCTCCAAAGAGTCAACATCACCTCCCAGTTAGGTATCAGCAGCAAACTTGCTAACAGTGCATTCACATCCTTATCAGTGATAAATATATTGAACGGAATTGGCTTTGAACCCTGAAGAACACTGTTGGTGACTGGTCACCAGTCAGATGTGGCTTCATTCTCTACAGCCATTGTCAGTTTACCCGAACTCAAGCTAAAATTAATCATCACCAAAGAAATGGATTTTTGCTTCTCATTATCACTTGTTTTGCTGTTCCTTCCAGGGAAACATATGTGCTATTTCATATTAAAATAAGGGTGATTCCTTCTAACTTGTTAAAGACATGCATTCATTATTTTATTCTACCACCTCTTTTTCTTTTGTGCCCTTAAACAAGAATGTCTCCTTTAGAGGTACTTCGAAAAGGCTTCCTAAGTAGAAATTTCAAGTTTTCCTATGCTCAGTCAAAAGAGATACTTCTACAGGGTGATGCAAACATTCAGTGGGCTAAATTAATCATTAGGGTCCTGACTTTCTTAATTATAAAGGAAACACTGTGCAAGAAAATTCCATACTTAGGCAACCTGTTGTGGCTCCTGGAAATAATTTCTGTGAGGAAGACTGGGTTTTAAGAAAAATGAGATGCAAAGCTGAGGGAAAGTGTCTCTTGAGGAAAGTTCCAAGAGTAGAGGCACCTGCCACACCCTTTAGAATCAGTCTCCATTGTTACTGTGTGGTTGGGAGGGACATAACGGTATAGATCTCTTTCCTCCTGCTTCCAGTATTTTATGCATTTTGCCTTAAAGCAGAGCCCTGAACAAAGCAATGTATGTAGACTGTATTAAAAGTACTTTACCCATCCAAGGCAAAGTTGTATCCTTGATCTTCCTTTTCTCTTCCTGTTTGTCACACATCAGCCATAGGTACACAGGAGAAAGGACAGTCTAGTCTTACATAAATTTTTTAAGACTTAGTCTCTGTTCACATCTCCCACAAGATTCCCTATGACATTGATAGGGATTCTGAAGGCAGGGTTGTAGAACTGCATTTTAAAACATATGCTGAAATATTTTAGGTAATCTTTGAGTAACAATTGTTTGCCTAAAACTCTCCTTCCTTTTATTCTCTACTATGAAGCCTGACGTTGCTCTTGGAAAAGACTTTGCTTCTGTGGGTAGAAGTTAATCAAATGCCTGAACCTCCAGGCTTCTGATGTGAGAAATAACTTTCCAAAACAGTTATTTATGCATTTCTCTTGGAGGTAATTACTTTTGGACATTGACATTTTCTTAAGATGGAAAGTCCTCTTAGTTTCATTTGTAACCTAGACCTGCACTGATGACTAGCCAGCTGTGTAGTTTTAGTTGGCATTACTTAATAGGGGTGTACTTCATGAGTTAAACAAATGACTCCTTCCATCTGCCATCAACTGCAGAACCTCCCTGCATTTGTTTTAGGATAGCTGGATCTTGACTAATTAACACTCTGGACTTGTGCATACAGTACATGAGGGAAGAATTAAATTTTCTAGTAGATTATGTGAAGACTTGCCAAAGAGTTGGGAACAATTTAAACACTGTACTTTCAATATTCAAAAGGACTGAGTGCATGGATCTAACCCTGGGTGCTGAGGCCTCCTCACTGAAACTACTGACCCTAAAAAAGAGGGGAGGAACTATGTATGGAAACTTCCTGTTCCGGTGCAGTTCAAAATTTCAGGAGGCTCAATTAAGGATGATTCATATTGCCTTCCCTTTCAGATTTCTCTTGAAGTCTAATCTTCCCTTTCAGAATACCTTCTCTTAGAAATAATGCCACCCTGTCTTAAGCTCTTTCTAACCCTCCAGATAAATCCCCAGAGTTTTGTCTTCTAAAACATGGGTAAAATAAAAATGAGAACTAATTCATCAAGAAAATCTCTGTGTAGAAAATATGCTTTTCAGAGATCCTTACAAATGTAAAAGAATAGTATTTCTGCAATTCATATATAGAACAAATTTCAAAGAACTTCTCCTGCAAATATGGCAGACTCCCAAGGTCCTTATTAAGTGCCTATCCTCTACTTTTTTTTTCACCATTGGCCCCAAAGCATTCAATAGACTATCCCCATGTGAAATGACTGTCCTGAAAAATTCAGTAGGAAAAAGAAGCATACTGGAGAGCAAAAACATTGGAAACTGATGTAGCTCAAGACGGATTGATTACTGATAAATCCTGAGTATTTCTGCCCACCTTCTCTACTTGAGAGGCTCATGTAGCTGGAGAGGAGTGTCGCCAAAAGCAGCAGCAGCAGACATTACAAAATAAAACTGAAAGGAATTAAATCACTTGCAAAGAAGGGCTATTGAAGCAAGAAGATAACGCTTTGCTTCTGATGTCTCAAAATCTTGACTTTTAATATTTGTTGATAGTGCAAATGAATCAGAGGAAAAAAACCCTAAATGTATGAGAGAAGAAAGAAGCAGATACTGTGTTATTGCTGTGTTCTACCTTTGTTATGACTTAGCTTGCTGGCTATGATAGTCTACATGAACAGAGAAGCAGCCATTATGGTAAGAAACATCACCTAATCACCTGTCAGTGACCTGAGTTGAATAAAAAAAAAAAGTAATATCATGGTACAGCTTGGACATTCTGATACATGTTAGTCATAACATTTACAGCATGGTGCCAGGTAGAACCTTAAGTATCTAAACAAGAGTGCATTGCAGGACTTCACATCAGTGCCAGAAGTGGATAACAACAGAGAAATAAACTAGAAGGCATATCATTGATGCTAGCAAGACAGTACTTGTAAAGAGAAGTAATGTAATAGGCAAAAGATCTTTATATCTCAGCCATGAAACACAAACAGTAGTTAAGCTTTGTGTAGGCCATCTGACCTGCAAAGTTATGGAGGGGAAAGGGAGAAATTTTCTTCCATATTGTAACAACAACATGGAAGAGTTAAAATGCCAGGGCTGAAAGTTATTTTGTTTAGTAATCAGAATATCCCAGTTTGTTGGCTCATAGATATCTCAGAGGTCAGAAATAGTTGCTGACAGAAGAATCCATTTTCCCCCCCTTAAATTAAGATCTGAGCAGAGAATAAACAACTAAGAGGAAGAGAGAAGGACAGGCTGTCTGGGCAGAACAGAATGTTGTGCTAGCCATGCACAATGAAGAATGAGCATTTTCATATACACTTTTCTTAGCAGAAACAAACTCCATGTAAAGAGTTGTTGTGCAATCACCCAATGACAATCCACATCTGAGTTTCTAAAAAATCCCCAACAAATGAAGGACATGTAAAGGAGTAATGAAAGGCTGGAGATAAATTAAGAAGGCCCAATAAAAACATATGGGAGAACTGTAGGGGTAGGTTTTTCCCCATTTTTGGCAAGAAGACAAGTTTCTTAGAGTTTGGAGAAACACAAAAGTAAGAACCTTTACTGACTTTCTGGAAAAAGAGCTTACAGGTAACACTGGGACGATGACGACACACGAAAGAGCCGGTTTGGTGGCAGGGCGTGTTTCCCGGCTTCTTCAGCACCGGACTCACGATGGACAGTTCCCACCCGGGACGGCCACGTGGGGCTGCGGGCATCTCCCGCTCCCCAGCTGGGCCGAGGGTTGTTAGGCAGGGGCCAGCTCCGCTCCTCGGCACAGTCAGGGCGAAAGAGACCATCAAGGTGAAAAGAGAGTGCTGAGTATAATTCAACCGCTCTGGTCTTCTTCTTTCCTGTGGGTGAAGCAGGGAGAGAAATAAAGTGGACATTGTACGTCCAAAGCTGGACTGATGGTTGTGAGGAAAAGTCAGGGAGAAAGAAGTATGGGAAACAGCAGACAAGAACACAGTAAGTTACAACCGCCCTACTGACAGGAGAGGACAGTGTTTAAGCAGAGGTGAGAAGAGGTAAAAAACATTTCAAGTGGAATTTTTTTTCTGTTTGAATGAGAAATAAATTGCCCTTACGAGGAGGATGAAGACACAATGGAAGGGGTCTTTTGTATCATAGAATCGTATAATCATTAAGGTTGGAAAAGACCTCCAAGATCATCTAATCCAGCTGTCTCCCTAAAACCTATTACTTACTAAACCACGTCCCTAAGTACATCATCCAACCTTTCACTGAACACCCTAAGGGACGGTGACTCTGCCACCTCCCTGGGAAATCCATTCCAATGCCCAACCACTCTTTCTGAGAAGAAATTTCTCCTAATTTCTAACCTGAACCTCCCCTGGTGCAACTTGCAGCCATTCCCACTTGTCCCATTGCTAGTTATCTGCGAGAAGAGGCTGATCCCCAGCTCACCACAACCTCCTTTCAGGTAGAGAGCAATAAGTTCTCCCCTGAGCCTCCTTCTCCAGCCTAAACAGTCCTAGTTTCCTCAGCTGCTCCTTGTAAGATTTGTGTCCAGACACTTCACCAGGTTCGCTGCTCTTTTCTGGACATGCTCCAGGGTCTATCCCCTCATGTTAGTTTATGACCTTAATATCGTGATCTCTGATTTATCAATCTTGCCAGCATGAGGCTGGGCAGCACTGTTCTAACAGTTTCGCTTTTAAAAGCTAGGGAGAGGACCGGTCTTCATCTGTATCTTCTTCATCAGGTGTTATTAGAGTTAGCTTCTCCTGTGGAAATGGGCATGAGTTAGAGAGTAAAGGTCAAACATTTCATCAGGAGGTCTACCTTTTCTCTATAGAATATCAGCACAGACACCATCCTGTAGTGGGTGCACAATGGGAGCTGAATGTACTTATCTGGAAAAATCTAGACGCCCTTTACCACCTACAGTGGCTCTAAAACTTCATTCTAGATTCCGTTCAAAGCTCCTTGGAGAGTGAGGTCATCTTTCAAAATGAATCTCAATAACAAACTACCAAATTCCCACACCCACTGCAAGCTGCCAGGCTGTGCCTTGATTGCTTCTTTCCAATACCTGCCTCAGCTTTCACCTCAATCCACATGCAACTGGGATGCACAAAGACCAGAAGGCCAGCTGCATGTCAATACTGCAGTCATACACACTCTCTTTCTCTTTCTGGCTCTGAAATCTCTATTGAATTTTCATTCATCATATGAAGGAATCATTCAGCACTGCAAAAGTGCCATTTAGATGTGAGCATATTCAGTCAAAGCAGCTTCAACTCTTAATTTATTGCTTGTTAAACACATCAGGTCTCTATCAGGATCACTCTTGCTGAGGTAGTACTGACTAGATGTCACAGAAGGCTGGTGTAGGAGCCATAACTGGAAAGCATAGAAATGGAACAGCCTATGGACCTCATCTCCTGGCCATGGAAATGGATGCACGTAGGGACTGGGTGTAAAAAATCAGCAGTTCTCACAAGTGGATTTCAAAGCCTGTTTCTGGTGTAAGTACATAACTCTCCCAGAAGCAAGGAACTGTGGAAGGAAGCCCACCTCTAACCCAAGTGTCAAGTCACAGTCAAAGCAACCCCCAAGCGTTAGCTCTGCCAAGTAATAACTGTCTTTTTTGCCACTGTGTGGTCACTGTTGCCATGCAATTGGCATGCATGAAAGTATTTAATGGGATTCCCAAGAGTTCATTGGACATTCTCCCTCTAATACATGGTGAATATCCCAACTTGCAATGAGGATTTTCATTATGGTTTTGTTTTGCTTTGGGGTTTTTTGAAATAGTGTTCCTGGAAATGAACAAAGGTTCTTGAAGCTCTTCACTTTTGGACAAGGAAGAAAATACATGGAAATTTTGTGGGTAGAAACCTTGTCTGAGAGGGACTGCTGCTGCTTTTTATGTGTCTGCATGACACTGGAGGCCAGTGGTGAGTTAAAGACATTTATAAATTCCTGTGCCCATTTGAGGCTACTCAAAGAGCAAGGAAAAGCAGCCCTTTGAGTATACTTAACCCCTTATTTGCCATGCAACTTCAGAGCAGTTATGTTTTTTGTTGGTTTGTTCTGGGTTTGTGTCTGCTTTTTATTAGCTTCCCCTTTTTGGTTTACAAAATGGAGCTAAGGAGAAGTAGTTATAGACTACTGTCAGACTGGCACAAGGAAGAGTCACTCCCTGTGTTTTACTTTTGGTTTTGTCTCTCTTAGAAATGCAAGCAACTTTAGGAAGGGTTACGAGAGTCTTTATTTTCATCAGAAATAACATGAGGCTGATTATAAACAGAAATAAAACTGTTAGTTCAGGCTTAAAGAGATGAAAATGCAAGCTACAGGCAAACCCACTGAAAAAGAAATTGGTTTTAAGGTACAGTTTTGAAATAACAAAGACTGCTATTAGCAACATATATGGTTTGTCCTTCTTATTCCAAGAGATGACTTCACCTTGACAGCATTCTTTTAATTGCAGAAACCATTACTGAAATTCAAAAGAACAACCTGCTGTAAGACAGACTGCTGTAATGCACTGCTTTTCATCATAAGTTTTTAGCTGTACAGCAAGTTTGTTTTGCACTGTGCAAACCCCTGCTTGACACTTGAACTTTGGCAAAGGTGTTTGAGTTTACAGCGCCCTGTTCCCTAGCCAGAGGTTACTGCTGTCAGGGGGTCGTTTGCCTGAGTCAGAAAAAACATTACGGCTACTTTGTGAAACTTCTTTAGATATTTCCTTCTAATGACCATTTACAGCTTTCTTTTTCAAGGCATTGTGTCTATTTCTCTCTTCCTTTCAAAGAGACCACGCATCATTCTGTGGTCAGTAAATGAATGTGGAGCCTTTGCTTTTTTTGGATGCTTGAACATGCTGCAGGTGATTGCTTTCCCTGTTCTGGAGATCTCCTAATTTGGGTTTTATACAGAAACACACACTCAAAAACACACACACACAGAGAAACACACACATTGATCCTCTTCTATGTCATAAATTTTAATGTAGTTTAACATACTGAGTTGTCACCAATTTGATTTTCTAGGTCAAAGAGTTCAACCTCCTTTAATCACTGTGTCCATAGCTCTCCATTACATTCAAAGAGCCCTTCTGTGCAATTTAAACGGCTTACTGATAAGTTATACTCTTTGCCTCAGCTTTCCCTCCAGTGTTTTCTTGGCTGAACTTACTACAGGTTTCTGCTTAGGGCCTTAAGGAGCCTTCTTCAGCCAATTCATGGTAAATTTGATGCTGTCTAAATATTTGCAATGTATATGAGTGCATCTCAAGCTTCTAATAGGAAAATGGATGACAGCTTGCAAAATGTGATGTTAAATATTCTGTTGTGTCCATGGATGTTTGGGGGTTCTGTCCTTTTTTTTTTTTGTCTTTTTTTTTTCCCCCCTTCTTTCGTTTCCTTTTTTGTCATTCCAGAGATCTTTATGCAGGTCTGTAATCCCCTGGATTTCTGTCTCAAAGACCAGATGAGCAGAAGTAGGCAGTGCCAAAGACACTGGATATGTCCATGAGACTACACAGTGATCTTCCAAGTAGTTTGAAATAGAGTGACTTGGGCACTAAAAGACATCAAGCTGCATTTGTCTGGCATGTAGGCTACATCTGGTAATGCACACATCTTGTCCAGGGAGGCCTGCCATGTAATAAACTCAGACTTAGTTCATGCTGAGATTAACAACCTTGGGCCCAGCTCTGCATCAACGTGTCTGAGCCTGAAGTCGGTGTCTTCAGCGTCTTCAATCTTTGCTGAATGCAAAGTCTTGGAGGTCTTTTCCGTACATCAAGGTAAGCTTGTGTGTGCAGACAAGCAATTCACAGTAGAAGGAGTGTTTTTCATTGATTTATGTGGCTTTTATAAGAGCCAGGAACACAAGAAACCATTTAGTGACAGAGGGACAGAGGTAGTGAAAAATGACAGAGACCTTTTGATATGGTTTTGTTCCATGAGAGTTTTGCACAGCAGCATGTGGAGGAAAAGGAAGGGATTAATACACATAATGCTCTAACTAATCAGCATCACAGAGATTTGTAAGGATATTTTTTTAAAATCTCCCATTTAGAATGGGTAACCTCTTATTGTAACAATAACAATCCCTAAATATTTTAGGGTGCAGCCAGTTGAACAAAAGAGCCAAACTCCCAGTGATGTTAGGTGGTATGGACTTCCATTTTTAATGAAAAAATCATGGAAAAATGCATTATATAATTTTCCAGCTGTCCAGCCATGTAATTCTAAAATAATGCTTTCATCATTTTTAACTAGCATGATACCCTGGAATTTAGAATACAAATAAGATTTCTGTGATATGGAGTCCAAACCCCACACATAACAGCACAGTATATCTTCATTAACAAGAAACATTTCTATTGATTTCATTTTGCAATGTTTCATATTACACATAACAAATATGTATGGTCACCTAAATGAATTATTGCAATTCAATTTGGAATGATTGCATAGGGTTATTGTATTATCTCTAGGATGCCTTAGTCTCTGGGTGTCAAAACTGTTTTTATTTAATGGAATAACATGGGAAAGTTAATCAGAGTAGGTTAACCTCTATGGGACTCAAGGTCACAAACACTCAGTCTCAGCTGTAAATGGGGAGCTTACGTTATTTATTTATTTGTTTTTATTTTTTAAACTTAGAAAAGATATTTATGCAAGAGAAAAAGACGACGTGGGATTTCTTAACAGACTGAGTCTTGGTGAAAATCTCATGGGTTTTACTACCAGGGGATTATTTTTCCCTAGAAAGATCTGGCAATTACCATTAAATGAGGAAAAGTTGTACCTCAATGAAATCTTTCCCAGGAAACCTCTTCATTTTGGCATCTGTCTGAGATTTTACATCACCTTTGCAGGAAATGAAACAACTGTTTTTAAGAAGACTGTTGGTATTATGCTGATAGAAACATCCACTGCTACTCTACCAATTGTTTCATCAACGCTTTGCTTTTTCTTCTTTGTCCTGTTTGCTTTGTTCTCTCTCCCAGCAGGCTAATGTTTTGAATTAATTGAGTCAGGAATTGTTCTTTTTCTCCATGTGGCTGTACTGTGCTTGGTGCAGCCTGCCTAGGTTGGGTCTGCTAAGGATGCTGGAACAGAAAGCTGAGTGAGCAACTCCGGACTAACAAGTTGAGCGTACATGCATCAGGAGCAAAGCGGTGCCACAAAGAAGAGAAATTGCCCATTCATGGGGCCTTAAGAAATAAATCTTATCTGCAGAATTTTTTGGAAGGGCATGTCACTGTGCATGTAGAACACTCTGCTGCTTTGTAACAGAGGATGCAAGAAACCAAAAGATCATCTGAAAGACAGCCAAACAACTGCAACAGATGTCTGCAAACTGCCTTTGCTCCTAGCTGACGTCCCTAGCATCACTGTCTTGGCTTCTCATACTGGTTGGCTTGACAATGATGTGTGAAAAGCACCAGGCAAAAAAGTTGTTCTCTGTTCCACATAATGATTCTTTTCAGGTAGATCATTTCTCACCTCCCTATCTAAATCTGACTTTGCTCTCCAGAATATCATCATGGTCATAGTGAGGTAGAGCAGTGGTTCATCTTAGCTTGGTGTTTTGAGAGGGACATCAGAGGGAGTGGAAAGATAGGGCAATACTTCCCTGGTATATCTATCATCCCATCACCTGGAATTATCCTGGGCATACCTCCAGGCTCTGGACAAACCAGGTGGGGTTGTCCTGTTCTGTGCAGAGTTTGTTGAACAGAAACCAACAAAGGGCTTCTTGTTCAGACTTGGGCACTTTAGTCCCTGCCAAATGTGCAGCTGCGGTACAGTCTCCCCCTTCCAAAGCCACAGAGTTTTGGGTAACCATCAATACCAAGTCCTCAGCTGATGACAAGAAATAGACACAGAATCCCTGGGCTCTCTTGGAAACAAAAAGGAGCTGCTGCATGTCACTGTCACGCAACAAATGATTTCCATTCACCCCAAGGCTTGACTGAATTTCAATCACAGGCTTAAAGAGTCAGCCTTGGTTTACTCAGGGGAATGGGGCTGTTTTCAGTGGTCAGCAAAAGGAAGGCCTAGACTGTTCATTAATATTTTAAAAAGCCAAACACCAAAATGACATAATGAATGATGTATTGTCTTCTCTGCCTCTACATTAAGACAAAGCAATCAGGAGGTTTCTAGCTGAGGGTCAGTTAAAGAAAAGCTCCCTCAAATCCCAGTAGTGCTTCTGTGATCAGAGTTCTTCTCCCCAGAGCTGGTGGCCAGATTGTCCACTGGTTTTCTTCACTCTGGGTGCCTGGGAACCAGTGTTACTGTGCCTTTGAACTTCTCAGAGGTGAGTATCAGCCCTGCCTCCAGAGACCTGCAAGTGTATTTCTTGGTAAAGCTGTGAGGTTTTGCATTAGAATAGTACTTTCTCATCCAGAAACTTGCATAGGGATGGCATTAACAGCCGCTCGGGCTCAGTACCCTGCAAGCCCAGCCCCGCTTGTTTTGAGCTAGCCCATCCATGCGGCCCTCATCTGCACTATCTGGTGTTACTAGTGTGGAGGGTGCAATCCCAGGGTCCCTGCACATTAGGCAGTCCCTCTATTACTCCCCTTCAGATGCATGGTGACTTCTATAATCCTATAAACCTAGATTCCTTCATAAATGGGAATTCCTTCTCTATCCTTAGGAACCTAGTTATGTTCATATGGAATCTGACTGGCTGGTAAGGTGAAAGCACTTCATACCCAAATTAGAGGATTTTTTTTTTTGCTATGTTCATCATGAAGTCTTCTGTGGGGGAAAGTGTCAGAGAGAAGAATGATTTAATATCAAATATATGTGTCCAAAGCCTCAAATTTAGGCATGCAGTCCCAAATTTTCTTTGTAAAGAGTTGTATTGTAGTCAAGAAACTCTTCTGTCATAGTAATATAAGGACTACTTTCTTCTTTATAAGACTGAACTCTAAATACTTAGCATTTTTTCAGGGCAAAAATACTGGCATTAAATTCCTGAAGAGGTACCGACATCATTACAGGCAGATTCAGGAATGTGACACTTCTACATTTGCTTGTTTAATGAGATATAGATGGGCAGGCATTAAGATAAATGTTTCATAGAATTTGAATGATATTAATTCAATACAATAGTCGATGGCTGAAAACCACGGCATTTTTTGAGAGCACATGGCTGACAGAACAGAGACCTTGTGGAGAGGAGTCCACCCATATGGAGGTATGTAGGGGTGTGATTTCACCTCAGTGTTCCCCCAGGACGTCCTACACTGACTTTGCTCTTTGGGGTGCCTTGAACTGCATGTAGAGCCGCTGCACTGTTCAGCATGCAAAGCTATGACACTGGTCTCAGTTTTTAAATGCAATCTGTTACTCAGCCCAAGATCTCCTAAAGGGTTCATCTTCTACACAGAAGTTAAAAAGTTTCTGACTGTCTGAAAGAAAAATGTGGATGTAATGCAAATTTTGAATTTTTCTGCCACCTTAATTGCAGGAAAGCAATGAGCATTTCATAGCACTACAACTTGCCAGTAAAACCACAGGCAAACTTGTGACAGAGTAAGAAGGAAAGGAAGGTTTTCTTGGTTTGGTGTGGGGTTTTGGTTTGGGGTGGGTTTTTTTTTATTATTTTTCTTGCTTGAAAAGTGATACCAGGATTTTTCTGCTAGGGGAAAACCAAAATATTGTGAATGGATACAAATGAGTTGACTTGAGTCAGGTGGTTTTCCTAGTGAAATTTTTTTTTTAAAAAGTCGCATAGATCAGCAAAGCAATAAAAATGTCAACACTAGGTTGACATTCAATGAGGAGAGGGATGTTTAGTCTTAGTGTCCCCAGGAAATCAAGGTATAAATTTGGAATTATGGGCTCATTTCTTATTTCATTCTTGTAAGATGCTTACAAAGTTGGGTCCTATCTGTTTGGAAGATTTATCTTTAACTACTTTTATGTCCCTACTGGAAGTGTGCATAAGTAAGAAGGAGACTAAAATGGCATTTCTTTATTATAATAAACTCCTTTTATAGGTATTGTCTGTGTACATGTATAGCACACAAAAGGAAAAAAGCTTCTCAGGGAACATGTTAGATATCTGCAGATACACATTTCATCAATGGCAGCAGCTTGCATTGCAGCTGATTCATAGATACAATTTCTCATCCTCTAAAATTCTTGCATAACCATTGCGAAGTTTGGGAGCACACCAGTTAAGAGTTTTACTTACTATTGTCTTTGATTAAAAGAAAGTTCCACAAAGCTCAGAGGTTTGGTTAAGACTCACCTGCGATCTGGACTTCCCTATCCATTTAGAATGAATGGAATCACAGTAATTAATTTTATCTGGATCCAGATTCTTTCCCAAAAAATATAAACAAAAAAGAAAGGTAATTTTTATTTGAAGGGACTAAATAATGTTGTGGTTTTATGTGGCAAGGTTCTGGTGGAGGAGGGGGGCTGCTTCTGCAAGCAGCAGCCAGAAGCTCTCTGCAGGCCGGACAGAGCAAACACGAGCTGGCAAGGCTGGACTGGCCGCTGACAAAGGCCGAGCCCATCAGTGACGGTCACAGCACCTCTGGGAATCACATTTAGGAGGAAGAAAATCTGCAAGCAGCCGCTCTTTGCCAATAGAGAAGGGAGTGAGAAGATGTAAGAGACTATGCAGACACCAAGGTCAGTGAAGGGGGTAGGAGGAGGTGCTGCAGTGCTGGAGAGAATGGTGCCCTTGCAGCCCATGGAGAAACCTTTGGTGGAGCAGGTGTCCCCAGGCAGCCCATGGAAGATGATGGGGAGCAGAGATCCTACCTGCAGCCCATGGAGAGGGTCTGTGCTGGAGCAGGTGGAGACACATGGAAGATGCTGTGACCCATGTTGGAACAAGCTTCTTTCAGCACTTGCAGGACAGAGACACAGAGATGAGAGAGAGAGAGAGAGACCCATGCTAAGAAGGAAAACAAATCTTGAGGAACTGACCACCGAAACCCCCAGTCCCTGCCTCTCCCTGTGCCACAATGCGGGGGAAGAAGGAAACGAAATCATGACGAAAGGGAAGTCTGCTAAGGGAGGAGTGAGGGGAGATGCTTTAAGATATGGTCGCACTTGTCATTACCCGACTCCGGTGTCACTGGGTGTGCAGTGCAGTGTAATAAATTAGAGTTTCTTTCCTTTATTCTGTGTTAAGTCTGTTGTGCCCATGACACTGATTGCGGAATGATCTCTCCCTGTCCTTATCTCGGCTCCTAAGCCTCTCAATAGATATTTTCTCCCCTGTCCAGCTGAAAAGGGTAGTGATGGAGCAACTTTGGTGGGCATCTGGCTTCCAGTCAGGGTCAAGCCACCACAAAGGACAATGAATTTCAAACAAAAATATTGCTAAAACCCATGGATCCTGTAGTTACCCTTATGTAGGACTCATTGAGACATGATACTGTGTGTTGATAAAATAAACGTTCTTCCTTATACTGAAAACCCAAAACATTAAACCCAAAATTGAAAATAGCTTCCCTCATAGGAGTGCAATCTGTGTAGAACTGCTTTTTTTGCTGACTGCCTCCTCTGATTTTATTCTTTTCCACTGTGTTTATTACCACTGTTCACTACATATTCTTCTCACCTTCTCCATCCCTCCCCATCTCTCCCCATCTCCTTGTCCACAACTTTCAGATTTAGTAGAGCAACCATTAATTACCATCTGATGTGTTGACTTCCAAAAGTGTCAGCACTTTTGCATCAGGGCCAGGAGGAATCACTCTCTTAAACCTTTATCTCTAGAAAATCAGACACTACCTGGCATGATCAGAGTGAGGAGGCCAGGGACTGGTTAAGATACAGACTTTCAAATGGGTAAAGTCTTGAATAATATTCCTGTATTAATTGATCAAGTTTAAACCCTGTTCCCACATAAGTAATCAGCAAAACTTCACTCGATCTGAGTGTGCCAGGGTCTCCCCTCCTTGGGTATTAAGAGAGAGGTGAATTCCAACATGTTTTCTTAGAGTGTGGAAGTCATGAACCATGTTTAGTTTTTTCAATGTTTCTGTGTATTTCTGAGTTTTCAAAGGACGACCTGGTCAGGACTCTCTTCAGTTCCCTGCAGGAAGTGTCTTTGTGGTGTTTTGTATCACCTTTTCACAGAGCAGTTTTGTGACAAGTTTCACTCAAGTTTCACCACCATGTTTAAACATAAATTCTGACTCACCTTAAAAGGTACTTCACAGCAGCCTCAACTCTGTTTCACATGCTTCTGTTCATTTCCTTCATTTTTGTTTTAATTGTGGAAATTTCCGTTTTGCTCCTATTCTTCCACAAGACAACAGTGAGAAATTTCTGTGGATGAAAAGTTGGATGTCTTTGTTCCAGTGTGTTTTCTGAGAAAAGAATGAAAAAGCTTCATAGGGAGGATAAATTGACCAATTAATAAACATAATGCATAGAACACTTTTTAAGATTGCAGATGCTGTAATCTGACAGGAACCTCTACATCTCAAAACAGGAACATGATGGAGTTCTAATTATTCTGCAATTGGAAGGGCTGATAAATGAAACTGTCCATCCCCAAAATATGCAGAGTATCTAACATGCATCTGATCCTGAATTTCAAATCAATAGGGTTTAATATTTCACTAGCAATCATACATTTGAAAATCAATGCTGTCAGAGTTGGTAACTCTCTCCTGTAGAAGAGATAGTTACAAGTCAAGAGGATTGAAAGCAAACATTCAGGGATGAGCTAACAAAAGCTGTTCCAAAAGTCGTATCTGTTTGTTTAAAGAAGTAACAACTATTTTACATAGTGACTTAAAAAACAAGAGGTCTTTGATTTTTCCAGCCAGTAGACCAAATAAGACCTATCAAAACCAGAAGAGAAAACACTGGAAGCACAGTTAAGCATATTCAGTAACTGTGATATACAGAACCTTCTCTGGAAAGGAGATGTTCAGAACCATATTGACATTAATTGGGGGGGGAAAAAACACCTTCCTATAGATACTCAAAACTTGTACTGACCAGCACATGCCCATACAATGTAAATCTTTACTCTGTAACACTGAGGCTTTAAGATTTTATTTTTCAGTATGTTAAAAAATTTGCTAAAAAAAGACAATTTACAAATTATCCACCCTTCTGCTATTATGACAAAAAATTAGGCTTCCTTAACCTAAAGAGAACACAAATAGTGCCACCTTATTGGGAGAATATTCTATATTTTTCTCCTCTCTGCTAAAATAAGAAAGTTTTCTGAGTTGTGCATTATTCCTCATTTTAGAAATTGCATTTGAAGGGTTTGTGCTTATTTTTACATTTAGAGTTCATTCAAATTTGACTCTACAACCAGACATCAGAGATAGCATGCATGCACTTAGACTCCTTTGGGGCTATTTTTGCAGTCCAGACTTGTGCTGTTCCAAACAGCACTAGTATGAAAATTTCTTCCTCACATTCCCTATTTCCTAGGGACTGTAATGTGAGTCAAAGCCCGTGGCAAGAACAATTAGAAAATCTTCCTCCGTGTTAAAGAGTTTTTTTCTAAACTTGTACTCTTATTTCCCCAAATGAACAGCACTGTCTTTTTCCTTGCTGGTCAGAAAGACAGAGAGCTTATGGTTACATGTCTAAAAGGCACATACGCCTCCCATGGGCTGCCAGTGGCCAGGAGCGCTGTTTCTCATTGTGGTCATGGCTGTGATGTGTGGAACGGCTGTGCTGGTGTGGGTGTCATGGCAATATTGTAATTGGGGTAATTTCAACCCAGATCCCAGGCAAAGTAAAGTAAAAAGACAAAAGACAGTAAACAAGTTTGGTTCTTCCCTCACTTTGCCTCATTTACTCTGTTTTGTTCTCTTAGCTGCTTTCTCAGCTCATAACTCTTCTGTTTAGCCTGGAAACTTCAAGGCTCATCTGCAGCTAACTGACTGTGACTGTGGTCTGTGAGAGAACAGATAGCATAAATATATTAATGGACATGTGGTGCTTTCCCACTGGGAAAAGCCATCTTTAACACCTGTACATTAATAATATGTATATTATATGTATCCTTATAGAAAGATGTGACAGTATTGATGATTTTTTACATTGTTACACTATTTTTTCACTTGCAGAGGTACAGGAAAATAAGATCAGCCCTTGTCCACCTCTCTACACTTACTGTGTATTAGGCTGTAAACAAAGGAGAAGTGATACGCTATTGCTGAGTCTACAGGTGGGAACCACAGAGCACATTCATCTGAATGATAGAGAGATGCGGGAGTGAGGCAAATAAAGGAAGGGCTCTGTCAAGAAAATTGTGGCTTGCCTCTCACTTGTCCTGTAATGTGCAATGACTATGGTGTTTGGGCCTCATTCACTCATGAGAAGCGAAGAAAATGCCTACACTGGTAAACCAAAGCTTGCTAGGTGGTTCCCAGACACTGAAATATGATCATCTACACTGACCACCAACAAATTGTGAGCCTGACTGCTGACACCATCTCATCCTGGTACCTTCGCTGTTTCCCAGGCAATTCCCTGCCACAGCTTAGGGTTAGCATGGGCAGGGGAATGCTTCCATCTCCCAAGTAGAGAAGAGGCCATGCCTCTCCTGCACTGGCTTGTTGGCATGGTCTTCAACACCCTCCCAATAGACCTCTTTGTCTTCCCACATCCTTCCCACTAATGCCCTCATGTAATGCCCAACAAAATATTGATACCATGCTGTAACAGACCCACTCTTACTATTTTTTGGGACAAAAATCATAGTGACTAAGCACTGGTGTGGGTCCACACAGTCCTGACAGTGCCAGTTGTTTGGCCATGCCTGATGAAGGACAGGGGAGGATCAGAAGGGCTGATATCTGCCTCGATTTGCTTTGTTTGGTTCAGTGATGTTAGCCAAGAAGGTGACTACAAAAGCATCATCTGCTATGGTTGTGCCATGAAGAGAACAGCAATGGGCTGTACACAGAGGGCAGAAGCAGAAGTCTTTCAAACTAAACCCACTTCCTTTAATCACCTTCAATCTCCCAGACTGAATTAACCTGCCTAGAAGATGAGGGTCAGAACAGGGGAGACATTGGAGATATAACTCAGTGAAAGTCCAATATTTTGCAACTAATATTTTAAATCTTTCCTGATAGTGTTTCTCCTCATGTATATTTGGATCACACCTGCTTTTCCATGGGCACATCAGCTGGGTGATTTGCAGTTAAATAGCTAATATATCAAGACTTCTCACCTTGTATCTTTTCTAACTGATAAACTCCTAATTCTTAGCAGAATGCCTTGATGTCCTTATGAATATTCATTTTTATTTGGTTCTAGTAACTAAATTCATCCTAACATAGTTCCTACCAAGTTAACCCGAATCTCCCTGGAGGATGTTCTAGCCTTCCTAGTTTTTGCCTTACTAGCACACATATTCGATTTTACATTAATGAATAACAGAGAAGATTGTCCCAAGCTGGGTCCTAATTACAGCCATAGTAAACTCTCAGCAATCCAAACATTTTTCTTTCAGCGGAGTTCATTATCACCTCTCTTTAACTATTTTCTTATGGTTCTCTAACAATCTTTATCTGTTCCTATTACCTAATAACTTCCCGCAGAGCACCAAAGCAAATGTTTTACTGAAACATGAATAGAACTAGCAGACCCCATTGACTTAAAACTGAATAAATCAATCATCACATTATGAGAGAGGTATTAGATTAGTCTAGAATGATTATGTCTTCAAACACCATGTTGATTTAATACCATTTTATATTTTTTTCTAAGACTTTCATTATTCTTTCCTGCAAAATTTGTTTCAAAGCTCTATGTGCTACTCAAGTCAGACTAATGAGCCCAGAGTTACCTAAGCTAGACGGAAGAAAACTCCTTAAGTGATCCATTTGTTATTCTCTGAAGATTTTCTGAGATTGCTGATTTGACGGATTTATTAAAAATCCTTCCTAACAATGTCCAACTGCATGCAATTTTACCTGCCTCTTCCTGCTGCATTCTGGGATGGACATTGCAATCTCTCAATTTGGAAGATGTGAAGATCTTTGTATCTTGCTGTCGGAATGGCCATTTCTTTTCTGTACGTTCATTCTTATTAGGTACCCTTAAATTTCCAATTTTCTGTATTCATCGATCCTTACTGAATGATATTATATTTTTTTGAAATTTTCTAATTTATCTGCATTACTTTTAATCTTTAATCCTGCAATCCTCAACATTGCAATTGGCCCTGCTTCTCTCCCTATCACCCTTCATTCTTATTTATGTAACTGAAGAAGCTTTTGCTGTTCTCCTTTCCTTCACAAAGTTGAACTACACTTGGATTTTGGCAGCTTTCTCTTCACCCCTACACTTTCTGACCTCCAGGGTGCAGCTGTCTGTGCTTCAGTCTCTTTTTCTTTCCTTGCCTGGGGCCTGTTCTTGTGCAGTGGAACATGTATGCCCTGAGTTGGGCTCTTTGATTACAATTTTATGTGCAATCCCCACGCTCTCAGAAGAAGGGAGAGGGGTTGGATTTCTCCGCCCTGCTATTGCTCACCCCGCTTATATGATGTTAAGTCATGTCAGGCAGGCTTATAATGATGCAACAGAAAATAACTGTTTTCCAAAACCAAAGCACAAATCTTACATGCATGTTCACCTCATAAATTTCTGACTCAAGTGCTGACACTGGCTACTGTGCTTAATATCATGAGAATATGTTATTTCAGGTGGGTGACTATGTATATAGCATACATATACATATATACATATATATAAATATATATATAAAATCCTGGACACAGCAAGCTGTCCAAATCGACCTGAGTTTCAGACCGGAGAGGAAGAATTAAGGAATCAGACTCCATTTTCACTGTGCATTAACTTTTCACTTAAATTTTTTTTTTCTCTCCAGGAGCAGAAACTTTTCTACCAGTATAGTCCAGGTTGAAACCCAGAAGACCTATTTTTTCTTCCCTGGACAGATCAAGCACAATTCTACAGAGGTCAACAGAGTTGGAAGGACATTAAAGGATTACCATGAGAGCAAATCCAAACACACCAGAACACGACATTTTATAGGAGCCTTTTAAAACCTGCCTTTTTTTAAAAGGTCCTTTCCTAGATATAGTATTTTAAAGCAAGCCCAAGCAGAAAGAGGTAGGTTTATTGAGGGTGGGTGTGGACTTTAGAAGAATGTAAATTGTCCTTTTGGTTTCAGTTATTCTGATTACAGCTGGGCAGGAAGAACTGATGTCTGTACTAGTACAATTACTGTGTTGCCTGGTTTGCCTCCATTTTGGATCAGCAGCCCTTTCGACATATTCAGAGACACTCCACTTTGGAGGCATTATTGAGTAACAAAGTACTGTCTGGATTGGGTTTTGTAGACTCAGCAGGGGGCCAAAAGTTATCTCACATTAAATCTTCCTTAATTTGGAGATACACCCAACAGTACAAGCACCAGTGGACATTCTCTTATTGATCCACACATTTCTCTTTCCACGGTCGTTGCCAGCCATGTCCTTTGCTGCTAACCCCATGTCATTTGTGGCTAGAAAATGAAGACACCCAAGTGTGCTATTGTCAGTCCCAGTCCTTAGCCAGACTGTAACATGGGAGCCTGGGGAAGCCTGAGGCTGCAAGCCTCTAATGCCTGACTCAAAGAGCAACCCTAGTGCCGCCAGGCAGCAAGACGACAAAATTAATTTCTATGATGCAAAAATTAGATCTGATTGATAGGGACCTACTAATAAAATGTCATATCTTATAGATGTGGAAGGACCACAGTGCCAGTGATAAAGTGAGACTGGTCAGGTCTGACAAACATGCATCGGAGCTCTATTATTGGCAGTGGAGGATAGTATTGATTGAGCTGCCAAGCTTATCATATTACACAATTATGATATTAGATTTGCATTTTTAATTCTTTTAGAAGAAATTGGCCCAAGGCAATTACAGGAGAGAAATGTTGTGATGGAGCCTGCTGGTCCGGAAAGGAGGAATCATAAGCTTTTAGGAAGAAGCAGCCACTGTCAAAGAAAAGTTTTGCCTAGCAGACCCATGACAAGGAAACAATGGAAACAAAAAACCCAATAAAGCTTTAAAGGGTTTGTTACCAACAGTGTTGTCCCAGGGGAAAATAAGGCAAAAACAGATGACTATTAAACCTGGGCTAATAAATATAAGATCTAAAGACTCTTTGCTTTGTACAGACCACAGCCCCCACAGATGTGTAGCTTTGTAGAGTCCTGGAGAGTTTGCACAGGCATTGTCTTCTCTTTCTTACAGCACAGTACACAAAATGAATTTCCAAATATTTTAATCCTAGGACTCATCTATTTGTAGAAGCCACCCAAGCTGGGAGCTAGACATGCAGTTCTTTTGCAAGCCAGTGACTAGCACCCAGGAGAATGGATGAGTCCTCCTGGGCTTCTCTGCTCAAAGGAAATCTCTTGAGGACAATCCATTGGTCTAATCCTCTGTTGTCCCATTGCGGGCTGTGTGAACTGGACCTCTTGAACTGGGGCTCTTGCTGCCTTTGCTGTGATATCAGTGGAAAAGACACAACTATTCTTCATTTTCACTATTGTTAAATGGGAAGAATAAAGTTTTGAAGTGCCTGAGACCTGTAGATGAAATGTTCTGAAACATTAGGATTTTTACTATCATTCTCCTTTTTGGAATACCTGATGTTTGAAGAAAATTTCCATGCTGAGGAAGACAAACAGATTCAGCAATGTTGTGCTAAATGATTTCTCCCTCTCCCCAGCTTATCTGCAGCTAGTTAGCTCTTTTTTGACTTCTTAACAGCCAACATTCTGATTTGAAGCTACTGGATTACTTGCATTCAGGGAGAATTTTTCATTTGTTTCCTGGAGACAAGAAATATGAGAAGCTTATGATCTTGTAAGGACTGGAAAATTTCGAGAGTAAATTTTCCTTCCCCAAGTCAACAAGAAGACAACAAATATGTCTTTGGAAGAAAAGTAAAGTCAGTGAAATCCTTAAGGCATAAAGGATAAGTAAAAAAGGAGGACAGAACTATGTAATCATGTTTCGGAGCTTGATATAATTATTTTTAGGGTCAGAATTGAGCTGCCAAAGTGAGACTCAGGTTTCCCCTCAGCACAGGGCTACTGTTCACAGGCGAGTTATGGTTTGGTCCCACTCTGAATGTCTCAGAAACCTGGCAGAGGTCTGTACATTTAGTAAGTCTGTAAAGATCGGTGGTTTGAAACAGAATCAGGAAGCTGTGTTTGGGGTGAGAAGGGGGCAGGTGCATTGGAGGGCTCCCTGACCTCTCTCTTGTTCTCTGAAGCCTCTGCACTTGACATAGGGCCTGCGAGAGCCTGGTCCATGCTCACCAGCCAAGGGAGTGGAAATGCTTCTGAGCTGCTCTGTACTTACCTCTGCTAAATTGCTTCTGAGCCACCATGCTGGTGTGACACCGTGTGCGTGGTTAGAGATCTAGAGTAAGGAAGGGTTGTTGGTACTAATGAAATGAGACTTTACAGGTTAATGACTTTGGCATATAATGCTGAGATACTGTCCAAGGGGCTGGTTGGTGCTTCTGAGTTATACTGGGAACAGTTCTGCTCTGCCAATTGCAAGAATGAGCACGTCAAATAAATACTCTGGAAGAAGCTGTTGTTAGGATTAAAAGAACCATGCTACTGAAATACTTGACAGTGTTGTACCATTGTTACTACAGATAACTTGTCCAGATAAGGAAGAAGGTATACATTGCAGCAATGCGTAACAGAGGTTGTGTTATAAAAAGTCATATTGACAACATAAAAATAAATCATCTAGTAGTTCAACTTTTATTTACTATTATGATTGAAAAAATAAGAGGAATTTTTGGAATACATACTTTAGTGCATTAATATTATTCAGGATGTGTATTGTGCAGTGCATTGTGATTAATGAGCTTTATGTCATCTTTGCAAGGTATATTAGTCTGTTTCCCCCTTGGTTTGTGTGTTTCATAGAGCAGTGTGGTGGAAAGATGCATTTGCGATCAATCTGATAGTTGAGGAACTAGTAAAGATCCAAGACATTCAGGAGCAAAGGAAGCTCCTGAAACATTTTAAAATGCTTTCTTTTCCCTTACTGTTTTTTTTCCCCAGTTGATGACATTCCTTTGTTATGAGAATATTAACTTCCACCACTGTATTAAAATACTTCCCAGAGATGGCAACTTAAAAAAACCCAAACTGATGTCTGTGTGTTACCCGTTTTTCAGAATGTAGTATGTTCCTTGTCCAAGGAAAATATTTAAGCTTTGAATTCAGCAAGACTTGTGTGAAACAATCGGTTTTATGGGTTTTCCTAAACCATTATCCTTTCTATCTTTTCTGAGCTGTGTGATGCTCTTTTTCAGTTACGGCATAGATATCACACGTGTTGCAGAACAGGGGTTTTTGTTGTTCTCAGGTACATTGTATTTTGCAAACAATGGAATGAGCAGATAATAATGGAGAAACAGCTATGATTACCCATCAACACATATCATCTCATGGCAAAACTTAAAAAGGTAACGACACACTCTGCACCTGGTTTCCTCTGTATCAATTCAGCTGTTGTAGCACTTTGGGAAAGGTAATTAAAAAACCCCCTTGACTCAGTCAATGATCATGTCACAGGTCGCAAAATACCACAAGTGGCTTATTGAGATACTGTCCTGGTTTCAGCTATGATGGAGTTAATTTTTTTTAGCAGTGGATGGAATGCCATGTTTGGGTGTTAGGATGAGAACAGTGCTGATAGCACCCTGATGTTTCTGATTGTTGCTGGGCAATCAAGTACCTTTCTCAGTTCTTCATACTTCCTTACTAATGAGAAAGGAGGGGACGCAGCCAGGACAGGTGACCCAAATTGGCCAAAGAGGACGTGCCAGGACGTGCAGTTTCTGGGGACGGTCGGGTTCGGTTCTAAGCTGTGCGGCCTGAGTTGTGTGGTTTGGTGAGAAACTGCATTGTGTATCACCAGTTTCATCTATTTTGTGCTTTAAACTCCTGTTATTGTTATATCTAGTTTTCTGTTATTGTTTAGTAAACTATCCTTATCCCAACCTGCGGGGTTCTGGTTTCTAGGTTGTGGTTTATTTTCCTCCTTTCTTCCTTCCCTTTTCCCCCTCCCCCAACCTTCCTTCCCCCTTCCTTTTAAAAGTACAAGCGACTGTGTGGGGTGCGGCCCTCAGCTGGGGCAAAACCATGACAGATACCCAAGCTCATGTGAAGCATTCATTGTAATTGCAGCAATAGAGAACAGAATGGGGGAGAGGTGGGAGGGGAGAAGGCTGAAATGACCTCTCTCACCCACTTCTGGGAAAGGTATTGCCCTTTGTTTTGTCTTTTGCAGTTGATCCACAAGACCATAATAAATTACTCCAAAAACCAGCTGCCCAAACAAACAAAAGCATAAACAATATAAATTGAATTCATGTGCACATGCATACATATGGAAGAGCAACATCTATGAAATGAAGGAGTTTCCTTGAGAATCAGCACACATGAAGAGATTTTTTTGTTGGATGTGCCCAGAGAGTAAAAATTCAGTGTCATGAAACTTCTAAAGTTCCAGAAGTATTTTTGTTCCACACTGGAATGAAAGCAAAACTTTTATAATATTTTTCTGACTTGGAATTGTGTCAAATATTAATGTTTTCAGATTGAAAAGCTCCAGGTTTTGGTACAGGCTCCCCTCTGCTCCTAGTCGGAAACCCTGGGCTTCAAAAAACTTTGTCAAAACCAATACGTCTCCCATTGAATATTTCAGCTTTGATAAACAACATATTTTAATGAAATGACAGTTCACTGAAAATTTTCCAGCCAGCTCTAGCTTTTTGTGAGCTGTGGCCTTTGTGAGATTGGGAAACTGAGAATTATTAATATTGCTAAATCCTTTCAAAGGCCACCATGTCTCTTGATGATCACTGGACATAAGGAATTAATTATGTGGTGTGTATGTGGGAGATGGTGAGAGGGTGAGGGGGTTAGTAGTGTGGTTTATTGGACTCAAGCATGGGATAGTAATAAAGCTACCCAAAGTCGGGTCACAATTTTTTAATATTTTTTTTGGTGATGTATTTTTTAAAAAAAGCAGCACCCCACCTCGGCTGGCTCTGAGTTCCCATCCCAGATGAGAAATAGGTGTCCTTGGATGGGCGCCTGAGCAGCAGGGCTGGAGGAGCCTGTCATTGGCCATGGGCCTGATTCTGACACCATTCTGGCTGTGGTTTACCACACAGCAGCCGAAGATGTGGCATAGCTCTGAAATCCTGGCCCACCAGCAGCTCTAGCTCGTTGCTTTTGCATTAGCAGTTTGTGGAGCTCCTTAGGATGGGATGGGGTGGTGAGAGAAGACATCATCTAATTTCTGAGATGATGGATGCATTGCTAATCCTCCTCTGTCCTTAACTGCCTGCACTGTCAGCAATTTGCTGGATGGAGGTAGGGTGTTTGCTTGGAAACATCTCTTAGGTACATCAAGGAGCTGTTTGGCCCCTGGTCTGTGTGGAAGTATGCTGAGAGCTGCCCGCAGCCCTGTAAGTGCTTGTGAGGGTCAGGGCATATGCACATGTGTCAAGCCAGACTATGTAAAGTATAGTGGCCCAGTGTGCTACTGAAAGTGTCTGGGTTGGGATGTGGTGCTTAATCCCCTATGTCCTCAGCATGACAGGGGTGGGAGATGAGAAACATACCATTTCTGGGCCTCAAGTTGACTATCCCAGAGAGTGCTCTTCTGAATAATGAAGTGAGAAAGCCAAAGCTGCTGAATGTGAGCATAGAGGTAAATGGAGAGGATGCTACTGAGTCTTGCCCATCCCCTAAGAGACAACTGAATATGTGGCTGTGGGTGCATCAGGAGAAGATCATTGTTTTGGCAACACTGGAGATCTTGCAACGCAAGCACTCGGCAATGGACCGGGCTTACTCCAAGATGCTGTTGGGCACATAAGTTAGATTGCATTTATTAGCCCTCCAAGTTTAAGGTTTTGGTCCACTAGATAGGGGAAATAAGAGCGAAGATCAAGAAACATCTGTGGCCTTCCTTTCCTTTCTGGTGTAGCGGTGCCAGCCTTACTGGCCTGCAGAGCAATCAGTGCTGAAAAGGCCATATACTTTGCTCCTCTTCCAGATTGTCCCACACTGGCCATGGTTAGACTACCTTCTGTGCCACCAAATCCTCAGGATAAGCAGTCTGAGTGTAGACTATAATTGGCTTATACAGCTTTGATTGATTGCCATGAGTTTACATACTGAGTTAATTCCAAGACATCCTTATTACGTGGTTGTGAAAAAATCTACAACAACCATAGGATATTTGTCTCTCCTTCACCATAAGTAATTTTTTAGGCAAACACTGCATCATGAAACACTTTCATTTGGACTCCAGGAAGCAGAAGATTTTTAAGGTCTTTTAAAATTAATTATTGATGATTCAGATTGGGAGCCATTTATTACCTTTTTATTTTACAAAAATAACTGGCTAGTTTTCAGCAGAAGGGGGGGTGTGTGTTGCTTATGAGTGCTCATACACAAGGCAAAACCATTTGCTTGCCTAAGAAATCGTCATGAGGGAAGTGGTTGTACCAATCGTACCTTTGATTTGCAAGACCAGGGGAGATAGGCTATTGTCAAGACTCATCTGGCTCCAAATTATGTTATTGGAGCGCTCCTCTTGTCAGATGGAGCACAGTTATTTCCTGTTGATAGCATATAGCTGATGGCAGATAATTGCACTGACAGATTTAGAGAGATCAGGCAGAGTTAAGAGCCAGAGTGTTATGAAGGAAAAAGGAGGAGGAGACTGTGGTTTTGCTGACAAGCAAAAGCCACAGGGAGACAGCATTTCACTGGGCCCAGGCAGCCAACATCCATTTACGCCTTTGGTAAGCTCCTCCATGATTTGTATTCGTTCACACTTCAACCACAGTCATCAGTGAACATCTCGATATGTGGCTTCCCTGACCACATTATTTTAGCAATCAGCTTTATAATGCTGCTCTGCTTACATACCATATGATCTTCCCATGACAAAAGATGGCCAACCAGAAAAATCACAGCTCTGCCAGCCCACTTTGTTAATTTCTACACCTGAATATGCAGGAGCACTGAGGGAAAGGATAACAGGGAATGGTTAAATCCGTGGTGCTTGTCTCATGACATGAGACTGGAAGAACCCACAGCTGCCTCTGTTTGAACAACAGTTCAGGTGAGAATGACTTTTAGCACACACGTTATGTTTCGGCTATATAAATGCTTTGACTAAAAATAAGTACAGGAAAAAATAGATGAAAAGATGAGGCCAAGAAGGTTTTGGCTAAGAAGGTAGACCCTGTGCTGGAGTTGAGATAGGAATTGGTCATCATGAGCTTCTCCTGACAATACTGTAGGGTTAGTTGACTTATTGCTTAAATTGGAGATTTTGATTTTTAGCTGTAACCGTACCTGGCTTTCGTCTTGTCAGTTATGCAAGGATATACTGGTGGGAAGGTGGGCTATTCCTGTATACACAAATGCTGCGGAAAAAGTCTGAGCAATTGCTGAGATAGGTTGTGGTTTAACCCCTGCCAGTAACTAAGCACTATGGAGTCACCTGCTCACCCCTTCCCCCAAACAAGGGGATGGGAAGAAGTATGGAAAAAACCCCAGAAAACCCTCATGGGTTGAAATAGAGTTTAATAGGAAAACAAAAGAAGAGAATAAAGGTAATAGCAAGAACAACAGCATAACAACAACAATAATACAACAATAACAATAATAATAATGACAATAATTACAATTATAATACTAATAATGCGAATAATAATGATAATAATGCTCCACAAATGGAACACTCACCACATGTGGAAAGGAAAAAAACACCCCAATGCCCAGTATGTTTCCAAGCAGCAAATCCTCCTCCTGGCTAGCTTCCCAAGTTAGATCTGCCCAGGGAGGTGGTGGAGTCACCATCCCTTGGGGTGTCCAAGGAAAGGTTGGATGAGGTACTTAGGCACATGGTTTAGTAAATAATATTGGTGGTAGGGGAATGGTTGGACTAGATGATCTTTTCTAAACTTAATGATTCCATGATTCTATCAGCTGGAGCCTGGTGTTTTATGGTTGGGAATATCCCCTTGTCCACTCTGGGTCAACTCCTCTGCCTGTGCTCTCCCAGCTCCTTGTTCACCTGGCAAGGCTGTGAGAAGCTGAAACATCCTTGATTTGGTGTAGGCACTCCAACTGTATGGCAAGAACTGAAAACATTAGTGTGTCACCAATGTTATTCTCATGATAAACCCAAAGCATGGAACTATACCAGCAACTAGAAATTTAATTCTATCTCAGCCAAAAACAGGACAAGGTAGAAAACTGTATTTTTCAAGTGAAGTACTAGACATTTGCTTACCAGTTATTCCTATTTGACGGGCATTTGCAGATATACATTTGTGTAAGGTTAATTTTTATTTGGAGGATGCTTGAGTCCTTACACAAATCTGATTTAGTATCATTGAAGTGAGTTGGGGGTGATGAGTTTTTACCTGAAACCCTACAGGCTTTTTTGTTGGTGTAAACAGAAATCAGATACATTTCAAAATCTGTTTGATTAAATATTTTCTTTCCCAGATAAGTTCACAAAAAGACAATAAACATAATACCTTCAGTCATTCAAGTCCTCTAAGTCCCAGTCAATAAGTTTATAGCCTTTCAGCTCTTCTGCTCTTAACATAACTTAAAAGCGCTGGAGTGAAAAAATAGTCTAACAAGTGCTCCTGCTATAACAAGACTATTAGTTTCATTGATTTTTCTAAGAGGAAAACCCCCAGCTAAATTTCAAGAAAGAGATTAATACAACTACCTTTTAATAATATTAACTTTCTTGAAATCAATATTATTTCTCATATTACACTATACTTTGCTACATACCAGCCACTATACAAGTAATGATAATCGATACAGAGCCTGTGTATTTGCAAGGACCTTTTCAAAGACTGGCGTAATAGACAAGGATTAGCCAAGTCTGGCCTGAAAAGTCAGAGTGCCAGTCTGATATAAAGAAGAGCAAACTGCTGCTGGGGGCTCGAGATCCAGAGGAATTTTGGGATACTAGTGGTTAGGCTTATAGTTTTCCTGACTAATGTGTGATTACAGAAGTGACTCTCTTGGTCATGGTGGAGTCAATTGTTTCTGTAATAGCAATATGCTGAAGAGGTCAGGTTTGTAGACCCTTGTTAAAATCCCACAGTTGAATTGGTAGAAGGTTTTGGGTGATTTGCAGCCTTAGGTGGAGTTCACTGGCATTCTAGATATAGAATTACAGAAAGACCAAGGTTGGAAGGGACCCCTGGGAGGTCATCTGGTCCAATGCGTCTTCTCAGGCAGGGTCACCTACAGCTGGCTTCCCAGAACTCATTACAGCCTCCACTTATGACACCTAGCTGACAAATTAAAAGATTTCAGGAGTCTGACTCAATAAGTTTTGAGTATATTCTGTGATTCTGTGTGATTCTGTGAGAAGCCATGTTTGGGCATTTACAGATTTATTTATTTTCTAGAGATACATTCTAATATGCAGATGCAGAATTAGGTAAAGGAGGATGCCTGCAGGTACTGGGCCAGGCAGCTCAGTGACCAAGGCTACATGATGGAAAGCCCAGGGACGGTGAGGCACCAATGAAGTGCGGAGTGCAGCACTGGGGCTGGGAGAGCTCCTTCTTCAACAAGCCCAAATTGCCAGCAAGAAGTGAAACTCTCATTTCAGTGCTTAGCCAGGGTGGAGATGAGTTGGACCTGGAGGCAGGGCCACAGACTGTGTCTAAACATCTGAATTTGGTGTCCCTCCACTTCAAGGGTTCATCTGGTTTTGCTGGAAACTGAGCTTTGGAAAAATGGCTGGAAAACTTCAGATGCAGTAAACTGTGTCTCCTACCTCTTCTGCCATCATAGCAAAAATTACTTTGTAATGCCTTTTGTGAGTTACCATGGATGTTCCATATAACCTTGTAGTGGACACTACTTACAGCTGATTGTAAAAGTAGGTTTATATGGTATAAATAAAAGTTACATCTTGTCACTGAAACTTGTACCGTGTGTTTCTATCTCCTTTCCCTCTTAATCTGAGCTAAATTCAGCTCATACTTGTCTGTGATAAAATATTCCTATGCTGAAACTTAGAGAAGTCCATGAATACTGTGAGAATTGACTATAGGAGTAATGATGAGGAAACTCATTCTCCACACTGTTTTCCTTTCCAACTATTAATGTGTGCAAAATGCTGATATGAAAGTTTTACCAAAGTAGATATTCTTTAGAGAATGATGCTTTAAAGAAGGTGAGATTTTCATGATCCTGAAAAAGATTATGTGTGAAAAGATTGTGTGAAACTACCTTGTTTATAGCCTTTAAAACTAATGCATTGTAATGTTTCAATTTCCTGAAAAAAAAATTTAATCATTTCTGATTTGTAATGTTTCTGATGTGGATGAAAGACTCCTTGTCAAATAAAATTTCTGACTTTTGATCAATTCTACTGTGAAACTTTGTTAGCTACAGCAGCTGGGACAGAGACCTAAATGTCAAGGCATAGAGAATATGAAATGAAAAACAATCCTTCTCATTTGCAGGCATAAACTATGTGCCTGAAAGCAAACGGTTATTTTGGATATTGTTGGGGTATGCCAAATGTTCACTCTCTTTCTAAACAAAAAAATTGGTTTAGTTATCCTACCTGTTGGGAAAGTAGGATTAGCCACATTATACGGTAAATTTCTGTGCATAGCAGAGTAACTCCCATGTAAAGGGAATTGCCTGAATCATCATGAACTGTCATCCAGACAGGTGGGGGTTGAACTGTAAAAGGACTAACCTGTGGTTTTGGGAACCTTCTTGCACTTTGCTGTACCACTGAGTGAATCTTGAGAACAGGGAGTAAGACAGTGAAACCAGGCACAGAGCTCAAAGTAGGGAGGTAGCTGCTGCACATCCTCCTGCAGTGCGTGACAGACAAGGTTGTTTTCATGCACGAGTGAAAGGCAAAGAGAGAACAGCAGAGAGGGGATTCATGGCAGGGTTAAGTTTTTCTCCTGATGTTAATTTTGTAGCTGCTTCCCATTCCTGCTTCTTAATTCCCAGTCCCTGAACATTCCTTCCTTCTTTAGTATGGCATTGCTATTGCAAATTTTTTTGGGGGCAGGGTATGTGTGTGAGAAAATTAGTTAAGGAAAAACAAATTGTGTCCCAAGTGATCCTGATATACACACTATGAAAAAGACCCTGCTGGTGTTTTCTGTAAGAACATGTGATGATGGTTTCACACCTTGTCAAGAAAAATAATCTAGAAAAAAGAAGACTAAGGTAAGTGGAGACTGTTTGAACAACAGCCAGAGAGACAGAGTCAGTAACAATAAACCCTAAAGGCTTTTCTGTTGTTGTTTGTGATAGATTTTTTTTCCCCCTTCTTTCTTCATTTTTCCCAGTTTACCCTCAGCATTCCTATGTCTTTCCCTGAAGAAGCAGAGATCAGATCCCAGGCTGTGAAACCACAAAGACATGCCAGTCCCTTTAGGTCTCTTTATTTATTAACCTCTCCTAAACATATGGAAATATTTTTCAGTTACTGCTCCTTGCTGTACAGAAGATGTGCCACAGGAGTGGTGGGCGCTGGGGAAGCCCATCTTGGGGGGCTGCGTGGTGCTGTGCTGTGGTGTGCCGCAGGCATCTCTCAGTTGGCAGTGAGGCAGGCATGGGTGTCACCCAGGTGGTCAGCACAGCTGCCTTTCCCACAACTGCCATGGGGAACGAGGGGAGGATTGAAGGTCCTCTGCACCTCCTTCATAACCCGAAATCCTGACTCTGCTGCATTTGGGGTGGTTCTGCATGCAGCAAAACGCTATTGTGAATTGGTGGGAGTTAGTGACAGGCAGGGCTTGATGGGGCTGGTGGCTGTGGGTTAAGAGTTTTCAGTGCCTATCAGTGCACCACCACCCCCATGAAAGTGAAGTTCTCTCTCTGTCCAGCTTAGAAAGACACTGTTCCCCAAATGAACGATTAATGTTTGAAAAAAGTCTGAAAAATGGATATCCCTTTGACCTTTCTAAGGTTTGTCATTTAGTTGACATACCCATTACCTCAAAAATCAAATGTGTTTGTCTAAACATTATTCTGATGTTTGGTTTGGGCACCAAAGGTCAGACAGCTGACCACTAACTCGCTGACAGTGATCAATTCAGTCTGAAATCTTGTCACTTTCCCTGTTTATTCTGCTATCCATCTCTGCTTTGCCAGCCACCACCGCCACTTTCTGCTGTTGAGGCGCTTTTAAACCTAACAATAATCCAATTTAGAATTGATCAATGGGAACGTGTGGTCAGTAAGCAAAATGACAAAGTCTGCATACAACCGCTGACCACAATCTCGCGGTATTTCACATCGGGCTGATTGCAAACTTAATATATGTAAACGTCTCCCAACCACAACCCTTCCAGCAAAGAGGTGGTGGTGGGGACCGAGGTTTTGCGTGCTCGGGCCTGACACTTGTCTCATGCAGCAAATCTGTGAGGCCCTCTGGTTGCTTATACATCTGCCTGTGCTCCTTCAGATGCAACAGCATTTCCCACAGGCAACAGCAGTGTCCCAGGTTTCGCTGTGGTGTCTTCCCAACCAAATCCTACTGTGAAATTCAGCCTTGTTCATGGGAGATGCTTGTGGCAGTTATAGGAATATTGTGGAAGAAAAAAAACCCACCACCCCACACTGAGCTGTAAGCACAAAGTGGCAAGGCAAGAGAAGGAGGGCTTCTAATTCTCAGGTGTTTTGTTTAAAGGGAAGGAAGATAAATACCATGGGGTTGTTACCTTCACCTTAGTCACATAGCACAGAGTTGATAGCGTAACAAGGAAAAACAATTTAAAACTACTTCTTGGGCTTGCATGGAGAATGACACAATGCCCAAATAAATGTAAATGCATCCCATTTAAATAAGAATGGCATTTAAGTGAACGTCTGGGGCAAAAATCCTCCCCAGCTTTCTAGGCACTTTTCAAACATTGTTTTCATCCCTTCTGCCTTCCTCAGGAGACCCTGCAGTCTTCAGATTGCAGCTCACAGGCCAGAATGGTCCAGGACAAATGATCAAAAAGTGAAACTGTATTGTACTGTATATTCTGTGTGGCAACATTTTTCATTAGCTGCTAAGCCGAGCCCTAAATCTACTTTGCTTGGCTGCCTGTCTGGCTGTGCGCAGGTTGGAAGACTCCAGCCTTGGAAACACTACACCTAAGCCTTGACAAGGCAGACCAAATCACAAAACGCGGTCACAGCGGCTGTTCAAAGTGTGCTTTGAGGTTCTGCTGGGAAGGAGAAAAGGACTCTACTCAAGGTATTTGTTCTCACACATGGTCAAAATGCCCAAGTGCTCAACACTGGCAATGCATTTTCTCCCATTGGTGTGTGCAAATCTTATGGCAAAGCTTTGCACAGCTTCTAGCAGGTGGGGCACTGTGTGCCCCATATGGTCATTTCTTCTGCTGAGATTAACTTTATTTCACTGCTGAGATTAACCTTTCTCTGCTATGAATGTCTTTTTCTGCCTCCTAAATGCTAATTTTCATATTTCTGCTTTGTTGTGCTCACTGAGCGTACTGGATAGGGCTTATTTTTTAATGAATTTGTTGTTCTACTTCATCTCAGATCCTTACACTTTTCTTGCAGGTTTCAAGCATCACCTTCCTTGTGAGGGTTGCTGTTTTGGGTTTTCAAGGGAAGGTTTTGGATGTGGGGGGTTTACAGGGATGGCTTTTGTAAGAAGCTGCTAGAAGCTTCCCCTATGTCTGACAGATCCAATGCCAGCCATATCCAAGGTGGACTCTCTGCTGACCAAGGCCAAGTTCATCAGCAACAGTGATAGCACCTCTGGGATAGCATACTTAAGGAAAAAAATCCCAATCCTCACAGCTGCTTTCACAGCCAGAGAGAGGAGTGAGAAGATGTGAGAAACTCTGCACACACCAAGGGTGCTGAAGAAGGTCGGGGGGAGATGATAAAGGCACCTGAGCAGAGATTTCCCCGCTGTCCCTGGAGAAGACCATGGCAAGGAGGCTGTCTCCCTGCAGCCTGTGGAGGGTGACGGTGGAGCAGAGATTCCATCTGTGGCTTGTGAGTGACCCCACACTGGAGCAGGTGAAGGCACCTAAAGGATGCTGTGACCCTGTGGGAAGCCCACACTGGAGCAGGCTCCTGGTAGGACGTGTGGCCCCATGGACAGAGGAACACACGCCAGAGCAGGTTTGCTGGCAGGACTTGTGACCCCATGGGGGGCCCTTGCTAGAGTAGTCTGGTCCTGAAGGTGTGCACCCTGTGGAAGGAACCTACACTGGGGCAGTTCATGAAGAACTACTTTCCATGAGAAGGACACACGTTGGAGAAGTTCGTGGAGGACTGTCTCCCATGGAAGGGACCTCACACAGGAGCTGGGGAAGAGCGTGAGAAGTCCTCTCCCTGAGGAAGAAGGAGCAGCAGAGACTGTGTGTGATGAACTGACTGCAAACACCATTCCCTGTCTCTCTGTGCCACTTTGGGAAGAGGAGGTAGAGAAATTTGGAGTAAAGTTGAACCTGGGAATAAGTGAGGTGTGTGTGCAGGTGTTTCCTTTTATGTCTCATTATCCTACTCTGTTTTCCTCAGTAATAAATTAGATTGTTTTTTTCTAAGCTCTCTGTGTTGCCCATTATGGTAATTGGTGTGTGGTCTCTCCCAGTCCTTATTTCTTCCCACGAGACTTTTGTTACAGTTTCCCTCCCCTGTCCAGCTGAGGAGGGCAGTGATAGAGAAGCTTTGGTGGGTAACCTGGTCTCCAGCCAGGGTCAACCCATCACAGGTGCTTTATGAGTTACTGTCCTGGTTTTGGCAGGGATAGAATTAATCTTCTCCCTAGCAGCTGGTGTGGTGCTGTGTTTGGGGTTTTGGTTGAGGATAATGTTGATAGCACACTGATATTTCAGTTGTTGCTAAGCAGTCAAGGACTTCTCAGCTTCTCAAACTGCCCGACCAGTGAGTAGGTGGGGGTGCCCCAGAAGCTGGGAGGAGACACAGGCGGAGCAGCTGGCTAAAGGGAATTTCCATACCATACAACACAATGTTCCTTTTATAACTGGGGGAAGGGCTGGGAAGCAGGTCAGCTCAGGGTCTTGCAGAGCACTGAGTTCAGGTGGTGAGAAATTGTGCCATTCGTCACTTGTTTTGTTGGTTGTTGTTGTTGCAATTATTTTTATTATTACCCTTTTTAATTTTTGTTCCTATTAAATTGTCTTTATCTCAACCCACAAGGTTTTTTTCCTTCTCTGTTTTCAGTTCTCTCCCCCATCCCACTGCGGGGTAGGGAGGGCTGAGTGAAGGGCTGTGTGGTTGTTCTGGTTGCTGGCTGAGTTAAACCATGACAGTTACACATTCACTGGCTGCACTACTTGTGTGCAAGTCACCTGTCCAAGCATTGAACTGCAGCTGTCACAGCCCTGCTATCATCGTGGACCTCTGGCAATCCATCACAGTGAACAACAGTCTCTGTTGACAGCATTTTCAGCAACAGCATGTCTCTTGGGAAATGCTGTTTGATGTTGTTGGGGTGATACCATCTATTCAGCCAAGAAGCATGACAAGGATGGCACCAGACTAGATGGCTTCTCTTTGCTTTGGTTTGGAAGAGGAACAAACTGATGGTCTGAGTCTTGGCTGCAGTTTCCACCCTTCCACCCCCAGGCTCCCAGGATGCAGGAGATCTGGAGCTGGGTTCCATGATGTGCCCCCTTCTTGTAATAATGAGGGAAAACTCAAATCATAATGTAGAAGAGTTTCTCTCCTGGCAGCTCTCCAAGCAACATGTGAGAACATGAGCTCTTGAGAAGAGCCACAGGCCCAAAAAAGTCTTAGAGTCTCTGCTCCAGTAGACACAACACTATTAATGGAGGGGGGGAAGATGGTGCTACTGATGTAATTTTGTTTGCTGCACTTGGCTGTCGGTGTACTACCGAGTACCGTTCCTGCTTGGGCTGCACCTCCCTCCAGTATGTTCACTGGCTGTTCAAGAGATGTCAGGCTACCTCACTGACTGTAGACAAGGAGGTCATTCACACTTTCAGCATCCTTGTAACTTGACACCAGTCTTTTGTTGGCAGACTCAGAGATTTTAGATGTCTAGCTTCTAACCACGGACCATTTTGATAGGACATTTTCTGAAGAATGGTGGGAACAATTTGGACTTCTCTTGAGAAGGCACCCAAATTCCCCTGGGTGTTGTGGACCCTTGACTCATTCCTTCCTTCTGAAGCTGTCTTTTTATTGTGTCTCTGCTTAATCCTGCAAAATTTATGAGGCAGACTGTAGTCTCAGTGCTCCAGCCAAGTTGAGGGACAGAGTTTCAGGCCTGGCAGATGTTCTATTTTTCTATTGTTTCTCCATCCTCCTTTGTCATGGTGAGGGGTGAAGGGAAAATCGCCCTTTCATCAAGCATGGCAGACTAGCTTCAAATAAATGGCTACTTGAGGTAGTATTTTAAATCTCTTGTATTCAGTTCTTTTTGCTGAACTCAGCTTTCTTCCCTTTCCTCTTGGGAACCTTTCTGTGATATCATGCTTTGACAGGAAGATGAACACTTTACCTTTGATGGGATAAAATAAAACAAATTTCTTTTTTAAGCTTCCTCCTAAGATTTCAACTGCAGATACTCTGGCTGAGTATGCTGGAAAGCAAACCAGCAGGATATCTTTTGGCTTGAGGACGGATATGTAGCTTCGATGTTTGGGGATAGCAGTTGCCTTTCACTGTGAATCAGTGTGCTTTTGAACTGCGTGAAGTAACATTCAAATGTTTCAACAATAGTTCCTGAAAGGTGTATATATAGCAACAAAAGGCTTAACTGGGGAATGCTACAAAATATTTTTAGGAAATTATTAATTTTAAGTTATCTGTTCAGCCTGAATTTATGTCTGTATTCACGTGTACAGACACCTAAGAAAGCATCTTTGCCTATTTTCATTGAAGCTTTTGCTTTTCTGCTTCTGGAACAGAAACACTGAAAACTAGGTTTAAAGTCCCATCCATTGGAATGCAGTTGAGCTATTGTTAGTACCATAAATGCTATAAATGCTAGTGAAATCAGTATTTATGTAGTTCTACCATCTTTCATACACCAGCACAACTCTCTACCCATAAAGGTGGTTAGACCACAGGACAGGTAAGTAGTCAGCCAGTAAAGGATGTTTCCTTGGAGAGTAGTGTAAGAATTACTAAATTTCCAAATTTGCAGATAGTCACTAAAAACTAGGAGGAAAAAAAATCATACATGATTAACAGTTCTTATACAGAAATAATTTACTACATGTTGCTTCATGCAAGATCCATTGCTGGTATAAATCTGTGTAGGTTCATGGAGCACAGGTATGTTATGCTAAACAGATAATAACGCTGTGGCTCCAAGCCCATGCATTTTAACTGGCTAACAGGTTCTTCCCCTTGCACAACTTTTTCTGTCTTCAGAAAAGTATTTTAAACTTTAATGTTTATTAATTCAGAAAGAACTCGTGATTAATTGACAACGTTGCTATGCTGATACTAGCACTGCCAGAGATACAGAGATGGGCTGTGTAGAAACAATGGCTTCTCAGGTATGGTTTCTTTTGTTCTTCATTTTTGAGCACACTCCTCTGATTGGAAAGTTCAGATAAACCTGCAGTATAGCAGATTTAGATTCATATCAGCTGTGCTCATTTAAAACTATGCTCCGATCATAATTTCATGCATTCCTCCCACTCAACAGGCATTGTTTTTTTGTTAAAATAATAACACATCTCAGCAATATAATCTTCCTTTGATAGCCTGTTCAATATATTTTTAGAAAGTAATTAAACCATATCAGTACAGTGACAGCAAATTGATGACCTTTTAATTATTTCAGGATAGCTGAGTGCATAACCATTTCTCATATACCTTGAGAAAACAGGGAATGCTTTGTGAATGAATTATAAATTTAAATATGGCAAGTTCTTTTTGTTTTTAACTTTAAAACATATTATCTAGTTCTTCCCGTGGACCAGGGGAGTTGTGAATAGATGCATGCTCTGTCCCAGCATTCGCTTTCCTAGAAAGTTTGTATAGCTGAATCCTACAGCTCCTGGAAATAGTGTGAGCAACACATGTCAGATGACTCATAGGGACATATTTTTTGGCCAGCTTTGGGTTTGTACACCAACCATGCTCTGCAAAGACACACTTCTCATGGCAAGCCTCCGGTCACTGTACTTGCACTTCGAATACAAGGTGTCTGAGCAATGCAGATAGCAGCTGTGTCTCCTGAAAAGCTTTTTATTTTCCCTTTTTTGGGGGGTGGAACAGGGAAACCTCAGATAACAGTGGATGCGCAGGAGGCTCAGTTCAAATCATGGTCCAAAACCAAAGCAACAGAGGCTTGAGCATTTGGTCTGTGTCACCTGCTCAGATAAGGATGTGGGGAGATGATGCCCATTAATTTTGCTTTTAGACTGTTGCTATTGATGCTGATCTGCACAGCTGAGTCCCAAAACTCTTGGGAAGTCAATGAGCTCTGTAGTGACGTGGGAATTATTACAGTAAGAGTAATAGCCCAAGTCGTTTAAACACTTTGGGGAATAGCATTCCCTGAAAACAGAAGTACTTCTAAAGACTTTGCCTCATCAGCCTTTGACCCAATAACCAAGTACAGGGTGGGGGCTTGTACAGAGCTGAAAAAAGACTGGATGTGGGAGACGATGCTTTTTTTGTCCTTAATGAAATTAAAGTCAGCTATTTAATCTTTAGCAGGATTTTTAAAGTCATTAATTCAAGAAAGAACAGGACTGCTTATAACAAAGTACCTCAAGTAAGTGATCTTGATTTATTATTGTGTTATGAGGAACATACACTGTGTCTCAAGTAAGTTTTTGCTGAATACACGTTTTAACTGAGTCAAGCTTATGATTTGCTGTCATGAAGTACACTTGGGGTTTGTTCTTGCTGAGCTTTTGGGGTTTTCTTTCTCTCTCAGCCATTTCCAGCAGTTTGAGTGTTTCCACTGTACTGTTCATATCAAAGATTTCCATTAAGGGTGTGCCTTTATGATAATACACTTTTAGCTCTATTTTAAGTGGTGAAAAAAAGGCAATAGGGCTTAGAGGAAGAATGATACCCAGGCACTTTTACGCACACAAAATCCAGCCATAGAGCAGAGCTAGAGAAGAACAAGATCAGGGGTGTCCCATATAACTGCAAAGAGTACTACAATTAAAGGTGGCAATCTTGTTCCACTTACCCTCAACGAAACAGCATCCATTAAAGCTTTCTTGATGGCAAGCCCAGGCATTTTTAAGACGAATGACCTAGTTTTTGCTGTTTCAGACTGGTTATCTAATTCATAAAGTTTCTACTGTGAGTTAGACCATGCAACGCACTTTGGGCCAAGGCAAAGCTGTTAGCTAGAATGGCTATACAAGGAAAAGCATTCTCTCCTTTGTTTCAGCAACTTCGTATTCATTTTCCACCAAAGGCAGCAAGCTGCTCACCACAACCCCTTGCCCAAACCAAAGGATCTCTACTTCAAACATTATCAGCTATGCCCTACAGAGCTGTCACAATTCCTAACAGATGGTGGGATGTCTATACACTGTATTTTTCGGATTAAGCTGCATGAGGACTTCATGTGAGTAATATTCCACTATGACTTGGAACCAGCCAATCTGGGAAAATTCAGTGACAGCACTGAAAGCAACAGTTCGTGCTACATATTGCAGCCTATACAGCCTGGTACACAAAGTGATACACTTGCTGAATGCCCCAGAAACAGGGAAAATTGCATTAAGGTATCCTAACATTTTTTCCAAACTTCTGAATTTCCTTTCTTTTATTAATGCTTTTTGACCTGAGCTGCTGTGGTTTAATTTCCTGTAGGTATCAAGTAACAGTGAATCAAGCAAAGACCTTAACCTTTAGTCCCTTTTGCATTTAAAGATGCCTTGTCTTGACAGTGTTTAAAGCAGCGTTAATTCCCCTCCCTTTTTTCCCCCTCCTCACTTAGTGCATGTTCTTTAGTCTTGCAGAGTATCAACCTACTCCCTATACTGATCTGAGATGCCTACATTTATTGGGTACCATGACAGACAAAGTACACAGTTTTCTAGCTACAGTTAAATATGGTTTATTTTGCCTGAGTGCTCTGGGACTGCTCTGGGAAAAAGCTTGCACCCCACAGAGCAGCGACCGCATTGTCTGAGACAGAGGAGTCGTGGCACGGCTCTTTGGAGCTGTTTCACAGTGGTGTTACGAGAGAAACTAGGCACAACATCAGGACCCTGGGTCTGCAGCAGGCTGACTTCTCTAGTACAGCTATACTCCAGCTGAGATACCTCAGACTTACAGCAGCATCCCAGGGTGATCAAAGATGTCAAGTCTGTGAGTTGAGGAACTGAGAAACTACCGACCTCAGAAACCACCGAAAGATGAAAGATTTAATTTATGCTGCAGGAATGAAAAGAATGCAGAGCATAGTTGCATCTTGCCTAATTTTCTACTGTGTTCCACACCTTGCCTTTCTTTATTTTTCTTTTAGAGGAATCTCTTGGTAGGGCTGTCTGCCACACCCTGCCAACTTCTTATGTTCCTGTCTTTCTAAACAGAACCTCTCAGTTATCGTAACTTCTGTAACACAGGTAAAAAAACGTTGCTCACTCACTTGTATCTGAGGCGATACCTCAGGAAAACCCATGCCTGCTAAAGGCAGAACGCAAGCCAGAAAGCAGCCCGTTAAAGCGACCCAGCTGCCACGTGCCAGCGCCTGTGCTAACACACCACCTTCTCCCTTTCGCATTCTTCAAGGTCTTCATCTGTCTCAAAAGTTTAGCATGAGTGATTAAAGACAAGCCTCCAAAGGTTAATTTGTGCCCTGCAACAGGAATGAGTAGGTGTTAGGATTAACATGGGTTTTAACTTGTAGCTGGAAAGGTCTTGGTGGAATCTCTTGTGTTCTAGGTCGAAAACAGGTTGCTTTAGATAAGGTGATAGAAACTGAAGGTTAACAGATGTGTGGACCATGTGTGTGGTAACTTGCAGCCATGCAGGAAGACCAGAAGAAGACTATGAATCTTGTGTGGGTTAGTCAATGTTAGCATTTTGTTAGCAGAATCCGAAATGCTCTGTTGGACTTGTCCCCTGGGGCTGATGGCTTCCCGGTGAGAGAGAGGAGTTAATGGATAGGACCATGTGAGTGACTGGGAGTCCTTTCTTTATCCCCAATACTGTGCTGAACCTTAATGCCATGGCAGCAACACTCCTCCAGGTTAGATTGGTTCAGCCTGGCCACAGACATGTCCCCCTTATAGCTCCTTTCTTCAGATCTGTGGAGCCTACAAGGAAGCCCAAACTCAACGGCCACCTCAGGGCAGTAGAGGCCCGGAGCAGTTTCCTGGGATGAACAGTTTTTGAGGGATTTGAGGGTTATTTTCCAGCTATGGAGCCTGAAATAGCTTGGCATCTTCAGGCTATTTGCTTATGTTTGTGGAGCCTGCTATTTTGATGGTTGGTTTCTACCAACTGTGTGTATTTTTATTTTTCCACTTTAAATGCATGGATTTTTTTTAATAGTATGTTGAAAAAGGGATTTGAGGAGTTCTTCTGGTTTTCTTGAAGAGGATTTTATATGGCTCACAGCATTTTCTCACCATCTTTGCTGCTGTCGAACCCGTTTTGATTTTGCTAAACCAGCCTTGTTTTGAGTCTATTGTTACAGGCTCATAGCCCCAGAAAGCTAAAACTAGAAATTCTCTGAAACTTGGTGTGGTTTGGCTCAAACTTTCAGGAGTGGCTGAAAGAAGTTTCACCATCTCCACCCCTGTGCAAGGACCTGTGCGTTTTCCTCCGTAGCCAACCGTGGACTGCAGTGGGCAGAGCGGTGCGGGGATGGGGGGACGGGGAAGGGGGGGAGGGGAGCGAGATATGTGCTGAGTCAGCAGAGCCACACCAAACGAGGTATCTTCCGGGGGGATGCTGCCTTTCCAAATGAGCTCAGCACGTGCTCCCTGCCTGCATTTCTTCTCTTGGCCTTTTGGTGTCATTCTGTGATTAACAAGGAGAGCAAAGAGCCTCCTAATTGCTTCTCCCTTCTTCCTTTCAGAGCAAAGCAGAGCTGGTAGCAAATGATGGTACCTGACGAAAGAAACGGCATCAAGCACAACCGATCTCCTAAAACTGAAGGGTAGAGGTAAGCTTATAGACTGGGCCCGGTTCCTATTAAGGTCACTGAGATACGTGTGCCCACCACTTTCAGGCAGTATTTATTCATATTTGCTTAGGTTGGTGATGCTCAGCTATTAATGTGACGGGGTGAAATGTTCAGGAGACCCTTACCTGGCCCTGCCTTGGTTAAACTCATGCCCTAGAAGGCATCTCTGAGGATCTTGTTGGACAGACATGGTGGCACAGAGGGCTGCGTGGTGCAGTCCAGGTGAGGGAAGGAGGGCAAAAATGCTGCCAGAAGTACAAGGCTGGGCTGCAGAGGTGTCACCAGAAACTTGAAAGGGAAAAAAAAAAAAGTCTGAGTGCCCTTTAAATGCACTGCTGTTAAGAAGGACAACTCTGAAACCAAAGTCTAAGAAATCAGTTGGGCGTGAGAAGATACTGTGTGATCAGATGCTGTGGGGCTGTATCATAATGCAAATATGCGAGCAGGAAAACATTGTTCTCTGTGCCCCTGGGATCCCAGAAAGGCTGCTCTATGGTACACACTCCTGCATCTTGTGGAGGGTAGATGCACACAACAGGGCTGAGTGTACAGGGGAACCATAAAAGTGGTAAAGCTGTACCAACAACAGATTTTTTTTTTTTAAGCTTGCTGGTTGGTCTGATGGCAAAAGAAATGAGTTGGTAGGAAGTTTCCTAACAATTAAAAAAAAAAAAAAAAAGAAAAAAATGGTGAAATGGACCATTTCCTTTGATCTAAAAGAAAATATTCCAGCACACAGAGGTATGTGTGCGTTTGGAGGCGTAGTTCAGGTTTAAAGGAGAGCTGTACTTGGTCTATCACAGACAAAAATCTATATTCATTTAGTAAACACTTCAGGGTATTTGCTAGTAGGGATGGCAGGATGTTCCCATAGTTTCTGCCTCTTTCAACGTTGGAGACTGCAAGTCATGGATATTCTTGGTAAAATGCTTCCAGTCTGACGGGAAACTAAGCCCTGACTTCTTTCATGCTGGGTGGCTACACACGCTGTTTTATGGGAGGAACTTCACCGTCCCTCTGCTTGCCCAGAGAGGTAACAGGGAGTTGCTGGCAGTCATGAGTGGTTAAAGAAACGTGTCTGCTGTGGTGTGTTCCCGTGTGTGTATGGGGGTAATTGTGGCTTGGCCATACAAGGCTTCTCCAGTTTCTTTATGGAATTACTGACATGGGCTGTGATGCCATTCCTGCATCAAACTGAAGTTTTGGAGGATTTTAGCTCCTTAATTGAAGGATGATTTTATATTTTTTTTTTTTAAAGCGGTGTAAATGAGTGAACTGCATTTAATGAGCATGCTGTTGCGTGGATAGACTCAACTGGCCCGTCTCTGTAAGCTCGCACTGAGGTTCACTTTGTTCCTGCAGAGAAATTACACAACACTTTGTGTCTGTTAGGCTGAAACATCTAAAAGCTGTTTCAGGATCTACAAAATTGGGAGGCACTTGAGAAATGATAATGCAACCCTGCCAGGCACTTTGCAAGGAGTAATTTCTTTTCCTATGGAGCTATCCTGCAGAAGACAATTTAGTTTGCCATCTTATTGAAACCTGCCCTACTAGCTAAAGGCCTGGAGGAAAGCATTGCATTTGTGGTAGAGCATAAAATAGTATTTTTTTCTTTTTCTAATGAGCTTTGCTTTCCTTGAGTACAAACAGATATTTATAGCCATTGGTATGGACTCTGCCTGAATATATGTATTAAGTAACACCAGAAAGAGCTTCATTTGCCTTCAGACTTTCATTAAATGTTTCTAGAAAATTTGGAACTATTATAAAAGTTCTCTCTTTCTTCTTTCTTTCCCCCCTCCTCCCTTTGCGAATAAGTCTGTCCCTAGGAACAGGAAGTAAGATGATACAGTTGGACACCAGGCACTACATTCCGCAACATATCAGATTAAAAATACTGAAAAAATAAAATGAAAAAAAAAACCCCACCCCACCCCAAAAATTGGACAAATTTGCTTTTTTGCTGCCACTATTTCTCAACCCTTCTGGATTATATTCTCCTTGTCTTGAAACTCTCAACACAGTGGAAAATACTCAGTTGTGACATTCCATTTAGAAAAAAAATAATAAAAATTCAGCCTTCATCAAGTCATTTAGGGAGAATTTTTCCACTGCACTGAAAAGATTTGATACTGGCCTTTCCTCTGCAGTAACTAAGATGTTGAAGAACAAGAACATTGATTTGATTGCAAAGTATCTTTTGATCCAAATACAGAGCCTGAGAGGAGGGACCACCAATATGAGGTTTTGGTCTGATCCAGAACATAGTTGAAGCTATTCCCAGACATGGGAGTGAGCTGGTCTTTCCTCACTTCATGACAGCAGCAGTGAGGTTTGAAAACCACTGGGTTTTAGCATGTGCGTAAAGGTTTTCCCACCCCATTTTGGGCAACGACAAAGCTCTCAGTGACTTCCACATGTTTTGGATTGGCTTCAGTCTTCTTGCCCTGCACCAGGGTTGTCAAGTCTGAGTCTGTAGAGTCTTCTCCATGCCCTTGACAGTCCTGCTTGCCTCTGCTGAGACGTGGCGAGATGCTGCAGAGGGTGTCCCTGTTGCTGCTGCCTGGACAAGGCATCGGATGTCCTTCGGGAAGGAGAGATGTGGCAGGACCTTGTTTCGCCCAGGTCCTTTTGCCTCTTTAGCTCCAGAAAATGTAGATCATGCAACACTGAGAACTTGTAGCTTGCATTAGATAAAACTTTTTGGATGTATTTATCTCTGGATTTTGATGTCTCTCCTGCAGCCCTTCATACCCCTCCATGCTGATCACATGCTGACAACTGGTGTCATCTGGAAGAGTGTTTTTTTGTTTTTTTTTCAGTCTGCTTTTGAGTGATGTTCTGTCAGATTGCAGGAAGAAAAAAACTGTGATTTTTTTTAACCCTGTACTAAGGTGCTGGCCTCCTTCCATAAACCCTATTCTCTGCAGAGACAGAAGACAGAAGTACTTTTCTGAACCGATTCTAATCTTAAAGTATAGAGTTTGGTTTGAGGTTTCATGCTGAGGTTTGGAGTGACTCATATTTTACAAACAGGTCTACTCAGTCTCTTAGAGTTACACCACCTATTTAAGGTAGAAATATGCAAGCTAGTACATAATGCATACTGCCTGCATGCTCCAAACCACAAGTTGCTCAAAAAAGCCAGAGTGGGGAATCCTGCTGGGAAAGTTCAAAATAATGAAAGAACAGCCACTTCTTGCTCTATTGCTGCCTGTGACAGCTATATTTTTGATGCCAAGGCACACGGGGAATATAAAACTAAAATATAGTTAATAAGAGCCTTCAATCAGCACTGGTTTCTCAAATGTTCTGTTAGTACCTTCTACTGTGATTTCAGTGCTGTTGATCTCACAGAAAATATCTAGCCTGATTAGAAAGAGAGTAGGTATTTTGTATTCTTTTGCTCAGACTACAGCTTTATGTTTTACAATTCAGGAAGTTCTTATTCTACCAGAAATTTGCTTTGTTCAAACACAAGTGAATATATACCTGTCTCTTAGAATAGGCAACATGGAAAATACTGTTTTACCTTTAAAGAGGGTTATTTTCTGCATAGCCCTAGAGTTTGCAGAATGACTGACCTGTTTTCAGATGGGATAGTGTTAATTTTCTTCTTTCCTTCTGTTTTGGATTTAGGAGAGCAATGTTGATAACACACCGATATTTTAGTTGTTGCCAGTCACGGACAATTTAGCTTCTCACACTGTTCTGACAACAAGAAGTGTGGGTGCCCAAGAAGCTGGGAGGGGACACAACCAGGGCAGCTGACCCAAACTGGCCAAAGGGATATTCCATATGGTGTCATGTTCTGTGTATAGTCGGGAAGCGGGCCATGAAGCGGAGCAGCTTGGGAACTAGCCGAGTGTCAGCTTTGGGTGGTGAGCAATTGTGCTGTGCATCACTTGTTTTGTATATTCTGTTGTTGTTATTATTATTATCATCACCACCATCACCATCTTCCTCTTCTGTCCTATTATACTGTCTTTGTCTCAACTCATGAGTTGTACCATTTTTCCTTTTCGATTGCCCCCCCATCCCATTCGGGGCAGGGGAGGAGCGAACAAACGGCCCTGTGGTTGTTTCAGCTGCCGGCCGGGTTAAACCACAACAGTGACAACAATAAAGCATCAGAAAAACCAACAGAGGAAAGCGTAGTGCTAATGGAAACAGGCATATTTTTCCATGTTCCTTAAGAAAAACAAAAGCAGCTGCCACTTTTTGTCAAATGGTATCTCTGATTGGACTGAATCTGTTCTGCGCAATTCTTCTGCTCTAACGGGGGCAAATAAAATATTCTTCTCTATAACCCAGGGGAGTAGTTAGCCATCTCCTCTTAATTTGAGTGATCTTTAGATTTCTTATATGAGGTTCTGAATCAGACAAAGTGCTCAGAGTCAGCTCTTATCTCTACATAGTAAATAAGGTTGAAATTTAAAAAAGGCCATTAGCAATCAATATGGCTGGGAGATTTAATTTCCAGCACATGTTTGTTTTGTTTTATTGTTCTATACTCTAAAACTTCCAAGGTATTATTTCCTTATTATTGCATTTGCAACATTTTCCTACATAACCTGCCCTTTCCTGCTCACGCCGCTTGCTGTTCGACTGACCTGCTCTTGTGGTGTTTCTCCCTCGTGGAAGGTGCAAAGGACAGTGGTGGTCTGACTGGAACTGTGCCGTCTTGTGGCTGGGGTGCCGAGGGAGGAATAAAAGAGAATGGCCAGCCCCCTCCCTTGAGAAAGGAAATGCTCCTCTCCTGCCAGCTTGGGCGTCAGAGCCAATTCACTGCTCTCTGCTTTCCATCCCCGGTAGAAAAGCAGAGGCTGTTCCCAACGCAGCTCCCTCAGAACCGCTCTCTTCAGGATAAAAATGCAGCGGTTTAATAATATGCTGCATTTTTTGTATCTTAATGGACCAAGCGCCGTTGGGGCAGGCATTGGGGTTGCTCATTCCTGCCAGTCTCTTCAGGGATAAAAGTGCCTTGGTCAAAAACAGTGGAAAGAAGCAAGAATTTAAAAAAAGAGGAAAACACAGCAGCAAAACTGGTGGTGAATTTGTGACGTGCAGCTTGCCCGATAGCTGTGACTAGTCTGTACCTGTTGCAATGAGAAGGTGGATGTTTGCCACCCCAAGATCAAAAAGCAGAGAGATAAGCTAAATGAACCAAGGAGTGGAAGATGCTTTTTTTCCCCAGAAGTACTCCAAATTGCTTGTGGTATGTCTTGTAGCATCCCCTGTTAAGGAGGTTATTTATTTCAAGCAAAAAAATCCGAAACTGATCCCTCATAGACTCATTTTGGCTTTATGCTGGCAATCTCAGTGGAATCCATAAGCAGAGTTTTGCTGTCATGTTAACTAGCCAATGTTAAAACGTTGATATGAGGACTAAGCATAAAAGTAAATAGTTACAAAAACGTGGTGCCTTACTTATTCTATATTCTGCAAGGGAATAGTATGAAAGCCAAACAAACTTAGGCAAAGTAAGATTCAATTCATATGAAATCTCTCTGTAAGAATGTACATGGGACGTTTCACATACATACTCAAAAATAAATATTCTTGCTGTACATTGTACATTACTGTACATGGAATTTTGATGCAATATATCAAGCACTTCTAGAAATAGTCTGCTTTTAATAAACACTATTTTGTAAGCTAATAATGTCATACAGTCCACTGAAACAGGTTTAGCTCTGTGTGTTCCTAACACAGGAGTAAATAGAGTCTACAATATCTTTGAAGGATAAAATTGGTGCAACTTAATGTATGAATCATTTATTCTGGTCTGTTTCATTAGGCTTACTACATCTATATAGGAATAGTTTAAATTCGCTTTAAAAAAAAAGAAGAAAAAAAAAAAGACAAAAAAGGAACACACTAACTAGTTCATTATCACCTTAATTTCCGGTACTTTACCAGACCTGATAATTTCAAAAGCCAACTAAGACTGTGGCTGTGCTTTAGTGTAAACTGGACCTAGGTACTTGCTCTCAGTTTTAAATGAACGCAGTGATACATATTCCTCCACATATTCATCTGGTAGCCAGGCAGGCAGCACGGCCTCTTGGGAATGAACCTTTAGTGCACCAGCACGAGAAATTCAAGTGTAAAGCACCTGCTCTGAAAATCACCTTTTTTTGTTGATGTCTCCTATGCTGACATACAAAGAGCATTTTTTTTTTCCCTTTGTAAGCAGCACAGACTGTAAGAGTAGTCCCAGAGCCTTGAATGAAAAATCCGAGCCTATTGTAGGCAAGAAGAAACTGAAAGGGCAGCTCTTCTGCACGCTGCTTCTTGAAGTGATGATAGCGCTGTACGTATCAAACATTTAAAGGACAATGAATGTTTTAGTTGTGGGTTAAAGTGAGTATTAATAGCTTATCAATATGGTCAGGACTTTTTTTCTAAAAGCTTCCTCAGCTAAGAATACCACAGATTGCATTTGTTTGTTGTGAAGGAGAGTTTATTTTTAAGCTTGTTCTACCCCCTTTTTTGTATTTAGGCACTTGAATAAATTACAATATTGTGTTTTATTTATGGATGTATTATATGCATATGGCCATAATAGTTTTTTAAAATCCATCTCTAAAACGCTGTGGATTATCAAAATCCAGTTCTATCTTTTTTTTTTTAGGTCTTGAAATCTGAGACAGGTAAGATGTACCAGTAAAAAAAACAAACTCTGAATAAAAGTGTTCTTAGCCTAGTTAAAGTTAATGGACCCTAAATAGGCATCAGTATGTAATCATCCCTAACAGAGATTTAATTTGTAGCTGATAAGCTGGGAGAGACTGCAAGTATACTTAGAGGTCAGGATGAAAACTTAACATGATCCTGATAAATAAGTATTCTGAAGGGGGAAAAAAAAAAAAAGGGATTTTATTTGCTAGAAATAGAGGCAAATATGATGCAATAAGAGCACTCGACTGCACAAGCACCAGAGAGGTCTGGGCAGCAGTATGGCCAGGCAGCACCTGGGAGGTCGGTGGCAATCACAAAATTAATAGAGGGGTGACTCGGCTCTGGCCTTGCCTTGCACCCAACAGGAGGGCACCGAGGTTGGGTCCCACAGGTCCATCATGGGAGCTGTCAGGCTCCCCCCAAAAACACCCCAGATTTTGTCTGCTTGCCCAAGGACACACAGGAAGCCAGCCGCAGCGCGTGGGCTGTGGCTGTTTCTCAGGTCTGAGACGCCTCCGCAGCAAAGAGACATCTTCAGAGAGCAGACAAATCACCACCTTGGCATTTTGGGATACAGACGCTGATATTTTAATGGTTATAAAATACAGCTGTTTCATTCTTTTAAATGAAACATGCTGCTGAGCTGGAAGGCAGCATTATCTTCAGTTGGACCCTTTTCTGAGTACAACTGGGATACAATTCTTGGGATAAAACTTTGGCTTATATTTTCATCCTCAGTCTCTTCCGTGATCAGCTGAATCTTTCTGACCCATGCTTCCTCAGACTTAGGGACACAATGAAGACCAGTTGGCAGCAACATCTCAAGTAGTGACCATGTACTTGATGCAAGTTTGGCGCTTGAAACAGAGAGGGCAAAAGGATCTGGCAATATCATTAAATTCAGAGTCCTGTATTGTCTCCGGTCTCTGCAACTGTATAATACAGAATTGCTAATGCTATTTACTGTAATTTCCTGCAAAAACAAGCATTAGCTTTAAAAATCACTAAATGTTTGACTTGAAAGTTTGACAGGTATTGAGAATTTTCAGTATTTCACAGCTTTCTCAGTTTCACTTTATTATGAAGATACTTTCAGCATATAGCAGAGCTGATACCTGACCTCAGCAAAGCATTGCAATGTTTTTTAAAAGAATAAGGTGATAACATCAATAGTAATGTGATAAATTTCTATTAAAGACAAAAGACACTTTTAAGCAGAATTTTCATCGACAGAAGAACCTGCAGTGTGGGACTCCAGCGCAGAATAAATGGCAAAAATAAAGCTTTCAAAAGTGGCTGTAGTAATCATACCTTTCAGCCTAATGATATTTTTTCAGTGGTTTAGAGGGTGTTGAAAGGGGTGTACAACTTTTTAGAAGGACAAAGATGCAGCTTCATCCTGGAAACTTAGAGATATTCCCCCAAAGCCTTTGTTTGCCCTAATATTCCATAATGTTAGGCTTTTAGAGTCAATAACCCATTAGTAATCAAGAGATGTATCATTTATTAATTATGCACCATATTAATATTTAATCTTTTGGGTTGCCGAGCATATTTCTAAATCTACTTTTTAATTACATTAAAAAAAAATAAATCTTCAAGGCAACCATTAGAAAAGTCATTTTTCTGCGCATTATGACTTCAATTACTTTGAAACAGCTGTCTGTGAACTCTCTGTGATGGTACAGTACTTGGTAAAATGGCCATCTCAGCTCATCCAGGCTCTTCACTCATTTGAAAGCTAATTGAATATTAGAGCAAAGGGAATGTTACAAAGAATTTCCTATGAGCACTAAAGTACTCTGGAATTAGACCTGGAAACATGGTGCCAACCGCCTGCCACCGCCTGCTTGGCAGGAGGATGCTGGCCAGTGATAAACAGCCATCTGCCTTGAGCCCCAGACGAGATTTCTAGCTCAGCACATGCAGGGAAGCAGGGGCATTAAAGGGCCTTTCTGCCCCTGGGGTTGCGTTGCCCACACCCAACTCCCTGCCTCGGAGGAGCCGGGGGGAGCCAGATGGTTGGGTCAACTCCTTGGAGGCATCGAGATGCAGGACCTGCCTCAGCCTCACCACCGATGGGGTGGGCTCAGGGTGGGGGGCACTGGCTGCCCCCTGGTAACTCTCCCAGGCAGGTGCAGAAAGTGAGATGAAGTCCAGGTTTTGGGGCACTGCTCTCAGCAGCCTGCCTGGGAGAGCAGAACTCTCCTACACAGCTTCACACAGATTTATTATTAGCGATGATAACGACATTTTGGTAGACCAGTGACCCATCAAGCCAAGCATGTGCAGAGACAAAACATCAGGTACTTTGTTTGCCAAAAAATCAAGTCTGATAAACCATCTGACTCATGTGGCACTTTCCCTTAGTGCTCTTTGAACCTGCCAGTGGAAAGTGTCAGCTGAAAGCTGCTCACCAGAAGGTCTTGTACAGTTTCCTTCACCAAAATCTGAGTTTTTAAACATAACAGACAATATGTTTCCCCTCCTCTCTTTTACCTCAGCTCCTCTAGTTGCAAAGTGTTTGCCTATCTATGATAACCAGACTCTGATTGTTTGGGTACCAATATAGAAGAGAGTTTGTTTGAAACATGGGGATTTTGGAAGGAAATTTTCTGTACTCATGAAATAATTTCAGAAACAGCCTTGAGAAATAAATCTCTTCAGTCACAGAAAAATAAATTATTGATGAAGAAAAAAGTGTAATTATTCTGAACACTGTGTCTATTGGAGTATACAGATGAATAAGGAAGGACAGCCAGGGGAGTTAAGACGAATTACCTGCAGTATTGAAGTCAGTCTACATAAAGCGTATACATTAAATCCCAAAGGGTGTGTTATTACCGGGAGCATAATGGCCTTAGTTTAGTGAAACTTTTTCCATTTTATAGTCAAAATCAAGAAGGAGAAGTTCTGAATGTGTTTAAATAAGATGAATGTGCTCCAGAAATAAAAGGGTGTCTGGGGTCTGGAGTTTGGCTGAAGCCCTGGGCATTGCATATGACCCTTGCAGCATTTAATAATGAGCTCAAAACCCAACAGGAATTACAACAAAGAAGTCTAGTTCTTAATTCTCTGAAAAATTTTACATTCAAATGCAGAGCTGATAATGATTTCCTCTACTTTAAAACTAGATTCTATCCTTTCTTCAAATGAGGAATTATTAGAACAAGTGTTTATAAAAATACTTGAAGTGGATGTCATCTGTGTCACTGAAAGAAAAATCCTTTCACAAGCGTATTTTTGCATCAATTCACATAAACAAAATTCAGAAATGAGGAGGGACTGTTGTATTCCTATCGCACATTATTAAAACACTTGCTTTTGAAACTATATGTGTGTGTATATATTTGGCTTAGAGTAGACTGAACCTCTTGGAAGGTATAACTTGTCAAAGCTGGGTCACGCTGCAGCCCCTGAAAAGGGAGGGTACTTGTGGACACCAGGCCTCTTGGGTTCAATTCTCTTCTCCCAACCGTTGACGGTCTTTATTGTTCTCAACAACTTCTCTTTCCCTCCATTCTCCCATGTGGGCCTATTAATTTATGAAGTGATGGTGAGTCACTTAATGATGCTGATGACAGGAAGAGTGCCATGGAAGTAGCCAAGCATGATTTCCCTGGGGGAGTAGGGGGGAGGGGGAGGGGAGATCAGAATGGGGCTCAGGGGATGTTTCTGCCAGTGGACCAGGGGGACCTTTTCCCAGGGAGTGGTCCTGGCAAGGTGTTGCTCAGGGAGAGCATCTTCCCAGAGCCCGGCAGGGAAAGAGGTTCCTTAGGGTTGTTAACTTGTCTCTTGACTGGTCCTCTTGTGTCTCCGTGTTAATGCTGCGTATACCTGAGAGAGGAAAAAAATATTGATACTTATCCTCCATTATCATATCTGATAAAAAAAGGAAAGCTGATTTTTCCATTAAGCACTGCAATAGATGGTTCCTTGAGTTTTCACAAGACATTAAAGGAATGAAGCATTATCAAAAAGACATTCTGTTACAAAAGAACACTAATCAATGCTGAGAACATTGGTCATGAATTATTCAGTTTTCGCTATAAACTACTAAGATCTTAAAAAGACCCAAACCCCAAGCCCTCACAGTGTGCAGCACTGGCATCTGGATATGACAGTGTAACTGCCCCACCTGGGAAGTTCCAACACGATGCTCTGCATCTTGTAGCATCCAAATAGATGCAGCACAGAAATGCCTGTTTCAGTGCATTATAAGGAATAAATCACTGAGTGGTCTCGCCCCTGATAGAACCTGATCGCTGTAACTTGTTGTGCATTCTTCCTTCACCACACATTAATTTTTAATGAAACCATTTCAAAATAAAGTCATAATGTGAGTCATAAATCACAAAACGGTGGTAATAAACCACTTTGGTTTATATTAGCTCTGTGCAGACGATACTTAAGCATTTCCACCATTAGCAGGGAATACGTGAGCATTCTCCACACAACATTTCCTCTATTACTTCCATCTTAAATTGTGGAAATGTGGGAAGCAAAGCCAGTTCCAATCAACCTCTGGGTCACTATTTATTCTCTTAATTGAATGATCATATGCTAACGAGTGAAGATTTTTAGCACTTTTCTGACAGCTCTGAAGTATTTTTCTGTGACTTAGGGATGTAACAAAAATGCTGCCAGCCACAGCTGAGATGGAAAATGGAAAGAAAAGGGGGTAGGAGTAGGGGGGGAAGGCATGGTTAACTGGCACGCAGGCTAGGCCAGGGTGAACATTACGGTTTTATTATCATGTAGGACACAGGCAGATCAAAGGCTACCTCTTGTTAAAAGGAGTCGTCGTCTTGTAGATCTGTAATACATAATATGATTTATTTTTATTTTTAATTGTTTTTTTGTATTCCTGTAATTGCTTTTGCAGGATACACTGAGCGCTGCTTCCTGTTGCTCTCTTCCATTTACTGCGGACCTTTACAGGACCTATAACACAGAAATCAGGAGTGATTGAAAAGAAGACCTGAACTCTGCAAGCCAGCACGTCATACAATACAAGTATTTGGGGTCCCTGGTGCCCAGAGACCTGCAACAGAACAGCCTTTCATTGCTGCACTGGCTTCCTGGGCACAGGCCCTTTTGCAAGGCATGTACCAGTCTGGATGTGTCTTGTGATGTCAGGCTGTCCTGACCAGAGCAGGTCGTTACAAAAGACTAATACAGACTACTACCATACCAGCAAGGTACCGGAGCTGAGAGAATATACCTTATGTGTTTGTCCAGTAGAAATGAAGGAATTGCATTCCTTCAGCATTGGAATAAATAACTTGTAGTCATCACCTAGCACTTTATTAATTCTCAGGTGTTGAGAATTTACATAATAATTCCCTTGGCAACTTTCACAAGTTGTTTTCTTCTCTACTTCCAAGCATGCAAGAAACCTGGGGCTCATAACCTATGATGATCTCTTAATTGAGCAAAATGTAATTTCCAATTAGAGGTATCCTTGTGTGCTTCATGACCCTGAGTGATATGAGGTTTGTATTCACACCTGCCTTCGTAAGCTTCTGAGGGACTTTGGGAAGGCTGGCACATAAATTAACAGTAACAATAAGCAAATATATAATTGCTAGGTTTGGGGAGGGAGTCATAGCTTCAGTATCTAGAGGAAAGAACAAATTATATAAACTTGAATACAGTCCGAAGTGCTGTGACTGAAGATTTACCACATAAGGTTTGGTTGCATACATTAATTGTGAAAATAGCTGTGTCTCGATTAAACAATGTTTTAATACATTAAGAATGTGTCCCACATCAGTCAGGCACAGGAAACACCTTATAAATTGACTTAAATGCAGCACCATCTGAGCAGTCAGAGGGGTTGAAGTCTCTGCTCTAGTGCAGTGGAGCAGAGCTCGTTTCTGCACACGGAGACCCCAGCCAGGAGGAGCTCACTGTACCAGCCTGCGGACCACCCGGCACCCTCCATGGGGTCACCTTCTCTGCTACCAGGTCTGGCCTCACCAGGCACTGGCTCCAATGAGACCATGACCTCTCCAAGCAGGAACCACAGCAAGTAAAAGCTCTTGGGTAACAGCCTCCCTTGGATGTACATCTCCAGCCAGCTACAGGGTGTGGGCTCGTTGACTAATCACTTAGGCAAAAAAAGAGAAAAATAAAATGTTATAGTGATTTTATGACAAGCACTAAATGCAAAGATTGGCAGAAAAAGGCTGCTCGGTGGAGGAGTTTGGCTGTAAGGCCAAACCTTCCCTTTCATGAAATGAAAATAAGGTGACAGGAGGTTATGGTTGGAAGGTCCCTTAGGAAGCCATCTGACCCACTCTGCAAGCCAGAGGAGGAGCAACTGTGCCAATGCTATTTCTTGAGGGATGGTCTCAACCTGACAATGTTTCCCAGCTTCTCCTGGCAGCCCAATCTCCTGCTTCCAGAGCACTGGAACAGGCTGCCCAGGGAGGTTGTGGAGTCACCTTCTCAGAGACATTCAAAACCTGCCTGGGTGCCTTCCTGTGTGATCTAGTCTAGGTGATGCTGCTTGGGAAGGGGGGTTGGACTAGATGATCTTTTGAGGTCCCTTCCAACTCTTAATGTTCTGTGATTCTGTCTAATAACTGTCTAACAGTTTTGTCTGCTTATTCTTCTGTGTGCTGTGACAAAAAGCATAAGGGAGTATTGGCTTTTCTGCAACAGCTTTATTATGGACATGAAGGCAACAGTTGTCTCTTCTAGGGTAACAAGTTCACTTTATTATTTTTTAACTTTTTCCCCCCCATGATACTCAGATGATGATTCTCAACATGAGATGTCTTCTCAAGGTTACTCTTCTCTGAACTCTGCTCTGGACATTTCTATGTGCCATACCCCAGCCTGGTTCTTCCATTTCATCTGAGACTGAGCAGAAAAACTGAATTGTCTTGCATACTCCACTTTATGCCCCAAATCCACGATTACCATTTTTGCAGCAGAACATTGCTAATGCAGGAAGTCTCCCACGTACTGTATTCCTTCATTCACATATGAACCAAATACACTGTGCCTACCTGTGGGGACTGGATGACATAGGGTGCGCTCACAGTATCAGCCCCGGGGGCTGAGGTTTTGTCACTCAGAATTTAAAGAGTTAGTTTCAAGTCTCGGGTGCTTGGACTCAAACCAGATCTTGGGTCCTCAGCTGTACAAGCACCATCCTAGCTTGCCCTAGGCTGGTGTCCTTACCCTTCTTCCTCATATAAAGGCTATTGTGAGTCTGCATGGAGGGTAGAGGTTGAAGGACTGATTTTCCAAAGCACAGTGAATAGGCCTGTTTGCAATCTTGAGAGCACCAAATAGCCCACTTCACCCCAGCCAGGGCTTTCCTCAGTGGCATGGGATCAGATTGCTCAGACAAGACGCAGGTCCAGCTCCATGCTGGCCCTAGGAAGCAGCTCTTCCATCCAGCCACACCTCCAGGGATGTAGATTTTTTCTGCACTGTGCAACAGGAGGGAACCTAGCTTACAGGTTTCTCTAGTAATAAGTAGGAATGAAACAGTCTCAACAGTGAAAAGGATAGAGCAGGAGCTGAAAAATGGGTTACTTTTACCTTAGAGTGGCAACGTAGAAGGATGAGACTATTGTGATTCTGGATTAAAATTAGAAACTTAGTTCTTCCTCTGAGCACTTGATATCACTGGGCTAGGAAAGGATAAGCCATGCTAGCTTTTGCTATTTTTCCTCATTCACCATCCTTGAGAAAAGGGGGTGTTGACAAATCCATATTGAGTATTGTCAGGGACCAAATGTACAGTTTCTCTTTGCTCTCTTATCTTGGATTTCTTGTTGCAACAGAAACAACAATGGTCCAAAGACCATTGTGAAGTGAACCTGTAAGCTCTGTTTGGCTTTGAATCAGGCAGGCTGAGTGGTATTTTAAGTGCGAGTTATAAAGTTATCAAACATAAAAAGCCCACTTACTTTTTAGATGGTGGTCTGGAACCATTTACCATGTCCTCTTCAGTGTAAACATTGGATTACCGATTTAAATGCTGAAGAGTGCATACATATTTTACAGAACTCCAAAGCTGCTTATCATCTAGGTGAACACAGTCTAGGTGAACAGATTTCTTTCAGTGTATCTTACCTGCTGCTTCTGTTGAAACTGTTTCAAGCAACATGTGATACATAGCAGAAAAGAATTTCAGGGGATATGTCCCAGCAGTGCTACAATTTTAAAAGAGGTTCTTTAAAAACATGTATTTTCTCAAGATAACAATTTTGAAAATGATCACAGGAAGGAAATATATTAGCAATTAAATTAGCGTGTTTTAGCACAACAAGCAATAAACTGCTTAACACTGAGCTCCTGTGAATTAAAAGCCAGAACAGCATTGGACAAAAGTCAAGGTTATGCTGACACATTTATTTCTCAGTAAATGAAGACTGTTTAGTTTTAATGCATTTGTGGTTAGCAATAGTTTCAAAAGATCAATGTAAATTCATTTTGAACTAGTAAATAATGTCTTAATGAGACTTCTGACAGCATGCTTTCACACCTTATGGTTTCTTACCTTTAAAAATGCCCAAAGGTGAACCTATTTTTCCTGGCATTTTACAATAAACAAATAACATCATGCAGTATTTTATGACTTCTGTCTGAAGTGTATTTGGGGAAACTGCAGTTTGGTTTTAACAACTACAGAACTGTGGTTGTTCAGTCCACAGTGTGTTACTGTTCTTCTTCTACAAGGGCTTAACTCCAACTCAAGGTAAAAAACAAGTTAAATGATCCTTTTTTTTTTTCACATGAAGTAGCTTATATGAAACAAAGTGGAGAATTTTACTGTAAACCTCTGACAGTATCATTATGTAAACCATCTGCCATGCAGAAGCTTGCTGGTGTTTATAAAAGCACTCCCCCATTTTCTAACTAGAAACCCAACTTGGTTGACATACAGGTTTCTCTGAATCCTTCTGCTGGTATTTTATAGGTGTTGAATCAGACACCCAGTGAATCCATCATGGGAGACAGAAGGATTTTACAATATCAGTCTGAGACAGCATCATTGCTCACAGTGGGAAGGCCACAAGGATGTGGTACAGGTTGTCCCAAAAGAGTCATCAGACTGGTTTTTCTAAGACAGAATTGCTGGATATGTGGAATTTGAGTCTTGCGTGAGGGCACGTGTTTTTCAAGAGCATGGCTTCACATCAAGCTTTTTTGAAACCAGCTTATTTAGGTTGCAACCCAGCAGCCCTCCCAGTAGTACCAGGGAATTCCACAGGGCTGTTCATGTGACTGACAGTATGCATCTGCTTTCTGACTCAGGGCACTGCTTTGAGCCAACAGTACAGGTCTGAAGAAAAAACAGGAAACATAAATCTTGCATAAATTTTAAGAAAGTTCTAAAAATAACTCCTAAGCTTGCATATAATAGATTTTCAAAGTGTGACACCGTACAACTTGCCAGGTCTGTAAGGGAGTACTCTGGCAGTCAGATATATAGAAATATTCCCCTTGCTAATGATATCCAGCTCCCTTATTCTAGCTCTAATAAAGTGGCAAGAGTAATATACTGGATCTTAAAACTGTCATGTCCTTGTGACTGCTATCCATCCCTGACCTTGAAGTAACATAATTCAGAGAAAGGGACTGCTAAATCTGGCAGAAAATAAGTATTTCTTTGGCTCTCATCTTCTGGTGAAGCAAGCTGATGTTTCATGAACCATTCCTCAGGAAAAGGACGTGTCCTCAAACCTACCTCAATGGTTTCTCCTCTTGGGGAGGCAGGGTGACAGGGTGGAATTGAAGTCTTCCCAAAGCACCTGCCCTCACTGGGCCACAGATGTACTCTGAGGGCTTTGTAAAAAGTTTGTGCTCTCCTGATCAAAGATGTCAAGGTATTATTACATATATTTTGATAAGATTCTTCATTGTCTTTAACAGATTTGTAATTGGGCCCTTGTCTCTTCAGGTAGTCCACCCCACTGAAGGCTGGCACTTACTGGCAGAGTGTCCCAGAGGGAAGGTAGTAAAGGATCCAAATGCTGTATCTTAAACTGGGAATCTCCTATGATTACCCATGTCTGATATTTAATTTCCTCCCTTGTTTTCTAAACGTAGTAATTTAGAATGACTTCCAGTGTAGTCATTCAAATCAGCTGTATTTTAGAGGGTATTTTGAACTTCCTTGGTAAAGGATTCAAAAGCACCTGAACATCTTCAGTGCAAAATAGATGGTTCTCAGTGGAGCTTCACTGACTCCACGGGTCTTCTAGCTGTACTCATTTTTGGGACTATGGCTTGAGGCATGCACTACCCCTTGTAGAAAAGAAAGAACAGGGTAGAAGTTAATTCTGCATTTGTCATTTTAGTTGAATTGTAAAACAAGTAGAAAGATTGCATAGGTGCAACTGTGTGAAATAAAGTTTTAAGAATCAAATCCTCCAAGCACATAACCATCAAAAAAAAAAAAACCAAAAAGAATAAAACTGGAAAGAAATTAATCAACCTAATCAACCTAGCAGGGAGAATGAAAATAGAGTCCATAAAACTTTTCAAGGAACTTCTCCAAAAGTGTAAAGAGAAGAAAGTCTTGAGAAGTGATCAAATATAACCTGTGCCAGTAATTATACTTAAAGAAAACAATTATCCTTCTCAAAGTGAAAAAGTCAAACTACCACCAGGGTGTTACAATAATAATAATGCACAGAAATTCCAGCAGTCTTGTAGGAGATGAAAAGTTAAACAGGGGAAGTGATGTGGAAATGCAGGGTTATTTACCTAGATTAATTTTGTTTGAGGGATTTTCTCCATTTGACCCTTAACAACCTTTGCATGAAGAGAAGAATTAAGCTGTGTTTAAATTCCTTTTCACAAATCCTGGGGGTTGTTCTGTTTTGGGTGGGTTTTTTTTGGTTTTTTCGTTTTGTTTTTTTTTTTCTTCCAGTGAAAAATTCACAACTTCTTCAGAAAACCATTCTTGTGAAAGTATGCAAATATGCCTCTTGTGGTCTCAGCAAATTTTCTGTTTGTTAACCCAACTTTGCATCTTAGAAGAGATTTTCCAAACATAACCTAAACTACACAGGGATCTAAGGGGTGTACAAGCAGCATAAACCACTAGAAGACATACTAAGCTATCAGCTGGTTTACATAAGTGCATAAAGTAGCCCAAGAAGAGGCCACACACTAATCTGCCAAAAAGATCTGGCAGTATGCAATAGCAAGCTGCTTTGTTCAAAAGGAGGATGAGCTGCTAAAGGTCCAAACCAGCTTTCATTATTTCCTTTCTGCTGTATTCAGTGGGACTGACTGCACTCAGTTTGATGTCGTGATGAAGAGATTTGACATACCATTTGAAGCCTTTGCGCTGGGCCTAGGCAGGTGCACGCACACTCCCATCAACAGGCAGGGGTGCAGGCAGGCACTTTGGGAGGAAAATGTTTTGTGTGGCAGCCAAAGGGCAGAGGTCTTTTTGGGTTCTTCTTTGGGGTTCTGCTTGGTTGTCCAACTTACCTTCATGCAAAATGAAGCACCTGATTTAGACAGTGATCCAAATGCTACTGAGATGAGTCATACTTTCTGTGGGCTTCAGTAGGCTTTGGATCAGTGTCTTTGTCCCACTTAGCTCTCCAGCCCAGCCCCGGGGTTTAGTCAGTTCAGTCAGTATATTTTACCTGCATCTCTGGAGATGTGCACTTGATCCAGGAGGTCATGTGTTTTTAACAGCTTTATGACACTCCACCTCTAACCTTGACTTGTAGGGACGAGGCATTGTGAACCTGCCCCGACTGTATAACTGGACCGTAGAGTTTATAAGACACCAGTGAATTTGCTAATGAACTTGCCCAGAAGGTACAGGAAAGGGTCAGTTCTGCACTTTCCCCGAGACAAATTGAACCATAAATTTTACAACTTTTTGTTGACATTAATTGGGTTACACTTGTGTAAGAAATTCTTCTTTCTTGCTCATTTGTCTTGCAAGTTGTTTGAAGTGCCAAATATTTCTGCCATGCCAGTCACTCAGCCATGTGATTTCCAGGCTTAACAATTTCTCTGAGACACCACAGACTCAAACCTCACTGTAGTTTATTGCTCAATAAAAAAACCCAAACCTTCAGATATTTCACCAGACTGCCATTCTCAGAGGGTCAAAGCAAAACTCCCATTTAAAGAAAATTTTCTCCCAGCCTCCTCCTTTTTTATTAGTCCTTTATTCACATCTCAAAACCACTGGGCCTTGAACAAAAGGCTCTTTTCAGAACAGTCACTTCTGTTCAAGATTAAGTGAAGTGATTTATTACATTTATGTAGTGTTAGGCAGTGATCATTCAGATGTTAAATTAATGGACATTTCCTCACCAGTTGCTTGCCAGTTCCTGTGGTACTGTTAATGTACCATTTGATCCAGAATACACGAAATAATCCTCTTGCTAGCTCTGGAGAAAGACTTGTCCTTTGTCACTGTTGTTAATCCCTGGCAGGGTGAGTTGCCGTGCCCAGATGTTGAGAGACCCAAGGGAGTTTTGCATTCAAAGTCTGTCAAAAGCAGAAATGTTTGTGCTGTGGTGTGCTCTGGGGAAATTTTGACCCTCCTAGAAGCCACGCTAGTGCAGAGATACACAGAAACCCTAGGAAACTGGGGATAAAAAGGCTGAATGTATAGGCTTTGAGATTGAGTACCCCACTGCTGTGCATCAGCACATTGCTGTTCCAGCTAATGCCCCTTGGGAGCTGCAGACTCATTCTTCAAGGCGTTGGAAAGATGCTCACCGCAGGAAAGGAGATGCAGGAGGAGAGGATGGCTGCCTCGCTGGAGAGGCTGAGACATTTTCAGGAATGAATATCTGCTGGGAAGAATACAGAGAGAACAGTAAATGTAATTTTAGCTGCAGCTCTTGTGAGTGAGATTTTGAATTATGTAGAGCCACAAATGGCTCTGAGTTTTCCTCACTGTGTAAGGACATCACAGTGTGACTTCTCCTGTGTCCCAAAAGCATGGCAACCCTTGAAGGATTGTACCACAAGTAACTGATTACTACCTGTAGGAGAAAAGTGGCACACAGAGGGGTTACTTTTGTTTTGATGTTTTATTTGTCTTGGTATAAGCTTCTTTGTTAAAGCAAATTCTCCAGCCAGTGTGCCAGACTTGTAAATGTGTTTGCTCTTAACTGGAAAAGCATTGATATTCTGCCATCCTTAAAAAATGTGGGTTTCCAAATCTCTGTGATGTCTGGGCTTGTCAGGGCAGATATCCAGGGAGAATGGTTTGGTCTGAGAAAAGATGACAGAGTGGTTTTCCATCATGTAGGATCTCTCTGTATAAGATTTCAGCTCAAAAGGGTACTAACACTAAGTTGCCATGACACAGTGATGTGCCTTCGGGAAATGTCCAGGGTAGTCCTCAACTAGCTGGCTATGGTCCTGGAGGCTGTATATTTGGGCTGATGCAGGTTTCTGCTGGGACTGCTGTAGTACTGGGGAGGCCCGTGGTGTACCAGTAGCACTAATACTGTTTCTGCTACCTGAGGCAGCTGCGGTACCTCGGTGTGGGCTGTGCGGTCAGGGCTCTGATCCTGCCGACCAGCTCATAGCCTTCCAGGGTTTTTTTACCCTTTCATGCATCAAAGCCATTAACAATTGCAGCAGTTGACTTTTAAGCATTGCCTCAGTCTCTCCTTGTTGAGCAGATTCACTTTCATCGCGTGGGGCACGTGTGCTTGCCAGCGCATCTGCGAGGCAACCGAAGCACAGGAGCTGTTACCCAGCAATAAGTCACATGGACAGAAATACATGCCTCAACTCCCTGAATTAGGTTGGTTTCCTGACTAGCGAGGCAATGAAGTTGGGTGTGTGCTCGAATTTAAATATGTGGTTAAGTCCTGTTCATGCCAATGAAATCTAAGCATGTGCTTAGATTGAGCAGTTTATTGAATCGTGGCAAAACTGAGCAGCCTTTGTAGAATTAATTATTCTATCTGAGGTACTTTTTATGTATGTGACCCAAAGAGAACTGTATGGCTTCTGTGTGATTTTTAAACATATCTTTCAGTTAAATCAAGGATCCAGACACAAATGGTAGTACACATTATATGGATTTATGACGTTCCCTGGAGGATTCTGAGTCAATAAAGCAGTGAATGGATTACAAAGAGGCCTCTAAAGTGTTTGCTGGAATTTGCAAGGAATGAATGAATTACTGTTTGTTTTATGACTGGAAAACATCTTTCTATGGATGCTGCAGATCAGGCTGACTGACAGACATAATATGCTGGTGCTGTGTTTTGAACAGCCATATTTATTTTATTCAGGCCAGAAGTCGAAAAATAAAAGGGACGCAGAATGTCATAGCAGTATACTGTTAAAATAGACTGGAAAGTAATATAAGTTCAATACAAACGATTATTTAATACTCAGTATGGTTAGTTTTCCTGCAGTAACTTGAAGGCTTCCTCCAGGACCAGTGCTCCATTGTTACACAGACACGTTGTACATGATGCAAGAAGCTTGTGCCACACGCAAATCTAATCTAAATGCCTGGTTTCCATAGATTTAATTTGAAAGCAAGCTTAGGTTTTCAAAACAACTAGAATAACTATTGCAAAGCCCCCTGTGCAAACAGGATGTTTCACCTCCAGCTGGCATAGAAATGTTGTGTGTAGGTACAACCAAAGGCAAGATATAACAAGTAAAAGTTAGAAATGTAAAAACTAAAGTTATTGTGAAGGATCAGAGGCCAAAGGAAGAAATTTTAGGTCTGTCCAACACTTTCGATGATGAAGGCCAAATTCCATGCTGCACACATGGGTCCAAAGCGCCTGACAGTCCACTGCCCACTCTGTCCTTGCTGTGATGGTCAGATGGGCAGAAGGGATCTGTCATTGCTTGTCTAAAAGGTCAATAAGTCTTTGGGCTATTCTGATTTCAGGATGAAGGAGCTGAAGTAGCAGGAGTGTCAAGTTGTCCCCTTGCTCCTTGCTAGGTCGGTGAAGTGACTGCTGTTGTCCCTGTGTCCTCTTGTCCTGTCTCTTGCCAGTGGCAATGAGGATGCTTTTTGCTTCTGACTGGTTTGGCCATCCAGCATCACCTGAGGGTGAAGAGTGGTCAAAGAGGGAGAGGCTTTTGCCCCTGGGGGAACTTCTGTTCTAAAGTGGCTCACGCCACTAACAGAAAGTGAGCATCTAGACAGTGACTCCTTGCTGTGCTTTGACTGCTTGGCTTTTACTCCATTGTAAAGTCTAAATTCCATATCAAAAAGTCTAAATTCCATACCATATTCACGGAGGGAAGATTTCAGTGGCGTATGGTGCTTGCTAAACACAGGCAGCAGCATTAGGTACCTCGCAGCTGTCAAAAAGCAGCAGTCTCTTGAGCAGTGATCACATTCAGCAACCACAAGATGCATTCAGGGAATTGGTACTGTCAGCGTTTGGTATTAGCACTCAATGGCGTAACTGTAATAATTAATACATAATTATAATGCAAGGGCTAATGAAATTAGTAATGCGGTGACTATTAATACTTTGCAAGCTTACCTAATCACTTGCACAGCACCCACTGTGTGGTGTTGGGGGGAGTTTAAAGCACCTGCACCCCCACGCTACAGGGAGACAACTTTTGTCGACTTCGAAGAATTAAAGATGGGATTGTCAGAGGAGGGGAAAAGGGAGCTGAGAGTAACAACAATAACAAATATAAGGAAAGAATTGGAGGATCTGTGTTTATGATTTTATCAACTTATTATTGTCAACAATGCCAGCAAAAACATGTTCTAGGTCACTTAACTGAATGGAAAACATCCAATAAGACAGCCGAAGTAAATGAAAATAGAGGCTCTCTACCTTGAGTTCAAATAAAGCACAGACAGTAGGCGGCAATGGAAAGTCCATTAAATTTTAATTTGCTAGTCATTAAAGTATCCCATTCATTTGTAATATCACATGGCAAGGAAGTCCAAGCACAGAAGTGTATGTCTTACTATTCTTAATGGTCTTATGAATTTCTGCCTGTGATTATGATCAGTTCTTTCTTATCGTCCATGAAATTTATGAACCAATTTATTACATCAGCTGAGTGGAAATATCAGATAATGTAATGCAATATAAAGTACATACTGATTTTAAGAAATCAGTGTGTCCTCCATGGTCTCCTGTGAGAAGAGGTAGAAGAGAGCACCTAATTACTTCAGCAACATTAAAAACAACTGCAACATAATGGCGTATGGAACCATTTAATCAAAATGGACACACAACACTCTTGTAATTATATGAAAAGGTCATGGAAATCATCAATTTAGCCGAATATGATGTGAAGAATATGACTTAAAACTTCCAGTAAAGCTATCTCCTGGAGATTATTTGAACCACAAAAAAGTGTTTTGTATTTCCAGTTTAATAGCTGAGGGCACAATGCCATACTGTGTGTTTTGGCTTGCGAGATCTCAAAGCAGAACTTTCTTAATTGGAACTGCTCAGATACACAGCATGGAGGTTCATTTCAAGTAACATACCTGCTGCTGGAAAATATAACTGCCTACAATTTAATTATATGGAAGCAATACTCTGGCTTTTTTGATTGGTCCCGTGAATTTCTCCGCAGAGCTGAAACGCCAATTCATCTGTTTTAGCAGAAGCAAAGGAAAAGTGAACTGCTTTCAATTTCCTTTTTAGTATGCAGTAATGGATGATTTCCAGCTCTGGAGAAAAAAAAACTCCCCGGCCTATACCTGGGGGTAACCTAGTTCCACCAGGTAATATAATCTGTTTTCCTTGCTGCAGCTGAATAATGATTGACCTCGACATCTCGATTTCGGGCAAGACAATGGAGCAGGAAGAAAATCTGCTCCTGGAAAGTGGTAAATGCTTTGAAGTGAAAGGGAAATACACATTTATGCGACTATCAGGGTAGGACCAATTAAAGCTTAGACGCAGGGGATACTTTTACATGGCACAGAAAGTACTGTGCTCATACCAAAGCCTGAGATTGCCTGGGCACTGGAGAAAGGAAATAACAGTATTATAATTTCCCCATGCTATTACTACATTTCTCCGTTGAGCTGAGGATCCCACGAGGATGGCCTCATTAATGCAGCTGTTTTGCTTCTAGTAGCTGTGTGGAACTGGTGGTGGTATCTTTGCACAGGTTTTTCTTGTGCTTCGCTTGGCCATGCATTCACTTTATTGACATGTCCTTAGGAGCTGAGAAAGATGTGGTTTCCCTATAACCTGATGTTCTTAAGCAGAGTCTCCAGCCCACTGGGACTGACAAGAAGCGTTTAAAAACCTGGTAAAGAATGACGATCCCCTGCTCTGCTTCTCATGTGCACAGTAGAGGAAGGACATCAAGGTGCTGGAGAGGGTGAAGAAAAGGGAAATTAGGCTGATTAGGGGTCTGGAGAACAAGTCCTGTGAGGATGGAGCTGGGGCTATTCAGCCTCGATAACAGGAGGCTGAGGGGAGACCTTAACACTGTCTTCAGCTACTTGAAAGGGGGCTGTAATGAGGTGAGTGTTGGCCTCTTCTCCCTAGTCACTAGCAATAGGAGAAGAGGAAATGGTCTCAAGTTGTGCCAGAGGAGGTTCAGATTGGATATTAGGAAAAATTTCTTCACTAAGAGTGGTAAAGCGTTGGAACAAGTTACCGTCACCGAGGCTGTTCATAAAACTGGTAGATGTGGGGCTTCGGGAGATGGTTTAGTGGTTACAGTGGTGTAAGGCTGATGGTTGGACCTGATGATCTTGAAGGTCTTTCCCAACCTTGATGATTCTTTGATTCTATGATTCTATTTCATTCCATCAGCTTCTGCCCATGCCATAGGAGCTGTTGAGTGGGTACTGAGGGATGACCCTGCTTCTAACCCTACGCTTAGTATGGCAAAAATGGGCCCAGGTGCCATTTCTGGAGATCTGGCATTGCCCCTCAGTAGATGGGTGGGAAAAGAAACCTGATGGCCACTCATGTGCTTAGCCTAGGGGCAGGTCCAGAGGTGCCTTGCTGTGCGGTATCAGGGAGCTTGGCTGGTGGTGTGCTGTCCCCACCGCTGGGAACCTGGGGTGAATTCACAACTAAAATGAGGTGAGAAGGCAGAAGTGTGAGAGAGCAGCTCTTTTCATGAAACTGTGTAGAGAGGATACTTTATTTGTGCCCAGCTACAAACAAGTTGCTTTAAAGCCTGGTTACTGCTTTGACCCATGTCACGAATCTAAAGCAACTGAAGGAGGTCAATGCACCAGAAAGGGAAAGTGTGGTGCACAGATTGGTTCTTCTCTGGGGAGAGACACAGGGTTTGGAACATACTGAGCAGATCTATTTTGCTCAAAGAAATCACTTTAATAATCTTCAATTTTAACTACAAAGTGAAAGAGAGAAAGTTAGATTCAAATATGAAAAAGAGCCAAAAAATCCTACAGATGCAGTTTCACTTTGTAGAATTATATATATAAAAAATTACCTTTATTATATTGACTTAATTTGTTATATGGGATACACAGCCAAATCTGTCCATCTCTGCTAAGAGTTTTGAAAAGTGTGAGTACTCTTGAGTCTGTTATACCTTCAGAAAGAACAATGTTTTAAAATATGAAATAAATACAAGGAGAAGATAGTTGCCAGTACATCAGATTTCAGTTCTTTTTTATTATTAGGCATTTCTTTTTTCAAAGCCTGTGGTGTAAGCAAGTGAACCTATTTGGCCAGACATGTAAGATATAAGAGAATCAAGTTTATATTTCTCATTTTAAGAGGCAAGTGTCAGTGGATTTATGAAAACTCTGAATTAGATAAAACAAATTTCCAGCAGTACAAAGAAAACTTGACCAGGTCATGTAAAACAACAATCTGAAGTGACAATTTGTTATAGAGTAGGTGATTAGGTCATTTCAGAAAATGAGAAAATATCATAATTGCCCAGCTGCCAAATGGCTAAACCTAACATGAAATAATGTTCACCCTCATTCTTATTAACAGACCAAAAATAAATGCTCCCAAATCCATAATAAGGCAACTAAATGAACTGCCCTAGCCACCCAGCAGCTTCTCCTGTACTACAGTTTAGAGAGGGAGAATCACTGTGGCAGGCTCTTCTGGTGCCTGTGAAGGGGTCAGGACAATTTCTGTCTCTCACACTGACGCTTAGGGCTGTGACTATGGCCCTATATCCAGCAGCAACAGCAAGCAACCACTGTCCCTGAGGGCTGCTGACAGAGTTTGGCTGATGTGCAGCTGGTGACTTTTGAGGGGCCTGCGATGCAGTTGCAAACAGACATCACTGACCCTCACATCTCGCTGGGGCACCAGCTCAGGACCCTCATGTCTGCACCCACCATGATCCTAGTGGACTGCTGCAAAACCCACCAGCTGCAAGTTTTGTGCTGGCGTATGTTGTTGTACTTGAACCGTGTGGCTTTTGCCCAGCACTGAGGTCAGACAGCCAAATCCATGCTGTGCCTTATCTCCACAGGGGCCACAGCCTGTGGGAAGGAAGGGTGCAGCCAGCTGCTAAGAAATGGGATCAGGAGCCATGGCTGGGGTAGGGAGAGGGTGCCTGTCCTGGCCCAGGGGGTCACTGGCTCCGCAGGTAGGTTGATGTGCCCAGTCATACTTGCCACCACTGCTACTGGGTGCCACAGCTGGTGCCACTGAACTGAGGGAAAGGATGGACAGCAGTGCTGTGTGTCTCATGCTACCACCATCCTTCCCTGCACAGTGTGAGGTTGCTGAGCCATCACAGCTGGATTTGGGCTCCCTGACTGCGTAGCCAGGTGAGTCCCCTATCTGCTGCCTGGGCACCTGAGCCCAGCAAAGACATATGATGGTAAGGATTCACCTATACCCCTCTGGCAGGAGTTGACATCATCACATCCATCGTGTACCATGTCACAGCTTCAGAGCCATCAAGGTTTCTAGTCTTATTGCAGCTACTGTAAAATAAATTCAGGGTCACTTCTTTCTGCACTGAGATAGCTTTTTCTTTTCATCTTTCCCACAGCCCTTCCTCTCTCCTTCTCTCCTTCCTGTAATCAGGAAATTTCTGCTTATATTCACACATCCGGTCAAGCAAAATATCCTTAGTATTTCCCTCTCACCATCTGTGTGATTTTAGTCTTTCTTTGGAAAACAGCCCCATTGCTAGTGGCTGTGTGGGCTCTCCTCTCCTTCTATCAACCTCTCAGCTGGGGCGCTCAGAGCTTTCAGGGCTGCCTGTCCTCCAAGTCCAACATCTACCACCATGTTTTGAGGGGCCCTGATCATGAGACCACCCTTCAGAAAAGAGATCCAGGCAGTTCTGTAAAATTGCAAAAGGCAAATAAACACTGCAGTGCTGGCTGGGCTTGCCCACCCCTGGTGTGCCTGGGAAGGGCAGGGTTCTCGCCTGGCTGGGGTGGGGAGGGACATTTCTGTATGTGGTCCAGCATCCTTAGCCCCATCCTAGGGATGTGCCAACAGGAGGGCACATGCCCACCTGCCCATGCACCTGACAGGTCGCGGGCTCTGTATGCTGTGGCTTGTTCACTGCAATCAAACCCTGCACTGCCAGCAAGCAGGGATGGTGCAGAGGTGTGGATGTGGCTAGTAAGGAAATCATCTCTCACTGCTGTGGCTTCATCTGTTGCATTTATCACATGAGGCTGCCAGTTTGAGAGAGTCCCACTGTCTGTTTCCTGTGGCTGTGCGAGTTGTTGAGCACCACAGGTCACCTCTCACCCAGGTTTGGTCCTCATTCCCTCAGCACTGTTAAGGTGATGTGATGGAGCGGTGAACCTCTGATAATGCTGTGTACCTGTGCTGTTGCTCCATATTTGTTGCTCCTGCCCTTGTGCCTGGATATAAGTGTGGAGAACAGCTGCTCTCCCCACTCTCACCACGTTTGTCCAGCCACCAGTGCTTTCCTGGGAGCACAGGGTCATGGGGTCCTCCTGACTGTTGATAGCTCCTAGCCCTGCAGTTTTAGGTTGCAGGTTACCAAGCACAAAACACAGCTTCTTCACCTGAGTCAAAGATGTGGTGTCGCTTGTTACAGTACCCTCTGGTGTGCCAAGCCACACTGGCATGCCTCTTGGAATCACACGTTTCTCCACAATCAGATTTCAGTTTCTGAAATTTGCCTTGGCATTGCTGTAAGTGTGCTCTCAGCAGCAGGCCTCCACCACCTTGGGACAAGCTGCCACAGGTGACCCCTCCTGTCTTCTGTTTCTTGCCCCCCCCATCAAATGGCCATGGGGAAATTCTTTGTGCCTCCTTGCAGCCCTCTGGTGGGCTTCATCCATCACACTTCGTGATTTCTGCCTTCTACAGATGATTTTGGCCCACATGGATGAAAGGTCTGTCTGCAGCCCCTGGGAGGGGTGTTTAGGTAACCAGACCAAGAGTGAGCACTCTTCCCTGGTGCGTGGGTATGGATGTGTGGTGTAGGGGATGCAGAGCCTGCTGACATGGTACAGAGTTGTGCAGGGGGCAGAGCAAGTCACTCCTGTCAATCTGGTCCCTACCGCCTACACAGAATAGCTTCTGGAAACAGCTGTAACCATGCTCAGGTGTTATTTCTAGGAGTTGGTGGGGTGGCTCCAATGCAGAGTCCAGAAGTACACTAATACCTGTACAGTGTGTAAAGCCAGAAGGCTGCTGCTCTCGCTGGGGATGTGGCCCTAACCTTACTTAGCAGTGTAAACATATACTCCATGTGTATATATACTAGCAAACAAGACAGACCCAGGGCACAGGTTCAAGTGCTAGCCTGTGATTTGTTTCTATTTATTAGCTCCTACCAAACTCCCTTACTCAGGTGTGGCCCTGTGCCAACTAGCACTTTCCCAGAGCAAGGTCTGGCGATGGTACATGCAACAGTCTCTTCCCAGTCCAGATGTAAACAATCACTGGGTAAAGAGAGCATAGGAGAGGAAGGGATTTAACTATATGGATGGAGCATATGGTTCCACCTAGCCTCTGGGCCAGAAAGCAGCCCTCCTCCCTGTTTTACTTGTATTAATACGAACCTAGACAGATAGGATCAGCCCTTTCCTTTGAAAGTACTCAGCAAAGAATTAGTTGGTAATCTGCTTGCATGACTGAAAGCAATTGTCCCCCTCAAACAAACAAACAAACAAAAACCCTCTTAAGTTAAAAGAACATTATTAAGGTTGCAAAGTCAAACCCTCAGAAATTAGCCATTGCCTCAGATGAGGATGCTTGTGCAACCTTTATTTGTAGCCACTCTGTGCTTGCGTTATGATCATGTTCAGTCACTGTCTGCATGCTATTTTTTCCATTGAGCTTTTGTTTCCTTCAGTGCACAGGATGGGCTGCACACAAATAATGACAAGTTTAGTTCTGTCCTCTGCCTAATGTGTGACTCCGGGGTTTACTTGTTGCACAATGCTCAAAGCCTGCTGTGAAGATATGGCTATCAGTTCCCTTATTGCCTTTCCTGTGGCAGACACAAGTAGCTTGTGCATGGACTTACCAAACAAGAGTGTAAGAACCTGAGAATTTTATTTTTCAGTCATCTACTTAACTTTTACACCAACATCCAGGGTCAGATTACATTTGACTTTGATTGAATTTATGAATTTCAACATTTTGGCAAGCCAGACCATATGGCCTTAGGTTTGGCATGCAGAAAATGAGGAATGCATGACTTCTCATGATAACTCCTCAGACCTGACATCATGCAGGCACACTGTGGCAAGGGCAAGAGCTGAATGCAACTCTCCCAAGGCAGCAGTCAGGCTTTGCTGTTCCTCCAGTCCCCTGACTCATTGGCTTCATACTTGCCAATCTCTAAAACAAATAGAGCAGATGTACTTCAGACTTCATGCTACTTCACCATGCCGTCCTGATTCTTGGGCAGAGCAGGTCTCCTCCTTTCATTCAGCAAAGCACAGTTGCTATGGAAAAGATCACAGAATGAACATGCCAGGTCTATCTGGACTCTAATTGAACCCAAATCTAGGTCTTCCTTTGTGTTAGGTGCTGGGTAGGGAGCAATCCTTCCCAGCTATTGGTGTTGAGAAACCTGAACTTCTAATCGAATTTAAACCTAGACTCTTTTGCTTAGACCTAGACATCTCTTAGAAAATCACAGATAAATATTCTCAACTATAGTATCCCCTAGTTTCAGAATGCTTGAATTTGTAATATTAATGTTACACCTAGAAGAGGAGAAAATAAAAATGGATAATTCCTAGTCTTTTAGGGGGCATGGGAGAAGGTAGACATCTGTGCACTGGGTTCTTAATGCTACCTCTTTGGTTTGAGAGCAGAACTGAAGTGTCTGGAGTGAACGGAGAGAGCTCCTCTGCTGGGGCTAATGCAGTGCCTGTTAGCAACACTAGGTAAGCTAACTCTGGCAGGACCATCAGCCAGGAAGGATAGGAAACATGCTTTGCTGAGGCACACATAGATGTTTATGAACAGCTGAGAGGTGGCTGAGGCTCTTTTGGGCTTTTGAGGGAAGTGGGGTTTCGTGAGCCCTGAACAAGCGTCCCCTCATTGCAACCGCCTCTCCTGCCCTGTCCCCTCCACCCTGGGATTTTCAAAGCTGCTGCTTATCTGCCCCAGATAATGTCACAGATAGTACAGCTACTCATGGGAACACAACTGGGCAAGCATGAGCCTTTTTCAAAATACTGTCCTTTGAATACAAAAAAAAAGCACGGGGAGGTCCAGGGAGTCACTTTTCCCTCCAGTCTTTGGTAAATATTTTTCACTAGTTCTAAAAATAAAAATGTTTTAGACAGCTACCTCAGCAATCCAGACTCAACAAATATCTTTATTATATGAAAATAAAGAAAACTTCCTGCATGTGGTTTGCTTTCAGCTACTGTTATCTGTTTAATAGACACTGAGCTAAGCAAGAAAAGCATGATAAAAAACAAGAAAAAAAGCAGATTTATGTTAAACATCTTGCATAACACAGGACAGGCTTTTTCTTTTCTCCAGTGACCTTAGAAGTCCCTCTGCTCTGCTGATTACTGGTTTGTTGTACGCATTCTCTGACAGGCAAGGACATGGTTGAAAATAAATTTTCTGCATTATATATAAAAAAAAGGAAAATAGTGTTTCAGATTTAAACCATGTAGTTAGTACAGGCTGACTGACAAGACTAGCTCTCTTACAATTAGGTATTAGAAGATGTGTTTGATATCTCATTTGCAGGTCAAAGCAGACTTCACAAGGTCAGCTGCCACTCCTGAGCACTGCCTGCCCCACTCCGAGTCTGGCTAGTGGCAACCACTCACCACTGGAATTTGTTTCTGAGCATTGCAGAACTCTTGGGCCGCCTGCCCTAAAGCAACTGTGGCCAGACAAAGGCAATCTCTTTTCACATAGAGCAGAATCCCAAGCCCTGTGAACTTAGCTCCCTCTGTTTGGCGTTACTGATCCGTTAGTCTAAATATGGTACATGGCAGTTTGATGGAAATCATTTCCAGTAAGAGAGGATGTTTCCTCAGCAGTTTTCTAGCTGGCTCTGACTCAGGCATTCTCATGGGAGCCCATTTAACTGGTCATTAGGGAGACAGCAAAAAGGCATTGAGGAATTTTGTAACAAAGATGTGTATCCTGTATGAAAGACCTCCTGAGAATCCTCCTGGCCATTGGCTCTGTGCATGCTTGAGAGATTTTATTAATGCTGCTGAAAAAGTATTGCTGAAACTAATCTATTATTTGTGCATAATTTTAAAGATGCTGTATTGTACTTGTTCCAGCAATGTGATGAACCACTGTGTTTGTAAAATGCTGTGCTCAAACAAACCATAATTAAACGTTTAAAGTCGATTAACACCCTATATTGCAACACACTAATCGATGGTGGAAGGGTTGCAGCTACTAAATGAATAACGGGAAGAAACCTCCAGAATTTGCTAAGCAAAGTCTTCTCACAAGCTAGGACCAGGGTAAATATGTCAAGCAAAGAGTCTATTTAAGAAAGTAAAGGTTGTTAATTGCCCTTACAAAAGCCATAGGAGACAAAATAAGTATTCCTTTGTAACTCTGATTTACACCTTTTCCTGCATATATATTTCAAAGCAAGTCTTTTCTAGCGATGGAGAGTTACTCAGGCTTTAATCCTGTAAAGTCTCTGAATACATGGATTTCTTTAGGTGCCATGGCTGGACCCACTGACTTTACTAGGATTACTAACACATTTAAAACCATGTCCCATCTTAAGAATTTCATTGGACTGATTCTAATTTGATTTCCATTTCAAGTTATTCAGACTGTGGCTGCTCCTGACCCCCAAGTCTCCCAGCATAGAGAGCAGCAGGCCAAGTGACAGACCCCCTGCTGAGGCACTTCTCTGGGGTTGGGATGCCCCAAAGCCAATTGTCCTCTCTATAAGCCTCAGGCAGTACAGAGAGATGAGGGCCTGTTGGGTGAGCAACCCATACAAGCATCTTCTCATTCAGACCCTGACACTCATGAAGAGAAAATGTAACAGGCCTCCCTTACTGACCCCTCTTTGTAAGGCTCAGACTTTAGGCAGGAGTTTTCTTCCTTTTCATTTGGAGACATGCTGATTCTTATCATTACTACTGTTTGTTGAATGTTTACTGCCAAGCCAGACTGAATCACAATCATTTTCTGCTTGTCTGAGTAAACAAGAGCTATCATGACTGAAATCATGTTGCCTAAGTTTTGGATCAAATGCCTACGGGATTTCAAGTTTGGTTCCTGGGCATGCTGGCCTAGTGCTACACACAGGGGTAGTGACACAAGGGAAGAAAGGCCTGGAAAAGGAGCAGGAAGGCACAGGGAGAAAACACACATGGGACAGAGGAGGAAGGAAGTTTTGGTAGACATGCAATCAATTTTGTTTAAAAAAATGCCATTTTCAGGTTGTATATACTGAAAAGCAAGACATACTATAGCTAATCAGCTCCTTAGGCTTGCTAGTTGAGGGTCTCTGAGAGAGGGTCTCAAGACCCATTGATCTTACAGGTGAAATTCCAGAAAACTTTACACCAGACAAATACAGCAGAGAAAATGCTCAAAATTACCTTTCCGTGAATAGCTGGATGTTCCCTGTGGGTCTCTACTCCAATACCTTATTTCTCTGATGATACGGCCTGTAGTTAGTGCTGCATGCTTCTGGAATTTATCTGAACCTGTCTGATATCATTCCCCTTTGTGCTTAGCTATTGACCTTAATAGTTTCTCATGGCCCAGAGATCCATATGTTAAAAGCAAGCACCAAAAAAAGTATTTTTTTAAGCTGATCTAACTAGCTAAGCCTCTATTTTTTAGCTATTAAGCCTAGTCGAGTCTTACCAACACTTAGTGTTTTTAGGCAATCTTATACAGTGTACCTAAGCCAAGGTATCCCTGGAGCTGAATTTAATATGCAAAGATTTAGCAAAACAAACTTGCTGGTACTTGTTTTGAAAAAAATTCCTGCAATGAGAGGTATGAATTACACGTAATTATTGACCCCGCAGTGTAAATAATGATGATAGGAAGCTTTTAAAATGTACATTATTAAACTAGTAGAGTGTTTATAGCTATAGAAACACCAGTGGTTTAGCAATTTAAGGCGTATTTATGAACACTCCTAAATACATATTATTAATTCAAAATTTTCAGTTTTAAGATAATTTTAAAACCTACTTCTCAGATTCAGGACACTAAATTGTCTACAAGCCGTTACAATCTTTGATTTAAAGCTGTACAAATATCCCTCACATAACAGCTTCTTTTAAGGCCTGTTCCAAGGATTTTAAGTGAATGTAAAATTTTTCCACTGACTTCAGTCAGCTTTGAAAAGATGCTTAATGTCCTACCACCATTACCTGCTCACTGTTAACTGCTCTGCCATGTCCATGCTACTCTTCCGGCCCTCACAGAGGAAGGAAGGGGATGAGGAGTGTGATGCCAAGAAGGATTGTGTACTTTATTTAACAGCATTATCTTGATGGCACTCAGCTCCTTTCTTTTCCATTTTTTGCCATTGGTCACTGATGATGTGATGTGTGAGTGATGGAGAAAAGCCAGTAATTTCCAGCTATTCAGCTGGAGTTGGCTCTAGGCAGAAATAGGATCTGGTCTGTGCAGTGAATGCTCTAGGTCCTGGGGTGGGAGAGGTTGGGACCCCATGCTGCAGCAGTAGCAAGTCTAGGAAAGGCCTGCAGAGCACAGGGCTTGATAAGATATTGGTCCAAAGGGTGGACTGGACCATAGGGAAATAAATACTCAAGTTTAGATAGACTAGGTTATATTGTCAGGTAGCAGGTGTGCATAGGACCTAGGTGAAGGGAAAGGTATTCATTCCCTTCTGGTATTGTACAGTGATATGATCTCACTCAAATCTTTGTCTTAAACCTGATGATCCATCAGGAGTATGAAAACAAACATACCAATAGTGTCCCCACTGGGTATTTTATAGAATGTTTTGGGTTGGAAGGGATCTCAAAGCCCATCTAGTTCCACCCCCCTGCCATGGGCAGGGACACCCTCCACTAGACCAGGTTGCCCAAAGCCCCATCTAACCTGGCCTTGAACACTACCAGTGAGGGGCAGCTGCACCTTCTCTGGGCAGCCTGTGCCAGGGCCTCACCATCCTCATGATAAAGAATTTCTTTCTAATACCTAATCTAAATCTATCATCTTTTAGTTTAAATCCATTACCCTTTCTCCTATCACTACATTCCCTGAAAAACATTCTCTTTTCAGCTCTTCTGTAGGCCTCTTTTAGGCGCTAGAAGGCTGCAATAAGGTCTTCCTGGAGCCTTCTCTTCTCCAGGCTGAACAAGCCCAACTCTCTTGACCTGTCTTCCTATGAGAGGTGCTCCATTCATCTCATCATCTGCAGCTATAGGGAGTAACATGATTCCCCAAGACACCGTTGCAGAAGGATTTATACTCTCCTATACTGACTGGTTACAAAGGTCAGAGTTATGAGAAATGGATTTAGACTAAGACAGAAAGTGACAGGCTGGAATTTAAGTCAATTAAAAAAAAAAAATCACCACTTAAAAATCCCCTTCCTTACACCTCAGCTCTCATGTTTGTGCTGCTACAGTTATTTAGATGTCAGGCACGTCAGGCAGAACAAAAGCAGATTGAGATGAACATGTGCAGAGAAATCAGGGGATTCTGATCACCTAAATCATGAAAGTAATTGGTTTGAACTAAAATAAGAGCTGTTGTTCTGTTGAGTTCAGGATTTGAGTAAACTTTTCTGAAACCATAGAGTTTAAGTAACCTCCCTCTGTTCCCTTTGACTCTCACTCCCTCACCTTATGCCTCTCAATTTCCTATCAGTGGTGGGTGCAACCTGATGAAGACTATCAGGTCTGATTTTCAGCCAGGTAAGTTCAGTTGAAATCTGGAAGGGTACTGCTTACTCCAGCCACCACTCCTTCATGGGAGTGCCACCTGCAATTCATTGGCTGCTCTTCTGCAGATGTACAAGAAGGCAAAAAAATCCAATTATTTGTTTATCTCCAAGCAGATGGTGGACTTTTGACAAGCTTCTGTCACCTTTAGTAGTGTCTGAGTGGCTCTGAGTGGTGAGCTTCAGCTTAGCAGCCTCCGGTGAAGGAGTATCTTAGTGCCCAAGATGGAGGGAAGGAGGAGAGAAAAGCCTTGAAATAGTTGTGATCCTCAGATCCAAGCTGAGGAGTTTTAGCTACCTCTGGAAGAGGAGAAGTTTGAATAAATTATCCAAGTTATTGTAGAGATTATCACTCCCTCTGGGTCTTTTCTGGGGAAGGTGATGATGGGAGAGCATGGGAAAGGAAGCTGCTTAAGTCTCAATGGAGCAGAGGCTTGTGCTCAATGTTGGGCTGACCTAACAAAATCATACCATGAGAAGCGTGTCAGGTGGAGGCACCCGGGTCGTGTTTGTTTTTGTTGACTCTGCATCTATGGGCCTTAAATATGGCAGGAGATAGTGCCAGCATACGGAAGAGGGGAGCTGAAGCTGCCTGTGGCTTTCTCCCAGCATTTTACCCTCTTGCCAGTGAAGGTCTTTCTGGTGATAGGGTCAGAGTGGCTCTGAAAAGGCAGAGAAAGGGGCAGAGCTCAAGGTCTAGCCTGAACCCTGGCACCTCTGTCAAGCTGTATTGTATTATAAGAGGTTTTCATCCTTATATGCGGCTGTGCAAAACTGCAAAAATCTGCAAAATGATTTCCCTGACACGTGAGCTTCCCCCCATCACCTTGTTGAGGGTTTAACTCAGATATTCGGTGCGGCTAGTATTTTCAGCTCCCCACATGCCAACTCTCCTGCCGGCCGTGTGGGAAGGAGAGTGGCGTGGCTGCCGAGTGGTCTCTCTGAATTTCCCCCCGATTCCGGGAGGGGGAGGCATGCGAGAGGGGATGCCAGGCGCTTGCTCCCCATCCTCCAGGAAAGGGGACCGGCTGGGGCAGCCGCGGGGCTGGGGCACAGGGTGCCCTGGGCCAGACGTGTGCGCGGACGGCTGTGCGAAGCTTCTCATGCCGGTGACTCACAGGGAGAGGGGCTCGCTGTGTGGGCATAGCTTCGGCCATGGATCATTGCTCCCCCCGTTCCTCCCCCCACCCCCCGCGCTCCATCCCTGGGTGGGTTCTGCATGGAGAGCCCAGACGGAGGAATTTCTTTCTTTACTCAGCGGGTGTTAATCAACATTTTGGGAAATGCAATTACAGGTTCACAAGCTGTGGAAACCTCTGGGTTTCCCACACTTGGTCAGCATGGTCATCGTCCGTGGCTCAGCTTTTTCATTAGCTGCCAGGGACACTTAACCTCTCACAGCGCCTGCATGAGGCTGGGAATGTTTTCTGAATGACCTAAGGTGCCAGTCCTGGAGGCATACGTGTGCGTTTTGCAACAGCCAGGGCTAGGATTTTCCTAAGAGTATTAGGAACGTGGTTATTCTGGGAGCCAAAATCTGTTAGGTTGGGGTTTTTTTTTAAAAAAAAAGAAAAGTAAAAAGAAAATCCCTGCCTTTCTGTCTGTTACTAGCTTCCCAGCTGAGCATGTTAGACTCCTGGCACCGCTGCTGTACTCTGCTGCATTACTCAGCTTTTGTGCTGCCAGACTGAAATGTCAATGCAAGTAACTGTCAGCCTCCCAGGAGGCGAAATGTAGAGCACCATTCTCCCTCCCCTCCACTCCATCCATAGGTAAGCGGTTTCAGGATACTGCTCAGTCAGTTATGAGAAAGGTTATAGGGTACGTTGCCTGAGGTAGTGAGGGGGTGAACTTGCCAACACACAATGCCCTTCCCAGGTCTCAGTTCCCGAGAACACCCTGAATGATGTGGAAAAAGAAGGTTTTCCCATTATGTGCACTTTCCTGAGTCATTTTGCTAAATTATATTCCCAATGCCATTTTTCCGCATTCCTCCATGGCCATGCCCTGACTGCTATGTCCAGTGAAAACCTTCATTATCAGAAGCCATAATTCACCTACCAGCTCTCAGAGGTCACCACTTATTGGACGCTTACACCCTTACCTTTAGGCCTTGCCCATACAGAAAGGCTGTAGTGCCCTGGCCTTGCTGGTATAATTAAAGCAAAGCAATCTCTCCCTTTCCCCCACTCCTCGGTGCGGATGCAATCACACAGCTGTAAAGATGTTTATACAAATCTGGGGTATTCTCACAGAGAAAGCAGAGTGTGTTTTACCACAATAAGGCATTTTTACTTCAGTATAACTGCATCCCCAGCAAGCCTTATGCTGATCCAATTAGGGCTAATTTTGTACAGAAGAGGATGACAGAAGGAACACACTGAAATGCTTGATGTGCGGGGGCAGATGCATACGCAGGGATACTGCCCATGTCTTACACACATTCTGATGTGGGACTCCCACCTGCAGCAGCACAGACCTAGCCCTGTGCAAGAAGGAGGTCATAACACTGACTGAAATAATTGTACACATACAGAAAATGTGTTTAGATGAGGCATATAGAGAAACACAACTTACTTTCTACCATTTCCCACCCTTTGGAGGCTGGATTGCCCTGCTGTAAGACAACCCTGACAACAGCCAGAAGCGTGAGGTTCATGAGATGACATGTAAGGTTTGGTCTAAGAGATGAAACACTAAAATTATTCATTGTTTAAGTAGACAGTTCAAGAGAACAAGCTCCTATGAATTAATGCTTCATGGTCTGAAGTGCTTTTAATGTTTCAATTCATTTTGAAGGATTTGGGAGAAAATGGCCCCTGTGTCTGGAAAGAAACCTCACACTGACCTCACCCAAGAAATCTGTGTGCCTTCTTCCTCTTTCAGAGGAGCAAATAAGGATGAATCTAAATGAAGTGGCCAGAAAAACTTCAAGCCAAGTCAGTTACAACATATCTGCAACCACAAGCCAATTAGGCCTGCCCTGGGGGTTTAATACAGTGTGCTAGACAATGCCAGTATCTGAAAGTCTGTAGTGCTTTCTAGTTCATGCAAAAAAACCCCCCAAACAATTAACTGAAAACAAGGTAAATAATAAACATGTTATGTAATATATTTTTGAACATGTAATATTCATGCCATTTCTCCAGGGCACCTCAATTCCAGGATGAGATGAGAGTTTATCCAAAGCCTGCTGTCAGTAAAGCACTTTTTAAAGGAATGAGGATGCTTGGCAGAGCTTCGGTAGTGAGAAACTCCTTGGCTCTGTGCAGCCATACCCTGCCTTACTGACTCAGATGCTGATCCTGAGGTCCAAATCAGCTGTCCCTACAAGCCTGAGCAGCCCAGGCATGCTCTGCCAGCTTATGCATCAGCTAGGAAAGTCCCATATGGCCCATTACATATAGGCTGGCAAGGTCTAGCATTGTCAGGATGGCCTTTGCTTTGTCTTCACTTCATCAGTTGTGATGTACATGGGGAAGATGGACTGAGTAAATTTGGCTTTAGCCAAACATTACAGCTGGCTGCTAATAACTGTTCGAAGAAGTTTCAGTTCTTCTCTGGTGGTACTCAGGGATTTCACTGGAAACCAATGATCTGTCCAATCCAGTAGTAACTTTTTGAAAATTTTTAGGTTTTATAATAGAAGTAATCAAAAAGTCCAGGCTGTGGCAATAGTCTCATTGTCCTTAAATGCATTGTGAATGTGCAGCCAGGAAGCACCACCTGTACTGTGTCATGCATGCTCAGTTCCTCATGCTCAGCAGTGAAGTTAGTCAATGCAATTTTTAGACAAGGCAAGCTGAAGTTACCATCCATTTTCCTTCTACAATCTACAGTCAGGGATAAGAATTTGCTTTCTCTTCCCACACACATTCCAAACCTGCGGGCAACACCTTTCTTTTTGGTAAAGTCAGTAGACTTCTGCCACTGCCTTGAAATGGAACCCAGAAGTTGCCAACTTCTTTGGAAGTTCTCATATTTTACAGGCAATACATCAGCCCTGAGGTAAAACAGACAGCTGGCATGAAATACTATAGCTTTGGGCACAGCATCCCCACATTGATCAATCTTCACTCTCCAAAGAGAACTCCCTGGGTAGCCTGTACTCTCACAGAGCCTGCACAGGACTGGCCGTGGGACACCAATGGCAGCAGACAGTAGTGCCAAGCATTAGGGAAAGGGGGGTGTGTCTGGGGAGTATATGGTCCGAGGGAGTCTGGGGTGAGAGGGAGGGCTGTGTCACACACATTCCTTTGTGTTACCTGCATAAGCATATAACCTACTCTGTTACTACATCGCAGGATTTTGCTTCTCGCAGCAAACCTCTGGTTACACAGGTGATTTCTTACACTGAGCACCACCTAATCATTTTCCCTCACACAGGGAAGCTAATGATTGTTTAATGTGTTCAGGGCAATGATGCCCTGTGTTTGGCTTACAGGTCTCTAGGCTATCCAGGAAGTTTAACTGCGCAGTATTCAACAGTTGAGCTTTCCATTTAATTGGTTTTGGTGTTCTTTATGTATTCCCCTCTCTTTTCATTTCCAGGAGTTCTTCAGAAAATGAACAGCATCTGATTTTTGCAGATTAAAGCAAAACCCCACACTCGTTATTTCAACCCAAACATTTTCACATGGATGAGAGAGGAGGGAAAACGCCCTTGGGCCTCTGATAAAGAGAAGAAAGATCCCATGGCTTCCACTCTACGCAGAAGTATCTTGCCCTATGGAATTGAGGATTTCTGCACCAAAAATAATACTCGGGACATCAACTCATGCCTTTCTGATTGGCAGAAAAAGGGCAGCATCTCTCTGTTGTACTCTCGTAGGAGAAAAAAGGAAGATAACTGATCTTGAAGTAGTGATGACCCTGTGGTTTCTCATACCTATCTCCTCTTCTGGAGCACTGAGCTGTTGGTGGCATCATTCTCCCCTTGGTGACCTCTCTCAGTCACAAGAGCTGATTTAGGGCACTTCCACTGGCTGACTTCAACTGCAATTTTGGACATCATACTACCTTCTGCTGTTATTCGTATTTCATCTTAACCAAATGAAAACAGGTAACTGATCTCTGAGGAACCAGAAGGTCTGAGGTAACTGAGATCTCAGGTACCCATGTTGAAGGATGAAAAAGCCTTCTGTTTTCTACATGTTTGGGGTTTTTTTGGAAGCTTTGAGCCTTGGATCTACCCAGTTGTTCCAGCTGGACTTATTTCCAGCCAGGAGCAGCTGTAGGCCCAGGAAAGGTAGGACTGCTTTGGGATGCTTTGACTTTTCTGCAAGCCAGTCCATTAGTCAAACATGTGTCATTGGCGGGATTTCTTACTCTCATTTTCAAATTTCACACTGAGTTTCAAAGATAACATAATGCAGAAAAATGCTTTTAATGATCAATCTACAAGGGAGGAGGAACTTCTGTTCAGGAGATCAGAGTGGATAATGCAAATGCTCTCAGTGCCTGGGGATGTAGACAAATAAGGGAGAGGCCAGAGGAGAGCTACAACAATAACAAATTTTAAAAACACAGTCTGTTAGGAAAGATTAAAGGAAGTAGGGGGCTTAGTCAAGGACAAAGGTTCGTGAAGGATATAGAAAGTATCTGAATGTTTAAAGGCTGTTACAGGATGGCAATCAATTTTCTTCAAGTCCACCTACGGAAGTTCAAATCTACTAAATCTGCGGCAAATATACCTTGCTTATTAGCAAAATATCTTGTTGCTGCTGTTGTTTGTTCCTCTTTTTAAAAAGCATATATGTGAAATGATAGAGCAGCACATCTGGGAATATTGTAGAATTCCTTCCCAAAATGTTTTCAAGACTCAATTAGATAATATTCCATCAGAGTTGCCTGGTTACACTTAATCATGTCTCATTGCAGGGGTTTATACTAGATTAACTTAAGCTGCATAGATATTGATGAGGAAAAAAAAAAATTGTCATCTCTCCATCATGTTTTAATAACCTGCTCTGTGCAATGTGACCCAGGAACCAAAGTAAGTCAAAAATAGACGCTTGTCTATGTACAATTGGACCAAAAAACTGGTCTGATGGAGGTTTTAGAGAGCTAGCAACCTGCATTAATACCTTTCTATAACTCAGGCAGCCACAGAGACCCTTGCTGACTGCATTACTGAGCAGGGCACAACCTGCAGACAGGCCCTAGGGCACCTCAGGTTCCCTGTCCTCAGGTTTTTCCCTTTTCTAAGGAAACCAGATCATTTTTTCCTCCTCATTGAGAGCAAGGTGAACCCCCTTCCATCCAGACTTGCTGTCCTTTGTCAGGCTGTCTGGTTTGGATCCTTGTGCATCATCAAAGCAACGCTCACATCTTCCTTCTTGAATCAGGGGAGCTGGAGAGAGTGTAGGGAAAGCATGATGTACATAAGCAGTGATTTAGCAAACATGAGGCAAGATGGAAAGATCTAGGTTGGGGTGGAGAAATAAAAAGTTCCCTCTATAAAAGTTGTTAGAGAGCACGTCATGGCAAGCTGTTCTCCATGTCTGCTCAGAGGAGGGCCAGGTAAGGAGCAATGTGTCTTTTTCTCCACCCTGACAGCTTCTCTGTGGATGCTGCCACCTTCCTCCCACCAAGTTCTCCAGGCCTCACTGCAAAGGGAAGTCATTCTTGCTTCAAGCCTGCAAGAACCCATATTATCCTCCGTGTCTCTAGTGCTGGCTGCACTTGGCCCAGGATGTGTGCTGAGGAAGCCCTCCCCTGAGACCCTGCTGACAAGGACCTCTGTGGGAGCTGATACAAGGGAAGCTAGCTACACTGTTGGCAATGAAACATCTTTTCTCTGAATAAAAATGTCCTTAAGAAACAGAGACCAATTTACAGTTAATAGCTGGAAGGTTTTGTGAGAACTTAGGAAGGTCAGAAAGTTCTGGAATCTTATGGTCTGGGATATAATAGAGGAGGATGGTTTCCATGAATACTGCGGGGTATTATTTTGTGCTGCACATGTTGTTTTTTTCTGAGCCTGGTCTCTTCCTACAATACACAGCATGTGCTGTACAGAAGCAAGACAAGACAAAGCTAACCACGTAGGTCATGACTCTGAGCATGTGGGAAGCCACTCTCCAAATATAAAAGTTAAGGTAAATATCTGGTGTCGATAAACACATTGTGCATACTTAAGACCACCACTGTTCCTTGGGTGCCCTTTGTTAGTGTAAATAAGCTTCATCTTGGTTTGTGGCAAACCTCAAATATTTGACTTGTCTCAGCATGGTTGAGCAGACAATATACAGAGTTACTCATCTGTTCCTGTGAATGGTTTTTAACACTAACTTATCATATTAAATCGTTCTTGACAATGAAACCTCAAGCTTTTCCAAATAAAACAATAAGAGAGGGCTAGAGAATCCTCCTCTTGCACAGTCTAAAGTTGCTCTGGTAAACATCCAGCTGACCATTCTCCCACTCCAAGGAAAATCTTTAAGCTTTCTCTCCATCACATCAGTTTTATTAGTTTCAAAGATAATGGGGGGGGGGGGGGGGTCCACCCTACTGACACCACATGTGTGCCTTTGCCCAGGCTAAAGCAGAGAGAAGGGGCTGTGCATGGCTGAAGGTTCCTGGAGCACCCTGCTGTGGAGGGGATGTGGCTTGAGTCCACAGCTCTAACAAAACCCTGCAACAGCTTCCTGAAGTGAGTGTCTTCTGATCAGCAACCTCTGACTTTTGGGAGTACAAGGAAAACTCAGAATATGTGGGGAACTACACCTTTGGAAAGCTCTGACCAGAGTCAGATGGATTCCAGATTCCTTGGCTCTGAACACCCTGGATTGTGCAGAGTGGGTGGCTACATTGATGGAAAAGTACTGAATGGCTCAGCACAGGGGGTTCTTTGCTCCTTCACTCGTAGCTATTAGTGTGAAGACAGAAGAAGGTGCAGTAGTTGTACCCTAGTCACTCCAGCTTTGGAGTGTTGCTTGAGCAACTCTGACTCAATGTGCCTGTCACACAGCGGCATGACTGCCTAAGAAGACAATGGTATAGAGATGATTATGTTTAAATGGAAAAGTAGGCTAGAAAAATGTTTAGTATGTGTGGCAGCCATATATGTGCTCCAAGGGACATGAACGGCTTCATTCCCAAAGAGGTTTTGGGGCTTAGCTGACGTTGTACCTCTATAAGCCTCAAATTCAGATCATCCAGCTCTTTCTTGTCTGTCATCTGAATTTGGAAACAAATGAGGTTTGTCAACACGTTCCTGAAGTGCCGAAGGAATTGCACACAGCTGAAGGATGTGCATGCAGCCACTCTAGTTTTGATGGCTCCAGCAGGCTTTAGCTTGGAGCTGTCACAACTAGGGCAGCTGTGTGCACATCCCTGTAAACAAAGCATGTAGTTCACTGCCTCACTCCTCCTTCCTGTCAGTACTCACAGAAGCCCCAGGCACGTGGTAATGACTTCCTACTCAAAAGCTTGGTGAGTAGTGCCTTGTGTGGAGACTTGGGTCTTGGTCCTTCTTCTGCCTGCTTGGGGACAGGCTTTGTCCCTTGGGCGATGTGCCAGCCTCAGCCATAGGGTACTTTGAGGTGAAAGCTTTCTTCTCTGGAAGCCCTTCCATTTGGCAGAAAATGTTTAAATATTCACTTTGGTTCAGAAACAGTGAGAGTGACCTTGTACCCTGCTGATTAGGATATCCAGCAGAAGGCCTCAAATTAAATCTTTGTTCCAGGGACTGTGGTGACTCAGACAACACTGTTTTAAAAGGGGCAGCGGTTGTCCCAGTAACACAAAACTACACCCTTCAGCTGGACAGGGAGTTGCAAGTTTTGCTGATCCCCTATCATGTATTTAAGTCGATGTTTTTTGGCAACACGTTCACAGCAAAGCTGAACTCTCTGATTCTCTGTGCAAAAATTCTGTTTGCTCCTTGTTCAAAACCATGTAGACATACCTTTCTGGTATGAAGCCTTATGCTTCATTTTTAGTTCCTTAACTTTTCTCTTCCCCAGACACTCTGGGCTGCATCTCCCTGCTAGCAGTGACCCAGGCAGAATTTGCGAATCCCAGAAGTTTGACCTGTCTGTGGGCTGTGGGGTGGTGGGGTGTGGGTGGTGGGGGCTGTTCCTGTCAGTGCTTGGCTGGGGCGGGTTGTTTCCAAGCTCCAGTTTATTCCCACCCACACGGATGGGACATGCAGCACCGGCTGGATTTCCCAGAACGAGCCTGGCCAGGAAAATGCAGAAGCCTTGGCTCTGGCTCTGGGTTTTGGCAAAGTCCTCTCCCAGGAGTGGGACTGGTAATGGCAGTGTGGTGTTGCAGGGAGGCTGGCTGCAAACTCAAGCGAGCAGCTGGTACCAGGAAAGCATCTGTGTTTTTTTAAAGAGAGAAAAAAGGCAAACAAGCTCCTCTTTCAGTTGGCTGAGGTTAAAATGCCAGGTCTGGCTCCTTCTCAGTTCTTTGAGCTCTTTAATGGGAATTATGTCCTCAGCCATGCCCTGGATACCTCCAGCTCCCCATTTCCCCATGGGAGGGACAAACAGCTGCAGCTTCTTGGGAAATGCTCTCCTCCCTTCCTTCCTGGCAGGTAGATGCAGTTCTTGAGCTTTCTGAGAAATCAGTTGCATCAATGATGACAGCTAAATAGTTACCAAGGATGAAAAATTTTGGCCATGCTGAATGGTTTGTTGAGGAAACCATGAAGGTCGCAAGCTGCTCAGTGTATGACCTGCTCACTGGTTATTCATGACGATGACCCCAAACTTTGCTTCATTGAATGGAGCAGACGGGTCCTGTCTTGCTATCACAATTAAACTTAATGGAGCTGTGCTGACCTACAGCAGCTTGGACACTAAGCCAGAGCACAAAGCATCCCTTAATTTTAAGAAAAAAAAAAATATTTAGACCACTGCAGGAGGCACAGAAACTGCAGCAATGCCTGGATAATGCAGTAACTGTGCTGGCCCTGACCATCCTGAGGGCTGAAGGTTACTCCTCCAGGATATGCTGAACTAACAAACAGCACAGGTTCTTCTCACAGGCATGAATTTTCAGAGAAGGAAAAATCCTAAAACTGTCAAGGCAGAAAGAAACTTGCAGGTAGGCCTGAAATAGGTGTTTTGCCAGACTGGTGTTATCTGTGGAGTTATGGGCACACCCACATCTGTGTCCCCTGGGAGGTCAGAAAACTAGACTTGTAGGAAAAAATATAATTAAAAAGCAGGGCTAGGCAGCCAAAATGTTTCTAAATTTCAGGAAATTGTAGTTAATTTGAAGGAAATGTAAAAATTCTGGTAATAAAATCTGAGCTAGAATGAGTATGACCAAAACTTGGTGTTGCCTGTCCCTCTGCAGTGACTAACAGCAGACACTAAACAGCAAGCATTCAGTGTTACCGTCAGCAAGGGTACATCCTTCCAGCTTTCAGCAGTTTGTGAATCCTGACATTTTTAAGCCAGAAGCAGTGTCTGTGTCTTGGTTTGAAATAACCGTTTGATGGAGTGTTTCTTCTAATTTTTCTGATTCATGTTTCTGGTATCCATGCCACGCCATGGCAGTGAGTTCTACAGCTGAGAGGGGAGAAGATTTAGGTTGAAAATTTTGAAAATTACCTGATGCATGCAGAGGTGAGCATGACCACAAGTTGGAAAGATCACAAGTGAGTCATTCAAATTACTAATCCATTCCAGAAGGTGCCATTCAGTTTCTCTTGCTGCCCTCTTTTAAGACCTGTCCACTAAGACATGGAGAAGTTAGAGAATCGGAAGAGTCTTAATAAACTGGCCCTGTATTCTTTCTTATTTTTTTCCATAAACAGTTGTTGATTTAGTCAGCATTAAGTTTTGAACTTTTAAAGAGATGTTGCTTTGAAATTCTGTTTGAAGAGTATCATTGCAATGCTGTAATTAACTTGGCCTTAAGCTGTGAGTGAAGCAAACAAGCAAGCTTTCACAACATTTTAGCTCAGAAAAATTGACATCACGAAGACATGTTTTCCTTCCTACATCTTCCTGTACCTTGTCTATGCTCTCAGATAACAAGTATTATGATAGGCCTTTTCTATATTTGATTGTCTCACCCTTGATAAAGGCAATATAAGCATTACTTCTGTTGCAAAGAGTGTTACCCATCTAATTCACTTTGTGGGCATATATCATTATGTTTTACACAGTGACTGGAGAAAATCAGAAAGCCTACAGAGCACCAGACTTTTTTTATGGACTGTACGATGCTGAAAGATAATTTATCAAGCGTGAAGAAGGTGCATGTGAGGTGTGCCATTCTGCCACCTGATAAACGCTTTGGCCGTGTGCAAGTGCTCGGGTTAAAACACCTTTCATAGAAAAGGGCTACAGCAGAACTGCAGTGTGGCCGTATGGACAGAGACGTGTCAGGTGTTCTGCTGCCAGCAGCGGCTGGCAACATGCAATGAGATGTGAGAATTAGGATCTGTGCAGAACCACTGTTCTCCTCTCGGTGCAGCCATCAAGTTAGACTTTTCAGAGATGGAAAACATCCTGCACATTTTATCTCAATGCACTGCTGCATCTAGATGCCATTTATCATCAAACTTACATTTAAAGTGTGAAGAACTGCATATTTTAATTGCTCTGGGGACATTTGCACTTGTGTATAAACCTGCCTGGGTTTGTGTATAAACCTATTTGGCCAGGAGTTGCCGTGAGTCTAACACAATGACCTGATGTGCACTCCAGCTGTGTGCGCCTCACATCAGGGCTGTGTCACGGGGTCTGTGAGCCTCCATAGCAGCCATTCACCACTGGCTCAGTGGCAGCAGTGGGGCCGGCACACAGTGCTCCCCTTGAGTTCCCCCGGAGGAACCGGGCAAAGAGAGCTTAAAAACGCAACCACTAAGATGTATCGAATCTCTGTGGTTAGACCTCAGGTACCCTCCACTTCACCCACTACAGTGAGGCACCCCTGCGCCTGTCAGCCTGCACATGTAACCACTTCACAGGGTGAGCCCGGTGAGGGAAACCACAGGCTGAATGAAGACAAACTGTCATTTCAGGATTCACACGGGAATATAACTTATCCTCTGTGTTATACAAACTCAGTAATTATGTCTGTCAGTGGGCTGATATTTTACATAGATAATGTGCACATTACCAGCTGACTCAAGCAGCTCTGGAGAGCAGCTCTTCAGCATGAAATATGGTTATAAACTAAGCTTTCTCTTAAGTTTGAGTAATGATTACTGTAGCACTAACATAGTATTTTTTTTCTGAAAAGATGCCCATATTTAGGAGATCAGATAAGTTGGTGCTTTAAATCCCCCTGTGGCAGTCCTAGGGGTGGCATCACACTGCTGCTGCTGGGTTGGTGATACAGACATGCTTTTGGCACAGGGTGGTTCAAGCCAGCATTTAAGTCTTGAGTTCAACCTTTGGGGAGCAAGATTTCCTGAATAACAAATTGGAGCATGAGAATTCTTTGATTCAGGCACATGCTTCAGGCCCTCCAGACTCAAGAACCTAGATGGGATTTCACTTGCACACATCTCCCATGCAGTGTTTGGCAAGACAGGGAAAGGGGCAGAGGAGTAGGAGTAGGACTTACTTGTTCCCTACACCACTAAGAAGAAGTGAATTTGTAAAGACTTGAGAGCCACTGGATTCAGACCGCTGCACCTCTTCACTGCAGGCCGAGCGTATGTTTTCATTGCTTCCCAGGCAGAAAAGAGACTGAGAGAAACAATGTGGGGGACTTCAAACTGTTCAACTCTGTTGCTGTCACAGCAGCGACATGTAACACTGAGGACATTTTGTGAAGGTTAGCAACATACAGCAAGGAGATGATGGATCACTAAACATGCCAGTCTGAGATCAAGATAACACTTTCGCAGAAGAGGTGATACTTTTTACTAAGTGAATATGAAGCAAACCATGCTGCTTCTGCCAAGGCAGAGCCTTTTTCTTCATAATGCAAAGCTAAGCATTGATGAACCAGCTTGTTCTTGAGGAAGCTGCCACCCTTTGTGCCTGAGGCAGCAGCCAGACAGGTTCCCAGGGCCCGTAGGAGAGGAAATGCAGGTAGCAGAGCTGCTCCCCTGCCCACAGTGGTATGCACACTTCAGCAGTGGCATTGCTTGCCCTAGTACAGTCTTAGCAATGCCTCAAGATATCATCCCGGGTGGAGGGCATCTCATCTGACCTCAGATGTTGGGCAGCCTACATCTGAGTTTTCTGTCTGCACTGTTTACAGTGAGTGGGGAGAAAGAGGCCCTGTAGGAAACAGTCCACCTCAATCAAAGGTCTATTGAAAGCAGGAGATGAGTTGAGTCCTAGAAGAGTCCATTTCTCTCAAGGCTCAAGTCTGTGCAACCAGTGTTGACACAGACACAAGACCTGTAGGTATTTCCATTGAACCACCCTCTGAGTTAATGACTCCTACTGAACACATATAAGAAAAAAAATCTGGCTCATAAAGGGATGTGTTAGCCTTTGTCTAAGGGTTCCTCCATTGTGGTTACCTCTGTGGAGAGTCACTGGCACTGACAATTTTTTATGCTTTACCTTACATAATTATAAATACTATTTGACATGCAGATTAGTTCCCAGTTGTGTTTACCTGAAGTGTTTGTGTCAGATGGTGCTGGAATTTATCAAAAGTACAGTGTAACTTGGTGGACAACACATCACTACAATGTCTTTTAAACCTTGCCAACTTACTGAAATCTTTTAAACTTAATCCCAAAATTGTATTTCCTTTAAAAAACCCAAGGGAATGGAGTTTAAAAAAATCAAAACTTTGCCCTTAGGACAGTGTTGCTATTTTAAATCACAAAAGCAAACGCACCAAGTTCAGTAACCCCCACAATCACATATATTCAACAAGATGAAGTTGCTGCACCAGGTGCAGTATGAACTACCCTTGTTTTTCTTGCTAACAGATGGATTGTGTCATTTAAGAACTGCCCTGAATTAGTGACACATCGAGTTACATCACCTCTGGGAAGCATTGCGCTACTGGGCTTCCCAACCCCTTCCAGAAAACTAGGGGAAGCTCAGCAGCTATTCCACATCTTTATGGAAAACACACTCTCTCTTTTCCTGGATTTTATAGAATATAAGTGGACTTCAAGGAGCTCAGATGCAGGAGGATTTTACTTGAAAAGCCAGATTGAAAAACATTGACGTAACACTTTTTATTATGTTAAAACTACTGTTCCACTCACCCCTTCTCAGCCCACATAATAACCTTACAGACTCCCCTATGCTGACAGTGAAGAGACATTTTTCCAGAGAGTCACCTTTCTCTGAGGAGCCAGAAGTGTCTACCAGTGCCTTACCTGTGAACTGCAGGAAAGAGAAGCCCATGACTCAGAGGGAGTCACCTTCTGGTTTATGAGCTCACAACTCCAAAAAAAAAAAAAAAAAGAGCCTTTCCTGAATATGCATCCTCTGTATAAGTCTGTCTGGACCCACAGCATAAGAAAAGAAAAGAGATAGTCCACTTCCATTGCTGAATTAAAGATCAATAAGTGGAAAAATGTGACTTCTAAAAGGTCAGTGTGAACCACTCTGATTAGACTACATTGGCACTAACTTTATCCCTCCTCCCAAAGCTGTCCTGCAAACATGCCTCTGATTCATCCTCCAGGAGTTACAACAAACCACATCATCATCCTTTCTGTCTCACAGACACCTCATGACAGGAGTATGATTAATCTATATAAAGAGAAACACCATGGTCAGAATCCCATGTCTTACTGGTTTTGTTTGGCAAACTAGCACGAGTAGGTAACTTTTCACATATGACAGAAATTTCCTCTTCTTTCAGTGCATTGATGTCCAGAATTCAAGCTGGTTTAGGCCTGTAAGAAAATGAACTTCCACCAAAAGAAAAAACAAACAAACAAAAAGCCCATGGTGGAGTCTACTACATCAAAGTACCCTACTTAAAATTGGGATATTAACCCATTTTTCACTCAGTCAGAATTAGGTGGCATAAGTCCAGATGAGCTGGATACCCAGGCTCTAAACAAGCTGCCTCTGCTGAAGTTCAGTATGCAGGATTTCCTACTGACATAAGTACTTCGTGTTAGAGATATAGGACACAGCACCTATCTGCAACAGAACCAGGGGCTGGCTAGTCACATACTGGTGCTTTATTTTTCCAGCTGCAATTTTTCTTTTCTGAAAAATTGTCAAAGTAGTAGTTTCTTACTAGATCTGGGTTTTTTTGCAGAGCACTTCCCATTCTTTGAAATGTGGCCATAGGATCTGGCATCAGTTTTGTGAGGAAAACGGCAGAAAACTTTACCTCTAAAATGTGCAGCTCCCAACTCAACATCGATGATGAACCTTTTATGTCTCAGTGTATCATAAGCAAACTAATTACACCAAGTGCTTATGTGCTTCTTTATCCCTTCATCTTACAGTCGTTCTTGCAGCAAGTTGCAAAATGAGCCCCCGAGGGTGTGAGGCTCTAGCACATGAAGAGAAAATGTTCATTTGCCCAGCCTTTCAAGGGCTGCTTTCATTCTCACAGCATGTGTGGTTTCTGTGGGTCCTGGTGTCTTTGGGTTTTGTTCTGATATTACAGAAGAACATGATCTATTGTCATGTTTTTCACTTGTGTGCTGACCGTATGTATGCAAGTAGCAGCGATGGGAAAGGGGAAATACACAAGAGGAGAAATGACAGATACAGTCACAACCTGGAACGAAAGGAACCATCCATGGAGTGCCCTAGAGGGACACTGCTCTTCTAGTGATGCCACTCCTCACAGGGAAGGTGCTTCATGTTTTCTCTTCAGTCTTTCTCTCTACAGATTTTCTTCCAATAGTGACTTTCCTTTTCCTGAATGAGATCCTGTAGCCAGAGTCCTCTCAGACAAGGAAAAGAGCTGTCAGTTATCTTCCTGGCCTTGTTAAAGCTAGGCTAATAAACTATTAATATTCCCTACTCTAATTAATTGCCTGGGATTTATGGGATAACGTATTTACAGCATATCACTTATTTTGCTGCTGAGTTAATGGTATAATGCAAAAACTAAAATAAAAAGGGGATGAAGTATGGTACAGGTGGCAGCACAAAAATGAAAGCAAGCTCTTGCCACATAGTGGAATGTCAGAATTTGCTGAGGACCATCCAAGATCAGTTTCAGTCCACATTTTTCTATTCTTGTTTAAAAAGTGTGATGTGGATTACAACACCACAGTTGCAGCTAGTTATATGCAGAGAAAACTATAAACTCCAGCCTCTGACTGACATGATGAAATTCAGGATTAACGCAGTTTAGAAAATAAGCTTTTAAAAAACATTTTGATTCAATATAGTTTTGTTCTCTCTTCCAGTCTTGACACAGTACAGCAATGTGCCTGTTGTGAGATATTCAAGAATGAATAGGCAAATTACGAAGAATGGAAAGAAGGCAATCAATCAAGGCAATCTATATCTCATTCACATTGTTGAATAAATAATAGCAGAGGAGGTCTAAAATTAGATTTGAGAAGAAATTTGAACTAGTCTGAACACAGGCTGATGCACATCTCCAGTCTAACTAGCTTACTGGAGAGTCAGATTCTCAGTCGGGGCAGATTGACTAAAATCAATGGTGTCCTCTCACAGCTTGCCTGGCTCCTCCTGGATGGACCAGAGATGCTTCTGTTGGGTGATCTTGCAAATCATCACTTCTGGAGATACTGACAAGTTTTAGGTGACTTATGTTTGCAAGAGCTGCTCAGCATGTTGCAGGAGCAAGTCTTACCAGACCATTACTGAACCATGAGGAGGGAAGCCAGATCCTCAGGTTTGCCATGCAAATCCTGGTCTCCACACACTGCCTCCTGATACAGGGTGAGATGGGGTTGATAGCTAACCACAGATATTCCCTGTTCTTAGTGCCAGGTGAGGGAGGAGGATAAGGAAGGCACCAGTTAAGCCTGAATCTTGCAAATTCAAAACAAAGATCTGTGGTCTTCTGCAGGGAGAAATGAGAACCAGCCTGGCATGTCTCTCCACAATTAGGAAGCAATGAATGTATGAATGTTAGTGTGAGCTATGTAAGCGTGCTAGCTTGCGGTCTACTCCACTGGATTTGAAGATTAAGTAGCATTAAGGCAGGCCACCAAAAACGCAGCCGTGCTGACTGATCACATCTGCTTCAGCACCTGCTTAGGAAGGGCTAGTTGTGGCTTCTTTAGGTGCAAGCTGCTCATTTGTTTCAAAAGCCAAAACCATACAATGTGAGCACTGTGCATCACCTCTCCAAAGTCCTTTAGCAACTACCCCCTAAACAGGCATTTTACCTGCTGTTTGGTGAAGGGGAGCAGATCTCTGGGTTACAGACTTAGCTTTATCTCATTTATCTATCCGTCTCAAACCACTGAGCTTTACTGTGCAGGACACCAGAAAAAGATTTCCTTCTGGATGGTTGTGACCAGTGATTGATGTGACTCTGTACAGCCTTCCAGAACCAGTGCATTGCTCATCCTCCCAAAGACACCCTCATGCAGAAGAAACAGTTCACAGCAACAGATGTTCATACATCTCTGATCTTACCTAATCTTCGTATGCTCCTTGCAATTTCAGAAACCAAATGTGTTCCCCACTTCTGAGTTGGGAGATACGAGTTGCCCGTTTCTTGTTTCTCAGTCTCAGAAGCAGCTGACTCTCCTCTCCTTCCCTAGACCATCAGAGATTGGAGGTTTTGGCACTTGGGTCTGCTTGTTCTCTTTAGGTCTAGAAAAATGTGTCTGTTTAACTGTCTGGGGTCTCACAGACAGGGGCTGTCCAATCCTTTTGAACTGTTCACTTCACAGAATCACAGAATCACAGAATCGTAGGGGTTGGAAGGGACCTCGAGAGATCATCGGGTCCAACCCCCCCTGCCAAAGCAGCTCCCTAGCTCATGTTGCACAGATAGGCGTCCAGACGAGTCTTGAATATCTCCAGAGAAGGAGACTCCACCACCTCCCTGGGCAGCCTGTCCCAGGGCTCTGTCACCCTCACTGTGTAAAAGTTCTTCCGCATGTTGGTGTGGAACTTCCTGTGCTCCAGTTTACAGCCATTGCCCCTTGTCCTGTCTCCACAGACTACTGAAAAGGGGTTGGCCAATTCCCCCTGCATCCCATACTTAAGATATTTATAAACATTAATTAGGTCCCCCCTCAGCCTTCTTTTCTCCAGGCTGAACAGCCCCAGCTCACTCAGCCTTTCCTCATATGGGAGCTGTTCCAGGCCCTTAATCATCTTCGTAGCCCTTCTCTGGACTCTCTCCAGGAGATCCCTGTCCTTTTTATACCAGGGAGCCCAGAACTGGACACAATACTCCAGGTGGGGCCTGACCACGTGGATGCTATTCCCTCATCAAGGTCGTTGATGAAGATATTAAACAGGACTGGACCCAACACTGAGCCCTGAGGAACACCGCTAGTCACAGGCCTCCATTCAGATTTTGTTCCACTGATCACGACCCTCTGAGCCCGGTCCGACAGCCAGTTCTCAACCCACCTCACTGTCCACTCATCTATCCCATGATCTCTTAGCTTTTCTATCAGGATGTCATGGGAGACAGTATCGAAAGCCTTGCTGAAGTCAAGGTAGATGACATCCACTGCTCTCCCTCCATCCACCCAGCCGGTGATGAGATCATAGAAGGCTACAAGATTGGTCGAGCACGATCTCCCCTTGGTGAATCCATGCTGACTACTCCTCATGACCTTCTTCTCTTCCAGTTGCTTGGTAATGGCATCCAGAACAAGATGTTCCATCACCTTTCCAGGGACAGAAGTAAGGCTGACTGGCCTAGAATTGTTAGGGTCCTCCTTCTTGCCCTTTTTGAAGACCGGAGTGATATTGGCTATCCTCCAATCCTCAGGTACTTCTCCTGTTCTCCAAGAGCTGTTGAAGATGATAGCAAGTGGCTCCGCATTTACTTCTGCCAGCTCCCTCAGCACACGTGGATGTATCCCATCTGGGCCCATGGATTTGTTTGCATTAATCCCTTTGAGCCGCTCCTGGACCACCCCTACCTCAACTAGAGGGAAGCTCTTCATTCCCCAAACACTCCTACTTTCATCCAGGATCTGCGGGTCCCGAGGGGCCTTTGGAGTGAAGACTGAGGCAAAGAAGGCATTCAGTATTTCCACCTTCTCATCATCACCCGATACCAGGCAACCCGCCTCATTCATCAAGGGACCTACATTATCCCTGATCATCCTCTTAGTATTCACGTATCTGAAAAAACTCTTTTTATTATCCTTTATATCCCTTGCCAGTTTCATCTCCAAGCGGGCTTTAGCCTTTCTAGTCACGTCCCTACAGGCCCTGACAACATCCCTATAATCCTCCCAGGTGCACAGACCCAGTTTCCATAGTTCATAAACCCTCTGCTTCCCTTTGAGTTTACACATTAGCTCCCTGCTCATCCACACAGGTCTTCTGCCTCTCTTTCCCAATTTCTTACTCAAGGGGATGCACCTATCCTGTGCTTGGAAGAAGTGCTGTTTAAATGCTAGCCAGCTCTCACAGGCTCCCTTGCCTTCTAACAGCGTAGCCCACGGGATAGCTCCTAAAATGTTGCAGAAGAGATCAAAGTTAGCTCTTCCAAAATTCAGGGTAGCTATCCTGCTTTTTGGCTTGCTTCTTCCACTCAGGATCTTGAACTGGATCATTTCATGGTCACTTTGTCCTAAGCTGCCCCCAACCTTCACCTCCCTGATGAGCCCATCCTTGTTAGTAAGAACAAGGTCCAGCACCCGCCCTCCCCTTGTAGGTTCCTGCACCATCTGTAGCAGGAAATTGTCCTCAACATACTGCAGAAATTGTCTGGACTGCATACGACTGGCCGTATTGCTTGCCCAGCAAATATCTGGGTAGTTGAAGTCCCCCATAAGGACCAGGGCCTGGGATCTCGAGGCTACTTCTAGCTGCTCATAGAAAGCACTTGAGGACTCGTTACTTCCCCTGGATATATCTTTATCACTACCCATTTTTCTTTTCCTGCTTTTGCACTTCTTAAAAGCAACTTTGATAGCTTTCATACAAGTAATGTAACTTCCAGTATCAGTACTACACAAATCATTGCTTCATTGTTTTATTTAGTTCCTGAGATTAAGAAATCCAAGAAAATTACAGTCGGAGGCAAATGTTGACATAACCCCTAAAAATAAGTGCCCTCCTTAAACAGAAGAAGGCTTTTGGCTATGACACTGAAGTGAGGTGCAGTAAACTGGAGTTGATATCCCTTCTCCTGATTCATAGCGGGGCATGAAATCTGGTTATCAGATCAGAGGTGACTGATGTCTAAAATGCTTGTGAATGTTATCTTCAAAATCTCCAAAATATCAAAGTTCACATTTGCAACACTTTTTCCACAATTTCATTTGTTTGACATGATTTTGACTCCATCATGCAAATAAATTCAGATCAAACAAGAATGTGTTTTTTCTGAAAATGCCATGAGGTTTACATATAACATTAAAGCACAAAGATATACGTGTCCCACATGTGCCATGAAGAGAACGTTTCAGAGGCACAGATGGTGGCTGGGCACCTAACTCGCATCTCTGCTTTTACAAATCCTCTTATTGATGGGCTAATCAATAATGACAAAACTTTCTGAGAAAGAGCAGTAAATAAAGCCATTAATCCCACTTCAGTATAATTGCACAAAAGGTCAGATCACTTTATCTATGTCTGAGTGAAGAAGAAGAAAGAAATAGCTCAGATGGGGAAGGGAGCCCTGGAATAGATGGACAGATAGATGGACATCGCTTGCTTTAGCTCTTCCCAGGCATGGAGAGCTTCCCACCTTCTGGCAGCTTTAAAGGTTGCTGCTCTTTTTGCCAAACCAGTCATTTTTACAAGCATTATTCATTTCTGAGTTTCTTATAATTTGGAAATGCCAATCCCCTTCAATCTCCTTTTCTTTTCAAGTGGGAAAACCCTCTTGTTGTTGGCCATGGAGTCAGCAGCTGGACAGAGCTCGCTGGACGGACGGCTCCCCGGGCTCATCGGAAACATCATCAGAAAAAACATGTTTTGGGCCAGCAGCCTGGGAAGAGGATTGGAAGAGGTCAAGGAAAAAGACTGTGGTTAAAAAGGGCTGAAAAAACAAAAGGAAATGAAAAACAAAGGATACCTCAATGTTTTTACTGTTTTGTGTACAAAACCTAAAGTTTAAGAGGCAGACTTCATTTCTTGATTGAAAAAGATGGAAATTATTCATAAGACTGAAAAAAATAAAAGCTTTTGAAAAGGAGAAGCCCCTTGAAACGATGTGTGTCTGATTTGATTGGGTGTCTAAATAGAAAAAGGAATTATACAAGGAATCAGCAGAGCAGTGTGACTGACACAGAGTTAGAGAGGGTCAATTTTCTGACTAGGTATCGCCTTCCTCTGGCCGAAGGACTCTGGATTGATTATAATGGATTACTAAAATGTGTGGCAAGTTCATTACTGTCAAAGGGAGTGGATAACTCTTGAACAGTACAGATATTTTATTTATGAGTGAATAAAAGAATTTTATAGCTGCCTATCACTAATCTCCAGTGCTGGAATGGAGAAAATCAATCCAAAGTTAAAGCAAAGAGAAAGATTTGAGTGAGAGGGAAGGATTTTCATAACCTTGTTTTGCTTTGTTATTATTTTTGTCCTATGGTTTGTTTCAGATGACTTAAATTTGTCCAGTTTTATTTGTGATTTAAAGCCAAACTAAAGCGTAACAAACAGACAGGCTTTAATAAAGAGATGCACAGCGTCTCTGATGTATTTGAGGGAACCTTTCCTGCTTGTGGTTTTGTATATAGTTATGGTAAATAACTATCATGCTGATTTTTGTGGTCTGGCCTTTGCTGTGTGTGCTTGACCACTGGAGACTCATTTAACCTAAATAACCCAAACCCATGCCCAGCCTCAAACTAACATCACCACAAAAGCTGGAAAACCCCAACCATCCCCCAGCCATGGCGAAACAGAGCACCCTGGGAGCAACCCCCCAGTGAGGAGGTGCCCCGTCTTGGGGCTGTAGTGATTGCTTTCAGCACACATTGGGGAGGGCAGCCCTGACAAGGCCTGGCCGCCGAGAGCCTCGTTATGCCTCGGGTATGTCACTGCGAGATCCCCCTTTCCCCATGGCTGGTTCCTGCCGACTCTCTTAATAAATGAGCCCAAATGGGAGACAGGATGACAGGGCTGAGGCCCCGAGCACAGCTCGCTGTACCTCACAGGGGGATAGACTTGACAGAGGGCATTCAACCCGAACTGACATGGCGGGTGAGACTGAGTGTCCCTGTCTCCATACGCGCCTCAGCAGCACCAGCCTCTGGACCTGGGGGGCCTTCACTGAGCCTAATTTCACTCTTCTTAGAGAAATTAGCACTGATCTTGCTACCCTGGAAAATCCAGATTAGCAGGACAGAAAACAGACGGTGACTTCCATTCAGGATATCCCATGTAATGTATGTTATGTTTGTGGATTCTGATGATTGCCACCAGGAAAAGACTCTACTTGATGATTTTCCCTTCTTGGCCTGTAAAAAGGCTCCATAATATATCTACATACACGCACACAGACACACACATATAAGCACATATATATCTCTCTCTGCATATATATGTGTGTATATGTGCACATACATTGATATTTTAGCTCGGAACAATAACTGGGGCAGTGCATTTTTCTATGCAAAAGGTGAAAACCCCAGCGGGACATGTAATAAAACACAAATGACATGCACAGGGTGGGGGAGAAATTTAACTGAACTTTCTAGGGGGATGTCAGTCAGGGACATATGCAAGCAGTGAACCACAAAGACAGAAACCCAACATTAGCAGGAAAAGGAACTCTCTGGGCAGGGTTCCTTCAGAGCGTGACATTTATGATTCATCTGACTATAAATTTGTGTCCATCTGAAGAAAAGGTTTTTTTTCCTGTGGAAATTTCTCACATAACATAAACCTTTTTGGCTTTCAGCAAACAAAGACTAAGTTTTGACTTATACCTTTTGGGAAACTGGTTTACTGATCAACGCAGATGTTTTCCAGGAAGGCAGATGAGTTCTAAAATAAGTTCAGTGCAATTAAGTTGTTCGCTGTAAAACAGTGACAATTTTCTGAATTACATTTAATGCAAAGGAGTACTATTAGGACTGCAGAAACAACTGATAATGAAAAATGTTATCTTCTGACACTGCTTTCCTCTTTTGTTTTCATTCTTCCTCTTACTTAAATGTCATCGGGCAAGCTAAAGCATTTTTCTAGGAGGTTTGACTGATAAGTTGAGAAGATGTCAAGAGAAAATAGTTAACACTGTGCTGACTGTAGACTGATAAATCAAGGTGTGAGGTCATACCAAGTCTGATTTCCTTCACTTGTCCTACAACCTTATGTGTAGCTCAAGCTTGACTGAAGTATGTATTTTTATTTCCTTGGTAGTGTTTTTCCTCTCTTCCTCTATTATTCTAGAATATTTCCTAGGGACCAGAAATGGTTGTGCAATGGTTGATGCCATTCAGAAAGACATCAAGCTGATGGCAGGACTCTAAAACGAAAAGCCAATCTGCAAGGACACAGTGAGAAGGTGGAGATATGGGTATAAACACTTAATTTCCTGCTTGGTGACTTTGATTTCTGTGTTTATGAACACATGCACCCTTACTTGTATCCTCCCATTTTAGTAGTTTTGTAGTTTCAGCCTTCTTTGAGGACCTCTATAGAAGAAGATAGCCATCCCAGGGCTCTGGCTGACTCAGATCCTGTCATACCACTTTTATTCTCAGCTTCCAGAGGAAAAGAAAACAACACAGTTTACCCTAACTCTTCTGGTCTTCTCTGCAGACTGCAGATCAACTCCTGAGCCCAGCCATTTCTCTCCCATGTTCACCTGTTTTCCTCATCCCACTCTGTGCACAGCCCCTTTCATTCTTTCTCTTCCAGCTGTTCATAAGTGAGGCTGGGAATGCATATGAGCAATTGGCACACAGAGAAACCTGTTGAACTGAGGCTGAAATTTCCCTTCAGGGAGCCAGGGGAGGGTGAGGGGGTTTTTTATCTTTTATTTTTCTTTCTTCCTTTTTTTTTCCCCCCGCTTACAAGAAAAGAGAGAAAGAAGCCAATGAAGGAAGCCAATGCAGCTGGCAAAGAAGGAATTAGACTGCTGGAAAATATACTTGCTTCCCCACATCGGTTTTATAAAACTGACCAAAAGGTCAAGCCAGGATATGAAAACTGAGAACCTCGGACTGTACTAAATATATATATACTTTTTTTTCTCTCAGTTCTTCTCCAGAGTTGAGCCAAATTGCAGAGCTGGTGGCAGCCGTACTGAAACAGAAGCACAGAGAGTCAACAACATAGCACAAACAAACCAACCACATTCTTCCTCTGTCATTGCTGAGGGGCAGGCAGAGAAATGATGTCTGCAGAGTGATGATGATTTCTTCCTGTTGGGGAAAGAAATCATGAAAGGAGATCTTGGTATTTGTTTTATGCCATTTGTTTATCTGGTATTACATACATCTGTGCCTTTGAGGAGAAGTAGCTGCAAATAGCCCCAGACATCAGTGTGTGGTTCTCAGGAAAAGGCCTGAGGAACTGACTTCTGTGAGAGAAGAGAGAGGGAGGAAACTCTGCTGTCTCACATAGCTTTGCTCCTGTTGTTACAAATCCAACAGCAGCAGAATCATTCTCCTTGGTGTTGCATGCTGAGGGGGAGACAGGGCAGCAGTGGCGTGGAGTGATTTGCATTCATCATCAGAGTCTGGGACTAAGTGGAAGGGCCAGCTGGATGGTGAAAGGCTTTTGGAGAGTCAAGAAAGTTAGTGGGTTTTTTTTTTTAAAATACCCAGTTTGTCACCTGAAATATCAAGAAGGAGCCCTGACCATTGTGTTTCATGAGAGCATTAGATGATGTCCAGTGTTCAGCAGCCTGTTTCCTGACAGCCATGGTGCACAAACAAATTCAGTGGGCCACAGGCTTCACAGAGCTATGTGGGAGAACTTTAGGAGAAAGCTGTCAAGGTCATTGCTGGAATTCACCACAGTTGTGGTGACAGTGCTTGTAGGAAAGTTTGTTAAACACGAGTTGTTTTGAGTAGATTTCTGTCTTGGCATGGCTGGAATCTCTGTTTTCAAAAAAACTCCAGTTTTTTTATCTTGTATTGTATTACAGTTTTGATATTCAGCCCCTTAAATCTCTAAAGCCTGGGAAAATATAAAGAAACAAGCTAACCATGTCTGAGTACATCCTTGTGCATTTAAATTTTGGTATTTTATAGAGTACTGGAGTGTGACATGTTTCTGTGGCTGTCTTGGGATCTTTCAAGGAATGACCTACAGTGTTTCTAGATGAGCATATTCAGATTCAAGTTCTGTAGAAAAAGTTTTCCACTACTGGTTCATAGTTTCCACTAATCGGATCTTCAGATGGAAGATGTCCTCTGCATTTGCAAGATTATAAGGAAATTAGTAGCAGCTTTATTTCATCTTATGTCTATGAAATATTTCTAGGGGAGCAATGTCACACCATTACATTTATCTGGTACTTACAGCCTCAAGATAATGAAATAGACAATGTCATCACAGAAGTGATATGACGACTTGCTTAATTTCATGCATGTGCTGAAGTGCTCTCCTGGTCTGGGATGAGCCCTTCTGGACCTCCTAAACAGAGAAGAATTTGTCCGACTTGTACAGCTCTGCTTTCACCTCACCTCCACAGTCCTCTCATTTCTCCCATTTCACTTTGATTGCTACATCTTGCCTTAGACCCCCTGGGATGTAAAACACCCACAGGCAGCACTTGTGGGAGATGTCCCTGTCATTTAGAAAACAGACTGCATTTTCCATGCAAAAGGCTGGCCAAGGTGCACCCACAGCCACTGTCTTCTGAACTGGGAAAGTCTCTGAGGCAAAGCTCTGTGGAGCAGACATGGACAACTGGTGGGCTGAGTTGCTACCTTTCAGTAGCTTGCTCCATGCCCTCCCTCATCTGGAGAACATGCTCTAAGTCCCCCATAAAAGATCAGCTGCAAAATCTTCTGACACGCTAGTAAATAATGGAATAGCTGGAATGAATCAGAGCCTTAGCTTACACTTTGTTCACAGGGACTCTGCAAAATCAAAGGGGAAAATTGATCTGACAGCATCAAACTGCTCAGTGTACAACGTATTAAAATGAATTTCTTGTTAGCTGTTAGGAGCAGCATCTTGATTAGTATCTCTGTACTGAATGTTTTCCTGGGGCTGTGCCAATGGTGCCTCGTTGTCTGATTTCGAAGGACTGTAATTGAGTGATAATTGCAAGTTCCTATTTTGAACCAACACTATCTGCAAGTCCTGATAAACTTCATAACCATTTATCTAGAAATCTGAGAACTCCAATAAATTTATTTACAAGGAAAGACACAGACGTCTTTTAACATGCTGCACCAAGTGCCTGCCCTCCACCGCAAGGACAACATGTATATCGGCATTTGGATGGCGCCAATTAACAGCATGCTGCAGTTTGGGTTATTCTTTTAGTATTATTTTAAAATATTTTTCTTTCTTTGATGTGGCCTACATTAGCCATTTGTACAAGCTTCTTCCTTCCTGCACAGCCAGAGTAGTTTTGCGGTGTTTTTAGACTTATGAAGGCTGGTCGAGGTAATATCTGATTTTAGGCACTTGGAATTTCTTGTGCTAAGGTCAGTGAAGAGAAAACAAATTCAGAAGTGATAGATAAACATGAGGGAGAATAAAGCACAATGTGGAAATGAAAAAAAATGTTGCTATTTAACTTATGGGTGAGATAATGCAGTCTGTTTTCCTGTCTATTTTCTCATTTGGCTGTTAATATGTCTCTCTGGAAGTGACATATTCAGAATTAAATACTGACTTGCTCCTTCACCTCAAAGCTTTGTTTTCAGTGATGGAGAGACAGGTAGTAAAAAAGGACCTGAATATCTACTGCTGTCCCAGCCTACAAGAACAGTGTACACACACCATGCGTACCAGGTATTGGATTCCTGCTGTACCTACTGGAGGTGTAACACATAAAGCTTAGTCCTAGCATCACGTTTCCAAAAGCAGTTTCAGTCAAGCCCGGGAATGGCAGAAACCAGGGCTGGAGGTGTCTAGGAGTGTTGCCTGTCTTGAAGACTTATGTAATTCTTGACTGATACTTCTCCAGCCTGTTCTTAAAAGCTCCTAGAGATACTGGGTCCACCCTGCTCAGGTAAGCCCTCTTAGTTGTGCGTCACCCTTCAAGACAGGGAAAATCTGTCTATGCTGAACCTGACACTCCTGTTCCACAACTACTGCCCACCCCCCTTCAATGTCTGCTCTCCCAGAAAATGAGAATGGATGTATGCCTCTGCACCAGCCGCCTTTGTGGTAGATGGCTGCAGTCCCTCCCTCTAGCCTTCTCTTGCTGAAACAACCCCAGGTTTCTGCACTTTCCTCTCAGTCAGAACAGGCTGGCTTTCTCACACCCACACCCACAAAAACCAGGTGGGGATCTTTTTGGGGTGGACACCTGGGGGAAATAACTCCCTCCAGCAAAACCTGCTGGCATCTCTTTGTCAGAGCTCAGGGGCAATGGCTGTGCTGGGCTTTGCTGTGAACTCAGATCCCCTTGCTTTCGTCACGACTGGTGTGTCAGGAGAGCATGGGAAACCCTGGCATTTCTTACTCCCTCCTTAGCACAGCCTCCAGGTTTCAGTCGGAGATAATTTAATGGGGTTATCAGTGTTTAGCCATAAAGGAAGCAACAGGTTGACCTGCCTTTACCAATGCCCAGCCTGTCTGGGGTCAATAGTGCAAAAGACTCATTTTCACCTGTCTCTAACAATGCAGAAATTGATTTGCAGGCCCAAGGGGTTACATTTATCTGTTTGACCGGCAGCAGCGCAGCGTGTGTGCGAGTAGGGAAAAGCACCTCTGAAGCTTTCAAATGGATTACTGGGTAATGTTCCTTCCATGAGACAGAGCTATTAAATCTTGACGGCTATTAGCCATGATTTTTTAGTGTTCTTAGTTTAAACAACACGATTCATACGGATGTCAGAATATACTTACCATACAGGCTGTTTTGCTCAGTGCCAAACTTTAAAGACTCTCCTTGGGAAGAAAACATAGCTCTTATGAAAGCCACCTTCTCAAATGTTTAGAGCAGCACAGCGCTATGCTCACCTAGTTTGCAGCCAAATCCGATTCAGAAACCATATCTCTTTTAGTTGATAGCATGATGGATCTTATTGTGTTTCAGCCTTAGAAGATTTTACAGTGACAGTTCAAAAGTAGAAAGTTTTCCTTTTGTTTCTCTGTCACTTGCTCTATTACTGAGAAGAACTAACCTGCTATTCTCAGGCTGTGCTTCATGGAAGAGGAGACGTGTCCCACCTTACAACAGATTCGCCCTGACAAAGCACCTCATGGAGAGCTGTACTGTATCTTTTAGATTCGATTGTGAATCTCTTGGCTTTTATACTTGGCCATACATAGACAAACAGATGAAGTAATCAATTCAGACATCTTTCTTTGGTAACTGAAGATGCTTTTGCCACTGACGCTTGAGACTTGCTTCAGGAAATTAGCACCCGTTTCAAAATAGAAAATACACTTTTCTGTACAAAATGTGAGAGACGTGGCTGAATCAAGCCCATTCTCTACTACTAACTAATATAGAAATTAGCTTTTAGAAAAAAAAAACCACATCTCTGCAGCACTCCCCATCCTTTTTTCTCTGTCTGAAATGACCACAATCTCCTAAATTAATACTGAGCTCACTCAAACCACACATTTAACTGATGCCATCTTGCCTTTGGTTTTCCTCCCTCATATCCATCATGCTGCTGCTTCTTCACACACGCTTGGAAACTGTTGATCTCTCAATTGCCTCTGGAGCAACACTTCAGAAATAAAATTGCCAGCCACATTTTATCATGGTCTTTTCTGTTAGATTTTCCTTCCTAAAAGACAGGCAAGGTCTTGTTGCACTGAGCCAGACATGCAGGTAAAACTAACACCTTTTTTAAGACTCAGTCCCTCTTTTACCACCAGATAGATATTTTTAACCTTACATAGAGACATTTGTTCTCTATTTTGCTCTTCAAGGTTTTTTATAATCCTTGGAAGTAGGACAGCAGATGAAATGGGAATTCAGGCATCAGTATCATGATGTTCTCCTCAATAGAAAGCACTTCAGGTGCCTTTATCAGAAACAAATACATACTCGTCTGATTTGGCCACTAGTTTATATCAAAAGTTCAGGCCTATGATAAGAGGCTTTCATTAAGTTAATAATAATATTTTCTTCCAGTAATGACAGGTTTTCAGGAAGTGTTTTGATTTCAGAAAAGGTTTTAAATTTTTAAAGAAATGGAAAAATCTGTCTTACCTCTTCCTACATATGAATTTGGACTGCTTACTTGTTTATAAATAAATAGTTATGAAATCTTAGAATCTTAGAATCGCAGAAGAGTTTGGGTTGGAAGGGACCTCAAAGCCCATCTAGTTCCAACCCCCTGCCATGAGCAGGGACACCCTCCACTAGCCCAGGCTGCCCAAACCCTCATCCAACCTGGCCCTGAACACTGCCACGAAGGGGGCAGCCACAGCTGCTCTGGGCAACGTGTGCCAGGGCCTTACCACCCTCACAGAGAAGAATTTCTTCCTGATATCTAACCTGAATCTGCCCTCCTCAGCTCAAGGCTGTTATTCCTGGTCCTGTTACTACATGCCCTGCTAAAATTTCCCCGGAAAAAGTCTTCTCTGTTAACAAGCTTAAACCAGCATGTCCATCCCAGCTGTGTCTGGCACAAGGATGACTTGGAATTTTGTACATGTTTTCAGGAAGTATAAAGAATGGTAGCATGATGGTTAAAGAAATCCTCCATAAAGATTTCTGACATTATTTTTCCTCTGAAGCTGGTCTATATAGGAGCCAATAACAATTAGAATTACTATAAAAATGGCTAAGGATATTGTCATAGTATTTGTTGCACTATATCCAGCGCAATTGTCCCCTTTGGCCTCACGTATCACAGAGCCCACCGAGTGTGGTGAGGTACATCAGGTCCCATGCCATCCTGTCAGATCCTATCCCTGTGTCTCAGTGTGGGAGAAGGACCCTCTTTGCTGCCTTCTGTGCAGCGGAGGCTGCGGCATCCCTGTGAGCGTCCCTGATTTTTGACAGTGGAGGTAGATTAAATACTGGGGTACTTTAAAATTGCCAAAGTAACCCACAAGGAGTTAGATAGCCACTGTCAACCTGGAGTCCTGTATCTTGGTGGAATAAGGCAAGAAGAATTAAATAAATGCAAAATGGATTAAAAATATAGTTGAATGCATTTTATAAAATTACATGTATCCAGCTGTACATTTATTCACTAAACACAGTGAGTTAGCTGGTAAACTTCAGCAACTGGTTAAAAATAGAAAGTCATGTGTGTTTGCCCTGGAAGTGTCAAGGGAAGTGAAGCCATTGGTGGAGCACTTGGAGGCAGAACTTGCTGCAGCCTCTGACAGAAGGCAGTTTTGCTTCAAGTCCCTGTCCGGGTTTCACCCTGCATAGCTAGAAAAGAAGAACCTCTGTTTTCCTCTTCCAAGCTACACAAAACTCATAAAAATTGCATGATGGGTCAAGACCTACTAGACCTAAAACCACAGAAGTGACTAGTTAGTTCACTGACTGCTGATACTAAATCCTTTCTTAAACAGTGCCAAGCACAAAATATGTAAGCTCACAATTTGCGAATTTAACTGATAATGACTAAAAGATGAAAAAGCTGTGGTATATAGCTTATTTGGATCCAAATTTCTGTCCAAACAGAATGTGCCACAAATGATAAGCAAAGAAAACAATAAATTATACAGTGATAATGAAGTATATAATTAACTCTTCCATAATATTAAAAAATAAAGACTAAAGAAATTTCAAGTTATATTATTGCTTTGATTTGACCAAAAGCCATGCAAAGTTTAATGTAAAGCACCCATTCACCAGCTTCTTAATGACTTCTAATAAAATTACTTATCTTTAAGAAAGTAAACAAGTGTACAGATTCAAAATAAAATTGAATCTCCAAACATAGTGCTTGAACCACTCAAATTAAAACTCCCAAGCACAGGAAGGCATGATTACCAGTTTAAAATAATCATAGCTCTTCCAAGATGGCATTTTTATACCTGGGGGGTGAATGTTTTTACATGAGAGCTGCAGCCAACAGAAGCATCTTGCCTGGCTCCCCTCTAGTGAAACACAGCCCACACAGGTTTTCATCAAGGATGAGGAATAGCAACACCCCTCTCCCTACAGACCCAGGTCAGCTCTGACACACATCCTCACCAGTGCCCAAAAGCAAGGAAGAAGAGGAGGAAACTTCATATTAACAACAATTATACTAAGCATGGCCTCCTTACCAAAACACTGGCGATCAATTCCACCTCCAGTTTTCATGCCTGAGGTTTGTCTGCCTAATTAGCCAAGATGGAAGTTTGGGTTTTTCATGCTTCCCCTCAGGGGAAGCTTGGCTTTAAGTCCAAATATTGTGGTCATTCTCACTGTATTTTCCTCAGAGTCGTGTTGGTGTAGCTGTCTTAAAATAATCGGAGCTTTTCAAGGAAAATACAATTTTTAATTTTTCTTTTTTTTAATACAGAGTAACAGGAAAACCTTTCCTGGCTTCCTCCTAGGAAACTCTTGAATGGGTGTGTATATATATTTGTATATGCATATGTATGTAAATATTTAGAGAGAACCGCTGGCTAATAATGAGATAATGAACAGAAAATAGTATCTAAAACCAGGAAACATCAGGCAAGCTCCATAACAGGCCATGCTGTAAGCCATGGCTTTGTTGACAAAACATGAAGACTAGCCAAGGCCTCTCCTGAGGGCTTCTCCTTAGGCTTCTCCTGAGGGGTCCTGTGCCCCCCTCACCTGGAGATCAGACAGGGGATCCCCTCCTGCCCATGCCAGACCCTAGTGCCCTGCACTGCAGAGAGCTGACTCTGTGGCCACAATGCCATCCTTGGGGTGTCAGGGCTGCCCCTGCCTCCATCTGGGAAGTGCCCAGGACTGCCTTGAGGGCAGGCAGTGGCTGCATCTGCACCCCATGAAGCACCTCCCTGGCAGCACCCCATGGCTCTGCCCTGAATCTGACCGCCCTCCCCTGCCCTCACACAGCACTTGCTGTGTGATGCTCATCCTACCCTCTTAAAAATCGCTGTTGTCCCCTGTGTTTAATTTGACCCACGTGGCTCAGAAACATGACCTGTTGTTTTTTTCTAAAAAATGATTGTGCATCTAATGTGTGACATAACATTTGTCTTCAAAAACCAGCAAGGATATGATGCCATGGACTAATAGCAGTTTACGAGGTCCCCGAGTTCCAACACAAGCCGACTGTTTGCTGTCTTTACTCAACTGAAAAATATCAGCTGGTTGAGATTTTTTTTTGGAGGGGGGGTGGTGGTGTGTATTTTTCTTTCTTAGTTATTTAACAGTATTTTATCTGAAACAGGAAGTGAGGGTTACAGTTAGGTCAGGCTATAGGGTCTCCCAGACTGCTGAAGAAAACAATAAACACACAGACAGCAAACCCTTGGAAAGTGAGAAGGAAACCGTGGCTTCCACAAAGACCAAACCAATTAGTTTTCCACAGAAGAGCAAAGTGAATGAACGGGGACTTGAGACATGAGGGCGAGGAAGGGCCTGAGCTGATGTGCAGCCATGCATGAGTGGTGTTGTGAATACCGGTGTGTGTGTGGGACAAGAGGAGAGGAAAGGTGGGAGGCAGGCAGTTGCTGGCAAAGCCCAAGGTCCTCCCCAGAACCCTTTGAAATTAAGAAAGTGTTACTTGCTTTTTAAAAGTTGTGGTGAACCCAGCATCCTTGGGAGGGAGCATGCTGCCAAGTCTCTGTCGGTTTGGAATTCAGGCATTTAATCAATTACATTTGTATTGCCAAGGTTGTAAAAAGAAAATAGCTGTACAGTTCTGTGCCCCGTGTTTTATTTATGCAAAACCAGTAGTGATGTTTGACTTCTGTGGTGAAAACAGAAACCTAAAGAAACACCATTCACACCAAGCAGCTTGTACACAAGCAAGATCTATCCTGAAGATGATATTTCCAGGGCTGGCCTTAGTCATTCTAAGTGCAAGTAAGAAATACAGGCAATGCCTCTGTTTTCTCCCCCTTTCCCCAGAAAATTAACTTGACTGCTTTCCATGGGGAGTACACAGTCTTCTCCACCTTCTCTTCCCTGGACCTGCCAAACAGCCCAACCAAGGCTGTTCCAGCTCAACCCAAGATCCCAGACCCTTGACCAGCTTCTCTCCTGTGCCAGAGCCACACTGCTCTGAAGCTCCGGCCTGGTGCAGGGGCTCCCATGGGGTTGGGAACTGGGGATGGTGTCCTGCAGGCACTGCAGGGCACTTCCAGTACGCACTAACTACATCTCATCTGCTTCATGCCATGCTCTTATCTTATGGCATTGTCAAAAAGTGGTTGTCTCGCATGATCCATAAGGACGTGACTGCCAATGGGTGTTTGTAGTATCTCTCGTCGAATCAGCTAATCATAGAATCGTTTAGGTTGGAAAAAACCTTTAAGATCATCGAGTCCAACCAGAGACATAATAGTTCCAAGTCCACCACTAAATCATGTCCCTAAGTGCAACATCTTTTAATACCCCCAGAGATGGTGACTCAACCACTTCCCTGGGCAGCCTCTTCCAATGATTGAAGACTCCTTCAGTGAAGAATTTTTTTCCTAATATCCAATCTAAACACCCCCTGGTGCAACTTGAGGCTGTTCAGTTTTGTCCTTTCAACTGTTATTTTGGAGAAGATTAATATCCACCTCACTACAACCTCCTTTCAGGTAGTTGTAGAGAGTGATAAGGTCTTCCCTTAGCCTCCTGTTCTCCAGGCTGAACCACCCCAGTTCCCTCAGCTGCTCATCAAGCAGCTTGAAACATCAGGAGCCCTCAAAGGCTGGGCTGCAAGAGCAGGGAATAAAACAGGGATTTTTTTTTTTTTATTTTTTTACTTTTATGTGTTTTGCTTATAGCCCTACTACCCGAACTGTGAGTTTTTCTGTTCCTTGTCTTCAGGGTGAATCTGTCCCCCTTTTTTTTGATGCAGCTCCAAGGTCTGAAAAAAAGCAAGTGTTTAGTAAGGTGTTTATAAACAATTACTTTACACTTTGTTGCCATGGTGTAATCACAGATGCTCAGTAGAGTTAATACCATGTGCAGCCTCAGAGAACAAAGTGCACTGGCTGGTACACTGAGAAACTTTAGTGACATATGCCAAATTTTATTGAATGAGTTTGACTTAAAACCCACTAATTTCTTGATAATCATTTTTAACCAGCAACTTCCTCAGCAACTGTCTTCTACACCCCAATATGAAGGGGTTTGCACAACTTGGTGAATAAGATTCCAAGTTACTCCTCTAAAAAATCCAGTAAAACTTTACACTACCAACTGTGACACAGTTTGTAGATTAACAAACCCAAGAGGATGTTAGCCAAACCTTCCCAGATCCTGTCTCTCTTCCAATTTGTGCCAAAATTATTGCCTGACACATCAGCATTGCTTTTATTTTCCACTGATCAAGACTCAATAAAAGCATAAATTCATCATTTCTTTGTAACAGTGTCCAGAACACCCCTGATGACTGCAATGCCTCCGTCCTGGCTCAAGGCACATGAAACACAAAAAAGCCAAAGTAAAGAACAGCAAAATGGTGTTACGACATCCCTGACTAAAGAATACAAGGAGGGCTCTTGTTGTAAAAGCTAGAATTTCCTGGTGTGGAAGGGGCAGCCTGAAGGCAACGGTTCTTCTTTATGTCACATTTCATGAAGGTGGGTTTCACTTTCTCTCTGTGATGCACACATTGTAGGCACCATCTGGCTGCATGTTGCACATAACTTTCTACTTGCTTGTTGCATGTGTCAAACACCTAGACAGTAACTTTAAAGGATTCCTTCTAAGTGTGTTTATTTTCAGAGTTCCCATGAATGTTCCATTTGGAAAGAGCAGGAATTATTGCCATGTTCTCAAGGAACCTGTACGCTGCTGTCTGGGGGCCAGGTCTTTGCCTGGTAAGGTATATACCAGGCTTATAGGGTTGAAGATGGTGAGGTAGGTATGCTCTGTCGATGCATGGGTGTCTGGTGGTGTTTCAGGTGCCCCAGGGTATCCTCCTGGACGCAAGCTGCTGCTCCAAGGTGCGTAGGGCTTCTCTAGCTCATGCCTACCATCCTGGTGTGGATGGCTTGAACACTGTAAGGCACCTCAAACGGCCAGTGGCAGACTAGGTGGACAGACCACCATGCACTAGGTGTTCATGCTTAAGCAGCAGACTCCTGACACAGAGGGAAACTTTAACACCTGGTAAAATAAAATGACCTGACCTCAAGCCTGATTAGTGTCTCACAAGGCCCTTATTCCCTAGAGGATTTTATTTGGGGTAGTAGAGTAAGGGTCCAGCTCCTAATGCTGATGGAACAGTGTGGGGATGCCTTATGCCTCATGCCTTCAGACACATCATCCTGCCAAAGCATTAAGGTGAGTGGGTGGGACTGGCTTCTTGGTGATGCAAAACGGAGAAAATGCTTACACTGGCTTTGTTTGCCACCAAGGTAACTGTGAGTAGATGTGCTAAGTTTAATGAAGTGGAGCCTGCTGGGAGCCCTGGGAGGATAAGGCAGCTGCTGGCCCCACTGGGAAGCCACATCCTCCGTGCCGTGTGCCCTGAGTTAGCCAAGCTCTAGCTCTGAAAAGGGCTGATGTGGCACCTACCTGTCCCAGCATTGCAGTCATGACTGTGATTTAAGGACACAAAAATGTTTGGAAGGTAATGTGGGCATAATTTATAATTTGCATTGTCTCAACTGTTGAATGGGCTTTCGGGTAACTGACCCATACAGACACAAGTTGCAACATACAACATAGGATATGAAGTGATATGATCTTGCAAGAAACATAGACTGGTTTGGAGTATGGGTTAGTTCATCAGAGACCACTTAATGTCACGTGCCCTCGGTTACCTTCCTTCTAATCGCCTGTTGGTGTTGCTGTGCTGTGTGTCTGGCTGTAAATCCCTAAGGGCAGGGACATTTTCTCACGGAGTGTTTACTGCAGACAGAGACATTGGTCCTGAATGAGTCATACTAATATGATCCCGAGTAGGTGTAAGGATGGGTCATTTCTAGCTTTGAACTGGTGTAATTGCAAGTTTGGAGAGATCTGTGACATCTCACCCATATAGGAGAGTGGAATTTGCCTTATTACCTGTGAAGAGCTCTATAATGAGGATTAGCCATCCCCATGGGTTAAAGCTATCATAAAATTTCCTCCATAACTGAGAAGTCACAAGTTTTGTTTACGAACTACCAACAAACCTGAAAGTGTTTTCTGTTTGTCTTTAGGAGAAAAGTAACGTTAAAAAGTGAAAAGGTAACTAAGAAAAAGTACCTTGCCTAAGACAGAGGGCAGGAAAAAAAGGACAGGCTGTCTCTCTGCCACTTTTAGAGCTCTGTACAGGATTTCAATCCAGAGTTTGTGGGTGCCATCCTTTGTTCTCAGAAGTTTCAGGCACACATCTTTCCTGAGAACACCCCTCCCTATCTGTGAGCACGGTGTGAGCGCAGACATCTCCTCTCTCTTGCTACCTATACCCAAAAGGGATAAAATACGCTGTTAGAGGCATCAGGTGCCATTTTTTGATGGTCAAAGTGCTGGTAGGAACAGAATTAACAGGAGAGTTTCCAGCCTGGAATGATTTGACTTTGTAATTCCTGGATGCTGACATCCCTAGCTGACACTGGCAAAGCCCATCTGACACCATCCAGGGACTTGGACTGCTTTATACAAACAGCTGACAACTGTCAGCTGTCCTTACCGAATGGCTGCTGTTGCCTCAACTTCATCGCAGCAAAGCAAAACAGCCCACCTCTTGCTCTTCACTCCAGAAAATGCTGTATTTTCCTGCTTTTTTCTTAACAAGCAGAGCTACATAACAAGGAGCATTCCTGGGGATCCAGATAAAACTCTCTCCCAGGCTAGACCTTAGAGGAAAATAGCCACCCAGATCCTAGGCAACACAGAGCCCTGGGCAGGGCTTTGGCTGACCCTGGAGCAGAGGGGTGATAATTCACATCACCTGCCAGTCTGACACCCTGGCAGTGTTTTGAGGCTTCCTTCTCTCAGAGGCTGGGAATGTGCCTCTTTGCATCTCTTTGTACTTTGTTAATTCCTTTGGATCAGATAAATGTGTGGATAGTTAGGCAAATATGTTTGTTCCAACGCAGCAGATAAATCTCAGCTGTCTATTAACGATGGAGCATGCAATAATCATGTTTTGTATTTATGCACTGCATTCCACTTCCTACACTTGTCTGTGCCTCCATGCTGTTTGTGACCTGGGAGTGATATATCCACTAATAACTACTAAATGTGTGTACCTCCCAGCTCAGAGGGGATGAAGGTGCTTATTCCTGCAAGCCAGATGATATATGAAGCTTATATAGATGGGCAATCACCTTGTGGTGAAATAGAGTCTGTAGGAATGTGAGAAGGTTACACCACATTGCATCCAAATTTGCAATACCTTTGACATTTCAATGAAAATTGTATTTCCTATGAAATATGAATTATTCATCTGGACAAATTAACAATGAAACATTTAAAATTCTTTACTACCTCCTAACTCTTCACAATGCTTCAAACCAATTGACTTCATCAAACCTGACTGATACAGGATTTGGACCTTCTGTTCATCAAAGCATATACCGAATGTACTGTGTATTGGGGCACAAGCAAGGAACTTGCATTTCGAACACTGATACCTAATGCTTCACAGCAAACCATCTGTTATTGCTGTGTGTGGCAAAATAAGCATAATTCCATTTTACAAGGTCATAGGTGGTAGGATATTTTAATTGGGGAAAGAATTGCCAACTATTTAATTTATTGATTGCTGCAGCATTGCAACGGGTGAGACACTACTGTAGCCAAGTAAAGGAGGAGGTGTTATAGGGGCTGAGGTATCCCTCCCACCTCAGCGTGTTTCCTTTGAGGGGTGTTAGAGAGGAATGGAGTGCCAAGAGGTCAGTCGGCTGGCACATGTAGTGGCAGACCCTGCGCTGCCAGGCTGACTGCCTGTGTTTTGCCTGCTGCTACAGGGAGGGGAGTAAGGGAGAAGGACCCAATCTGGAGCGTGGCAGAACTGATCCTCCCTGCAGAGCTGCCAGTGGCCTGGCTGCTCAGCTCAGAAGTGGCTGGTGGTAAGCTTGCAGGTGGCTGGTGGTTTGTGGGATGTGTTTCTGAGACATGTTTACTGGAGTGATGCTTAATGGCAGCTGTGAAAAACCACAGCCACAGCTCCCTGATCATCCATTCTGATCCTTTTCTTCAGTGTGGGAAAGCATGCTGAAAGAGTGCCATGGAGGTCTGAAAGTAAAAAATACTCTCCTTTTGGTTTTCTGCTTCTTTTTCAGCCTGGAGAAGAGAAGGCTCCAGAGAGATCTTACTGCACCTTCCAGTGCCTGAAGGGGCCTACAGGAAAGCTGGGAGGGACCTTTTAGAAGGGCATGGAGTGATAAGACAAGGGGGAATGCTTTTTAAATTGGAAGGGGGTAGATTTAGATTGGAAATCAGGAAGAAATTCTTCACTACAATGGTGGTGAGGCGCTGGCAGAGGTTTCCCAGGGAGATGGTGGATGTCCCATCCCTGGAGGTGTTCAAGGCTGAGTTGAATGGGGCCTTGAGCAGCCTGGTCTGGTGAGAAGTGTCCCCATGGCAGTGAGTTGGGACTTGATGATCTTTGAGGTCATTTCCAACCCAAACCATTCTGTGATTCTGTGATTTAACTGCAAACGGTGTTTGTTAGGGCAGCATTTTCTCTTTCTGTTCCATTTCTCTCAAGTCAGCTTCCTCAGCAAGAGAAAGGTTTTATTTCCCCTTCTCAAAATTCTGTGCAATGCTTGCACAAATGTTCAGTCTTGTGATTCAAAATGTTAATGAAACAGCAACCAACCCAGTGCTTGTACTGGAACATCCACATGGGAAGGGTAGTGAGGAACAGCAGCTTTACACAACTATGTTGCTAATTAAGCAAAGCAATATCATTGGAAGAATAGAATGTATTGTCCTTTCTCCACCAAGTCTGTCGAGAAAAAATAGGCTGAAGCCAAGAGCGTAATGGCATGCAACAGATGGTACCATCTGGGCAGTGCAGGCGGCGTGGCACTGGCAGCCTGCCCTCCACCCAGAACAGTCTGACTCTTGGCTCTGTATTAAACTCTTTAAAGCCCCCCCTCTAGCTTTCCTAGAAATTTTGCTCCTCTCAGAGCAAGTTTGGGCTCACTGTGAGCTGCTCTGCGCAGGGAACCAGCATGTTGGTGTTACCCGGGTACATCCATTCTGGTGCAATACCGGTCTTGTTGCTGGTGCACACAGCTCAGCCAGGTGATTATTTTATCCTCTATATGGTTTTGATGTGGGTGATTCCATAAAACACATCAGAAAAAATCTTGTGCCTGTGGGGGAGCGACTTCATTTTAATGGCAGCAGTGAAGCTCAAGGTTTAATTCCTGCTGTATGAGCTTCCACAGGGCAGTAGCTCTGTGCTTACAGCCTGTGTCCGATATGGAGGACAATAAGGGTCATGTCTTCAGCATGGATCCGCCTTCCAGCAGTCAGTGTCCTGTGAAGCTGGGTGTATACCTAGAGCAGAGAGACTGAGTCACTTTAGTTGGTTTGCGCAGCTGAGAAAGCAATGTTCCTTCTTCCCTCCCTCCCCAAATCCATGCTCAGCAAGGCTTGCTAGCTCAGACATAGCACAGGGCTCTAGCATGGCTTTTGTTATTATGGGACTGTGTCCTGACAGCTCTGGGGATGGTCAGGGCCCCTAACATCTATGTGGTTGCACTGACAGAGATGTGCTTTCTTTTGTGCCTGTCCTGGGTGTGGGACACTCATACTGATTTTCATTTGAAAGCTTGTATCGGGTCTGGTTGGGATGGAGTTCATAGCGTTGTGCTGTGTACTGGTAGCCAGCAAGGTGTTGGTACCACACCAGTGTTTTGGCTACTGCTGAGCAGTGGCACAGCACCAGGGCTCACTCTCTCTAACATTTCCCCCCACCAGCCTCATCAGCAGGCTGGGGGTGGGCAAGATCTTGTGAGGGGACACAGCCAGTACAGCTGACCCCAACTGACCAAAGGGATGTTCCATACCATATGACACCTGCTCAGCAATAAAAGATAAGGAGAATGGAGGAGGAATGGGGGTGGCATTTGTTATTGACAATGTTTGTCTTCCAGAGCAACTGGTACACTTCCCTGCTTCAAGGGAAGTGGCTGGACATCACCTGCTAATGGGGAGTAAAAAAATAAATCTTTTGTTTTCCTTTACTTTTTGAGCGTGGCTTTTGCTTTATTACTCTGCCTTTAAGTTGACCCATGAGTTTTTCTTCCATCTTATTTTTCTACCCTCCCTCTCCTACTGAGGAGGGGAGTGATAGAGCAGCTTGGTGGGTACTTGGTGTCCAGCCAAGGTCAACCCACCACAAAGCTCCTGGGTGTTTTCCAATGTACAGTGAGAATATTTTTTAAATTACTACGATTTTTTGCAGGATATGAGATCTGTTTCCTGCCTACCTCTACAGGCAGCTCCTCTAAGTTGTGAAGCAGAAAAAAAAGGAAGTCTGGGCACAGTAATAATTTTGCCTGTAATTATGGAGCAGTAGTTATTGTGCCTGACTGTGTTAGTGGACCACAATCTCTCTCACTCCATCATCCCCCAAACAATATTGCTTCTGGCTAACTAAGAAGCCAACACAGAATGAAACACCTGTATGCTGTCTGCCACACACGTTGTTGGAAGAGGTTCCCCAGACACCCATCTGCACTGCTTGCCAGTGTCTTTACTGAGGGTGAATTGGAAGGGGAATCCATTAGAAAGAACAGGGGAAAAAAAATCAATAATATAATTAGAAAACATTATATGAGGTAATGATGCCAATTAAAGAAAGAGCAGTGCACCCACTCACATCAGGCTTGGACTGACTGTCAAGGGTGAAGGGGTGCAACCCCCCCATAGCACACACATCCTGCTCCCCCTGGCATGGGGCTGGCACCGGTCCCAGCACTGTGCTGCTGCAGCATGCCACGGTGCTGTGCCGGGAATCAGTGGACACCCGAGAGAGCACCTAACAGGGGCAAAACCTCTCCCCCTGGTCTCGGTGGGGCAAGGCAGACCCTGTGGCTAGAGGCAGGCTTGGCTGGGGGGTTGCTGCACAGGCATATGGGGTGAGGTTTCTGGATGGCTGGGCTCACACTTACAAATAAGAAAAATACCACCCGCAAACACCCCAGAAACAAACGGAGAACAGCAGGCAAGCTGGGGAAACACTGGTTGTGCCACCAGGGAGAAGGCAGAGAGGTTTGGGGGCAGAGCTCCTATCTGGGGAAGGGTCTTGAACAGTATTGCAGGGGAGTGTGTGGTGGTGTCTGATCCATTCAGCTTTCAGAGAAGAGAGACATTTTGCCTGCTCTCTTTACATGAGCAGGAGACGCACAGAAGAATTGCCTTTTCTTATACGTAAAGCAAGTCACGTGTCCCCAAATATCAGTGAAGATTTTTAGGAGCAGTAGCATGCTACGGAGAATGCCAGTTTCTGCTAATGGCAACCACACAAGAAGCTCCTATTTCAGATTTCTTGGCATTCTTTAGAAAAGGGTGACATAAGTACAATTTAATATTAAATCTAGGTAATTATTTTGAGGGGGCTATGCTATGTTTTGCATAGCATAAATGTTTATATATTACTTGTGGGTAAAAGAAGCAGTAGATAAACAGTAAAAGGTATGAAACATCTGACAGAACAGAACAAAAGAAAGGAAGTGAGCTTCTACTTTCTTTTATTTCAAAGAGAAAGTGAGCTTCTACTTTCACTTTAAAAAGAAAGTCCTTTCCTGAGCTCTTAACAAACTTATTAGCTTTCTCCGGATGGGATCAGGTGTGATTACACAAAACTAGAATGGACAAAATTTTCAGATGATTATTTGTTATCAGAGCAGGAGCCTTTTCAACAGCAGAGTATTTTGAGGACTTCTTGTTCTCTTCATACTGCTTTTCACTGAGCTTTTCTTTTCAGACCTTTTCTTCATTCCTTCTTTCAATGGGAGAAGAACTGATCAAATGATGGAAATGTTTTGTGACTCCATGGTAGCTCTCCCCTTTTCACAAGCTCTGCAAGGAAAACTACTGTATTTTTGTATGAACATTTCACATATTTGCACCCATCTCTACAAACACAAAACATGTGCTAAACTAACATCCATGGCTATGCAGGTTAAGTTAGTTGATTTGCAGGCTGAAAAATCTTCATGTTGGCCTGTATAAAAGTTAAGCTTTTCTCCGTTCTCTGTAAAATGTGAAATATCACCAAGAGTTTGACATGATGAGAGAGGGAATACCCTATATGTTATATTGCTCTAGCCTTTGCCTTCAGTTATGACTTCTTTCTTTTCATGGCTATCTTGATTTCCACCATCCCAAGTCCCAGTTTTTCTCCCCTTATGCCTATAAATTGTCTTTTTTTAAAAACTTAAGTCTCCCCCATACAAGTAAACATTCACAGGACCAGGCCTTAAGAGTACAGATATTTGGTTCAAAGAAACAGTTGTCTTACACCTCTTGTTCAAGAAAACAGGCACTGGAAAGTGGTACTTTTGCCTTCTTCTAGGGCTCAGATGATGTTTCTTCTCTCTTCTATGTTCCTCACAGTCCATCAGCTGCACAAGGATAACCAGCACTTTATGCATTATTCCTCTGAGGCTATTGCTACTCTCCCCTTCTTTTTCTCTCTCAATCTTGGCTGATACTCAAGGGGAAGGAAAGCACTTAAGTTTCTCTTTTGGGGCTTGGTCTACATACCTCCCAAGTCTCCAGGATGCTAAAGGGGACCTGTGGGGGCTTACCATAAATAAAGCATGGTTTTAGTGTTCATTAGACACCCCCCTGTCCCCTCCTCTCTCTCTTCATCTCTCTGACTTGTGTGCTCATCAACAAACAAAATGAGTTCTCAGCCAATGCAGTGGATAAGGATGCGGTGATGTTGTTTGGAGCATGTCCTTTCTGCACAGGAAAAACACGTTACCTCCTTCTGTCTCCAAGCATGTCCTCTCCATATGAGCTGGGTGAGTGCATGGAGCCAACTGAAGAAATATGGGGCAGAGAAAGATGCCCTCATCCCATAGGGAACCAGCAGAGCCCTGCATGGTTGCCCGGCCCTGCTCACAGCCTCCAGATGATGCATATTTTAACCAGGCTTCTCATCTGATTTTACCATAATTACCAGTGTTGCTCCAGCTTGGCTGAGTGCTACAGGCAGGAGGTACAACGAAGGCATGTTTAAAATAATTGCTAGGTGTGGCTGGTCTTGTGTTGCTCAGGCAGCTGAGGGAGGACCATGATGCATTCGTGTGAGCCAGGAATCCATCTTGCATGCTTTCTCTGCATGGAGGGTGCCAGGCACAAGGGTAGTAACAATCTTCTGCAGGGCCTGACAGGCAAGGGTGCTGCCACCATCAAGTTTGGGAAGAATGACAGGAAAGAAATAACAAATGAGAACCAAAGTCAGTGTTTATTCTGTACGTGCATCTTTTGATTTGAAAACCTCTTAGCTAAACCACAAATATCCTTTCTGAATAAAACTCCTATTTATCACATATATATATTTATATATACATGACCGTTACCATATCTTTAAATGTACTGCAAAAACAAGGCAAATCTCACTTTCTTAGTGGCTGTGTGTTTGGTGAACCATAGCCCTGTATGTGCTTTCAGTTATACTCACAGGATCACAGAATCACAGAATCATAGGGGTTGGAAGGGACCTCCAGAGATCATTGAGTCCAACCCCCCTGCCAAAGCAGGTTCCCTAGGACAGGTCACACAGGGAGGCATCCAGACAGGTCTTGAATATCTCCAGAGAAGGAGACTCCTCAGCCCCTGAGCAGCATGTCCCAGGGCTCTGTCACCCTCACTGTGAAAAAGTTCTTCTGCATATTGGTGTGGAACTTCCTGTGCTCCAACTTGGGGCCATTGCCCCTTGTCCTGTCCCCACAGACCATAGAAAAGGAGCTGGCTATTTCCCCATGTGTCCCACACTTGAGATATTTATAAACATTAATAAGATCCCCTCTTAACCTTCTTTTCTCAAGGCTGAACAGCCCCAGTTCATTCAGCCTTTCCTCACAGGGGAGATGCTCCAGTCCTTTAATCATCTTCGTAGCCCTTCTCTGGACTCTCTCCAGGAGATCCCTGTCTTTTTTATACCAGGGAGCCCAGAACTGACCCACGCTGAATGGTCAGAGAACTGATTTAAAATTGCCCTTCTTTCCCTAAAAATATTAAAAGCTGGCAGGAAATATATTACCTGGTAGTCACCTATTTCAACAGAGCAGTGGTTCAGGCATATGGTTTCTTTCACATTTTGGGACACTGAAGAGATCGTTAGATGTGCTGCTTATGGATTTGCTATTACAGTTGAGCATCCATTCTTTCCTCTTTCCCATGCTAATAACCTTGCTGGAGGATCCAGGAGGGGAAACTCCAGATATAAGACACAGAAAAAAACTAGAATCAAACCCATCTGTTAAATTTGATGCCATTTTGTATTAAAATACATATCCTCTATTTGATCAGGGTACGTTCCTTGGCCAGTGCTGCTCCTTTCATTTCTCCTTTTCAGCTGCACCTCAGCCAAAAGATGCCCTGATTTTATTAGATTCATGCCGGCCAGCTACAGCCAAAACCCAGCTTCACTGAACTTCCTCAGCAGGACCAGAGTGTCAGAGTTTATTTGAAAAATAGCAGCGGTGTCTATGATTCTGCATTAGCATACTGGCCTCCCAAGTGAGATTGCCGTGACAAGCACAAACAGTTGTCCTTGGATGTCAATGAGTGCCAAGAGCTTCTGCGCTCCCTTTCTGAGATTAATTTCAAAAGTCTGACTGATAATTCAGATTTTATCTGCAGGTCTCTGTGGCTGCTCTTCACTGCTCTGGAAGTGGGAAGCAGGCACACGCCAGGTTACAGCCACTGGGAAATTCAAGCATAAAGCTGGTTTTAAGTCTAGAGAAATGTATAGTATATGTCACTGAATATGGCTGTTCGAGTCACAGACATTCTTACAAGTGTAGATTTAATCTCATCATCACAGTCACTGACTGCTAATAGCAAGTACAGGTCTTAAAATATTATTTAAAAGTCACTCAAGCCTAATAAAGTGCTTTAGTCATTAGAAATGTTTGGCTTTGAGTCAGCCTGTCACATTGAATTGCTGCAGTATGTCACATAATAATTTCTTACTTTATTTCACACCCAATCCTCCTCACTCTGATGGTTTTATCAGAAAGCAGAATAGGGTAAAATTAAGCGCTTGAAGACACAAGGAAAAAAAATCATGTCTGATGTAATGGTGTTGAAATTGGTGACTTAACACCAGATGTAAAATTGGATTAGTGGCACTACAGGACACTGAAGCTGTAGTGCACTTTCTAAGAAACAAGTACCATGAAAGGCATCCTCTTTCGAAGACCCAGAGTACGGATTATAGAATATTACGTGTTCTTTTCAAAATACTTCATGAATGCTAACTAATCCTGCTCTACAACTCCTTTGTGAGACAGGCATTACTATTTTCACCACTGTTTAGCAGATAGCTTATCCTTCTCAATTTCTTTACCCGCTCTCACTCTCAAATCGGAAGGTGTTTGGGTAATCAGTTCTAGGAACATTTCAGTCAGTAAGACATACTTGATTTTTTTATTTTCCTTAGCTGATACAGCAAACCACAAAACCTCAAAACTTGAGGCAAAGGAGAGCAGAGGTGGAATTTCTTGGAAAGCACTGGGAAAGCAGATAAAGGCTGATGGGTGAGGAGACACCACCGCCTGCACTGTGCAGGCAGCCAGGCAGCAAGACGCAGTCCGATTCTGACCAAAAAGTTACTTCCCTTTACCTGAGAGGAGTGCCACTGGCTCTGACACAGGTGAGTGGGTCAGTCATTCTCCTTCTCTCTTTCTCTCTTTCCCTCTTTCTCTCTTTTCTCTGTCTCTCTTTGGTTGCTTGTTTGGGTTTGTTTCTATTTTTTTGAGTCCCTAATAAGAACAAAATGTTACAAGGTCTTGTTTATCATTCTGATTCAGAGCAGGAAAGCATTTTAAAATCTCAAAGAGTTTTGCAAGATGGGAAAACCATTTCCCAGACAGGTTTAGCAATGTCTTCCAGGATTTTCAAACAGCTGTGGAGCAAAACTGCCCCTCAGCCTAATCCATTTTGGCTATCTCCAGTTAAATGAGTCTTCTCAGAGTATTATATCATGACTTCATTAAATCCCACAAATCTGCTTCCCCAGGAAATAACTTTGAGCCAACTGGATTCTAACTACCTGCTGTATCTCATGACCTTTTAATAATAAAAAACACGGTTGAAATAAGTCTGTGCATTGTGTTGTTCACTTTCCTTTGCTCTGTAGCCTAACCTGTCACAGGGGCAATTGGAAAAAATCTGTTAAGGCTTCACTAATTTCTTTCCTCATTTCCTTTAGCAATCCTGGTAGCTGCCCAGGATACTTAGTCTTCCTTAAGAGCATTCAGTTTTTGGCACAAGTCTTTTCATTTGTATCTGCTCATAATCTGTCTCCTCCTGTCATATCCGGAAATATGATCCCTTTGTTAAACAGTTAATTTGCTTCTCGTTGCAGAGGGGAGAGAGGGAGAGAGAGGCTGGAGGACTGCCTAACCTGCAAGGTCTTCCTTCCTTTTATTCCACTCTCAATTATTATCTCTTACTTTTATCCTTTTTTTCTGTTGTGAAAAGCATTTAATCCTTTCTATACACATCTAAAATACACAGAAGATCAAACCACCCTTATGAATGTGCTCCTGGACCAGATCCTTGGCTGGGGAAAGCTGATACATCCCTGCCACAGGCAACAGAGCAACCTGGATTTACACCAGCTGAGGCTCTGATCTAGACGTAACAGTTTGCCCCTGCCTATTTGATTTTGATTAAACCTCCAACGTGCTTGGTCTTCACGGTTTGTCTCCTCCTAGCATGGCTTTAAACGAGACAAAAGTCCTGTTACACTCATTTGTGCGTAATCTAACTGAAGTGAAAGTGCTCCAGAATTGAAATAAAGAGCTAAATTTGACTTTACATCTTTCTCTGTGTGCTGCATCACCCTGGAGCTCCTTGTTTCTGATGTGGTGCTTGCTGGTGACACGGCTGCAGCCCGGCAAGAGGCAGGGATTAGCCAACAGTGGTGGCGTGGAAGCAGCAGAAGCGGCGGAGGGTAAATGTGTCAGACTTCCAAAGGAGGGTCTGAAAAGTCAGTGCTTTGTGTGAGGAGCTAAAATCACCTTGGCAAGAGACTCCTCTACACTTTCCAAATAGTTTTAATGGTGAGTGAAGACAAAATGGTCTTTCATTAAACGTGCAAAGAAAGCTGCCATGGCAATAAAGGCACACTCACCGTAGGAAAGTCTGCTACTGATGCTTATTTGTAACAGCAGAGCAATAATTAAGATTGTGACCTTCCTTGCTAATCACTGGCAATGTGTATCAGCAGACAGCAGAGCTGCCTTAAAAAGCTTGGGAAATGCCCTGCAATTCAGAGGTAAAAACAACAGAAAACCACACTCCTGGCAAACAAAAAGGCAATAAATTTCTCCCTCCTCCCTTAAGATGTCAAGTGCCTTGTTTTCTGGCAGGGTTTTTCAGTCCTTTGGTTGGGTTTTCTTTAGGACATGGAGGTGCCCATGATAAAGTGGCTATTGAGTCTGAGAACAAGGAAGGAATGGGAGCGCAAGGGAGCGCAGAAGTCAGTGCCTTATTGGTCTGGCTGCAGTTTGATTCATGTTTGCATGAATGCCATATTTGTAGAAACGTTACAAGATGTGAGTTTTCAGGAAAAGAACCTAAAGCTTGTTTGCTTATTTTCTGGACAAGTGATTTATTTTTATAAGTTTGGAAATATGTCAAACTGCTCCAGCTGTAGGAGCTAGATGATGAACGTAATGGAAATAAAGAAAGGAAAATGCTAAATGTTATCTGAATGCTTTGGATATTTCCTTTTTTAATTTCATTAAAAAAAAAAAAAAAAAAGAGAAAAGAATCTGACCTTGAATATGTAAGGCCTTGAACCTGAAAAAAGGCCCATCTAGTAAAGTGCTTGGTCTAAAATACAGAAATAATGTGCTTAGAGGAAACGCTTTCCACAGTACCTGATATTGAAGATGAAGGGTATGTTACACGATGCACTTTATCCAGAGCTGCAGATGGGTTATTGTGCAGCTGTATTCTTCAGCCACGTTTCCACAGCAATGTCCTTGTTCAACCACTGAAATCTTCCAGGTCTTGAATGGGGCTCTCCAGGGCCATTAAAAGTGGGGTTTCAACTTCCATGTCACCCAGGTGCTTCTGAAAAACACAGCTAAATGCTATTGTTGAACATAATTAGATTTCAGTGAAATAACAGGCTAAAGTTTAAGAACATGCCTAATTATTTAGGATCAAAAGTGAGAGACAGAAAACATTTCCAAAGAAAACAGAGATATTTTTTATTTAGTCTTGTCCTCTTATCCTTCATTAAGAGCAGCTATTTCCGTTTCCAGTGGTGGATCGACACAAAGGGCTGTCGCAGACCTTCAGCCTCTCCCGTCTGACCCCAGCTCACGGTATCGGTGTTGTGCACGGGACGCCTGCGGCACAGGCTATCTTGCCGGTGAGAAACCAGCTCTGGACACTGCTGGTGGGGAAGGCTTTCCAGTGGGATGACCGTTTTGCTTTTTTGCATAAACAATGTGGGGGAAAAAAGATGTCCCCTTGTCTTCATGAGACAAAAACAGGACAAAGAGAAAGAAACTATTTGCATTGTTAGCAGAAGGTCTAGATAGTTTATCTTTGTGAAATGCAAATGAGTGGCAAGATGAATCAGGGTCTATTATTCTTATCTGACAGAATGCAAATTTGCCAAGGAACAGAAAGTCCAGTGTAGGATTAAAACTATCTATTGTTATGAGAGGAAGAACTATTAAATTGCCAAACTTGTAGCATAAATTCCAGAATTAGCCTGCAAACTTCCATAGAGTTCCATACTTTTGCCTATCATATCAATTTAACATCTTCTACAGGCAACATTCTCTGATTTCTGAATTGTACAGAACTTAAATCATTCCATCCTTGGATATTAGCTTAAATAAAACTTCACCCTCGCTATGTCTTGAATCTCCCAAGTGAATTAATTTCCTTGAGCACATTTCTGCTACAGTCTACTGCTCACAAATTTGTATGAGGGTCGAATGTCACCTATGAGAGGAAAATGGGACCACATACCTCACACCCGCTGAAATCCCTAGGTTTAAGTTTGTGATAAAATCATCGATAAAGGGTATGACAGCATTTTAAAAGTGATGTGAGGTTTCCCTGATTATGGAAACGCTAAATTAACAATGCCATTTCAAGCCAGGCACGGGTTTGAGCTTGTTTCCATTGAAATCAGTGGTGATGCTCATACCAGTCCACACGGTTCAGGGTCAGTCTTTCAGCAGCATTAAACACCCTGGGTGTGTCTCCCACTTTACCTCTCAGTGGTTCCATCCTTATTTATATCAGAGTCACTAATTACCACCGAAACAAATGCAAGCCTGCTTTGCAGTCCTTCAAAACTGTGATCTGAAGGAAAAAAACCCCAGTTGTTCTGGGGCTTGATATAGATTCATGAGGGAAATGTGATGGCCCACAATATATATAATATAACACCCTCATGGTGTTACCCAGGTGTAAGGATGTTTAGGAATTGGATTTTTTTAGATTTTAAGTAGTCCAACTAAGTGTTGCTTAGTATGGCTCTGTCCATTGGCTCCCATGGGATTCCAGAGGGGTACATTACACTAGATGTCTAATTCTTCTGTGGAAAAACTAGAGAAGATGAGTGTCTCCCACTGCTGAGATGGAAAGCACACACCTCTCTTTGTAGTGTGGTCTGGCTACCTGAAACAATTAATTCTCCTTGAGCTTTTGCACTGCATCCAAGTAAATTAACAACTGTAGAAGTTTTGTGTGCATAAAGAACATATGTATAAAGAAAATAATGGCAACTGAGATGGAGTACATTGATATCTCACACATCAAAGGCCTAGGAGAGTAAGTAGGACAACAAAAACAATTGTTATGTTCTTCTACTCTCTTCCAGTTTCTTGATACATAAATGAATCACCACAGATTCCTGCATAGTACATTTTTGTAAGTAGGCATGTTAGCTTGGGGTGGCAGGTCAGGTGCAGACCAGGAGCTATCCTGTTGGTGCCCACTTAATTGCATTGCAAAAAACCCAATTAATTTCTGAACAGAATAAAGCCCTGTGTATGTGAAAATGTCTGTCTCTGGATTTCCAGCGTGGGGCTCTGAAGTCAATGTCAGGTCAAAATTTAGCTCAGTGCAGTTTTTACATGAGAATTTGGTTCCTACTACTCCTATTTCTAGAAGGCTTTAGTTGCAATTGCCCTAATGTTTTCAGACACATTTATGTGGAGCTAATGCAAAGCAAGCATCCTGAATATATGCAACTAAAATGAGAGGATTTGTATTGCATAAAGCTGAATATTCCTAACTTGCTCTAAGAAGGAATATATGCTGTGGTCGGGGAATACCAAAAGGAAACTTTAATGCAAAGTAAATAATAAAAAATAAAATTCTTGATCTTAGTTATCACTTGTTGATGTCTGTGCTATTATGAACACTCTTAAGATCAATGTCAAGTGGGTCCACCTTAAGTCCCAAAAGGGCAAAAAGAACAGAGCAGAGGCCAAAGAGTGATTTCATTATACAAATGAAATGGAAAAAAATCAGTGAAATTCCATCCATCCCTGAGGACTGGCTCCACTTAGAGGTTAGAGGAACCGTCGAGAGTGATCTCACATTTATGTGCTCTTTAACTGTCATTCGTTACCAATTGCAATGTGATTATGACTCTGGTTAAGGCAACCAGAAGACAAAAATGCCAGCTGAAAACTTGGCCCCTTGGAAGGTCACAACAAACCCCCCTTCTTCCTCTTCAAGACTAGGACTCTGCCCTTGGAAGTTTTTTGTAGGATGTGTGCAGAAGGAGAGATGACCCCTCCAGAATGCACATGTCTTTTGATGGTCCAGCATGGCAAGGGATCAGAGTTCTTACCCCTGTGTGTTGTAGGAACCCATCTGGAGGGGACAGGGACCATGCTTTGGCCACTGCCCTGCAATGAATTTGCACCTGAAAGAGATTGGAGGGACTCTTCTGGCTTCACAGCGGAGCCTGGTCCTTCCTTACTTCGCCTTGCAAGAGCTGACTAGTGAACTTGGGCTGGTGCTGAGCTCTGCTTGCAGGGAACCCAGCCACCTCCTCCTCCCTCTGTTGTGGCCTTATCTTCAGGTAGCAGGTTCAGAAAGACAGTGTGTCTCTAAACATCTTCTCCAGGCATGGTTAGCCTGAGGCTTAACCACAGTCAGCTGATGTTGTTGTTATCTGTGTTTTCTCAGGAGGCTGACGGGATGTGTGGAGGTGCAGCTGTGGCAGCAGGCAGGGTTTTGCTGGGGGGGAGATCCCCTCTCTATGCAGGAGGCAAAGCCACCAGGAGTATCCAATGCATCCTGGCACAGGAGTTTCTTACCCCACTTTGGCCAGTGAGGAGGCATCAGCCACTCTGACAGATGCACCTTGTAGAAAAAGAAGATAGGGGGTTAGGTTTCTGGCAGCAGTTACTCCCCATAATGCCCGCCTCCGGGAAGTAATTTAACCCTAATCTTATGCATGTGTCTATTTTGCTTAGGGTGAGGGAGGACCTTTGTGTCTGCTAAAGAACAAGATCTTGCTAAAAACCAGGAACTTGGCAAACGCAAAGGGATGAAGAGAACAAGAGCGTGCTTGGATGAAAACTGCGGGGGGAATTCTGCATGCTGTGGAGGAAACTCTGCTCTGAGGAGATTGCTGCTTCTCCTTTCCGCCTTGCACCAGGCTGTATTTTATGACACCTAGGTTCGCTAGGAGAAGCCAAAAGCTTCATCTTCTCTAGCCACAGTAATCCTAAAGTTTGTCATGGGCAGGGAGATGAGACAACACAATTATCTGACAGTGAATATGAACATGAACAGGCGCTTTCTGATATTGAGATATTTTTACTCATCTACTTGCTTCGGGCTGCTGAAAGGCTGCCAGAGGTGTGCTCAAATTTTCAAGCTTCCAGTCCTCATTTTCAAGAGAATGTGACAGGCCAAAATGCTGATCTTGGGAATCCTTCTGCCTGTTACAGCTCTTTGGGACACTGTGATGACAAAGCCCGTGGGAAGCCCATAAGGACCAGGCTGGATGGTCTGAGGATAACCCACAGGAGTTCATGGGAGTCCCATTGGCTGCCTAATGCTGAGAAATACTAGGCTGTTTGTTTATTTATTTAATGCTATTAAATGTTTCCTAGGGTGGTTTTCCCACTATATTGATGTCATATTCATAACCCCGTCAGTGTTTTCATCCTGAAGCTCCTACCGAACTCTCCATCAAACTCACAGCCTGACAGCAGGCAAGCACCCCACATTGAAGCAGAGGGGCCTGAGATACCCTCAATTCTGCTAGAAGAATCATCGAAATCCTTCAGTTGGTAGAAGAAGTGCATGGGCATAGTGACAGTGGATGTCAGTATAAAACTATTGGGCTGACAAAACCCAAGGAGAAGAAAACCTATACACAGCAGAGAAATTTCTGTGCAATTGTGCCAAATATTCCTTGTGTGTCCCTATGATCTTACAAAAGGTTGACTCATAATCTGGCTGTTGTATCAGGCTTTCAAAAGCTGGGATGTAGGCTGAAATATTACCCCATGCTGCAGTAAATGGCTAACCTCCTGTTGCCTTCAATGGACCTGGGTTTTTATCCCATGCCTTTTTCCTCCTTTCTCCGTACACGTATTGACCTAGGTAAGTACTAAAAGTGTGGGGATTTTTTCTAACCTGTAAGAAGCCTGCTGGGGCTGCATCTGAGTGCAGCACACAAAGGACCATAGACAGATGTCAGAACTGCAAGGGCTGGTTTGGTTTTAGTCAGACTGTGTGTGCCTTTTCAAGGGCTGTCTTTGTGGCTGCAGAAAACGCTCACTCAAAGCACTGCCAGAATCCAAATCTAGTGATAATTAAAGAAAATATATATGTGAGGGGGAGAAGAGATGTGAGAAATATGCTCTTTCCAACAACAGTTTTCTTTTTAGAGAACAGGGGATGTTGATTTTAGGAGAGCCAGCCCCAGCAAAAGCTGTGCACACTCTGCCTAGTACGATGGAAACACTGGCTCTGGTGGCACCTACATTCACAGCGAGGAGTTCAGACCTGCTGCTCTGCGTGGGTACCCAGCTCCAGTTCCCTGCTTGATCAATGGGAGAGGAGTAGTTACAATGCTTAGCATAGGTATCTTGGGTCAGGGATACATCCCGCTTTGGTGCTTGAGGGATGTATGAAAACGAAGAACATGAAGTAGGTCTGAATAGCATTATCTATAAAGAAAGAAAGGGAGGGCGGAAAAAAGTGAATATGATCCGTCCTTAATTGCTCAGAAGTTGTGTTTAAAACTGCCAGCCAGTGCAGCCCTTCTCCTGGCACCTCTTCTTCCTCTCCGTTCCCTCAGCGATCGTATTGCAGATCTAACACACTTTTTTCCGTTCCATTTTTAAATTCACCATTGCAGATTCTGCCCCAGAGTGACTGTGTCTGTCTCAAAAGAGAGCTGGAACGGGAGTTTAAACATGTTTTATGTGGGCATTCAGGTGCCTTTCAGAGCCGAGAGGGGAGCATAGCTGAACCTGCCTGAGAATGTATATGCAGCACCAGCAGGGCAACACTGGCACACACAGCTCTATTAAGGACAGTAAAAAGTGGCTAGCATGTAGGCATGAAAACAAGCTGCTGTTTAATTCCCAGCTCAGCAGCTTGGGTTGAAAACTGTAACAACTGTAATTATCAGCAAGTTTCCAAGCCAGACAATTGAATCACTCGTCTGAGCAGACGCCTTTGGGGAATAGTGATAGATCTGCACTCTTCAACTTGTAGTACACATACACGTGCAGTACGGGAGCATCAGACCCTTCAAGGGGTGGCTCTGCCATCCCAGGCATGCTCCTCAACTTCCAATCGCTCACCAGCGTTTGAATAAACTAGGGGGGCAGCTGTTCCCTCCAGGTCCCACTCAGCCACTAGATGCTGCTGGAGGAGGGGAGGCGACCTTGGCCCCGCTGAGCACCGAAGGGATGTGTTGAGATGTGTGGGTGCCGTGGGCTGTTGCAGGATGGGAGTCTGGCTGGACATTCACCATGAGAAGTGAGAAGGCGTGGAGGGAATCCCCAGCCTTACAGACCTTCTCTCAACCACAGCGGCAGCAGTAAGCAGCTGTGTTTTACAGCCAATAACTGTTGTAAGGCAGCAAGGTTTAGAAGCAGAGTTTGCTACAATTGGATGACAAGCAAATAAAGGAGAGACCCTCCTCTCTAATGCAAGATCTGCTAAGACTGAATTCATGTACTTAAAGAGCAGCCTAATTGCGCTTCTTCTGGTGATCCTGGGCGGGTTTGTTGTAGGGATTGCAGTTTGCTGAAATTTCTGGGGGAAGACACCTTCCCTCATACTGCTGTTATTTTCCCCTGCAGTCAGAGGATTAGCTTCGGGCCGTGGATACACATGTACCCAGGGGAAAAGCTACCCCGGTTTTGTTCGCAGTTTATTGCAAGGCTGCCTTTTTTTTTTCCACAAGAACTGCTCAAGCTCCAGAAAACAACGCAGTGGGACTGAAATGCCAGAAGCCTCCCTCCGATCATTTTTCTTTTTGAAAAGCGCATATTTATTCTAAACCTCAGTAATTTCCTCCATGTGCCTTGAGCTACATTTCTAGACCCGGGAGAAACGGATCTCGCCACGTTAAAGATCTCTCTGCTGTGTGACTAAGATTATGTCCCACTGTGGATATTTCAGTTTTAAAAGTGAGATGAGACCTGATAGTGATACCACATTAAACACATCTCCTATTGATCCTTTCTAACCTTGCAAAAGAGCTGCTCTGCATTAAGTACCTTTTACTTCAGCGCTGCTGATGGGACCACAGATGTTAACTGCCAGGCTAAATATCCTCGGAGGTCAGTAGACAGGGCATCTGAGAGGTCACAGAGTAATAATTTTCTGGCTAAGAAACAATAGGAGTGTTTACCCCTCTGCCCTCTGACTCAGCCTGAGGACATGCCAGCGTCTCGCTCTGACATGCATTTACGGTATTTATAAATAAAAGGGAATTAATAAAAGCTCTCCTCCCCAGTGTTCCCTCCCCACCACGTAGCATCTTGAGCATATCACAAATCGGCTTGATATGTCAAATTATTGTACTGACTGAAGCGATGATAAAAAGGCTTTGTGCTGAACAAAGCGTTGTGCTTGTGAAGGTGTATTTTCAGACCATCCTCTCCACTATTGCCAGCTACCCGCTTCGCACAAAGACCTGAAAGTAAATCACCTGCTCTGTACTGAGGTGCAAAAAATGATCTATAGCTGATGAGGGAAAAAAAAAAAGCCATTCCGCTTTTTAGACTGTACCTTTAGGGTCTCTGCTGTGTCTCTGCTCTGTGTGGTCAGATGGAGCTGGCTGTCCTCCGGTCTTCTGGAATCTCCTTGGTGTCTGCTCCATGGGGTTTGATTTCCAAGACCACTGAGGAAATGGCAGCCAGGCATTGCTGCAGAGAGGACAGCAATATCTTTGCTGATCTGTGTGGACCAGATTCCCTACAGCCATTAAAGGAGGTGATCCTTTTTCTTCAGCTGAAATACAACAGGTTTTGCCAGTTGAGGAGCTGGCCTGCAGACTCAGACATGAGTTTGAAGAGTTTTCTTGGTTTGGAGCTTTCTTGGACTTATTATCAAAAAAGCAGAAAAAATATCTGCCATTTTCCCCCTATAAACTTCAAGCAAATCTCAGAGAATCAATGGGCAACCTAAATCACCTTTGGAGGTCAGCTGCAGGAGTAGAGGCTATTAAGCACGTTAATAGAGACTTCTGCTTTTATACTAAACATTAATTTTTGATCCACTTGATTTTAGATATTCCATGACTTCTTGCAATCTTATTTCCCCCCCCCCCCCAATCAGATCCATCTGCTTGCACTGGGCACCTTGTTTTACTTATTCTTTTGGGATAAGGTGTGGTACATATTTTTGCAACTTTTGGTAGTTGCTTTTGACTTGATGATTGGTGTTTTAGGCCTGTTTTGTTTTGTCTTTCCTCTTCTTTCTCTCTACCAGTATTTTGTAAACAAAAAAAGAAACAACAGCAAAAAAACCCCAACAAACCAACAAGGGAGGGAAAACAATATCCCTGTGTTTGATACGTGCAGCAGCTTGAAAATGAGGTGTGTAATGGATAGTGCATGTGTTATGTGAGGGTTGTGGTGGCTGCCAAAACGTTATTGTTGTTACTGTGTGTGTGAGAGGAAGATTAAGCTAATAGACTCATGCCAGCCATTTCTGAGGTACGCTGTGGGAACCAAGGGGGTGGACGTTCTCTGGCTGAAATAATATGTGTGTGAGTAATTCCCTCCTTGAATTTTGAGTAAGACCTTAGGAAGCTGTCCTGTTTTGTCCGTGGCTGGGAACGGTCAGTCCCGTGTAGTGGGAGATGCTCCTCGTTTTTAACTTTGCTTTAGGGCAGTGCTATTCCCAAACACTCAGTGGGCTTGGTCCTAAAGTCTCCACACTGGCAAGTGCCAGGCAGAAGGATGCCTGCCCTGTAGGAGTTAGGAGGATGGAAATTTTTTCTTTCATGAAATGGGAAGGAAAAGTAAAAGCACAAACATTCCCAGGGCAATTCTACTAATGATAATTTAAAAGGCAAATGCATCAGTCAAAGCATTTTATTTTGATCATTCACGTGTTTAAATGTCCCTTTTAATCTGTTTCTGTAAGTCACTGATAAGCAGACCTTTCTTTCAGACCTGGTCAAATGAGCTGTTTCTATCATGCAGGCCTTTTGTCAAGATTTGTTTTCTTTCTCTTTTGCTTTGATGAATTAGTATTTCTCAGTAAAAGTCAACTTGCTCAGCTTTACTACTGACTTTCCTATTTTTTTTTCTTGGGGGGGGTGTCTTCTATCTTGAGTCATTTCTTGCTTTTTGTTTAACTAGATTTTAATAACGAATGTAGCATTACTCTTGACTCTGTCTATTTTTCTTCATGATCAATTCTGCTGGAACTTATAAAAAAACTTTTGAAAATACAAGCAGATGATGCCCATCAGATCACTTCTCCTTTTTTATAATCTTTTTTTTCCTAATAAACAGTGAAACTCTAGCTCTTTTTACAGAAACTACCCGGACTTTGACCCTTGGGGACTTTCCTTGTCAAAGTGCTGGACTGTGCTGTCCTTAATTAGACTCTCAACCTCCTCTCCAAGTGCTGAGGTGAGGTCGGCTGGTCCACTGTTTCCTCTCATCACTCCTGGCTCTTTTTATTAAAGCATAGATGCTAACGGGCACTTCACAGTCTTGAAGAACTGATGCCATTTCAAGGCCTCAGTGTTATCTCCCTACCAGAATCTCTGCTCTTCGCACCTAATTTTGGCAGATTGCAAGTCCAGGCCTTTTTGAGACTCATTCAAATCACTGAAGTCAAAAGAAAAGCTCCTTTAACCTTTCCCACCTACACTCCCCAGCTCTGCCCCTTCCTGCACTTGTATATGAACTTTGATGGTTGGTTTTATCTGCCTAAAAGGGGGTCGGCAGATTGTGTGGGGATGGGTCCTGGTAACAGGGAGGTTTGCGGTGTGACAGAAAAATATGTTCCAGCAGCATGACAGATAGATATTATACTAAAAATATATAACTGCAGCACCATGTGGTTTATTTCTTATTTTTTCTCACAGGAGTAAAAGCAGATGCTTTGGCAGGAGGTAGGAGCAGTGGACTCCAGAAAGGGCAGAGAGGCTGGGTTACCCCTGAGGACACCCTTCTCACCACAACCACCACCCCGCTGCACCCCAAAAAGAAGAATCTCCTCTTCTCAGGGAGCACAGATGTGATTCATCTAGCCCAAGAACCTGATCTTTAAGCATCACTCCTCACAGCATTCTGCAGGCATATTTCAGCAAAGGGAGTAGTTTTCCAATGCCTAGTTCAACGTTTTCATGGGCTTTGGTACGTGGCTGGTTTGGAGAGGAGCCTGCCCCTGTCCCAGGCTTGGCTAAGCGGTGGTTTACCCTGACATATGCACCTCCCTGGGGAGAGGGCAGTGGAGTGGATGGGGTTCAGCTGCCTAATCATGCTGATCTTCCTCTCTTTCTTGTACTTATTTTCAGACTCTCAGGCTAACAGGCCTTAATACTTACTAAGTAAAACCACTTCTGTTACTTGAAAGAGGAGGGTTTCAATGTTCAGAGACCCATGTTTCACGTGGAAAAGTGGTTATGGTGGAGAACAAGTTCAGCTTGTTGATGATAACTGACTGTGGTCTGGTAAGAAGAGAAATTCAACCCTGTGCTCCTTCTTCTGTTGCAGCTGTGAAACATCTTCACATCTGTGGTGATGACTGAGAAAAACTTCTTGGAGGTGTTCCTTTGAATCACACTGTGATGAAGTTGATGCTTAACATATATGCTTCCTTATTCCTTGGGAACTCAAATGCCAGCATTCCTGCTGGCTCTGCAGCCAGCTTGTAGTCAAAAGAGGTCCTAAGTGATATGAAGGATAGTTTCCACCAAGGCCGTAACAGCGCTAGTATTGCACTTGTGGTGGCTGTGGTCACCAAAGGGTTGGGACTGTGTATGGAGGAGTTATTCCCTTCCAATGACCTCGTCTGCCCTTTGATAGGAACAGCAGACTATGTGGTAAGTTGTGTGGGGACTTTGACACCCCAATGCAAGATGTTTACTGGACAATCATTACGGTAGGAGGGGGCTCATTGGCCTTTAGAAGGGTTGTTATGCTAAGAGATTTGGGACTGCTGAAGGTGCTGTTCAAGTGAATTTGCTGTTCAGCAGGTTTTTTACCAAACCATTTACAAGCTGCAGAGGGGAACTATGCCCAGACTGTGTTGAGTCCTTCCCTGAAAAGGGAAAGATGGTGGAGAAGATGATTGTTCTGGGCAATGCCTCTGGGCAAGATGTGGAGGCACAGACAGACCATGGCCCTGCAGAGCTCAGAGCTCTTGTGCTGCTGCTTCCATGCTGACCCAGGGGTAATGACCAGCCTTTGACATCTTTTGCTCCAGCGAGTCAGAGATTGGGATGCTCAGCTGCTGTTTTCACACCTTTTTGTGGTTTGGGTCTGCCAGGTCTCCCCAGCTGTCCAAAGGAGGAAGAAGGGCTGTGTCTCACTTTCTCCAGCTACAGGATGCAGGTGTTTAATTGTTGGGAGAGACTTGGGGGTTAGCCCTATCACTTGGACTCTCTGTTCCATTTTCAAGAACAGCCAGGAGCGAGCTAAAGCCAGCTGCCAGAAGGATACGCTGGTGCAATGGTTTGCTCTATGCTAGCCTGCATTGAGAACAGACCTGGTCTCCTGATTGAGTCTCCTGATACTTGCCCTTACAAAAAACCTGACGGTGTCCTCATCCATTCTCAGTGCTTTGCTGGGCAACAGCTACTTGTTCAGACAGGGGCTGGTGTTGACAAAAGAGCACTTGATGGGAGAGTTGCAGAGAGGCAACTTGTTGTGTAGGTGGTGGACAGGTTTTCAGCCTTTGTGAGTGAAGGGGTAATTTCCTGAGGATCAGCTCGTGTGTCTTTGTACTTGTTGCAGAAGCCAAGACTGAGGCTGTTGATCATAGGCTGCAAAGAAATGATTGTTTTTCAGATGCCTGCTGGATGTGACTTCATGTCCCAACAGTAAGTGTGTTTGCTCCTGTAGCTTTGACTGACCAAGCAAGTGACTTCTCAGTTCCTATTTGGTTGAGCCTCCTAGATCTGCCTACAGGCTAGTGGTGAGGTCTTGCCTTCTCATGAAGAGATTTTGGAATAGCTCTTGTCAATGAGTGGTTTTCAGGAAAGTCCATGGTCAGTCTTGTTTCATGGGAATCCATGTGTCTTCAGTTAGAGACACATGGAAGTGAGTCTGTTTTATATTTGCACAGTGCTGGACTTGGAAAAGTGAGCTGGGGGGACCATTCTCCATACAGCTCTGCTCCTTTCCTTTCTTTTGACTCAGATTGAAAGAACCCACAAACCCAAACATGTTAATATTTCCCGTGTGCTTGTTTATTTCCAGAAAAACATCTCTTAGAAGGTGGATCACAGACCATTTTGAAAAGAGCCCTATAGATGGAGACTCTTCTACCCATCTTGGTACTGAAGTTTTGTGACACTTGGTTTCCTGATGCATATTGCTAACCTGTTATTAACCTTTGCAAAATTAGAAACTCTGTCTCCATGACCAGTTTCTTTCTGAAGTTTGAAAGGCATTGTGTTGCCTCTTATTCAAACTAGTGTTGCCTTCTTGTTTCCAGATTTGGCATAAAGATGAGAAATCAGAAAAAAGAAACTGAATGAAAATTCTAATGCTAAAAGTATTGTGACAATGCACAGATCCAATGGAGAGATCCAGCTGAATCTATGTATGTTCCCCTCATGTGACTTTATGTTACAGAGTTTTGCCACTCTCTTCAGATTTAAATTTCTTTTCATGTGAGAGATGCCACATTGCAGGGTAATATTAAATTTGATACAGGACTCGTTTCCAGTGTTTCTTTTTAGGTTTTGCTGAAATAGTAGCTTCTTTTTGAAAAATAATCCTGGTTTTGCAGCCACTGCTGAGGAAATTTCAGAGGGGTTACTGGCAAGATTGCTTTTCTGAGTAGACTTCCTCCTCCTCCTTTTCAAGTATCCCATAGTAATAGTTGATTTCCCATCCTAAAAGATGCAGAAAGTTAACAAGATGAACTGGACATGCACCTAGTCCCATCTTTTCCTCAGGGACCTGATCCCATAGCTGAAGGGGGATAGCAGCCTTCTCTCCAGCACCACTGCTCAGACAAGAAGCTTTTCTGGCCCAGCCTGGCCAGTGTTACCAGCAAGCACTAAGAACATGGGTAAAGCAGCAACACCACAGAAGCCCCAGAGCACTCTGTGGAGTTTCCAGTGCTCTTCAGTGTCCTTCATGCACCTTTCTGTGTGTCCCAGAGCCCTCCATCTTAGCATTTTATCACCACAGATGTTATTTTCAATTGCTTTCAGAGCTACCCATGTGTCTTTCTGTCCAAATCAAAGTCCTCTGTATGGAATTTTATGTAGACTAGAGCTCTCTGTGAGCATTTCAGTGAGCTCTTGTTTGGCCTTTTGATGTGTTCCATATTAATTTGTGTACAAGAGGTAAAGGCAGAGCCAGGTGACCTGGAATGAACGTAGAGCCACTGTCTGAACTTGCAGGGATGGGTTTAGGAAAACAAAAGCCCACTCAGAGTTGAATCTGGTCAGACATGTAAAGGGCAACAAGAAGGATATCTAAAATATATCAACTGCAAAAGGAAGATAGGGTAAAATGTAGTCTGATGTTTAATGGGGCATGGGATGTGGTGACAAGAGACATGGAAAAGGCTGAGGTACTTAATATCTTCTTTGCCTTAGTCTTTGCTGGTAAGATCTGCCTTCAGGAATTCCAGGCCCCTGTGACCACAGGGAAAGCCTGGAACACTAAAGGCTTATTGTGGAGGAGGATCAGCTTAGTGAAGATGCAGATGACATAAACAAGTCCTTGGGACATGATGGGTTGTAGCCACAAGTGCTGTAGGAGCTGGCTGATGTCACTACAATGCCAGTCTTGATTGTCTGTAAACTACCAAGGAAATCATGAGAAGTTCCTGAAGAATGGAAGAAAACAAGCACCACTCCTGTCTTCAAAAAGGGCAAGAAGAAGGAGATTTTTAGTGTGCTGGAAGTAAAATCTTCTCACTTTTTTTAACCTTAAGGGATTGAACTCATTCTGTATTTTCCATGCCAGCAGTACCTTGTGTATCTCCACTGAAGAGTAGAGCACTGAAGGATCAAACAGGAAGCTTAAGAGAAGTGATCTCAGCCAGAAACCAAAGACTTTTGACTAAAGCCACTCAATGCCAAATGATCAAGGCATTAGGGTTTTGCACAAAGCCAAAGAGTTGGCCACTACAAACAGAGCCCTCATTTTACCGCCTCCCTTTACTAATTCCTACAGGGTCCTGAAGAGTTACAGGGATCCTTTGTTCGCTCACCCAAGTCAACATGGTTTAAACCTTACCCACTCTGCCATAGCTGTCCACAGCGGCAGCCGCTCACGTGCAGCATAGCTGTGAGTGCCCTGGCAGAACGGCTGAATGCCTGCTTATCCTTCTCAGTATCTAGCTTGGTGTTTGTGTCAGAGGGAAAGCAGGCAGGGGAACAAGGAAGCGATTGTCGCGAAGAGAAAGAAACGGGGAAGAACAGCAAGAGGAATCTGCTGACCAAGCACTAACTGTTGAATTTCTAGGCTAAAGAGAACATTTCAGGAAATTAAGCAGCAAAATAATGCATTTTTCCTCAGAGATGACAAAATTCCTCTGAATGAACCATTTTTGTTGTACTCAGCCCAAAGCATTTGAAAGTTATGAATCAGACTGAAAAAGTCCCTGAGATTTTCCTGCTCAAGTACCTTAGTACCGTAGTACTTGAGCAGGAAAAGAAAATTAAAAGTAAAATTTATTAATTTTACTTGGTTTTATTTATTTTTTAGGGGAAAAAATCACTGAGATTTATTTTCCCTTAAAAAATTAAAATGCTTGAGTTTTACTTTTAATTATCTTTTCCTGCTCAAGTACTAAGGTACTTGACCCATGCATTCAGAGGCTTTTTCAGGCCTTATGCTTTTGTACGGGCACTTGAGGAGTGGTGTTGGGACTCGACTGCAAATGTCAATCGTGGTGGAACTCCTGATCATGTCATGGAAGGTGGTGGCACTGCATTTTCTCTACAGTCATTTTAAGCCTTCCCTTACAGTCTGGAAAAAGCCAATATTGCTGCCTTTCCAAGGAATGTGATTCCCCTGTGTTTATTCCCTGATGCCAGAGCACTGGTGCAGGGCAGCACGGGAGTCAGTAGCGTCACTGCTGTGGCGCAGTGTGGGAGCGTATCAGCAGGGCAGTGTGGGAGTCAGCAGATTGAGGCTGATCTCTAAAACTTGGCACCCACTATCATTTTGTTCCCCCGCAGCTCCCTGTCATGCTCACATGCCTTGGGAGCACAAATGACTTTTTGGGCAGTTTTTAAACCTGAAGTGGACTCAGCACATGTACTTGCTAGGAACTGCCTTACTGCAGGTGCCAAGGCTGGTTGGCATGCATGCTTTGGAGTGGTACTGCCTGGAAAGCGTGTGTGAAAACAAAGCTGCTTTGTGGAAACAGGCTGTCCATGTCAGAATACCAGCTACCTTGGTATCATGTTTCTAGAGATCTTCTCCTTAAGTGTCTCTCTCTGATTAAGTGTTTGCCTGATTACTGAGTTTTGACTTTTGATTCTCTAGATTCAGGGCTCAGTCGTGCCCTGGGGGGTGTAGACAGCAGAACTCCCACTGCTTTCACTGGGAGTGTGATTTACTATTTACTGCCGAGGAACAACTGGGCACTGAAGGCACTGAACACCTGAGGTTCCCAGGCAGTTCCAGGGGAGACAAAATTGCTTTGGTTTGGCTTTGGTTTGGTCACCACAGCACCAGCCAAAAGCGGCTCTTTCAAAGAGGAAGGTCATATAGTGGGGTGAATTGATTATTATGCCTTATGGACATCATTATTTAAATAAGAAGAGCAACAGTGACAAGGGCAAGATCAAGAAAATATAATGACCGAAGCTTTAAAAGACATATGTGGGATTCAGCTTCAATTTCTCTAGTCAGCTTTGCAAACCTTAGCCAATGTAAATTCCTCAAAGTCACACAGAGTCTGTGCTGTCAGGAATAATACGCTGGTGACCTAACCTTGGGTTCAGAGCATTCGTCCTTCTCCAGATAGTTAATTGGAAAAAAGATGTACAGCTCAAAGGCATAGCTCTAGATTTCTTTTTTTTCTTGGTGTATCTAGAGTAACTGTGCTGAGACCATCATTAGAACTGGTCTGAGATCAGATTGTATTGCAAAATCATTTCAAACAGCAAATACACTAAAGAGTAGTCATTGTGACACTTTCACAAGCCACCTTGCAGCCAAAAATCAGGGGGAAAATGGAAAACAAATTAAAATTATCTACCTGTTGCTCTGTTATTGTATTTTGTTCTTATATGCATGGAAAAGCATTATAAGTGAGAAAAACTGATGCTGGTGACTGTATTGAATTTCTGAGTCCCAGGACTGAATGAGGTGGCTTTCATAAAGAGCTAGACGCTCTCGAGCGAGATGGGGGAAGAAGGGAGGGGGGAAGTGAGAGGATCTTGCTGCATTAAACACCACTTTCTGTGGAAACAATTAGTGATGTAAGTGTATTCTTGAAGAGGGGTGGCTTTACAATGAGATTACTTACAAGTACCATCTCTGCTAAAACGCCCATAAAGAGTTCCGCAGTTCTGAGAAGTCATCTTCGGAGACGCTGCTTATTGGAAGTCACAGGCAATATTTCATGCTGTACTCTTTTGAAATTAGCTAATGTTTGGGTCATACTCAGCCTTCCAAATTGCCAAAATCTCCAGGGCTTTGCTGTAGGGAAACCTGATGGAGTGTAGACACCGCAGATTGATTGCAGCCCACAAGACAGTGTCTTCAGGGGGTGTTAGTGATATGGAGGGGTGGTCTGAGGTTTGCAAACCAGTTCAGATTCAGGATCCACTTTGTCTGAACCAACGCAGTTTTCAGGGCTGCAGGTTAAAGGCTGTGTTTCCCTTCCCTGCCCCACTTCTGTAATGTGCAACTTGGGATAGCTGGGTTTCGTAAAACCTCTGGAGTTTTATTTTTGACCCTTAAAACAAAACAAATCCATGTGTGTCTTGAAGTAGGGGCTCTGTTTTTAATTGTTGGGGTTTGTTCATTATACCCCATACAACTTACAACTTAGACTAGTGAACAAGCATCTTCTAACAGAAATAAGTTGAGAAAAATCTTTACTTGCTGTAGGTTGTCTAATAATTGCCGACTGAAGTAGCTTACTCTTCTGGAGATTAAAGGCTGTCTGAGTTCTGTGATTAGATCTCAGGCATCAGTCCCTATGCTTTTGTGTTTGAGTCATCACAGACAGAGAAGGATATTAGGTAAGACTAAAGGGTTCTTGTAGCAAGGAAAATAAAGGAGAAATATTGAGAAAATCTTCTTGCACTTAAGATGTTGAAGACCTTGAATAAATTTCTGAGGTCACATGAAGTCTTCATCACTGAAAACCTTTAAGAGCAGGTTGGACAATCATCTGCCAAACATGCTGATGCAGCAGATTCAGCTTTTTTTCCTTTATATCATTTGTAAGTGAACTTTAACACTTATTTTACAGCTACTATTGTGTCTCCTTACTTCAGTGAGGTTGTTCTCTCCATTGAGCAATTCTATTTCACCAATTACTATCACACTCATTGAAGGCTTGCCACAAAAGCCAACACTATTCTTCGGGGCAATGTGGGAGAAATTTTCAAATTACTTCCTTCACATGATCTCTTATATGTTTATTGTCATCTTTCTCAAATCATGCAACTCATTCCAGATGATCCGAGCCTTCCCGTTAAGTCTGAATCTCACAGTCAGTACCACAGGGTTAAGAGCACCAGTCAATTACACATTTATGGATATGAGCTGTGAAAACTAGGCAGGATATCTTTTAGCTAATGCTGGAGAGAGCTAATGCCTTCTGAGCTCAGGTTGGATCTGTATGTGTATGATATACAGGCAAGCGAGACACCTAGAATTGCAGTCTGTGAGGCCTGCAGAGAAATCATCACCTTGCTGCCCTACTGTGTCTAAACCAGAGACCTAGAGAAGATGAGCCAGACCATCTTCTATCAACATTATTTACAACCTTTCTCCCCCACTGGCAGCTGGAACAAAAACCTGGGCTGCCCAGCTTTTTCATCCCCTTCATTCTTCTTTCCACTCCATGTTTTTACCCTCACCTCCTCCTTTTCCAATATGGACCAAACCTGCCTCTTAATCTCTGAAGTGGAATGAACTTTGACCACCTTGCTGAGAAGATAAGCACCAGCTCATTTTGGGTGGTCTTGCTCCTGAGTCCTACCACTGTAGTACAGCTGAGAAGGGGCCACAATGCAATAAATTGCAGGACAAATCCTGCCCCTGTCTTCTCGTAGCCTCAGTTTAGGTAATGCAGATAAGGAGCCCAGACAAGTGCTCAGATTAGGTTCAAATCAGGCCAATCACAACTACATTTTGCAATTAACTTGAAAGAATTTTGCTGCACATTTTGCCTAAAAATAATTTGTAAATTGACCAAACTCTCTAACATGGAATCATTACAGATATTTCAGGGATTGATTTAGCATGAATAATTGAAGCATAGTGTAGAGACAACACAGTCTTTTAAATATGTGGTATTTTCAAGATACATTTCAAAACAGGCAGTGGGAGGACTTCACTCTTATCACAGTCTTTGGATCAGTTCTTCTCAAGACTCAGTGAGTGTTCTCAGATAAAGAAGGATTACCATCAAATCCTACTTATGAGTTGAACTTCTAGAGTTATGAAACCAAAGGTTAGTAAACCTTTATGGAATGATATGCCCCCATACTCTTCTTTCCAGAAGAATAAGGTGACCAGACCTCAATACTAAAATAGCATTAGGTACAACACCTTAGTGAACAGTGGCCGATCATGTCAGATAAATTGTGAAGAGTAAGGATTAGTACACAACAAACACAACAGTAGTGTCACTGAAATTAAACAGCATGTCTACCATTTATAGGTTTATGCAAAAATACATTGACTGTCAGGATTTTGTATTTCCCCAAAACTATAGATTTTAATTGGTTTAACACTATTTCCTTTGATGGTTTCACTGACCTTATCAAAGCCACCTTTGTGCATGCCACTCTGGAAGGCATTCCCATCAAGGAGTTGGTACAAGCAGTAATACCGCTGTGCAGAATCCCAGAAGAAAAAGTAAAATTCTGTAAATAGCCCTTCAGGGCAGTTCCCTGGGATAACTCTTTCAGGCTTATGCTGTTTGCATCAAGAACAGTGGGAATTACTCTGGCCAGAAGGTCCTGAGAAGAAGAAATGGGATAGCTGTAGGATGGCATGGGCGGAGCAGAGATACAGACTGCAGCTGGTGCTGTGGAGATGTTTTCACCTTGCGCTCTGTGGTGAGTGGGAGCAGATCCAAGGGTTTCATGCCAGGACCTTGTTTAACCATGATTCTTATTCTCTGATTGTGTGATTAGCTCCATAACCACAGCATTTAAATATTCCCTTTAAGAAGAATGAAATCTCCTGGTATAAAGGCAAGGAGTGGTGTCTCCAGCTTGGAATTGCTATACACCATGTCTACATCATGTCAGATGAAACTGTGTCATGTCATACCATCTGCTGCCAGGCTGCAGCCAGGCAAAGGTATGCCCCTTCTGGCTGTGTCTTTTCAGGACTGTGCACGCTGAAGGCAAGAGTTAAGCAAGTGCATGAGTTACACTAGACGTGTGGACTTGAGAAACTGGAAAGAAACAAGGACGCAGTCCTGGGAATCTGCTGGAGCAGAAGATGGGGCTAGTTAGTGTGCTGTTCCATGGCAATATAGGATTGAATTTCACACTGATGTTGGATAATGTGAGCAATATGACAAGACATGAATCACAGTCAATGGGCCTGAATATCAGCTTGGACCCAGATACATTCCCACCATCCTTAGGAGTAGATAGAAATGATGCTATGTTTCAGTGGCACCTTAGAGCAAGATCGTAGGAACACCATGCCTTGCCTGATACACAGCAGTGCTTCTCCAGGTGCTGCCCCACAGAAGTTATTCAAAGTTCTCAACAATTCACAAATCATATGCTAATCATAGGATCTGGCTTTCAGTTTGAAGTCATGTCTGGATTTTTCAAAGAACAGGGCCTTTTTTTCATCATTCTGCTCTTCAGAGCATAATAGCTAAAATTCCTGAGAATGCCATTTGCTGAGATTTTTCTGTAATCTGTTAATGCTTTCCAATACCCAGAGTACAATTAACATTATGCCTAATGGATATTGGGTATCTGTAGTATCATCTCCCCCCTCACCTACACTATAGATGGAGTACTTCTGCGTGCCCTCCTCTGGGATGCTCATTTGAATAACATTTTTAATTGCATTGCCTGGTACTGGGAGAGAGAGGTAGTATGTCATTACACAGATGAGCCGTGCTGCCTACGCCTGTGTCAAGAGTGTAAAGACCAACAAATTGGCTTCTAGATGCAAGGTTTTTGATACCTCCTGTTCCTCTTTGAGCACGACCCAGGTCACCCACCAAGTCTTCCTGTTGCTTCCACGATAACGAATAGGTTCGATTTTAGGATACCACATAGCTCTTAGTTCATTCAGTGTGCATTCAGAAGGCATCTCTGGATATCATCTAGCTCAAACCCTGCTTTTGGGGTTTGAATTACTCCAAGTATTGAGAACTACACCGGCCTCTCTGGCTGTAACAGTTTCAGGGTTTTTTGTTTTGTTTGAATGGAATTTCCTATATTTCAGCTTGTGCCCTTTGCCTTTTGTACTGTCACTGGGACATTACTCCCTGGCTTCAGGTGTTTATATGCATCACTAAGATCCCCTTGACCCTATTCTACTTGAGACTGAACAGCCCCATCTTAGTGGCTCTTAGTTGGACTCACTCAGTATGTCTATGTCTTTCTCGCTTTCTTTAAGAAGTTGGCAAGGGACCTTCATGCTCTTCAGCTCCGAGTAGTGGGTCTTTAAGTAAATAAACCTAAGACAATGGTTTCTCAGGTGATATTCCTTCACCAAGAAAAGTCCTATTCCCATAAACATCTTGGAAAAGATATATGGTTTCTCAAAGCCGAGGCACTGGTCTTCATCACCGTCTGATGCCACTGTGTCCTTACCTTAGAAAAAATTTCCACAACTTCAGTATCTTTACAGAAACCTTGTTAATTCTTCAAGTCCCTGTCCTTCGCAGTGTACTGAACCGCTGCACCAGAAAAGTGCTAATGCAACTGCACAGTGAGGCCCAGATACCTTGCTCCCTTCGTGGGAAATACATGTAAAACCTGACCCTGAGACTGGAGTGTCAAAAGGACCAGGCCTAAAATCAGTAGCATTAATGTAAATTTAAGAAGCAGAGATAGGGAGAAATTTAACAAGATAACAAATACCACTTACTCTAGCAGAACTTGTCATAGCTGGCAGATGGATGGGGATTTACAACACTGGATGAAGTCGAAATAGTAATTAACAAGTAATATGGATAATCTGGTATTTATCTAGACTATGTCGTATCTAGAGTATTAATATACCCGAAGTCTTGGAACAAATTCTATGCTCTAGAGAAAGCAATCAGATTAAAAAACAAAAGAAAGGACATTCAGCTCTGGAATAATACAACACAATTTTTCTAGAAAACCGTGTGGAGGAAATGGATTCTAAAAAATTTTGGTATTCTCCTTTCATGAGAATTCTGTTCCAGATACCTCCCTAACCGGGTGCTATTCAAACACATGTGCCATCTATGCTGGAAATATGGATGTGATAGAACAGAGATGAATCTGAAACACATAATTTTGAATGTTGCTTTCCAACTAATGCAATGTATTCCATCAAAGCACAATGCCATGAAACAGGATTCTGCAGTCCTCATTTTTCTCGGTAACATGCTTAAAGCTCATATGGTCTTAAGAACCTAACATGCCTGGAAACATTTGTAGTCTCAGCTGACATCTTTATGGTATTCTGATGGTTTCATGTCCTCTCATTTTAGTTGGAAAGTCTATGCATTTGAGTTAGAGAGATTTTTCATCACGGGTGTCTTTAAAAAAAAAGACAAGGACAGGTCTTAAATGCCTTTACCCCAATACAGCAACAATTCTTTAGACTAAAAGAGAGTGTTACTCTTTCTCTTTTTCACCTTTTTCCTATGAAAATGTCATCAGAGCTAGAAGTACCTCTCCGTGGTGATTTCTGCATCTCGTGAAATTTCCTATTCATCTCTGGCTGACCTTTGGTGAAATTCAACCTGGCTCTGCTTATTGCTGCTTTCTTTGAACTACCTCTACTGGTAATATGGAGAGAAATTTACCATAGCTGGTGGATGAGGAGAGGACAAGAGTCTCTGTCATCCTCACCACCCAACTGAAATCAGTTGGGCCTTGGTAAGGAGATTGTATGGTAGGTAGCATTAAAACCTACGTTGGCTTTAAACCCTTTTTTTCTTGGTCCATTTTCCTGGAGTTTGACTCTCTACCTGGTTAACATATGCTAACTTCAAGAAGGATTGCGTTTGTAGGCCTCTGCATAGGTTTAACTCAACTGGTTTAAAATCACACCTTGAGTTAAATGGGTGCAACTGTCTTGTGTAGACAAGCCCTTGGAGGCACTTTGTCAGGCACCTTGCCAGCAATACACCTACCGAGGTAATGAATCTTGCCCCGAGGGGAGTAACAGATTCCTCCCTGTTAATATTCAGATCTGTCAGAGCAGAGATACCATAACACTGCCCTCACTTAAATCATTATCCAGTCTCCAGGTACATTATGTAGACTAAGTGATTCTAAAGTAGCTTTTTGGCTCATTATATTATAAACTGGGCCCTGCAGAAAGCAAACATCCGTTTGTTTGGGTTCAGGGCATCTTTACAGCTACAGACCTCAGCGAAGAAGCTTTCCTCTGTGTTTGTAATTTTGCCTTGGAAAGAGATTGCTAATATCCTTTACAAATTATTTCTGACCTTTGGCCAAGACCCTCCACTTCCACTTTTTCCTCGTGTTAGGCTGCAAAGAGCACCTCTGCCCATGGGGAGCAGCAGGGTCCTCATCAGCCTGGGAGCCCAGGGGAATACCCGAAAACCTCAGTGGTGGGGCTCCCTGCAGAAAAGCACTCAGCCCCACACCGCCGCCATACAGTCAATTCCAGCATATATATATGCCTTGCCCTCAGAGTACTTAGCATTTCAGAAGCGAGCTTGTAGCAATTAGTGCTTGTTGTGTGATGGAGACTGCTGTGTTGACTGAGCCAATTAAGAGATCAATTAGTGCAGTACAGAGTGCTTAGAGAGGTAGTCTTGGGTGACATCGGTCAGGTACTCAGTCCATACTCCATACAGAACTATGATCACTAAAGTGCCTTTAATGACTTTGTATCTGAAGAAGTACCAAAACACTTTTCCCTTCTGTCGGGCTTTGAAGGTAAAATTAGGTGTGCACTATTATAGCCCACAAAAGATATTTTTTACAGCAGCATGTTACTAAGTAGGGATTTCCACAAATTGGAAACACAGCAAGCAAGCTCCAAAGCCTGTGTTTCTTTTTCTTGTTGCGTCTGAAATTGTATATAAAATCAACAACTACATGCTCTGAAGGCTTAGTCTAACTTCTAATGAAGTCTGTAACAGGCCAAACATATCACTGCTTTCTTCACAGAAAAGCAAAATGAATCCAAGTCTTTATCTTTTCAAGACAGACAGCTTAAGGTCTTTCTTAGATAGTTATTGTTTTCCTTATTCAGCACTGGTCAGAATTTTATGGATGAAAATACCAACAGCCTTGCTTGGTTCCGTAGTCAGGTTTCTGGGGAACCTGGGCTTCTGAACTCTGCCATTGCTGCACTGAGTCACTGTATCAGGGCTTCAGGCACATCAAATGACACTGCTAGGAACTTAGAATTTCTGGAAGTGGAGGCCAGCAGAGGTGAAACTAATAAGAAAGTCTCAGGAAATTATATATTTCAGAAACACTGTGCTTGTTTCCTTTCAGAAACAGTGTTTGGGGATTTCTGGGTCATGAGAAGGTCTTGAAAAAATTGATGTAGGTCCTGACCAAACAAAACCACATAAAAAAAAGATGAAAAAGAAGAAAAAGTATTAATAACCCCAAATACCGCATTTCAGACAGTTCCAGTCTTATTCAGCTTTGAAGTCTATTTATGTCCCTACAGAAACTTTCCAAAAAATCAAGAAAATAAGTGTTCTGTAGTTCAGTATTGTCTTCATTTCACAGATCACAATACCAAACAGTTAAACAAACTACTGGGGAAAAAAAAGAAGTTTTTTTCTATCATTTAATATTGAAGAGTTAAAAAAATAACATAGAAGTATCTATTAAAGACACAGGTTTTAAAACTGTCAGGGACCTTAAACTCAGTATTTTTCCTTAGAAATAGCAGAGAAACAGCTTGTTTTGCATATACTAATCCTTCATAATCCCAGGAAGATTTAAATTAAAATTTTAATTGCTTGTTTCTTAACCTGTCAGTGCTGCATTAATTACAGCAGTCTTACTGTATTCACAAAGTACCCTCCTTTTGCTTTCCTGGAACTGCCTTTTCTGAGCACGGAAGGATGATACAAAAAAAAAAATAAATTGGGGCATACTTTATCCCAGCACCTTTTTTAAAATATGCTTTTTAACAGTTTTATAAGACCAGAAGCAATAACAAAGAATCAAGGTTTAGACAGCATCATAACCTTCTCTGTACCTTAAAAAAAACCCCAAACTGTAGAAAAACCTATATATTTAAATATTAATAGTAATGAATACAAGCGATTAATGAGAATGGAGCAATAACCCGTGATTTTCTTTCTCTCCCCACCCACATAAGACAAACAAACTAAAGGAACATTTGAATATAATTTCTGGAGGTGCCACATCTAGCACAGGGTTTAGTTCCAAGGCTTTTATAGACTTCAGTGATAGACCTGTTTTGAAGGACAAAAACTAAGGATAAAATTAGACTCTTTTATTGAGGTCTGGAAGAGATATCCTTAATGACATACAATATGATGTTAACTTTTCTCCAGGCACTGGTGGCAGTACTTATGGGATGGGAGTACCACCTTCCAGAGAGGTGGTGGATGCCCCGTCCCTGGAGGTGTTCAAGGCCAGGTTGGATGGGGCCCTGGGCAACCTAGTGTAGATCCAGGCCTGAGGTTGGTGGCCCTGCCTGTGGCAGGGGGGTTGGAGCTCTATGATCCTTGGGGTCCCTTCCAACCCATGTGATTCTATGATTCTACCACACTAGGTCTCATGGGCCAGGCTCCCAGCTTCTTACTGCTACTTTTTCAGCATGAGATTTTGAAAAATTCTTTGACTGGGAGTCACATCAGCAAATTTAAACACCTACACTGAATCTTTTCTCCCTTGACTCCTTGTATGGATAACAGAGGTTTTGCCCATGCTGCTTAAGATAAGGAGTACAAGCCTGGAGCACTCGACTACTGGCCATTTCACATCTCTTAAATTTAGATACGTTTCTTAAAGCTTCCTTGCCCCATTTCAAAAGCAAATTGGTTACTGGGGGAGGTATCCTTCAGCAGTGCAGGCAGCAAGCATCCTGATCCACCTGGCTGCAGGGTGAGGATTTATCCCTGACTGTTTTATTTGGGAGTACAGGCAGAGACAGAAAGAACTAGAAAATGATGCACTTGTGGAGTGTGTTTCCATTCACCCTGAAGTAGCTGTTTGCATGGGTTGGATGAATCACACTGCCTGAGTCGCGGTTTCTACAAAATGAGGGAAATAGTATGCAACCATGCTGGCAAACAGCATGAGCGCTCTGAGTGAGATAGGCATGACCTGAGGAGAAGGAAGCCAACAAAACCCAAAAGAAGAGGGCATGGGGAAAACAATAAGGTCAACCCATGGAGCAAATGCAAGGCGGTCATTTTTTGGCCAACGTTTAAGAAGTAAATCTGCATGAACCTGTGTAGAATATCACCACTCTTGAGGAGCAGGTTTAGGATCAGGCAGCCTGGAGGGACTGTGTCCTAGGGCTGGGCTGGGAAGAGCAGGCTAAGGTTTGTAAGAGCAAGCAGTGGGGCTGGACTTTGCACTGTGGAAACAGGGTCTCAAGAGCCAAAACAGCTCTTCATATGCAAAGGTACCACGCCATCTCCCTTTGTATTAAGCATCTATGTGCAGTGTTGTAGGGAATATTTTACAGTATATTTCACAGGCTGGTTCAGTAAAGAAAATAATGTCCACAGCCTTTCATGTCACATGAATTTTAAGATCACAAATCCTGGCTTTGACAAAACATGCTTGGCTTACCATGAAAGTGGGCCCTAGAAAAACAAAACAACCATTCCATGACACACAGTCACTGACTCTTTTCCCCAGGAGTCAAGGAACAGCCAGGCGTGGCTAGAGAAGGCGTTTCTTATTGAACCTGGCCAAAAGATGTTGTAATATTTACACTGGTACACGGTTGTTGGCCTAAAAACTATTGTGTAAGGAGTCAGAATGCAAATACTGATTCAAATGTAACACCAAATAAATAAAGTTTCATAAATGCATGGCTTAGTGAGAAGAACGTTGGCTGGGGGCTCAAAAAGCCCGATGTCTCTTGCAAGTGCTTTCGGTGGACATCAAAGAGTACTCACGAGGTCCTACCCCACCGGCTGCCAGCGATGCTCTCACCCCACGCACGGGTGCTGCAGGCAGCATCCCGCCCCCGGAGGTCCCGCTTGCAGGGCGGGAAGGCGCGGGCAGCCCCTGGGTGGGATGGCGGTACCCAGGGAGTACCGCAGCACTCTCCTGCCCCTCGCTCGAACTGGTGTGACAAGCGGGCACCGGGCTGGGATGACGGTGCAGTGGCCACCCTGTTCCCCGCGGGGTTGCAGCACCTCCCCTTGCCGATGCCGGCCCCGGGAGCGGAGCGGGGGAGGGTGAGGCGGGGGGGGGCGGGTACCGAGGTCTCCCGGCGCATCCGGCAGCCAGGTGCCCGGCAGCGCCGGCGGTAGGCAGGCGCTCTTCAGGGCCGGGGCCGATAGATGGCAGGCACAGCTCAGGCCTGCCGGGGACGGCGGCCGGGCGGCCAAGCCGGGGTACCGCGGGAGCCGGGCAAACAGAATCACAGAATCACAAGGTTGGAAAAGACCTTTAAGATCATCAAGTCCAACCGGTCCTGTCCTATGCTAAACCATATCCCTAAGTACCTGATCTACCCTTTTTAAAAACACATCCGGGGTTGGTGACTCAATACCCTCCCTGGGCAGCCTGTTCCAGGCCCTCACAACTCTTTCAGTGAAAAATTCTTTCCCAACATCTAATCTGAACCTGCCCTGGCGCAGCTTCGTGCCATTTCCCCTTGTTCTGTCACCTGGCAAACACAAACCCTCTGTAATGGGCTGGTAAATCGGGCATCCCCCAAAAGGCAGGTTCTGGGAGGCTCCTGCGTGTCTTTGGTGGCTCAGATTGGAAGCACAGATCAGCTAAAACTTTTGAGCAGTGGGTTTGGCTGGCCCAGGAGATGGGGACAGGCTTTTTGTGTGTTTGAAGGGGTCAGCCTGCACTATTTAAAAAGAAAAAAAGAGGCGGGGAAAGATCAGGCCACCCCGTTATTGCAGCCAGACTTCAGCCATCACTGAGCGCCTCTCCCAAGCTTTGGATGTCACTGCCTGTGGTGCCAGTGATAGGAGCATTTCACCTGAGATAACGCCTGCACTCAGCTTTGCCTTGCACTTACCTCACGTTCTTTTCCACCTTGCTTCTATGCCCGGGTCACTGGGGATAAGTGGGGCAACACAGAAAGAGGGGATTGTCCCAATCCCCACCCTGCATTTCATGCTGACTCTCTTAATATGGCATTTTCCTGGCCACTCAAATTGACAGCCAAGTGGCGTGGCTTTCTTTTCCCTGTTGGCTTTCATGGCAGTCAGTATTAAGAAGCCCCAGAAGCCTACCCCACAGCAAATTCAAAAGAGACAATGGAAAGGAGAGTAAACTTCATATTTTTTGTTCCAAAAAATCCCCACTTTGAAAGAAATTTTACGGTGCTTGAGGCAGACAAAATTTGTTGACTGTTGCCCCAGTCCTTGTGTCACACATCTTGCCTGTGAACACAACAGAAAGACAGGACCGAGCAAGTGTCTTGACCACAACATTAGTGCACCTTTAAGGCAGGGCAAAACAGAGGGTGAAGGGAAAATCAGGAAAAAAAACCCAATACATTTTTCAGCCAATTAAAGCACAGGGGAAAGTTTGTTTTCTTTCACATACATTGAGAAAAGGAAGGGGATAATTTTAGCTTTTTAAAGTACCTTCTTAAGAATGCTTCAGAAACAGAATAAAATGTTTTCCTGAGTATGTGGCATGCAAAATCCTTATTTCAGCTTAACTCTGTTTAATGTTCCTGCTGAAATTCATTTCAGTCCAGCCTGCTTTTTCCTCAGCCCTCTAAATACCTCACAGACTGCTGTGCATGAGAAGGCTGGGAAGCAGAAGGTTGTATATTATCATTGCTGTGACACGTGGGTCCCTCATAATGGTATCCAGTGCCTGGCTTCAGGGAAGAGGTCGGAATTGCTGCCATCCCTCTATCGCAGAGGTGGGAGCATGGAAAAGGAAGCTGTCAGCTGAAGGTTTCCCAGTGAGCCCACAGATGCAGAGCTGGAAAACTCAGGCTTTCTGATGCCCTAAGTCACAGGACAGCATCCACTCCCTGCTGGAGCTTGAAGAGGCTAAGTGCCTCAGCGAAGTCCAGATTTATAGTCTATAGTTTTTACAGTGCATAAAAACTAGCCCCAAAATAGTTTGAAAAACACGTGTCGTGCAATTATCAGCACTTCCCCCTGCAGATGGAAGAGTGCAGAAGCACAGGGAAAGACCAGTATGATTGAAAGCCCCTTGGGTGTTTAGCATGAAGTCTGGGACTCTGGGCAGTCAGCAAGAACTACTTGAGGTCAGAAAGAGGAACTCATGAGTGGTTTGAGCTGGGGATTTGGATGACTTCACCCTTTGCTTCTTATTTGCATCGAAAGCATGCGCAACCTAGCAGGCATCTCTCAGTATGAAAAAAAACCTGTTTGGGTTTATGTGGATGTATGTGAATTCAAAATATAAGTGGATGTGTCTGTGTTCACAGTATGTGCAATTCACACGCAAAACTTGGTCTCATCTATTCCCAATGTTAGAAAAGTCCAACTTCAAAGAATGCGAGTTATCAAAAAGTCTTTTTCTTTGCATTACTAGAAAATTAGACACTATCTTTACTTGGGAAAGAAATTATTATTTCCCCCAGCTTAGGGGAAACTCTGGACCTAGGCTTTGCAAATAACTACAGGCTTTATAAAATTCTAGTAGAAATGCTTGTTGCCACCTCTGAGCTGTTCAAAATCTAATGAAAATGCTTCTCTTTCATGCTTTCTTCAGCTACAAATGTGGCTCGGTGATAATGTCCTGTTAGGTGCAAACCTCTCACCTCCACTGCTTGGGAAACTAAATATCACTTCGTCTTATGTAATCCAGAACATGTTTCATCAAGCAGGTGAACACAGCGCCAAGAGTTCAGCAGCAGTTTACCTTTCGAGGGGGAGGAGCGATTCCGTATGTCTCACGGTCCCAGAGATAGGCCCTGCCGAAAGATGTCTCCAATTATGTCTCAGCATTACCCTGAGACAAGCCAAAAGGTTTGAAGGTATAGCTGAGGCTATGACAAGCCAAACATTTGTCTCAGCCCCGAGAGGCAAAAAAACTTCATCAGATCTTCGGATCTGAGTGTGCAGCGTGAAAACATGCATGGTACATAACGTGACACATGTGTGTGCGGGCGCACGCACATGCACGCACACGTGCACGCACCTCAGGTCGCCGTGACCGCCGGGAAGTGATGCCAGACAGTTTTCAGCGCTTTGGCTCTGTCCCGACCCTCGCTCACTCACCAGCATGGAGCCGAGACAGAGCTGGGTTTTCAGCTGCAGCCAGACTTAATGCTTCATTACTTTGCCCACCTCTGCACAGGATATGGCATTTTTAATATTAGTAGTTAGCATTACAAGCTCTCATCCATCATCCCGGGCCTGTACTGCTGAAAACATGTTTCAGTGCGTGGCCCGTCTGTCCCCTGCCCAGTGAGGTGGGTGGGATACCAGTGTTGTGAACTGTGGCTGTTTGCCTTCTGCAGCCTCCGCTTAGACGCCATTCAGAGCCTTTGAACTGGGTCCAGTAAATGTTTACCTGCTGCTGATGTTGATTTCCTGTGCAATGTACCAGGATAGCGTGATACCTGCTAGACATGAGTGGCTCACATTGGGCTCCAGATGGAAATCTTTTGAAGGATGGGAGCACACACTTCCCTAGCCAAAGAAGGCGCAAAGCCAGCTGAAGCAAAGCCATCACTGGGCATGCCAAAGGTTATAGGCACATTCTTTTTCAGAACGAGAAAAGGAAGGGCAAGGGGTAGGTCTAGGGTATGCAAGTAGTTATAGTTACTGCCAAGCTAACACCTACGCAGACAAGTGAGAGCTACAGCATGCCAAAGGCCACCCTTCATTTCAAAACCAATTAGTGTGTACAGGCTGCTATGCATCCCTGCAGGACCAGATTCCTTGCTTCATCCGCAGCCACCAGCGCAGGATGACACATGAGATGCTCTACCTGAGAAGCATCCCCAAGAGGTTTTATGACTCACCGCACTTGTCTTTGAGTTATGGCTCCTTTCTTCCTCTCGTGTTTTGTCTTCAGGATGAGAAGGTTGCCAAGAGAACTTTACCTCTGCATTCCCTTACAGGACAAGAAGAGGGAGGCATCATCAGTTTTTCCTTCGGTTACCTCAGTGATGCTCCAATCTCACACAGTTATTCCACCACCCAAAAGCTTCATTATGCACAGGGAGGCCAGGGAGTGTCTTGTGGTGAGCACAAGCAAAGATGCCACCCACTTCAGCTGTGGTGAATGAAGCCATACAGCTTTTGGCTAGTTCTGAGCTTTTAACTAGGGCTGAGAAAGTTCACAATGGCCAGAGGAAAGTAAAGGAAAAATATTTTTTCCTCAGAATCCTACAAAAGAAATAAGGGCTGTGGTAGGCAATATTGTCTTGGGCTTCAAGGTGAAGAGCTGATCCTCAGAGTCCCATCTGTTGAAGAAATTCCCAACCTTGTAACACAGAAAATCATTCACGGGCTGCAGAGGTGGTATGAAGATGCATGATTGCTTACTGAGAGCTTTTGAGTTAGTTGCAGGACAGGTCAAATACAGCCTATTTGGAGGAATAGGCAAAAGCATAAGCAGGCTGTGAAGATAAGGAGAAAACATGGATGAAGCTATCCCACAGCAGATTGCACAGGGCATTCTTGAATGCTCAGGGAGTTGTATGAAAAGGCGCAGTGGATTACCAGCTGAAAAAGGTGTGTGGGATGGTCAGAAGCTGGTCAAAATGCCGTTTGAGAGAAAGACAAACAGTCAAGGCACTGACAGACTGTTTCCTCCCCAAGCTTCAATGGGAAGAGCTTGGTGGTTTACTGAAATAAAAACAAGAACACCACCCCTGAATCTCTACCTTTCAAACTACTACTTCTACCAGGGTGTTACTGTTTTATCTGCTAGACTGGAATGGCCATTTGTGCTCAAATTTTTAATTAAGAGCTAGAGACAAACAGTTTCCACAACAGTTACAGACATTTTGCATTCACAACAGACTTCATTTTTCATCATGTGGCCTGCTTTTATGACCAGCTCAGTTAGCATTTTAATTTTAAAATGTAGTTAACACTTCGAGGAGTTCCGCTCATTTTCAAATGCTGGAACATGTACATAACCTCAGGGGCTTGAATTTGTATTTGTTTTGACCAGCACAGTTCAAAAAAACTGTTGGCACACAAATCGTAGTTTTTTGTACTGGGGAACAGCACACAGAAGGAAAAGGACAAAAAAACCCCCAACCACCACACCCCCCCCCCCCCCGCCCCAAAAACCCCAGCAAGCCATAAACTTGAACACCTGAGTGTCAAGGAAATCATTGTGAAGCCAGCAGAAGGAGCAGGGAATGGGGAAATGATGGTGGTAAAGACTAGCAAGTCAGAAGTGATGCTGTTTCAGGGAGCAAAAGGCAAAGCTTTTGGAAAGAAGAAGCAGCCGGCATGTGCTCACTAGGCACGAACGCAGAGGACAGATCCTGTGGTTTTCAACCCTTTGGGGCTGCTAGTCATACTTTTGGCACCGATCCTTTACTCAGGAGAGATCCCAACTTTGCACGCTTAACACTTTGTTTGGCAGCGACTTCTTCAAGCTAAGGGAGCCCCTTGAATAGCTGGATTTCTTGTTCCTTTAGAAAAAAGAAAAAAAGAACAATACACAGCAGCTATAAGGAGTGCCCTGGCTATCTCTGTGAGAGTTAACTATATCAGAAATGGGGGGAAAATAACCTTCTCCACATGGAATATGCCGCCTTGGAGAGACAAAAGACTTCATTAAAACCAGACTCACCAGAGCTTTCTTTAAAAATTTTATAGCCGTTCAAATGTAAAACATATTTAACAATGGCTCTTTTGCAAAGTTATAAGCTTATTTATTAGTCTATGCATGTTCATAAATCATCCTTTTATCCTCCTTTTTATTTTTCCAAATTAACACGTTTTCGATAAAAGATTACGAGAGAGATGATGGAGTGCTAGATTCTATCTCCCACACCTTTTGTTCTCCTAAAGAAAAATAATATAAAAAATAAGAATGGGGCAAACACCACAAAACATTGCTGATGGTAGTGATCAGAAAGGGTAATAAGGCTGTCTTCTCTGTGCTCATACTCCTTTCCTCTTCCTTTTATTTATTATTATTTTTCTGCCAATATTCCAGCAAATGAACTATGGTATTATGAATGCCTATAGTGTGCAGCGGATGTGGTTGTCCTTGTTGAGCATCTCTCTCCGCACAGTTGCTTGTGGAAGTATAGATACTGTAGGCAGTGACAGATAATAGGAATGAGAGACGTTTTCCATGACAAAACTAGAGACTTCTGTTGCTTATAAGTTAGTCACATGCTAGAAACAAGTGCTCTAGATTTCACGGTTTCCCAGTAGCCAACCTAGAGGAGAACAGCATCTTTTAATCTCTCTGTCAGCTGTGCAGTCTAAATGCCATGCTGCTACCAAGAAAGAAATCCAGTCCTGAGAGAAAAGTTGTATCTTTTGCAACCATTAGTACAGCACAGAGATAAGTGCAGACTAATCTTTGGAAAGGAGCTCGTGACTGACCAAGTCCGACAGCATGTTAAAAGACTTGGCAGCCTCTGTGGGTAAAAAGCACCCCTCTATCTTGAAGTGGTGAAGGAAGGTGCCTGTGTTGTCAAGTATCTTCATATGATACTCTGCATGGGATCCTTCTGTTGTCCTCCATGGTGTGACTGGGGTTTCCATCTGAGTGGTATACTTTGCTTTTTGGAGTGGTCTTCACTTCCCCATAACTCTATGGTGAAGACTGGCTTCCTGTCTTCCCTGTGAAGGGCAGAATTTAGATGGGTTGAATCTGTTCCGCCAGCATCCTAAATCTAGGGGTAGAGTGGCTTTTTGTTCGTTCCACTCTTCCAAGCACTGCTGGTAGCAAGGAGCTGGGATGACGCCTGGCATGTCTGAACACAGCCCAAACAACTGCTGCATCCCTGGGGAGCTACACGAATCCGCATGTGCTGGCTACTTCTCTTACGCCAGGCAAAGGGAACAGGGTGGGCTAAAGTGGGATGCTCAAAGGCCTGACTTACTGTCTTCTGCACTCAGGGAAGTCCCTGGATGCCAGCTATGGGCAGCTCTGCATCTTGTTGTGCAACTCTGATGGGATGCAAAGCCTTGCCAGGGATGGAGAGCCCACCTTGCAATAGAGGAGAGAAGAAAAACCAAATGTAGCTTTTACAACATCGGCTTTGCATTAACCATCCTTGTCCTAGTTCGAGAGAGGGAAAAAAATTAAATGAGACTGGCTGGCCTTTCCATTAACTCTTTGGCCTCATGTGTCATCCTTTTCACAGCACAAAGCTGTCAGTGATGCCTCAGGAACCACTCAAGGCCATGACTGCCACAGGCGCTGTCTTGATGTCAAGCCAAAAACAGAAAGGAGGATGGTGGTTGTACCTGCAGCAGTGGTACTGCAATACAGGGAGCTGGGAGAGCAGCAGGCATAAGGGCAGGCCCTGTGTTCCCTTCCCTAGCAGCTCAGAGGGGTGGCTGGACCAGCACTGGGGGCTAGGATACCATTTTCCAAAGTGTCTCTGTCCACTAGGATGCAGAGGAGAAAATCCCACTCCCTCAGGCCCAGACACCTCCGTGGAGATTCATCCTAAATGCCAAACACAGCACTACACCAGCCGCTGGAAACAAAATTAACTCTATCCTAGCCAAACCCTGTACGATGGGAGCCAAATCCACCTCCCCAGCAGCCCGGGCCCACTGACTCACTTGTGATTTCATCACAAACTTTTCCATTTTTTAAGCTGCCTCTACAGGTGATCTTCCTGGTTATTTGTGTAGTGCTTGAAAGGGAGATTTTTGGGGAGACCTATTGCTTTAATGGAAGCAAGAGAAGCATGAAGAAACACTGTTGGTCCCTTGTTAACAGTGTATGATGTCCCCTTGCGAACCCAAGGGTTCAGCACATTAGTGAAACAAATTCAGCACAGGACAACTCTCCTGTAAAAACCCTGACAGTGAACAACCATTTTTAATGCAGCCATACGGGCAATTTTGCTGCTCGGTGGTGCTTTATGTTAGCGATTTGATAATCAGTATCTCTGGCTTGCTTTCTTCCTTAAATAATCAAGACTGAAAGAAAAAAAAAAACAAAAACCACCCAAACCCAAACCACACAACCCACCAACTCCCCCAGCCCAATTAAAGCCGTATTCATACAATTTGCGGATTAGCATTTTTGAAATGCTCATCCTTAGTGCAGAGTGGGGCTGCAGCGCCTTCCAATTATACAGAGCAATTAGAGAAGATCATCAAGACATTCTGAGGTCTCATTAGGGAAAGCGCTGGTTGTTACAGGCATCTTCACAGATTACTGCAGTGTCTCGGGCCTACATCACCCCCCTCCCATACACACGCAGGCTCTTTGGAAGAGTCAGACCGTGACTCACTCCTATCGAAACAATGGTCAATGCTCTCACAGAACCATCTTATGTTGGCTTCTTTTTAAGAAAGACGCTCATTTATTCACACCACCGACAACACTTAAAATAGAAGAAAGTCTACTATAAATGTATCCCTCTTTTCAGCTTTCATAATGGAGCATTCTCTGGTAGGCAAATGCTATTTCCAAGACAAAATTATTGGGTATTTCTTTATAGAGAAATATGAGCAGCCTGTGTCTCACTCACGGTGGGAAATACAAATCTCACTGTTTTCCTTATACATTTCATGGTTAATCATCATGGAGAATGCAGCAGCTTTTGAACTTTGACAGCAAATCCTGCTGCCACAGTGCTGGTGCTTTTGCTTGGGGAACACGGTGATGGGGATTGAAGGAGAAATATCAGACATGTAAATAACCAAACTTTCAGATCGGTTGGGAGATATGAAGCACATTAAAGTCACACGTGAGGCTCATCACACCTTTCTGCACAAGCAGAAATTTCCCCCTAGAAGCACCAAGTTCTCGCAGCGCATCACACTGCAGTGGGAGCTGCTCAGGGCCTCAGCGTAAACAAATGGAACAGGCAGTTGTGCTGGCTGCCAGCTGTGCAAAAATCATCTTTTTTCCTTCCCCGCTAATTGGCCTGCTCCGTGCTCTGGCGCAGGCAAGGCAGCTCATGTGTGGCAGCCGAAACAGCCATGGCGGGAAGATCCTGTTGGAAATGGCAAGCTGCTCTGAGGAGCCAAGCCCCGGGGTCAAAAGGAGCGTGTACAGGAATTTGCGGCCACACAGCAGCATCACGCGACTCACCCGTCTGCAGCGGTTCCCATCGTGCAGTCATGCACGAGGCGACAGCCTCTGACTAAACGATGCCGTTTGCCCCGGCTGATCCGTAATCAGCTCCTTCTGCTCCCTGTCCTGTGCGTGTGCCGCGTCATCTGCGGCAGGCAGTGTGGCTGCTCGGTCGCGTCACCAGAAATGCAGGCAGCAACGCTTCACCAGGAAGGTTGCCCCGGTGTTTTAAAACTCCCGGGAGGTGAGAGGGAAGGCAGAGGTGCAGCTGAGGGGCAGAAGGGGACCACTGCAGAGGAGTCACCGGGAGAAACTCCTCTGGAGATGCACTGAAGAACTTGCTGCTGGTGATGACTTCCCTTTTTTCTGCTCTTAGCACAGTAACTGGAACACCCTTTCTTTAGTGGTATCACACTGCAGTTTGCAATGTCACTTTCTGTCACCACTGACCGCTGTGGAGATCAGAAGTAGTCCCAGGAATAATAAGAATGGGGAAACACTCAGTTTGTGAGAGAAGCAGCCACTTGTATTTCCCAAGCTGTCTTGAATATTAAGCCTCACAACCCAATCGAAACCCAAAACCTAGGCTAAAAGCATTACTTCAAGAAAGTGCTTTTCAGGCTGAATATTTCTGTTCTAACAACGTGACAAGGAAGATCACTGCTAAGACCCACTTGCATGAAGTTACACCACAACTGAAGAGAAACAATTACATATGAAGGGGTAGAAAAAGCTAAGTACTGACAGTTCTAGTAGAAGGAGATTCTTTATTAGCAGTCTAGGTGGATGGATGGATAGATAGATAGATAGATAGATAGATAGATAGACAGATAGATAGATAGATAGATAGGATAGACTGACTAACTGACTTACATAAATACACAGACAGATAGACAGACATTGTGGGACATTTCCAGAATACCTACTCAGTAAGAAGTTAATGAAGTCTGGGGTCTTTATGAATCAGTGGCATTTTTGCTTAGGAAGTTATTTTTCACAGACAAAAATTCCTCATGTTTCTCCTTATTTATGTTGGTGCTTATATACCCTGCTGTTGTCTTAGGCTCTGGTTTTGTTGCTTGCTGCTACTGGTTGTCATGGAGAATACTGCACAAAGCCAGACAGCAAAGAGATAAGAACAGAGGTTTTCAGTGATATTTTGGTTCATTTTGGAATGCTGTATTTAAGTTTAGAGAGCAAATTTATGAGAAAAGCAAAACAAATTATTACAGGCAGTGCTTTTTTCTAACTTCTGAGGGCAGAGGAATGGAGGAGTGATCCCAGACGGTAAACAAGCCATCCCATCTGCAGCAATGACTGGCATGAGCGGCATTCTTTAGGAGTTCAACCTTGAATGGTCCCCAGGGATCAGGTTTCTGGCATATTGCACTCTTGATGGTGCAAGAAAATCGAGTTCAGAAATGTTGCATTAACAGCAAGTCTCAGTGTCGACATCTTCACTTTAATCCACTCCCTTGGGGGTCACAATGCGCTTTCCAACTGGTTGTTGCCAAACAAGTATTTATAAAATATCCGTGGCGTGAATATATAGATATTGTTTAAAATCAGAGGGGTGGATTTTGCCTTTACTTCTGACCTGCTTCACTGCTCCTTAAGGTCCTGGGTTGCCTTATGGGTAGTGGGGTTGTTGCCATGCACAGCGCTTCCCCAGTTGTCACCCAAAGTCACAGGTACGCTTGGGTCCCATCCCCTCTGTCCCCTGTGTGATGCATTTTGCGTTTCTAACCATGTACAGTGACACACCAGGTACCTTTGGATGGCTTCCCAGAGAGTGCCGGATGCATAAATGTAAAGGGAAGGAGAAAGTGAGGGGGAAAGCTTACAGGCAGAGGCACAATTGGATGCTTACACTGGAACATGCCCCTTTATTTGTCCCCTCATCCTTGTTAGTTTATGCCACAAAAGTAGGAGCCTCCTAATGAGGACAGGGATTGAAAGCTGAAGCACCAGGGGACCAAAGGTCGCTGTAAAGTTTCACAGCAGTTTAAAGGCATGGTTTACTGCCTGTCAGGTTTGGGGAGGAGGGCAGCAAACCTTTTGGAAATTTAGAGCAAGATAATTCCTTAATGAAAAGTCCATATATTTCATATGAATCATCTCTTTACTTGGCTGAGACAAAACAGAGGTATTTATTTTCCAGACTGGTATCTTTAAAACTGTCTACAGTTTTGGGTATCGATTCTGCCCTCAGGAAGTTTTTTCTGTTCCTTCTATCATTGAGAGACAGGATTAAATTACAATTGATATTACTATGGATTAAATATGTTTGTACAGGACTAATTGCTAATGAAAGTACAACTGCTTTGAAAATTTACCCTACCACCAAGCTCAGCGTCTAAACCTTCTCTTGTGTGTAATCCACCAGTTTGTTTTGTCTGTACCACCTGTTCCCACCTCTGCTTTTGCAGTTTTCAAAAATAGCTGCGGATTAGGTTTTTTTAAGTGCCTGAGAGTTTGGGAAACCCATTACCTACTAATTTTAAGGGGACTTGGATGGCTATCTCTTTGAAAACCTCAGCTAGGGTGTTTGTGCTCTTCTGCGCTTGCTCTTCCCTCCTCTTCCAGCAGTCCTATTTTTAACACGAGGAGCTCAGCTATCATCCTGACAGATATTCAAGCACAACAGACTTCTGGCCTGGCTTGCCTTTGGAGTGAGCGTAGCTGCCAATTCACATCCGCTTTTCAGTCAGCAGCCATGAGATCAGCTGTTCCAGGCTCCAGGAAGCTCTGCACCCGGCCAGCATCCTCCCTCTCCCCGCCATCCCCTCCAGCCGGCCATGCAGCTGCAGCATCACAGGCAGAGACCAGCTGGACCCAGGTGCCAAACCTCAAATGCTAGACGCTGTGTCATCAGAGCAGATGTCACCTGCAGCACATGGGTAGCACAGGTGGGATTTGTCAGGGCAGGCGCTTGGACTGAGCCGTGTGTGTAAAGCAAGGACCGCTGCGTGCGTGCCCCCAGTAAATACACCTTTCACCCAAAGCCTGGTGGTGACATCCCCACCAGTGGCGCATCAGGCTGATGGGAACCTCTGTGTGATTGGTGAGCGACTTCTGGTGCTGGTCAGGTTTTCCTCTAGGCTCCAGAAAAGAGGGGCTGCCTTATTTTACGTTATTCCAAATACAGATAGTGCTGGGTAATTCCCGCTGTGATTTTCCTGTGGATGCTTCCTGTGGGGATACACTGAAGTGGGTGTTTTGCTTGGCTCCCATGAAGAGAGGGGTTGCAGCTGTCCCCTGGGGAGTGCCACCCTTACACCTAAACATAGAGCCTGAGCAGGGCTGGAGGTTGCGTTGCACCTACCCTGAGCTGGTAGGTCTCCCAGTCACCTCTGCCATTAAAATGCTTAACACTTAATCACCAGAGCTGTCAAACAAGCATCCTCATGTAAGTAAAGTCTCAGAAATTGCAAACTTTTGTCTCGTATCCTCAGGTAGCTGGTGGGTAGGGTTCATTTTGTGTGGTGGATCACTGATACCTGGTCCTCACAAAGCATTCAAAGCTCAGTTCAGGAAACAGGGCTGTTCAATTGGTTTTGAAGCAGAGGCACTGGGATGTACAGTCCCTTTGTGGCTCCCGGGAGGGAGAATTTTATCATGGCCCATGAAAGGCAGGCCTGGTCTTCAATTGCAGCTCCATGGCAGGAATGAAAAATGCAAGATGCACTTTTTTTCCAGTCAGTGTTGCAAGATTTAATGTGGCTCAGTGAGATGGCTGCATCCCTGGTCGGTGTCAGTCGGAGAAGTTTGTGAAGCAGTGGGGCTGCGTTGGTTGGTAGCAGCTGAGAGTCATGTGTCTCTCCCTTGTTTTGACTTTTCAGATCTTCCTTCCTTCCTTCCTTCCTTCCTTCCTTCCTGGTGCCAAGACAGTGTTTTGCTCTTGGAAAACACCAAGAATCAAACCTGATGTCACTGAACTACCATGCATGGTGACCAAGTTAATCTGTAGGTCCCATGGCTGGGTTGAGTAATAGGAAACCCTGAGTGCTTCAGCATCATCCATTGGCCTGTCCAAATGGAGCAATTTCCTCCTCCTGCTTTTATAGACTCTTTAAACTAAAGGAGATTTTAGCAGTTAAAAAGAACTGCTCCACATATGCACACATAAATCTTTGTGGACTTTTCAGGCTATGCTCAGCTTTAATGATAGTCTCCCCTCAACTATGTAAAGATCTATTAATCTTGAGTCAAACTATTAGACAGTCACAGTAGAGTGGGTTTTGAATTAAACAAAAATGAAATTAGTTCACGCATCATAATTCCAAATGACTTCACTGTAACGTCTGTGTATCTAGGACACATATTTCATCTTAATTTGAGAATTTTAAGTTCATCTCAAGTTGCCTGGCTAGGGCTGGAACCAGGTCCATAATAACACACTAATTCCTCATCAATGAAGCAAAATCACTGCTGAGAGCTACAGAGCAAGCACCATGCATGTGGAAGGCACTGCACAGCACTGTTGTGCCTGTGATGGCTGAGGTCAGGGCGCCTCTGTGCCAGGGCACCAGGAAGGAGGGAGTGGAAAAGTGTGCCGACCATTGAGGCTGCCAAAAACACCCCAGAGGACATGCAGCACGAGTCTCCTCACCACTGCAGCTGAGGTGGGGCAGCGCTGTGGCACTTCATCTGGAGTCACAGAGCCCTGATTGCCAAAGTCCTTTTAAAGCGGTTTAAACCACAGGACCATCCTTCTTCTGCATGCATGAAAGGCATCCTACTGACATGTGCGAGTAGCGTGTGGTATGCTAGAAATTATAACCTTATCCGGCCAGTAACCATTTTCCTGGAGAAGTAGATTTTCCATTTTGGGTACATAAATACTGTGCTGAGAGAGAACGAGAGAGAAAAGCCATGCAAACCCCTGGCTGTTGTTTTTTGCTGTGAATATTGTAGTTTACCTCTAGTCCTGCAAGCTTAGGGTGGCATGTGGTAACTGTACGTGATCAAAATGTGCAACTTTTAACCCCTAGGTAAGTAAAGTTTCAGTTGGGAAACCACAAACCAATAGAGTACAATAACCCTGGTGACGTGTCCTGTAATTACAGCCCAAGATGCCATCACTGGCAGATAAAATGCCACGGTCTGTGGTGGCAACGGGAAGCCACATGCTGGGACACAAACGTGCTGTTTGCAACATGAGCATCTCTGCTGCAGGGGCTGGCTGCATATTTGTGTCTCTTTTGCCAGCTAAACAAAACCAAGCATCTGACTTCACACAGGGAAACTCCAGGTTTTATTCATCCCTTTTTATTCCCAGCAGGAGGAGAGGGCTCAAGGAATATATGGTTTTGTAGGCTTATTTGTGTGTTTTCTCCAAATATCCCCATTTTCTAGGTGTAACAGCAATAAAACACGCTAGAGTATCTGCTGCGGTGGGTCATCACAAGTAGAAAATTCCAAGCCTTAAGAGTTTGATGTATGTTAGCACTGAATATTTTGACAAGGACCAGTAGGAAAAAGCAAAGTGAGGTGTGCATTTCACTTTCTCAAGCAGGCCTCTTAGGTTTTGGCAGCAGTGAAAATGTTTAGATTACTCTTGTATTTCATATGCAATATGTATAACTCTTTGAAAAGTTTCTGTAGCCTGCATCAGCCAGACATCGGCCCTGGGATGTAACAGAGAGGCAGCTCTCACCTCTAAGCTGAAAAGAGGGTTAGTCAGTAGTATGAAGTAGTTTAGCTGAAGACAGTAACTGATGGTTGTCATTTCTTCTGAGCAAAACTCCTTAAGAATGCCACATGTATAAACACTGCTGATACTTTTTGTGGAGGTGATTTTGAATTATAGTAGCTATCTGGCTCACCACAACCAGACTTAAAGAGAAACCACTGAATAGCAGAATGATTGAAAAACAAGACAATGGGGTTGGCAGGAAAAAAATATCTGTTCGTGTCAATATTACAGTTAGTGATAAATAAATTTTATTTTAAAATATAAATTTCTCTCTGAAATCTTTAATATTTGAAAAAACAATTAAAATTCCATTGAAAAATATTTTTGTTAAGGAGCTATTTGAATAGATTATTTTTTTCAATGACGTTTTTCACCTGTCTCTGTTAAGAACAACACTAAGGGCTATACACTCAACTGGTACCAGAACCACTACTAGTATTATAGCCAGTAGCCAGTTTAATTAAAAAGTAAAATAAATTCCTTTTTTTTTCCACAAACCAAAATTCTCTGCTCTTTTGACTAAAATTTTATATACTATTTTTTCTATTTCCCCCCGCCCCCGCCTTTTGCCTGAAAATGTATAATTTCTGGAGACCTTGGAAAACATTCCTTTGATTTTGCCATTAGGGAGCATTAAAACAATCACAGGCTTTCAGCCTCTAAAACTCAAACCATAGTTTTTTTTAAATTATTTTTTTTTTTGTTTAATAGAAGGCTTAAGATGTATAAGAAACTGTACGCAGAGAAACACCAGTGCCCTGGTGATGAATGCAACTTCAGTGGTCTGAAATCAAGCGACACAAACCCAGGAAATTCTCCCCCATAAATCTAACCTCTAATGGCAAAAGTATTGTGGACATGTTTCATTTGTGAAACCCTTTTTTCCCTTCCTTGTTCAACGGAAATATATGCATGTTGCTCTCTGGTCCTTGCTAATCAGTATCATACTGCGGCTCATTGCTGATACACGATGCAGGTTAACTTGATCTTGCCAGAGCAACTTCAGGCATTTCCTAATTTTGAAACTCTTTATTTTGTGAACTTGCCATTACATTCATTTTAGTATCATTTACATTTACTCTAAAACATCCATATTTTGCTGATTTTGTTCAATCCTGCAGTCTGCTCATTTTTCCCAGTATTTTAACAGGGGAAAAGAAAAAAAAAAAAAAGAAAAAGAAAAGGCCAGAGAGGGGTCAACCTTAGAAAAAGTCTGCTCTGGTCTTTGAAACTGAGTAAGCTCAACCACAAAATAAACCACTGTAAAAAATGAACGATGAGATGAGAATACCTTTGCATACATGACACATGGGAGGAACAAACTAGTCACAAACCATCCAATTGCTTCTAACCACAAGATTTTAACACTAGCCGGCAGTGCTGTTGGTACAACCATTCTTAACACATTTGGAAAATATTCTTAATATTAAAACATTCTCTTTCCTAACCTAAAGTCCCTAATGCAAAAAAAAACCCAGGCACCAGTAATGGAGTCAATCCTAGCCTGACTTAATTTAGGAACAAAATTCTCATTAACTTCAAGCTTGTGTGGCTTCCAAACTAACAAAGACTCACAGCCATATGTCCATAACACAAAACATTCTTGATGTATCACACTGGATGATTTCTTTTTTTTTTTTTTTTTTTTTTATGTGTGCTCCACAGCAAAGACAACTTTGTCTCTTTTCCCTTGAGGCTACCACGTTGAAATTGAGAACTTTGCACAGGTCTAATTCTCCTAGTCATATTTATATACTTTTTAGAGCTGTGCTTTTTTTTTTTCAAAATTAAAAGTAGTTCTGACTTTCTTAGCTAGGTTCCATGCTTTATTAGAATACAGGATGCTAAAAAATGAATTTTTGTATTTTTCTTTATATTGTGTTCTGCTATTTTCCTGTTTTTCTGGATGTAACCACAGGAGATTTGTCATTATGGTAAGTGAAAGAAAAATACAAATATGGAATTGAAAATGGGACTCTGACTTTGCAATTCCCATTCTGTGCTGACTGGCCCCCTGAAATTTGCTGAGTTTGACTGTGAGTCTTATCAGGGTGGGTGGTGGCATTTTTGTGCCTCTGCTCCAGATGGCTGAACAGAGTGATGCTGAAACCATCTCCCGCAGGGCTGACTGCCCTCCTGTCACTCTCGTGTCCCTCTTCAAAAGCTCAGGCGTCACTTCTGCCTCGGGCTGCTGTAAATGAGAGGAGACAAGGGGCCTGTTAGTGAGGTAATAGGGTACTGCAACATCTAATGTTATGATGCCTTGAGTACAAAAGCCATTTCTTTAATTACTATGTTTTCGTGGTTTCTACAAAGACAGGAAACACTCGGGTCAGACACTTCCCACAATTAGGCCGGCGGGCAAAGGGACCTCCTTCTCGATATGACTCCTCTCGCTGGGGTTTACTCACCAGGGAGCACCTTACCCCTTCGCTCTGCAGTGCGTAACACAGATATTAAAGACCCAACATGAAAAAAATACACAGTGTCTACTTATTTTGGGTAAGAAAAGGGTCGTGTACTGTCTAGAGTTGACACCTGTGTCACTCCAAAGGGCATATAGAGATGCAGGTGTAGAGAGATGCAAAGGCTCCTTTTGGGGGCCCAGCACCCTTTTACCCCAGGCAGATCAGGTAACACTGGTTATTCCTCTACCTTGTTGATATGGAGAAAAACATGAGCTTGTTAAGTATTAAAACCCATTGTCTCAGCTCCCCCTGGGAGACCTGTTCCACCATCGGTGAGGCGGCTGCTCCTGCCAAACCGACAAGGTTGGGGGGTTTGCCAGGCAAAGTCCCAGGCAGGGAAAGGGTGCAAGGGGGACTCAAGCTGCAAAATGCTTCCTCCAGCACCAGCATCCCAGCCAGAAACCAGATCCCAGGCCCTGAGCCACCGGGCCACACAGAGACTGGTCTAAATTTCATGTACTTTCCTCAAATGATGATGTAATTCGTAACTTATCCAGAGTGGACAAAAATTAATGACTAAGCGTCTTGTTTCAACTCACTCCACTCATGCTATCACCTTTGTTCAGCATCAGACGTGGCTTTCATCGGGGCTGGGGAGGGCAGGTGAGGGCATCACCGTCTCTGTCTCTTGCACCCATCAAATGTGTGTCACACACTCGCCTGCCGAGTGCAGTTTTCGAAATAGCACGGGCATATGGCTGTGCTCCTCTGGTATCGAGTAACAGCCTTTGCATGCTTGGTGCAGGGAAGGAAATAGCAAGGGAAAAGGGGAAATGAAAATAAATAGAGAAAAAATCCCACGTAAAAATAGGGAGAATGTTAGTAAAGCGGAGCTTATGATTCAGTTTTCTAACCACAGCTTCAAGGTCCCAATTTCTGAACAGGATGTGACTTAATGCTCTTGTGGGGACCATCTACCCCCAAAAAAACCCAAAAAAACATGTCTTTGCCACTCACAGAGAAAAGTATCGATTTCTGCTTTTTATGAAAAAAACCCAAATGGTCATTTTCTGTGCATTTAGATCAGCAAACCGAGAAATCATCCAAGCCAAACTTCTGTTACCTCTCCTTGGGCGAGTGAGTCCTTCTGAACCCTTCAAGTCTCATACTGTTTGGAAAAGCAAAGCGCCCCAGGCGTGCTCAGCACATCCTTTCCATTGGCATCCTTAGAGTTACAGCTAATTCTCAGCACAAAAATATGTATCTTCTCCTGTGTCATGATCCCGTTTCTGCCAGCCTGCAGACCCAGCAGGGAAGCTGGGCTCCTTCCCTTTACCAGTGCAACTGTTGACCTCTGCGAACTGCAAAAGCTCAAATGATGGCAAGTGTAAGAGTCGCAGCCCTGTGCAACCCCACCTCTGCAGCTCTGACCACGCACTCGGTTACTCAGGGCTGCATTGAGCATCAGGTCTGCTGCTGACACCTGCAGCATCCAGCCCTCCCCTTGCATGTGCATAGTGAGTGCCCAACAGGCAAAGTGGGGAAGAGCTGGACTGCAAGAGAAGGTGATGGATCTACTGATACCGCTCCTGTGTACCGGTGAGTAGACTTTCTCCTGTAAAACCTTCCCCGGGCTGAAGGTGCCTAACAATGATGATCTGACTGGCCAAGAGCATGTGCCACAGGTCAGCATGACCCAGGACTGTCCTTTGCAGAACAGTATAAAAGAGTAGGGGGAGAGGATAGGGTAAATTGAAGAATGTTTGTGGAAATGGTGCCTATGCATGTTTATGTGGTAGTTCGTTGCTTCAAAACTTCAAGTAGCTTTCCTGTGCCATAGGCAATTACTAAAGTCTCCCCTTAAATAGAATCCACAAGAGGATTTTGCATAATTTTATCACTGCCTGCTTGGTGTTTCAAAAGCCCAAAGGACCTTGAAGCTCAAGAACTACATGTGAAAATTAGCAGGAATAGCGTGTAAGAGGAATATTTGCATAGGAAGGTTTGCAGAATTACTGTGTGCCATGACTTCCTGGTGCTGGCATCAGTCAGACTGATTTCTGACCCAGTTGCACAGGAGAGAGTAGACCTGGGATCTCAGGAAGTCTTTGGGATTGGAGAGCTTGGACTTCCTCTGCTTCAACATTATGCATAAACCATTCCTGACAGATATTTGATGAAGCTGTACTAAAAACTGACAAAGTTAAGGCAAAATCTTTATAAAACCCATGCAGAACAGCATCATTCCCCCTCTTTCTACCTTTTTTTCATACCTATTAGTTTGTAAGAAAATAGTCATTTTTCTCTGCATTGGGATTTTTGTCTGTGAGGCATCCTCATACCCAAGTCAATACAAGTATGGCAGACAACGTAATCAAAGCAGACAAGCATCCGGTAGTCTTTGAAACAACACCATATACAGGAACAGCCTGAAGGGAACCTGTCTTTTCTGGCTGCACCTATGATGTGTGTATGTAACATATCTAAATAAGAAGTCATCCATCATACTATTTTTTAACGATTACTGCTGGGTGGACTCCTAAGCTTTCTCCAGTCATTGCCACAAATATAAAGAGCTGTATAGCAGGATTAAGTTCTTTTCTCATGGCAACCTTTTACAGTCCAGCAGTGGATGGATCAAATCTGTTGCTTTAGGTATTCTTTATTGGTCACACAGAGTTACCTAAAGAGTAGGCCAGGGCATAGGGCACCTTTTGAAATAAGCACAGAAGAAGTCCCACTACACTTACAGCATGACTTAAAATGGGAAAGTTCAAGATTAATCTTTACAATCCAAGTTATTAAACTTGCCATCATGCTATTAAAGCTGCCTATACACTTACTGCAATGGTCCCATTGAAGCACTGAACTCCAGACTTCCTCCCAGTCTTCAAGACATGGCTCTTCCCATCACTGGTACTTGCTTGCTCTTTGTTCAGTAATCACCATAGTTTTACAAAGGCAAAATGTGATTGACAGTTATGGTATCCTTCTATGATGAAAGGAATAGCATGTTGGATAGTTGGACAGAAATGGACATAATTTAAATTGACTTTGGTGAAGCTTTTGGCATTGTGTCAAATAAGATTCATACAGGCAAACTGGTAAACATGAACTAGGTAATGGGCTGTGAGATAGTTTGAACAACTCAGTGAGATGGCTCAACAGAAGGGCTTAAAGGATTATGATTCATGGCATGAAGTCCAGCAAAAGGACAATCACTAATGATGTACCCCAGGGGTCTATACTGGTGCCAACACTATTTAACCTCCCTATTAATGACCTGGATGATGGGGGCAGAGTGCACCCTCAGCCAGTCTGCAGACAATACAAAACTGGGAGGTGTAATTTATCTTCCAGACGGTTGTGCTGCTATTCAGAGAGACTGAGGCAGGCTGGGCATTAAGAGATGAACCTCATGAATTTCAACAGTAGGAAGACCAATTCCTGCACTTGGAGATGAGTAACCCTGAGCACCAGTACAAGCAGAGGGCCAATCAGATGGAAAGCAGCTTTGTGGAGAAGAACCTGCAGATCCTGGTGGGCAATAAGTTGAATGTGAGCCAGCAATTTTGTGCACCCTTATGCCAACAGTATCCTGGGCTTTATCAGGCAAAGTGTTGCCAGCAGGTTGAGAAAAGTGGCCTTTCCTCTCAGCTCAGCACTGGTGAGGTCAGATATGGAGCTCTTGTCCCAGTCTGGGTTTTCCAGTACATGAGAAACAGACATACTGACCCGTGTCCAGTGAAGGCCACAAAGGTGGTTAAGGGACCGACGCATCTGCCATACAAGGGGAGACTAAGAGAGCTGGGTCTGTTCAGTCTGGAAAAGGGCAAGGCTCAGGGGGATCTTGTCTCTATGTATGTATACCTGAAGGGAGGGTGTAAAGAAGATGGAGCCAGTCTCTTCTCAGTGGTGCCCAGAGACAGCACAAGAGAAAACAGGTACAAACCGAAACACAGGAATTTCTGTTTGAGCATAATAATCCTTTCCTTTCCTTTCCTTTCCTTTCCTTTCCTTTCTTCCTTTCCTTTCCTTTCCTTTCCTTTCCTTTCCTTTCCTTTCCTTTCCTTTCCTTTCCTTTCCTTTCCTTTCCCTTCCTTTCCCTTTCCTTTCCTTTCCTTTCCTTTCCTTTCCTTTCCTTTCCTTTCCTTTCCTTTCCTTTCCTTTTCCTTTCCTTTCCTTTCCTTTCCTTTCCTTTCCTTTCTTTCCTTTCCTTTCCTTTCCTTTCCTTTCCCTTCCTTCCTTCCTTTCCTTTCCTTTCCTTTCCTTTCCTTTCCTTTTCCTTTCCTTCCTTTCCTTTCCTTTCCTTTCCTTTCCTTTTCCTTTCTCCTTTCCTTTTCCTTTCCTTTCCTTTCCTTTCCTTTCCTTTCCTTTCCTCTTTCCTTTCCTTTCCTTTCCTTTCCTTTCCTTTCCTTTTAAAACTGGAGCAGGATACTCATAGATGTTTTTGGATATCTATCCCTGGAGATTTAGAAAACTAGGATGGACACAGCCCTTAGAAACCTGCTTGGCCAGGGTGGTTGGACTAAACAATCTCCCGTTCAACCTCAGTGACTCTGTGACTTGGCAAGCCCCACCTACACCACAATGTTGACACAGACACTAAAACGAAGTATAAAAATAGTGTGGTGTCCAATGTACAGGAAGGAGCTAGAATTCTAGATTCAGCCCCTATGCCAACATGAGGCCTAGGAGAGCAGGGTGGCTCAGGCTGGGAACCACAGCCGTCAGCGCATTGACATTCCCACACTCCCACCTTGAACATGTGTCCTGGCTCTCTGGCTGGAGAAATTTCTTCTGCAAACTGATCCACTGCAAAGCAAAAAGAAATCTTGAGATTTGTTGAGTCAGGAAGAGCTAGCAAGAAGGATCATGGCTCCTGGTGCTTAGGATGCTCCTTTGGAGAGGGAGATCCCTGAGTCTGGGTTCTTGCAGGAAAGATGCACAATGCAGATTAGAACCAAAGCATCCCTTTCTCAGGTGTCTGTATTCCTGCGTCATTTGCTCTTGTTTGCCCTCCTACTTTGGCTAGAGCTCTGCATGGCCAAGCAGCACAGTTCCAGTGAGAAGAGCACAGGCAGATCCTTTTTCTCAAAAGTCTGTCATTTTGGTTTGGAATATTTCTGGGAAGCAGAGATGTCCATTTGGACCCTCCCAGGATGAGGTGGGCATTAAGCCCATATCTCACTGTCTCCAGGCACGTGCTTTAGCTGCAAAGAAGCATGGCAACTTCTGTCTTTTTGAAGGAAAGCTGCAGCTTCTACTGCGTTTTTCGGGGCCCTCATTACTTTTGCTGGGTGTCAGCTATGCTGAGGATGCCAGAGGATGTCTCAGGAAAACTAGATCTGAGATCTGTTTTGAGCTGAGGCACACAAGAGAAACAACAAGCCCTGTGGAGATAGAAGTGGGCTAAATCATGTGCTTTAAAATGTGATGGTCAAACATGGCATGGGAGGTGGCACTCAGGATCACAGACTTGACATGGGGAACTCTGACTATTTCTTAGTCCTGTGTGAGGTGCCCTAGTTCCTGGGGACTTCATACTGGTCAGCTTGCCCAGGGTCACACGTCTGCATGATGCTATACTGCCAGGAAATCATAGTTTTTACCTCTGAAAACCACCCTACCCGAGTACCATGTTCAAAAGTCCTTCTTAAGGTCTTGGAAGTGACTCAGAAGGTGTTTGGTCTTTTCTTTGCTTTCTTCCCCAGATGTGTAGAGGCCCTGGTGAATATAAGCTGTGGGGACAAGTGGTGCATCATCTTAGATTTGGCACAGATAGGAGCAGATGCTATTGTCCTACACATCTGGCAGATGATTGGATCTCCCCATTTGGCTCCCAGGAATTTTGGTCTGAATCAGGAGCGAGCCCATCAAATTCATCCCACAGTGCCTTTTATCCCCTTTATTATTCCTCAGTTCTAACCCACAAGACATTTCAAACATTAGAAATGGTTCAATGCATAATGGTTTTCAAAAACATGCTGTATCTCTGTCTAAATGAGAAAAATAAATATCTAGGGAGCTTTTGCACATGTCAACAGTACTCAGTGAAGCAATATGTGTAGGCAGCACTGGAAACAGTGACAAAGTGAGTATCTGTGCATAACTTGGTAATAATATCATCACCGTCTAGACAACTCAACAATTAGCATCCAGACATACCGAAGCCTTCTTTAAGAAGTCTCCAACAATAAAAAATATGCCTCCATGGGGAAGAAAGCCACAGCTTTCTCTCTGATACCTAGCACATGCACATTTAAGTTTAATTTCATTTAAAAGTTTGCTTTCTAAAGGTTTTCTTGAGGCCACTGCTGAGTGCATGTTTGCAAAAAAGTACAATTGATGAAGATCTTCCTGTTAAAACATCTGTTTTAATATTCTCTGTGTGTAGCAGTTGCTAAGCAAAACTCTGTTTGATATGGTAATTCCCATGCACTTCCTGGGCTGCTTCTCTTTTTTTTTTATTTACTCTGAAAAACGTTATCTTTGAAACTTTATTGGGGAAAGCTTATGGAAAAGAAAGACATTCTGCACAAGGCTACAACTGCCAGTGAGGTATCTTTACAAGCCCTATCCCAAGACTTGACTCATCTCTAATGCACAGGCCCAAGTCTGGTCTTGGTTGCTGATTTTTGCCTGCCCACCAAAGACAATCTTATTACATAGGGATAAGCTCAAGGGAAAGGCAGAATGATGCCCCAGGTTTTACTGACACGGGGGGTTTAGTGCCTGTGCTGCAGACTTTGTCCCAAAAAAGCCCAGGCAGAAATTTCCTTAGAGGCTTCTTATCCAGAGGATCAACATACAGAGAGAGGCAGAAAATTCTGTAGACCCCCAGCAGGTGAGGGTCATTGCTGCCTACTTAAGGCCCATGTGGTTTGCAGCCTTTGGGCACCCTTTGTTAACAGGACCTGTGCCTGGCTGCAGGCACTGTGAACGCTCCTGGAGGGGTTAGGGCCAGGCACCATGGCTTTTGTGTGGAAAAACCTCACCTAGGAATGCAGTGAGGAGTCCCTGTTTCACATTCAAAGTGGTGAATATGTGAATGCGTGATTGTTAGTGACATCAGCAGCACCTTCATTGCAGCAACTGGTAGCGATGATGGCTAAGGTATGTTTTTCTTCAAATGCCAAGACGAGCAGGAATGATTTAAGTCATCACTAAGTATTTAAGTCATCACTACCTTTCCATCCCACATAAGCTGAACTGCATTGGGAAACTGAGCCCCGAGGTACCTTTAGCCCTTGGTGGGTTGCAGGCCAATCAAAATTGGCTTTTAATTCTTCCCTGCTTTGAGGAACAGTCCCAAAGCCATGAGTGCTCAAACTGTGAATCATAATCTGCTGCTGCTCTGAGTGCATCTGACAGCTTCACAGCTCCTTTTCCCAGTAAGCAATATGAGCAATAACCCAAAGATGCAGAAAGGTCATCGGAACATGACAGGGTAGTAACAGAAAGACATTTCTGTTCAGTACTTCCCACACTGACATAAAGTAGGAGCAGGGTGAAGTGGTTCAGACTAAACCGGTAGTTGGCCCTGCAGTTTTTGGAAGTGGGAAGAACCATGTGCCACATTTTTCAAGTCTGTTAAGCATAAGGTCTTTGTTCTTAGCACTGTCAACATCTCCAAGATAGACAGGGCTTTAGAAATATGTGTCTTTTCCTTGGGCAGTTCAGCCTGACTGCAACGTCCATGGAAATGCTATACTCATGAAATCAGGAGGGTCAATAGTTGAGCTAAGTATGTCTAAGGTTTGCTTATGACTAGAAGAAAAAACATGCAAGTGAAACTCCCACCCCGAGTTCTGTAGATGACATGAGCATTTTCCACACCCAGTGGTAAGGAAAAAACCCTGGTCAGTATCTCAAAGGTTCAAATTTGGGAGGGGATGAGACTCAACACCCCTTGCTGTGCTCCAGCCTGAAGCCAAGTTTAGAAGTTCAGATTTGAACCACTGAATATAGTGCAGTGAAAGGCACTGCCCCCCACCCTACCCGGTATTTCAGCCCTCTTAGGATCAGCTAATCAATGACAGGCTTGGATAGCTAGTGAGATAACTCTGTGTGTGTGTGCATATGCATGTCTAGGGGGGAAATGTCCTCCTGACCACCTACAGTTGGCCAACTGCTGATTATTTTCCTTGAAAACAAGAAAACAAACCCCAAAATCTTCAGTTGCCCCAAGCCATCAGGATTTTGTCCTCATTGTCCAGGAAAGAGGCACCATTATATTTCTGCAGGTACCTCACTTACAGTGCAGGCTGAACACAGACTATGCTAACAAGCATCCATGGTTCCCTGGTGAGATCCAGCAACTGCAAGACATCTAGGGAGTTTCACAGCCCTTTTCACACCCCTGGTTTCCTGGCTTATCACCTGGTGACTCTGACCTGCATTCAGGTGTACTCATTTAGGAGCAGGTCAGGCCATGGAAGACAAGTCCAAAACCATCATGACAACACAAATGTGAACTTATCTTGGGGAATCCCAGCACGTGGCTTTTACAAAAGGCCGCATCACCCCCGCTGAGAGTCAGCCACCCCTTTCTGCTTTCACATTTGGTGAGTAGTTCTGTGGGAGGAGAGGGAGAGGGGATCATGGCTGCTATAAGAGGTGGCTGCTCCTCACATGCCTCCACTCCACATTGCCTTTTCCAGACCAAGAACCTTGTTATTTGCTCAGCCATGGTATTTTTTTCAGAGGGTGTCCTCTGGTTTGCTGGAAGATATTTCTGTCACAACACTTTTCCATGTCTTGAGAGAGAGAGTTTTCTTTGTGGGACTGCACACAGAATGAGAAATGTTTTGTCTGAGTTTCATTTTCACTGTGGTTTGCTTAGGCTTCAATATGTACATCAGCTCTGATGATACGTTGTTTTCTCTGTTCCTCATTTAAAGTCAGAAACATCAGCCTGCAAAATGTAATGCAGTAATTGTACAGGGAGCAGCTACTGTCTTCCAAAAGCTCCTTTTGCCTCTTTATTAGGCTGGTGGTCTGCTGTACCGCATTTTGCTCTCCAGGCTGATGGGAGTGGCCTGAATGTCAGGGGCCTGGTGCTGCCTGAGTCTTCCTGCCCTGGGTTCTTTCAAAAACCTCCTTGTGTGGCACAGCTGGATGCTTTTCAACAAGTCAGCTCACTGATTTCAGGACTCACTTCTGAAACAAACTCTCCAAGATGCTTGACCAGCACTGTGTATAGAGTTGTTGATGCAGAAATTAAGGCATTACTGGTGAAGTATTAGGAAGAAGGCAACCTGTGCTCCTGATTAACCTGATGAACTTCATGTACTGAAGCTGAGTTTCTCATGTAGTGAGATAACTCCTTACCTCAAGGAAGTCCGTAGGACTTAGGACTCCAAGTTCTCTGGTGGCTCTGAGGTGCTTCATGATATGTGGGAGAAAGAAGGGTGAATTCCAAGTGCAGTTGTCCCATTCTAGTTTTTAGAGTGTGAAAGTGGAAGCAAAAAGTGGTGAGGCTGTCTGCAGGTCTAATGCCCTCTGTGCTGGTGCTGCCTTTTGGATGTCAGAGCACACCCAGAAAGCTTTCCCCAACATCAGGAGAAGCATCTGTCTTGGCTACTGCTCTGAAGTCTTTTTAAGGGAAATGGTCTAGTCTGGAAAATTATCATACTGCTTCACAGACATATTTGTGAAATCAGAACACCACCACGTAGGACACTATTTCATCTCTGCATACCTTCACACTTTTCCCCACTAGACCATTTGGGGAACACTTCAGATGATGCAGAGTCACCTGAGGAGACCAAAGGAGGTCAGGCAGGCAGAGAGGGACACCACTTCCCATATCAGAGTGAAAACAGTGGCCCTATTCCAGACAAACTGCAGTCCTGAAGAAAACAAGGAATGAGACACTTGGATTTAGCCTCTTTCCCACCCCTGGGTGATGTGCAACCAGCTGTTGCCTTCACAGTCCTTGGGGAATGCAGTACATGCTTTAATTCATCATCAGCCACTTCTCCTGGAGATTGGGATGAGAGAAGGGAGGGGATCAGTGAAGCAACTCCCAAACCGAGTTTTCAAACACCCGAAGCCCAAATATTTCCTTCAAAAGTTCCTCATTAGAGAGCTATTTGAAACTTAGTTTGTCCATGTAAGTAAAGGATGGAAAACTCCTTACCAATTCTTTCAGTGCAGTTTGCCAAAAAGAAAAAACCCCAAGCCCAACCTTGTAACAGACTCGTGTTCCTTTAAGAGGGGTTTCCTATCAAATCCCTTGCGAGCCTGGTTGCTGAAGGCAGCAGATTCCAGCAAAAGTTCTTTCACCAATGGATACAATTCATTCTATTAAAAAAAATAAATAAAAAAACACTGGCTGTCCTGACTGTGTAGGTGGGTGAGAAAATGTTAACAGCTGCACTTCATGAATCTCCACTGGATGAGCAGGCTGCCAAAAATACTTGTACTGTGAACAATTGTTCTAAATTTGGTTACCTGCTTTATATTACTCAGTAGTCAGGCTCTCTTCTTGTTCTTATCCTATTAGATATGTAAAGCAGAAACACAAACCCCTTTCTATCAAAGACAGATGATTCCACAAGCTGTCATCAGGAACCCGGGGAATGGCAGCGCTTGCTACGCAATCAAGGGTTTGCAGTGTTTTTGACAAACGAGGAGGAAGCAACTCATTTGGCACCGGGGGAGGCTCTGATGACAGCCCTGATGGAGAGCTGAACCCGGGGGGAGGAACGGGGACTGGCCCTGCTCTCCAGCAAGTAGACAGACAGGGCCGAGGCATTCTGTCCTTCCTGAAACCCAGGAGATATGATGGGCTGCCACCTCACCCAGCAGAACCCCCCACAGCTGGGGGAACACAGAGAGCCCTATCCTGGTGCTTGTGTGTTTATGTGACAGGTCAAGCATGCCCAGATGCAGCATTTTGGGCTGAGCTGGAGGTCTAGTGAGAATGTTTTGTCTTCTTGCTGATGGAGGACATTCACCCCTTAACCATATTGGATGGTGGGAAGCTACCCTCCCATCCACCTGGCAGAGCAACTCCATTTTACCCAGTGCCCTCTGGTTTGTAACCAGGACTCCCACTGTAACTGTCTGCAAGCTTGCTACAGCAGAGATGGTACAGCCTGGGGTTATCTGTACAGTGCCTGGTACGCTGCATCCTCACATTTGACTGGGAATCACACTCGTGCCACTGTGCACCACTGCCAGGACTAAGGGGCTGCCGAGTTCACAGGGAAACGTAACTTTTTCCCCCTTTTAATAAAATTTCACTTAGCTACTGAGACACAATCCCTGCTTTTGCCTATGGACCTGAGCCTGCCTTTTTATTTTTTTTAAACATAGTCTGCAATTTTCTGGATGAAATGCTTTGCTCTCAATTAACTGTAGATGCAATTTAATGAGTAGGCCAAACGGTGATAGTTAGGCACATAACCAACATCTGGAATGTGCAGGATTAGTGGCTTAGTGAAGACCCCTTAATTAAAATGAGGTCATTCAGTCCTCCCTTCTTCTCTTTGTGCAGATGATGTATGTTTAATACTGAGCACTTGCAGATATGTTATTAGGACCACATAAGCTGTCTATTAAGTACCAGGGAAATTGTGGCTTTAATGTGTCAGGTACCTAATGAAGATGAAATTCAGGCTGGGAGCACTATCATGTCAGAGTGCAGAAAAGATCTTTCTGCAAGCTTTGATCAGTCTTTCATATAAAGCTCATGGCTTCAGTAAAAAAATCCTGTCAGTAAACTGTCTTTCCAGGATAGCCACAGAAGGTGCCCATTCAAGGACCACCAACATGTTATTCAGATACTCTGGGTCAGAGTGACTACTTGCAAGATGCCTTGAGCATCTCTCTGTAAGGCCGCTCTGGGAATGCCCTGTCACTGACACATGTCTGAAATGAAATTTGGAACTGCTCTTCCAAAGTCCATAGGACTCTTGGCCTGTGACTGGTAGCTAACATCCTAAATAGAGCCCAGCTTGGCAAACGCTGTTTTTTCCCATTTAATTTGGTTCTCTCTTTTTGTGGATGACATTTATCTTGTGTCTGGAGTAAAGTGAGGTGGTCAGGAATTGACCTCTCCTACCTAGCTGTCTGGAAGGGAGATGTCCACCCCCTTAACTTCTTGTCATCAAGGAGGAAGAAGCATGGACCATTCATGTCACCTGTGCAGGACATCTGGCTCAGGTTGGACTAAACTGTCCCTCAGGGGTGACTTTCTCCCCCTCTCCCCAGGACGGACCTGAACTCTGTGTATAGCTTTGAACATTAGGTCAGATGTTGCCTCAAGTGCTGTGTACCGATGCATGTTGCAGATAGCTGCAGCTCACTAGGGCATAGAGACCTTCCTGCTGGGACAGCCTGGCCATGCCCCAGTTACTCCAGCTGGTGAGGGGGGCAGCTGGGGCTGCCGCAGCTCCTGCCTCGGGCTGATAGTCCCGGCCAGGAAGTTGCGCCTCTGCTCCCAGAGCAGGAGGCAATGAATCTTGTAGTATCTCCATGAGAACGGTGACATTTTGGTTAGGGTTTCACATCTATTAGTCATTTGTGGCAGGGCAGGAAATGTGTGTGTGTGTATGTGCAGAAGACAAGAAGAAAATTCAGGCATTGTTCAGTGTTAGCAAATTACCACATGGAGTTTAGAAAATGCTCATACTGCAAAACTCTTAGACTTTTACTGACTTAGCAGCCAATGTGGTCACAGTATCAACTTGATAGCCAGCCTGCTTATGATCACATCAACACCAATGTCCATCGGGAAGTAACTGCTCTGACACTGGTAGGTTTGTGCCATGCTGATGCTGGCATTGATAAAAGCCCACAACACACACAACCGCACCCCCCCCCAGTGAGACTGGTGCAGATCATCAGGAGCTACATCAGTGCAGGTTGAAGCAGTGGCTACATCTCCATGGAATACACTGTGGCTGAGTGTAGTGGTTTGGCTTTGGGTCCGCAGACAGCAGATCCCCAGCTGTGTCTGAGCTGTGCTTAAATCACCTTGGGGATGGGAGGTATAATGGCCCTGTGTCACATCTACCCCTCCCCGCCTTCCTAATCTCAGCCTTCAGACTGATCTAGTTGGTGGTCATATGCTTCTGGCCTTAGAAAAGTATTGCAGAGTGGAGAGATGCCACCCATATTTTCTGACCATGGGTATGTCCCAGCACACAGGGACCTCTTAGAAAGTACTCAGACAGAGCCTGGGCATGTCTTTGCACAGGACAGGCTCCCACCTGCTCCTGGAGATACATCTTGGACCGCTTTGCCCAGCAGTCTTGGTGAAAGTCTGACCTGCCAGAGCCAAAGGCAGCCCGAGTGTTGGATGTGTATCGGGAAGCCCTGCATGGTGAGCGCACACGTAAGGAAGCAGACAGCCTGTCACTCTCCTGATCCAGTGCCCCTGGGGTCAGTGTCAAATGAAAATAAATGGCAGGAGGGTGATCTGACACACGTGGACATACATAATCAAGAATGAGACTGCAAATTACAGGACAGGAGAAGCTTCACCCTGCTGATAGTGTTGAGAGGATGCCTGTGCCCTGCACTTGGATTTGGGACTGCTAAGGAGAAACAGGCAGACTGTGGGAAACAGTAGTCACTAGGCTGAATTTCTTTTATACTCATGCCAGCTCTTGGACCTGGAAGGGATTCTCCTAAGATGGTATCAGAGGACTGCAGATGATTTTGTGAGTGCAGAAAGTATTCAGTATTCCTACCAGTGGTGAGGATGACAAAGTTTGTTAATATAATCCATGGATGCTGTGACAAGTAGTGAAAAAAGAAGGGGTTTTTATTTTCTGTTGCCTGCCCCTCCCTCCTTTTCTCTCCCAGGGGAATGTTACAAACTGCAGGAGCTGCTAAATATCTGTCCTTGGAAGAAGAGCAGACATGGGCCAGAATTGCCTATACTAACTTTAGAAGTGCTTTTCTTCCATCTGAGGGAAAGTACTTTGGTCTGCAGACATCCGACATACAGAGACTTTGTTTTTATAAGCTCATCACTGTGTCAAGAACCTACAAGAAAGTCGTGTTCCCATTATCTATACAAAATGGATTAGATGGGGGGATGAAAAGGGCTTGAAAAGGTAAAGCTGGCTATACATTTAGTTTCCTAAATGTCAGAATGAAGCAGCTTCTGTCTTCTGTCATGATACTGAAGAAAAATGTATTGATACTCTAGTGGTTTTATTTGTTAAAACTACTTATGTCCACAAGACAGGCATTGTCTTCCTTGGTCTTTAAGTGATCCTTTATCCCACAGGAATAAAAGAATTACACAGATTAAGAATTATTTTAAAAAATAATTTTTTTTGTAAAATATTTTGTTGGCCAGTTTCATTACTTGTACAGGATGAGAAACACTAATGCTCCTTTGGTAACAAAAGGAGATGGAGAAGAAAGGTATTAAAAAAGTAAGAATAGGAAAAAAAATTAAAGATTTGATTTTCATTCAAGCACAAAAATCCAGAACTGAATATGTGCTTCCACCTCAGCAACCCTTTTATGGGATCTTGGATGCTTAGGGATGTTTGTGTAATTGCTTCTTGTAAATGATCTCCTACTCTGCAACACTTTACAGTAAACCACTTTCCTTTGCCATCTGTTATCCAGTTGTTTTAACTGGGTTTCCAGTTATTTGTATCAGTCATTTACAAGAACCTTTTTAACCTCCATAAAATGAAATAATTGAAGCCTATCTTCTTGATTCCTTTAGCATAGGGTAGATGCTTGGAAACCGAGGGACTGAGGGTTAAAATTCATTGCGTGATAAAGAAGCAGTGATTTGTAAATCAGCAATGAGCAACCTAGCATTGCCAAAATTCTTTCTGAAAGCTCTGAGCATACATGTTTAATTGGGGGAATTAGTCTGGGGGACCTGCAGATTATTTTTTTCATCTCTAGGTCACTTTTTGAACATGTGCCATTATCAGCTGCATTTTGGTCGATGTAAATGAGTTTAGTGACTAAAAATGTGGTTTGTCAAACATGGAGATACTTCATGACTTTCCAAGAAGCTGGTTTTGGTGAAAGTGAAGCTTCTGAAGACTGGGAGGTCAAGAGTCAAGGTCATCTGCACCCAGTGCGGTTGCCTGCAGGAACTCCCTCTGATGGAGGTTGGCTCTGGGGCCGTGTACATGTATCAGCAGTACAACTTCACAGTAGACAGAGTCATTTTAAGAGTGGCGAGAGAAGACAGCCTTCTTCTCCACCTCCCTTTCCTGTTATCTACCACAGCATAGAGGCCTCTGCTCCTCCTCCCTTTCTCCTCATGTCGGTGACATTTGTGGTTCAAAAATGACTAGCATGTGGAAGCGCTTGCTGTGACACACACGTATATGGACCAGCTTACTCATGTGGTGCCAGAAATGGGACTCTGGCCAGCTGCAATACAAGAGCCACCACAGGAAGATCCAGATTTCAGGACAAGAGGATTAACATGGAGATGTTAATATGAGCTAGGGAGCCTGCTTTGGCAGGGGGGTTGGACCCGATGATCTCTTGAGGTCCCTTCCAACCCCTATGATTCTGTGATTCTGTGATGTTACCACTGCTGGATGAATTGACCCTGCTCTGAAGGACCACAGCACTGGAGCTGCCATACCACAGGATCCCTGGGGAAGATGTCCTCAGTGCAGACAAGCTGCCTGACGTGATGTCAGGAGGGGGCTGGGAGAAGAGCTTGTCTGCCTTCCCAATGGGAAATGAGAAACACCAACAAGCTGCAGACGGGCACACTGTGGCAGCTGCAGCAGGCTGCAAGGAAGAGGTTTGGCACGGGGTACCCCAGCCCTCTCTGGCTATGGTGTGTCCCCTCTCCCTGCCCACTTCTGACACTCTGAGGCAAGCATGCAAACAACCTCACATGCACTGAATCGGCTGCCCCCCCCTGCTTTCCATGCTACCCCAGCGGGCATCATTCCCTTGGGGCAGGGATGTAGGGACATATGCTCCCCTGGTGCATCGTGCATGGGGAGAAGGTCCTACAAGGGCTGCTCTCATCCATGATTTCAGAGTGAGCAGAGGGGTGTGAGCTTGTCTTGCCTCACTTGGAGTCTGCTGGCACAGTGAGGGCTTGCTTGTTCGTGGGGAAGCGGGAATGTTAATGGGCTTGCTTTCTGCTCAGGAGAGACAGCGGAAAGGAAAAAAGGCCAGCGGGAGGGAAAGAAAGAAATCCAGTGCAATTACAGGGTGACAAGTAGAGCAGGGGAAAAATCAACACAAAGACAGCTTTAGAAAAGAGAGAGACTAAAGAGGAAAAAAAGGATTTAATAAGAAATTAAATACAGTGCCTATACTGTGTCCTGGGTACAGGCCGCATGGAGGGAGCGCTTCATCCGTAATTCATACAACAGGCTTCCTTTCAGCTAGGAAAACAGATTCCTTTCTCTTTAAATTGAATAACAGTTTTAAAAACATGGATTGCAATGACAGGCAATAAAGGCATTCACAAACTCAAGCTTGCCCCGCTGGCTGTGGGAAGGCCAAACCCGTCAGCAAGGACCTCCGCTGTCTCGCCACCACTGCCAGACCTTTCCAGGGCTGGCAGCCACCACCACAACCAGGTTTATCACACACTGTTTCTCTGCAAATAGCTGAACACTCACGGCCATCCCTGGGAGGAGGAGGCATCTACACCCAGTTGAGTTTCACCTCAGCCAGAGAGGGGATGGAGCTGGTATCAAAACCCCATGAACAAAAAAGAAAATCAGGTTCCAGATACTCGGAGGTTTCTGAGCATTTGTAAAAATAGGAGCAGTCTTCAGTGTAAAAGCAATATTGTCAGGTTGGGGTTTTTTTAATTTTAACCAAACTGACAGTAACAAAGCCCATCAAGAAATTCGGAGTCACAGTGGCAAAATGCAGCACAGTTGAGATGTCCTTAAAAGAATGCCTCAGCCCTGAGAAATGCCATCTCGCTCATGTACATGCTTCAACGGCAGCTTGAATATTTGGTAGGTGAACCTCCAGATGCCTGAAGTCAATAGGAGGCTTGCTATTGACGTCAGCAAAGCTAGGGTTTCACTTAGTAACTGGTGGCAGGCATTGTGAAATATGTTCTAAGTTCATTTTGTTGTTAAACATGACCAACTTTTCTCCAGCTATGTGCCAGTCCCCTTTTCTCTTTCCCAGTCCATCACATCTGAGCTGCATCCTGCAGCCTTCGCTCCAGAGCAGGGTAACCCTCCCCCTTCCCATGGTGCTGAGTCAGCACTTAACAGGGGCATTATTGTGCTTCAGTATGCGTTATGCAGATTATTTTACTATGAAAATTCATAATTTGGGAGCAGCATATGGTTCTGATTCAAACTGGAGTCTGCATTTGATCCTGATGTAAACAGACCAGCTTTGGACTCAGAGACTCCCACCATTTGGCAAATAGCAAATATTTCGGATCCATTCCAGCTCTCCCAGGAGTGTATGGGAAGCTCACTGTTGATTTCAATAGTAGCAGGCTCTAGTGAAACAGAATATTATAGAAAACAAGATGTCCCTGTAATCCTTCAAATTTAGCTTTTTAATGGGGAAAAATAAGAGAGGCAAATGGAAAGAACTGAACAGAAAAAGCACCAAAAGACCAGGCGGGGAGAGCCAATGGACCACGGCAGGAAAGGGGAAAGTGCAGAAAAGAAAGAAAACCAGAAGGGGAGAAATATGATGGAGGAGAGGAACACAGGCAGATAACATTAGGGAGAAAAAATGAAGAAGGAAAGAAAATAGAGGAGGAAAGCAGAACTCGGAGACAGAGTAAAGAGCTATATTTTTTTTCGTGAGGGTGAAAAGAGAAAGAAAGAGGAAGTAAGGCAGAGGGAGTCCCAGGTCTGATGCCGCCAGATAAATGTTAAACATATATTTATGCACATGAGTAGTGCACTGACAGGCCTGGAGTTAAGCACGTACTTAAATACCTTGTGGAGCAGCAACAAAATAAAAATATGCAGAGGAGGGAGAGGTTCAGAACAGAAGGTACACAATCCAGCTCCTTTAAAGACAAAGGGTCTGTAAGAAAGAAGGGAATAAAGACATCTCTTCCATCCCTCTGGGGGAAGGGAGGGGAATGCACCAAGGAGTGCAATGGGAAATGGAAGAGGAAATTTTTAATTAAGTAAAATAAGAAAGTTGCTGATTTCTTTATAGGGGTCCAGACCCCTTAGTTTTATTCGAGCCTATACCCCAACAAGAAGTAAATCTTGGGAAGATGGGTCTTACTGAATGAGGAGTTGTTCTTAGATTGGTTTTATCCTGAGACTGATAGATAAAGCACATGCCTTCTGCCTCTTTCTTTTTCTGTGGTGGTGTGGAGATGTGCTGTTGGCTCTTGCCAACTGTATCAACCAGAGCTAAGTGCAGCCTCTTACAAAGAAGTCCCTGGTGGTTTCTTCTGTGCCAACAAGGAGGCTCTGGTGATGCCTACCCTCCAGAGCTGCATGGCAGATTGGAAAAGACAAGGTGATGGCCACCTCTGGTTCTTTTTCTCATGTGGGTTAATGGGAATTGGGTCTCCGGTGGCTGACACCAAGCAGATTTGCAAGCTGTATGGGATGTCCTGGCTACAAATGGGCTCAGGATTTTCACTACCTGTTGGCTCAGCTGAGGACTGCTGCAACTGCGCAACTGAGCCTTCTCTCATGGCCTCATGAGAACAAGGTAGAACCACTTCCTTCTTTGTTTTAAAGCGAGTTCACCCACAGTACACATTGTGCACCTTTATCAGCATCTGTGTCATGCTTGGTTCTATATTCTGGAAAATCCTTAACAAACTATACTGTGAATTGATTAAGCAGAAGCAAATTGTGAGAACCTGGGAACAAACTCCACTGTGTTTATACTACAAAAAAAAAAAATCCAGCTTCCCACTAGTAACATGAATGTTATTCTTAATAACTGCTTGAAATTTCCACATACTCATAAAATTCCTTTAAAAAAGGACTCATTAGAAACACTGAAGAAATGGCTTTAAAACAAAGCAATTTTTCTCCACACCTCTGGGCTGACATTTCTTGGCAGATGAAATTTCAAGCAGTCTCGGCGGAGTTAACAGGAAAGAAAACTAACTCTTTGTATATTCAAAGAGTAATTCTGTATAATTCCGTATTGCACTGAGACTATTGCAGTAAAGACCATCTCCACTGCCTTGTAGATGAGAGTATAAACACCACCCCCCATCCAACTAATCTGCCTGGTAATTATGACCCAGAACTCATTAGCAGTTTAAGTGAGGTCATCTTTCTCAAAAAAAACCCCAAAACCGCCAACCATTCTCCCTAAGCAAAGTCACACCATTCTCTGGGAAGCTGACTTCATATTTTTTTCCAGTACTGTCCCTCATGCATAGGAGCAGTTCTTTGTAAACACCCTGAATATTACCTCATTTTTTTTAATTTTTAGCATCAAAACCCCCCTTCACCGTGATGCCTACAGAAAATCTGGCACAGATTAAACCGATCCCGTGGTTTATGATCCTGACCTGCAAACTTTGCCATTGTTTTCCCCGTCACTCTGTAGCTATCTGCTGTGTGCCTCACAGGTAGACAGAACTATCCCAGGTCAGGATCTTTCTATTTTTTATTTTGGTCTGCTTGCAACTTCTGGGTGCTACTCCGTGTGGATGTCTAATCAGAATGATCCCAGCTGGCTGGGTGGAGCTCCCCCATGTGCTTGTTTTGGCTGGGATAGAGTTAATTTTTTTCATAGTAGCTGGTGTGGGCTGTGTTTGGATTTGTACTGAAACCAGTGGTGATAACACAGGGATGATTTCATTACTGCTGAGCAGGGCTTACACAGAGCAAAGGCCTTTGCTGCTCCTCACACCACCCCACCAGTGAGTAGGCTAGAGGTGCACTAGCTGTGAGGGGACAGATGACCCCAACTGACCAAAGGGATGTTCATACCATAATGATGTCATGATCAGCATATAAAGGATGGCTTTTGTCTTCCCAAGTCACCATTATGTGTGATGGATCCCTGCTTTCCTGGGGATGGCTGAACACCTGCCTGCCCATGGGCAGTGGGGAATGAATTCTTTGTCTTGCTTAGCTGGCGTGCCCAGCTTTTGCTTTCCCCATTAAATTGCCTTTCTCTCAGCCCTTGAGTTTTATGACTTTCACCCTTCTGATTCTCTCCCCCATCCCATCAGCTGGGGTTAAAGCAAGACACCCCAAAAGCTAAAGTTCTCTCCCCAGAAGTTCAGTCATGAACTGTTAATGCATTGACAAGTTTTAGTCAGCTTCTTTACACCTTGTTGATACAGCGTCACACCAACAACTAAATCTTAAGGGAGAAAAATAACAGTTGCTCAAGCTGTGTGATAGGAAAAAGAAAAACTCAACAACAGCAACAAAAAAATGGGCTTTTTGTATCTATTTATTTCTGCATTATCAACTGCAGGGGAGATACTGGAGCGCAGACTCTAACGCTGCCATAAAGCATGACCTTGGCACTGCCTATTAGTCTCTGTAGGGGGGAAGGAGCTCTTACTCCCACTGTTGGTGGAAAGGGAAAACTACTGCTCCAGGCAGGTGGCATGTGCCACCGACCCACACAGTTTATGCCATTAGCACTGGCGCATTTCAACTCTGATGGGTGAGGAAGCCCAAGGAGGACAGGAACTCTTGCTCTGTGCAAGCTTCTCTATTTCACCCACCCTGGTTAAGGCTCATGGATGGATTGCCTTTCTCTGCCATGAAGACCTCAACACATGAGGTGACACACATTCAAAAAGAAGGTGAAATGCTGGTGATGGATGTTGCTGACAAAGTGGAGTGATCACATTTTTTCAGGCTCGACGAAGGTGCTGCTTGGTGGATAGTAAATCAGAAGGAACATAGCCATGCGCTGGCTTCTGTGCATTCCCATTGGGCACCTAGGGGCGCGAGCTAGAGCCCACAATCCTGGAAAGAGGTCAGAACTTCCCCTGACATATTGCGTGTATGTACGTCACTGCTAAGGCTGAGACCTGACCCCAATGTGGAGCCCCATGGAGGCATCTGACTTGGAAGCTCTGAGTCCCTCTCTAGATACGCATCCCTCATGCGTGTTGGTCCATCAAAGGTATGAGTCCTCCTGTGGGGATTTTGCAGCCTTTCATGATTTCATTGAAAATCTAACTCAGCTCAGTTTTTAACTTGGGTACCCCAGGAAAGCACTTAAGCCAGGTCCTACTAGTGAAAGTGCTTCAGATAAGTACGTATAGTTGGGTTTCCAGTTGGCTGGGTAGACAGTCAGACAGGTTAATTATATATACCTATATGAATCCTCAGACAAATTATTTTAACATTGATAGGTCTAAAAAGAGAGTGAGATGGTAATCAGGTTGCTTATGTTGGAACAGATGAGGCTTGACCTTGAGAGTCAGGTACAATGAGCATGCAAACTTCTTACACAAGGTAGAAAAAAATCCAACTGATTCTCAAGGAGAAAGCAAGTACAGGAACCTTAAAATAGTAGAGTTAAGGCAGTGTGCTAGGAGGTAGGAGATGGAAGGGAAAGTTCATATTCTTCTGGAAGAAAAGTGATTTGAGTCTGCATTTTCCACATTCCTGTATGTGCTCTAGGGACCAGACAGTGGGGGAAAGGGCCACATTTCTCCTCCTCTGTCCATGTTTTGTGTGAGGCCCACTCTCACCGATGCACTCGTAAAGTACCGGTGGGACAGACTTTGAGAACAATCGTGACCCCTCAGTTTGCGAATGCCTACAATGCTTTTTTATTAGTTGGACTGCTCATTATGGCCAAGGCATAAAGAGCAATGTATGAGTCCATACCTCTATGGTATATGGCTAAGGTATGTAGAAAATTACTGGATGAAAGTGAGGCAGTTAGTTTAGGCAGTTCTACCTTTAGGGTGGCGGCTCAGTGGGAGGTTTAAGGATTTAATTTTTGGCCGTTGGTATACAAATTCCTTTGTAAAGCCTATGTATCGAATATAAAGGCAGATCCAGTGACTTAACAACCTACATGTTACCCTGATTTTCCTGCTCTAAGCCAAGTAGAGTGAAGTTTAAATTTGCTATATGTAATCATCATTACACTGAATTTGAGTCCTTTGTGCACATATTAAGGAAACTAAAAGCAAATATTGATAGCCCCAGTGGTAGCTGGATGTAAAAGCAAGAACCTTGGACAACTGATGAAAGAGACATGGATTTAACATGGGAAGAAATACACACTGAAATGTAAGAAGAAAAATCCTAGTTGATTGGTTCCTAATGCAGTAAAACAATTCACCATGGGACTTGTAAAATAACTGTGAGAGCTTAAAGTGATTCAAATTGGCAATTCCAGCACAGTCCCAGAGGACATGATGCAATAGCCATGTTTAAAACCTATTGCTGAATTCCTAGGAAGGGCAAGGAACCAGCACAGAGCCACCACAGGGGTTAGGTTGTGGGGGCAGGATGTGTGTTGGGCCTGGGGAGGGATTGCCTCTCCTCTTAACCTCTCTTCTTCACACAGTTTATGGGAAGACTTGAGAAAATGTGTCTCCAGGATGCCCAGCACTGGTGCTTCCTCTGGCCTCCCAGGACCCTTGTACAATGCTTATGCTTTAAAATTTCTTCCATGTGAAGCTGTACTGGAAACACCCACAGCGTTTTAAGTATGGGAAATGTTCTTCAAAACCCCAAAACATTCAAAATGGAAGGCTCTTTCTATTGTTTGTGTTCACTAGAGCTAGCCATGAGAAAAAACACCAGTCTAGGTCTGCAGAATTACACCTGAGGCATCCTGGGAATAACTCTTCCTCACTGTCTTTGCAAATGCTTGAAGGACCATGCACTGGGTCTTCAGTGAGGAATTACTGCAAGGTTTCCAGTACAGTTCCTCTCACCAAGTCCAAAAGTCTACCCCCATGAATCAGAGAGACTTGACGGTCTATCTGCAGGGTGCTGATGATCACAGGATGAGTGCACCCACACGATTAAATCTCTGCCTGTTGATTAATTGGTAATGCTGTGATGTGTTATCTCATCAAACCACGTGGCTGCGTCAAGCTTCCCCAAGTGCTTCCCACTGACCTCACTTTGTTTCTGGGTTGTCTCGGCTTCGTCAGCCTGAAATGCTCCCCAGGATGCACAGACACAGCATTGGCTTTGCTTGGAATGACTGCCTGTCCAGTGGGCCGTGAGGACACTGTCTGAGCCCCATCATGTGATGTGTAACTTCTGCACAGCCCTTTTCTTTCGCTGAACTATATTAAGCAAACTACCAGGCGCCATTGGATAACGTGTCAGTACTTGACTCTGAAAGCACTCCGCAGGTATTCAGGGAATTATAATAGCTTTGTCAGGTCAGGGTCTGAAAGCTGTTAAGTCTGACATCACTTGATCATCCAAAGTTATGTAATGTTGGCATTATTTTTTATTGCACAGCCTGTTTCTCTCTGCTCAGGTGGGAGCTCTTTGCTCCTACCCTCTGAGAAATACTTGTTTGTGCCACTGCCAGTCTGTGTGGGTAGAGCTCGTGCCCACCTTCTCATGCTGATGGTCCCCTGGCAATGACAGTCCTGGGTGAGCCATGGCCTTCACTGTGGGAGCAGCAATGAGTAGCCATCTTCAAACTGCTGTGCTACTTGCAAATTAATGCCCGCCCCCAGGCTTGCATAATTAAGCAGAAAACTGAGCTGACCACACAGCACACCTGTCCCTGTCTGTCCCCCAGTTCTTTGGATATTCGTGCACGGAATGCATCAGCTGGGAGTGAAGAGAGACAGATTTTTGTCCCTCACCACCATATTCACTGGCCAGTGCGGTTTGAGAGTAATGGGACAGATAGGGAAAGAGGGAATATAGAAGTCAGAGGTAGAACCTCACAGCAGCTCTAAATTCAGCTGGTGAGAATGTCACAGCATCACACAGCTTTGTAGCAGAGGGTTTCAGCATCAAATGTTCGGTGTCCCTGTGCATCCTGGGGAGCACCATGGTGTGTACACACCATAATTATGTCACTTCCGTGCTACCAGTGCGTGACCTGTTTAGCATTAAGCTTGATTGGGTGCATCTACCTGAGCTGCAGTCATGTTTCCTAACCCTATTTCAGATGTAGCCAGAGGACAAAGGCAGCTAAGGAGAACTTACACTAACCTAAGGATTAGCTCCGTAGCATGAGATTTCCCCTGGTTATTCATGCTGTGGTAGTTTCATCACTGCTCTGCTCAGACCTGCGCCAGGAGGTACATGCATGCTAAGCATGGCTTTGAGACAGCATGGAGCAAAGAGGTGTGTCAAAACATGTGGGGCAGTATGTGTGTAGGAGGAGCTGACGATGATGCACCAGTTTCCTGCACATTCATCCTCACCAAGGCAAATGCTATTTTCCAGCAGTGTAAGGATACCAGTAGCAGAATTATTGAAGAAAGGACAGTTCCTTGTGTCTAGGGTGGACAGTTTGGTGGTGGAGATGCAATGTAATAGTACATAATTAAAACTTGCATGCTTCCACTCTACCCATTAAGTTCTGTGAAACTGGGCTTTAAAAAGCACAAGCAAGACCCAACCAATTATCAGGAAAGAGATGAAGGTCTTTTTCACATGGAATGGCAAAGAAGACATGTTTCATCAGGGCCAGCTCCATCCTTTTTGTGTTGCTTCCATCATTATAAATACAGTATTGCTGCAGTACTCACTGTACATGAAGGGAGGTTGCTACCACCCTGAAGTCACTCCATGTGCCTCACAAGTGACTGGGGATGGGTGAGACCTCCTCCAACCTTTCAGTCCCTAAAAAAGGGAGGGAAGTGAGCTTGACTGAAGAAGGTTAGGCTGCTCTTATTCAACAGGGGTGCAGACAGGTCATTTTTGCTAACAAGAAATGTGGTGCTTGCCCATGCTGCATTTCTTCTCTGTGAAAAACAGTTTCTCATCTGGAATGTAAAAGGCCAGGCCTCTGTCTTGTCCTGCTGCTATCACAATGCCTGGAGCAAAGCTTTGTTTCAGCAGCTCCACTCTTGAGTACCTTCAGCGCATTCTTACTGACACCTCATTTTGAGAATGTCTCTTGGCCTCATCCCTCACCAAAAGAAAGGCTCCAGGCTGGGAGCCCCAGTGTGGGAAAGCGGATGCAAAGCTTGCCAGCTGTGTTATCATCTCCTCTGACCAGCGGTGTATCCTGCAGTTATCTATCAAACCCAGTGATGCTCTGGCAGACTCTCTGCTGTTGGTAGGTTTGAGGAATTTTTTGTTTCAGATTTTACACCTTTCACAAGTTGCTTCTCAGGATCTCTCTTGGCTTGCCTTATTACGGCTTCACCATTAGCTTGCCAGAGCACACTATCATTTCTTTCCTTGTTTGGACACATTTTTATGATGCTGGGACAAAGAAGCAACTGAGACATACATTCACCCCTCCTTGTGCGCCCCTCAGGTAAGGTTCACATAAGTTATTACCACTTCTCAAGTGCAGACATTTTTCAGAATTGTGCAATAAAGGGCGTGGGGGGCGGGGTGTGCTGCAGGAGATGAGTGAATGATGTGTTTTTGGAAGCACTGGCTATTCAGTTTCCAGTGCCTGCAGAGGAGTTTGCTCCCTCTTTCACACAAGGCTTCTTGACCCATCAAATCTGGGGTTAAACATTTTAATGCCTTTGGCAAGGGAAACCAGGCATGACTGAAATGATAAGTTAGATCCAACAGGCAATGGGGGGCAGCGTCTGTGCAGGACTGGGCTCCCTTCACCCAATACTGCCTCCGACATGAAATGGCCCACACAGCCAGGTGCATCCTCAAGCCAGGTGCCTGCACACAAATTCTGAGCCTTGAAAAACATCAGTGTGAGGTGCGAGAAAGGCACTGTGAGGGAAGAACTGGCTTCTGGAGGCATCCTATCTCACCTCTGCCATGTGCTGTTCACATGAAGAGCAGTAACAGTACCTTTCCAAACAGAAGTGTCCTTTTATGCTTTATCAGTCTGAAAATGTGTGAAGAGCCCCATCCCACAGGCAGCTGGCAGCAGAGGCCCTTGACCCCGGGCTTTGGTTTCTGCTGCTCCTGAGGAGCCTAGCCTGGGCCTGCCATGCTGGCATTCTGACAGCCAGTGGTTTGGACCTGGCCAGGCCACCTATGCAGTCTTACCTCCCTCTGTTTTATTTAGCCCAGAGAAGCCTACATGCTACCTTAAAGCCAAAGAAAACTTTTTCATACATCTTTGTGAGTGTTCACACAACAGAGTGATCAGTCCAACCAAGGTTAGGCACCATCAGGAAGAGAGGTCTCCAAGGACTCCCTGAGGACACAGATAATTCAAGTTTTGTCTGTGGAGAATCAGGTGGTCTCATCAGGAGGTGCTGGTGCAGTCCCTGTATTGGCTACCATTGCAGCTGTCAGTGTCACAGGGTGGAGCAGAAGACCTTGAAAAGCGAGTCCTCCTGTAGAGCTCACCAGGCTATGGTGATCCAGACTCCCTGCAGACATGGTGTGAAGTACAGTGGTCTCTAAGGCACATTTGGCAGTGGTGGGCAAAAGTGTCCAGTTCATCCTGCAGGACCCTCCCATGCATGGATGTGCTCTGTACCTCAGCAACATTCAAGCTACCACTGAAAAAGTGCAAGTGGCTTAAGAGGCCTGGCTATTACTGTATGACCAGGTGTAGCCCAGTCACATTCTGCTCATGCAGACTTTTTTCTGATTTTTTGGTCAGGTTTTGTTTGTAGGTAATTGGAGGGAATGCAAATACATGCCCCTGTTGTTGGAAGATCTGCACCCCCCCAAGGCAGGGCAGAAAATGTACATCACAGGTGTTCCCTCTGTGTTTCTTCAGCAGCAGTCTCACAAAAATGGAAAAATGTCACTCCCTCCAAATGGCATGGCATGGCATCTCAGGTCAGAGAACACAGATGGCACATAGATATAGGGTTCCTGTTGGTTGTTTTCTTGACACAAATGGGTCCGTGCTGAATGAGTGCCCACACTGCCTTGTCTGATGTGCAACACTCGGTGGGAATGGATCTTGGAGAACAGGGCTAGAGATCTTGACCGACAGCAAGGGCATATCCTATATAGTTGCCAAAAGAGCAGTGCAAGACCCAATAGATGCAGACAAGACAAGCATTGAGTGGCAGAGCTGTGCAAAGGTGCATTGCCCCCAGCATGATGTCTGGCTGCAGCCAGCCCATGGTTGGGGGCTGTGGAAAGGCAACTGGCCTGCTCTCTTTATCCCATGCAAGGAAAGACCACTGGTATGCTACATCTCCTTCTTACTGATCCTCCAGATAAGGATCATTAAGTGGCATATTCCCCTGAAAGTTTGCAGATGCTCCTAAAGAGCTGAAAAACTTGGAGGTGAAGCCTGGAGAGCCTATTTCCCTGCTGGGGACCCTACCAATGTCTTGACATATAACTGGTTTCCTTTCCTGACAGTGGAGCGCAAGGTGTTAATGCTCTGAGACAGTTCTGGGTTTCCTGAAAATTGATCTTCATCAACTTTATCTTGAAGAATTATGATTAATAATGTTGTACTATTTTCAGTTTAATCTGAGTTTCTCATCTTTCTCAGAAACTGTGGTCCCGATTCCCTCACTGGCAAAACCAAGCACACACAGAGCAATTGTTCTGATTTTGATGGAGTGGTGTTAGCAGTCTGCAACCAAGAGCAGGTTTTGGCTCTTCATACCCATTCTACAGTTGCTTCATATATCCCCTCCAATGCTATAAATATTGGTGCTATTTTAGGCTAATGGTGTTTTTCTTTATAAGCCTAGGCCCATCGGAAGTTTCCTGCCCATATTTGGGTAAGTAACAAAGGACAAATATGATCTTTTTTTTTCCCCCCTTTTAAGTTGTTAAACTTCAACAATAATAAAGGTATTATGTGGAGTCATCTCAAAAATATATCCCATATATCATTCTGAGATAAAGATCTTTGTCTGAGACTTTGTCTGAAAAGGATAATGTTTCACTCCTGGCGCCTGTGAGTCTACTCTTTCTAGCATAATACATATTTGTTATAGTTACTAGACCTGGCTAGGTACAATGCCCAAAAATCAGTTTGCACTTCTTTTTTTGCCAGTTAGCAAAGCTCATCAGCCCATTGCTTCTTCTCTACCCACTGAGTGCTAACCAGAACACTGGGAACTGATGGAGATGGCAGGAAAGCCTTGTGTCCCTAGGTGTTACCCAAGAGGGTGTAAGTTGTGGTGGAGCACAGAATGGCTTGCAGTCATACAACAAATTTGATACACTTTAAAATACCTGCATGGTCGTTTTCTGTGGCAGAAATTAGGGGAAGGGAAATGGTGTTACAGGAGGAATGTGTGAGAGATCAATCCCTGCAGAAACTACAGCGCTGTTGAAAATCTCCTTGAAATTTTGTTGAGTTTGGGGAATAATTTAAAACCCCAGGCTCCAGCATTCAGAAAAACACTGAAACATTGCCTAGTGTGTTTTGTATAAAAAACATCTGGGAATTTTCATTTTATATTTAGGTGTTCTCGTTTCAGTGTTCAAGACGTAAATATACACCTGTGTATATACAAAATACAAAGGATGAACATGGAGCAAGAAGCTGTAGGACTCTTAAATACCTAGCACAAGGCAGGGTGTTCAAGGGTTGTCCCCCAAGTTTTTTTCCTACAACTTCACCTGCTGACAAGTCCCCAGCAGCTATGGCTCGATGGATGCTGTGATGGTTCCCACAGAGGATGTTCCCTTGGAGCGTGTGGGGGAATTGTGGTCCCGGTAGGCGCTGCTGACAGCCAGCTCCCATGTAGACACTAGATTAACCCCATCTCACAAGATCTGAATCTCGCTAGAGAAATTAATTTGCTCCTCCTCCCTGTTCCCTCAGCCCCCCGCGCTGTGTCTGTGGTGTGGCTTGCCTCTTATCCCTAGCCAGATCCAAGAATCATAAATATCTAAAGTAAAACTCTGAAACCCATTAAAGGAGTTAAATGTGATATACCGAAGCTGCGTTAAATATAGTAGCAGATTTCACAAGTTAAAAAAAAAAAGCACCAGAGGCTTTTTGTTTATCATTTATAAACAGTTTTATTTGGTGAGTAGTTTCCAAAGTTAATGGGCTTAATAAACTCTTTATAAACCAGAGCATTTATCTCCTGTATGCTGAGGGCCAGATGGTACCATCAGATTTATACTGCAGATTTCTGCAATTTGGCTTCATTAATGTGGTAGACAGCAGTTTCCACACCTCACAGAGGTATGTTCTCATCTTCCAGAAATGGTGGAGCTCTGGAGCAGTGCGGCTCCCCTGTTTGCATTGGAAGGATCCTCAACAGGGGTGTGATTTGAGCAGAAGGGGGTGGAACAAGCCAAAAAAATTAAGCAGCATGATAGCACTAGGAAAAGCAGATCTGGAGGAAAAATTGAGCTCAGGTTAGTGCTGACCTTAGCTTGGAAAATCATATGCTCTCCAACATCCACATCTATACAGCCACTAGGGAGCTGCCTGGTTACATGTGATTTTACCCATCTGTTATTTAAATCACAGATCCAAACTCCAACCCTGGAGCTTGCAGAAAAGATGTAGATTGGTGTCATCCCGTGGATACTTTTTCTATAAACAGATGAAGCATCTGGATCAGGAAATTTTCCAGGCAGGATGACAGTCCTGATTCCCCCAGCCCACTGTCTCTAGAAGTGGGGTGGTGAATACCTGTCTGTTCCTCTCTCTGCCCCAAAAAGCAGCTGCATGCTGCTGCAGTGCTGCTTCTTCAAGGGAAATTCATTTTCTTGCTTCCACAGTGATCTCCAGAGGTGTTGACCTGAGATAGTTGATTTTTCTTAGTATCCCATGGTAAGAATTTCTAAAAATTGGGAAATAGCATCCAACTGAGCAATAGGGATTTCCCCATGCTATTTTACTTTCTGTTTCCTTTCTATCTCTTTCCACCTATACTGCCTGTGGTTTGAGTAGTCATGAGACAGAGAAAGAAGAGCGGCTTACTACATTTCAATATGTTTTCTATTCAAGGTAAACACGTAGACAAGTTTCATCTTATCTTTCCCTGGGTTCCTTGTATTTTCTTCTACTTGCCTGTCTTATCTTCGTTCACTCTCAAACCTATCAAATGACTGATTTGTGCACTTGCTAGCCAGATGTTAGAAAAAAATTGTTGTGAAAAATAAAGCTTTTTTCATATTTTTTCAGGTGTTCCACATAATAATTTTTATTACAGTTGCATAAATTGAAAAATGATTGTAAGTATTTCTAAACTATATTTTCAATTTCAGAAAAATGTGCAAAGTATGCTGTTTGTTTACAGTCATTCATCAAAGTGATTTGTTTCGGCACAAGTTTGCAATTAGGCTAATTGAAATTGCCATTATTCACTAAATTAAAAAAAAAAATATTCAGTCCCAAATATATAGCCTAGACACTGTAACAGAAGAAAGTAGTAGGCTTAGATCAGACAATGTGTGTTTGTTTGTGGGGGCCTGGGTGCGGGATCTTGACAAATGTGGTTCCCTGAAGACCAAGGGAAGGAGAGCATCCTGCAATGCAGGCTGGGAAGGCATGATCTGAATTGTAGAAGTGTCACCAGGAAGCCAAAGTTATTATAAGACAGGGTGTAGAGAGAGAAATTCTGAAGAAAAGGGAACTGGGACATAGATGTCAGGATGGCTGGGACCTTTTGTTTATAGTTATGTCCTTAGTGCGTGTCCCAGAGCCACCTGGGAATCCCCCTCCCAAGTGCTGCAGTGAGTAGAATCTGCATTGGGCTTGGTGAGCCAGTATCCTCATGAAATGAAAACTTACCCTGAGCTATGCTTAGCCTAGAGTTGTGCTGACCCATGATTGTCCAGAGCAAGGCATCGCTTGGCTGAGCATTCACCCAAGCTCTGCACCCCTATGTAGTTTTGGCACAAAGCAAAGAGCTATACATGACTGGCACTCATCCAGATGTAGAACAGGGGTGTGACTTGGGCACAGATACCACAGACTAGATATGGTCTCCTGGTTTGTGGTCTGGTCTTGCAAGGTTTTTATCTGTCATTGTTAGCAAGAAAACCTTGCAGGTGTTTTAGTAATGGAGAAAACCTCTTGCATTTATTTTGTTCCAGAAAGAAAATGGTAGTGTATTTTCCTTTCATTGTCTACATAAAACACAACCCTCTTTTAAGTCCTTCTTACATATTTCTGGTGGTAATGAGGGACAATAATTCCCTGTGAAAGGTGGTTTGCAAAGGTGTCCTTCCAGACCGCAGCTGGAATGGATACTCCTAGGGGGTATTGCTGCTGCAGATCATGGTGGCACTTCAGAACAGCCAGCCCAGCATGGAGCTGCAGATCATCGTGGCACTTCAGAACAGCCAGCCCAGCATGGACACATAGGTGGCATGTCGGACAATTTGGACTTCCCATGCAGGCAGATAACACAGTCAAGAAATGGGCTGTGGGGCCGTCTGCCCACTGATGGCTGGGTTTGCTTCTGAGTTGAAGAACTCAGGCTGGTTGTGTTATCCTCTGTATTTGAAGCAGCATGGGATTGCGTGCTATCTGGGACTATCAGCAGCTAACATTAAATCAGATAAATCTTGTGGGAGGTCTAACACATGCTGGAATGTAGTATCTCCTACCCTGTTGAAAAATAAATCCATTCTTATGCAGCTTTTCTTCTCTTGTCTAATGTAGTTTTGTGTGGCTGAGTTCTGGTGGAGAAGGGGGGCTGCAGGGATGGCTTCTGCAAGCAGCAGCCAGAAGCTCTCTGTGCAGGCCCGACAGAGCAAACACCAGCCGGCTCAAGGCTGGACCCGCCGCTGACCAAGGCCGAGCCCATCGGCAACGGTCACAGTGCCTCTGGGAATCACATTTAAGAGGAAAAAAAACTACAAGAGGCTGCTTTTTGCCACCAGAGAAGGGAGTAAGAAGATGTAAGAGACTGTGCAGGCACCAAGTCCAGGGAAGAGGGGGGAGGAAGCACCCCAGGTGCTGGAGATAAAGATGCCCTTGCAGCCTGTGGAGAAGATCATAGTGGAGCAGGTGTCCCCCCGCAGCCCATGGAAAAGGCTGAGACCCCACCTGCTGCCCATGGAGAGGCTCCATGATGGAGCAGGTGGAAGAAGGAAGTGAAATCATGACTAAAGTGAAGCCTGCTAAGAAGGGAGGGGTGGGGGGAAGTGCTTTAAGATCTGGTCACGCTTCTCATTATCCAACTCTGGTGTCACTGGGTGTGCAGTGCAGTGTAATAAATTAGAGAGTTTCTTTCCTTTCTTCTGTGTTTAGTCTGTTTTGCCCATGACACTAACTGCAGAATGATCTCTCCCTGTCCTTATCTCGACTCCTAAGCCTCTCAATATATGTTTTCTCCCCTGTCCAACTGAAAAAGGGAGTGATAGAGTGACTTTAGTGTGTGTCTGGCCTCCAACCAGGGTCAAACCACCACACCTAATTTCAGCAACTGAGGCAATACACAACATTTGCACTATCTCAGGAGTGTGCAGCTTGTTTTCCAGTGAGTCCAGATTAGTACAGCAGGTACTAGATGGTGAGACATTATCACCTCAGAGCAGGTAGAAGACAAGATATCATATCAAATCATGTGTTGTGTGAAGATGGTGATGGAGGAGTTCTAAGAACTCAAGAAGAGGTGGGCTGTCCAGTGACTAACCAATGTGGACTTAGAATAAACATAATGAGAATGTATCTCTTCTTGAAAAATTAGCTGTGGAAGCCATTGCTACCAAATACTGTGGAGACCAAAGTGGACATAGTAGGTATAGTCTTTAAAAAAAATATTTCAACAGAGTTTTAAGGTCCTTCAGTTTTTATTGAATGCAGTGAGCAGAACATAGATTTTAAGGCAACAAGTCTCTACATGGCAGAAACTGAGAAGATAATACTGGGCAAATAGTTGCTCTAGATTGGTGCTGTTTTTACATGCATTCCCAAAACGTCTGTTTGTAGCCCATCCTGGAGATGGGTTACTGAGCAACATGGCCCCTGTACTGATCCAGGGTGTCTGTTGTGGTGTTACAGACATCACAACTATATGAATCAAAAAAACCCACCACAAACACCTTGACTTGTATGTTTTAGTTGAAGGAAGATTCCAGCTACATGAGAAATTACATCTCTGTGAAGTGTTTGCAGCACTCTCAGAGAGGGCAGATGGTGCTCAGAGCACACCAAAGAATAGACTTTAGCTCCCTTGGGTGTTTAGGTCAGCCTACACTTAGCGATACCTAGGAGCTGGATTAACATTAGCCACTACAATCCTGTGTTTATTCAGGAAGAATAACACTGAGAACACCCACATGAGCTTCTATGTGGCACCTTACTGGCATGCTGCCAACTCTTCACCTATCTTCACTGGCCATTCACCAGGTGCCATGCAGGCACTTTGGGGGAGCAGACAGGCGGCCAGCTGGGAAGCAAGCCACACACCAGACGGTCACATCCTCTGGTGACGCTTGGGGGAATGCCAGCCAATGGCTTTGCTGTAAAAGTTTTGCTTTAAGGTTATTATTCACCACTTCTGTACGTGATGTCCTCCATGTCATTGCCAGTCCTCTGAGTCATCAGCTCATGAAGGAAATAACTTTGTTTTCTTTTAGCTCTCAGCTGAGCATCCAGCGTAAGCACTTTCTTTTGGTCCACCTGGCCTCATCTCAGCTTTACTTAAAGATTTCCCAGGAGCTTGTTAAAATAGTGCTTATGTTTTCTTGTTTCATGTTTGTATAGGTGATGAGGAGGAGAAATTTCCTTTTGAAAGAAACAACAGTTGGAGAATTATGGAAGTGTTTTCTTACCTTAAATAAATTTCTTGAGCTTTCATGTAGCTAGAAGAGAACCAAAATGAAGCGTATTAAAAAACCCCTCAGTCTCCCCCTCCCCAAAACCCACCTTGAAGAGGCAGGGAACACTTGTGTTTCTGTTCAAAGGCACCCTTTTGATCCCACAGGCCCATCATATAGGGCTGCTGCTTTTGATGTTGAATATGTTGCCAGAGTAATTTTCAGTCAGTCCCAGACCAGAGAGGCATTACACATCAGCTGTGTAATTATCAGGTGTAAATGTTCATCCCAAAGAGGGAAGGAAAAAAGAAATAAAACAAGGCATGAATGTGTCTTGCTACAGTGTGAAGAGGGATCATGAAACAAAGGAATTTGGAGTTTTGCTTATGGGGACTTGTCTCAAATGTTTGGGCTGTTTTGTCAATAGTGGAATTGTTCATGGATATGAGAAAACCGAAGACGAAAATCAGTGGAGGTTCAGGGAAGTGTTCAGCATGTGTTTAAATCTCACTCATGTCCAGCTAATTGTGAATTTCAGTGTTGTCCTGGATAGAGGTGATTTTGGGCGTATACTTGAATTTTTGCTAACTTGAAGCCTGAACAAATGATCCCTTTTCAGTAAATTCAGTTAGGACAAAACTTTTTTCTGGACTTTTGTCTGTAACTTTTAACACTGTTTTCAATGCTCTAAAATAAATACAGACAATCTGGCCTCAGAGTTCAGTATCATATTTCAGAAATAGTTTGGTGGTAAAGCAGCTTTTTCTTTGTGTTTTTCTTTTAGAATGCAATAGTAAATGCTTGAGAACTGGGACAAAAGTTAGTCCTTGCACCATCCTGTCTATCACTGCTTCTTCCAGAGTTACAGAGACAGAAGAGATTAGAGTTTAAAAATATTGGTACGCTGTCACTCAGCTTGTTTTTGTTGGCCTGACAAGCTGCCAGCTGCTGCAGTTTGTTGCTGTTTCACTGGCATCTCCTGAGGTATTTAAACAGGGTTTTCAGTAATTCTTCACCATGACCTTTCTTAAATTATATGGCATCTTTTAGAAGCAACAGCATCCTGAGGATGTGGCAGGCAGCACCTGAAGAAATTACTAAAGAACTGCCTTGTTCATCAGCAGATGTGCCCAGTGCTGTGTACTTTCTACTAAAGGGTGTCCTTGTGCTCGGTCATCAAGTGCTGCTTACTGGGTTTTGTTGATCTCTGTCATAGTTTCATATAGAAGATTTATAGGCAGCAGTGATGGGTCATGGTTGTTTCTGGATTTCCTGGAAGCCTATGAGGTACCAGAAGGTCTCAGTCAGGATGGAGGAGGCAGCTGAGGACAGAGAGAAGAGGAACAGGAATGTGGTTGTTGCTTGAAGTAGATGGGAGAGCAATAACAGCAGCCACACAGGCGAGGGGTCTACTGTGCAAGGCACAGGCTGAGAAGAGGGATGGAACCAAATCAGGCTGCTGAGCAGGCATCAGAAAACAAAATGGGCTCAGAAACCTTTACTGACTTCATGAGTCATGGGTGAAGGGAACGGGCTAGCTGGATTGTGGGAACATCCTTCAGTGTGTGGTAGTCAACATTCAGGGTGGTTCATGGTCTCCTTGAGACCTGCTGTGGTTTGGTGGCCAGTGGAAGCTCCCTTGCCTGGCTGCTGCTTAGCAGGGACTGTCAATAGTCTGGCAGCAACCCAGCTTGAGATTCCTGATCGTCATCATACTGTGCAAATATTTCCATGAAACAACATGCAATGATCTGAACAATGAAGAACTTACAGAAAGAGACATGATTTCCCTATTTCCTTAGTAATAAATGCAATGATTGAAGCAGTCCTTCTGTTTGGAAAAGCATGACTTCACTTATCTCATTAACGTAAGACAATCTGCAGATAGGTAACACTACAAAATGCTTGGGCACGGAACAACTATGTTTTGGAGCTGGTCTTGGACTGTCTTTGTGGCTGCTGACTAATATTTCAGGCCAGGGACTACATGAAAAATGTTCAGATAGATCCAAATTTACAGCCTCCCTCCTTTGCTTTAAAAGGAAGTTTCCTATTCCAAATGAAAGCTGATCTCATACTTCCAGGGGTTTCACCAGGAGCAGCCAGAAACATACTCCCAGCTGCTGCAATTAGCCCCACCATCCCTTTTACATTTTGCCTTAGGCATGCCCACCCCACACAACTGTGCTTACAGCCTACAGCCTCCCTCACCTCCCCCAACCATGCTTCCATTCCCTACACAGAAAGGGAGAGAAGCACAGAAGAACGGAGCTGTGAAGGTGGTCATATTTAGTCCGCTTCGATTCGAGCAGGCCTGTGCGTGGTGGTGCTTAGGATGGAGAGGCAACCCGTCCAAACTGACTGCGGTGGAGCATGCTTTTAAAGCTAAGCACACCTGTAAGTGTTCTGCCAGGCTGGAGCCTCACCGCCAAGAGCTGGGAAGCCAGTGTTGGGCGGTGAGGCAGCAAAAACCTTAAATGACTCCGGCTGTTTTACCAAACTGCAGTTGGGCCTATGAAAGTTCACTCTTCACACCTGGCAGTTGAGGTAATTATCCTATCTCTTGCAAAAATATAATAGGTGCATTGTTTGACTTGTGAAGAACAGCAACAAAGTGCAACTGCTGAACTGAGATGTCAGCATAAGAGAATAAAAGTATTGAGGTGAAGGCTTTGATGTGGCAGAGGACAGTGGCCCAGACAGCAAGCATTATACTCTATCCACTTTCTGTTTCTGAAGATACTCCTTACGTTGCAAATCCCTTTCTTAAATGCAAATCTGCAATTAAATGTGCTCTGTCTCATTGTTGCCTGGTGAAGCTGAAAATCAAAACACAAAACCAGGTTGCCCTTCCTAAACACACCTTGTCACCAAATGGAGAGCTTCAATAACAGCAACTTCTGAGGTTCCCAAAGATCAAATGCTTATCAGGTGTGTTTTATCTAAAATTTGCGATTTATTTGCCAGGCACAAACAAAACTATGATGAAAACAAAGCTCTTTCTTCTCATCGTTCCCCTTTCCCAACCCTAGGGTGCCACAAAATAATAAGAAAGGCACTTTTCCACCCCTTGCTCTGATGCTTATGATGTTTGTGAGGCAGAACCTACATCAGCATTGAGGATTGTCTGTGCTGATCTTTTAGCCAACCTAGCCAGGCTCTTCCCTGGAAGATCAATGGTATCTGGACTAGAGTAAGCAAAGCTAGACCCCTTAATGAGCAACTTCCTCCCAGCTGGCTGTAGTTCAGTGGGTACAAACCCTGTGTGGTGTTTCTCCTAATTATTTAAATTCAGTGGTAAAATAATGAATACAGTCTTACTGGTCCTAAGCCAGGCTCCAGCAAAATGAAATCTGTCTGCTTACATTTTTTTTCTCAACATCTTTGAATCACTTTTTAAAGTACCCTTTCAGTTTAATTAACGTCGCTCTCTCAGCGTTTTAGACCTCTGAAATATGAATGAAGTCAAAGGGACCAAATAAAGCATGCGGCCAAGTGACACAGTAAAGATGTGACAGCTTTTCTGTTTGCCAAAGGTCCTCTGGCATTTCTGTGAGCATTACAGCCTGGCAAGAGAGTGGCAGGGAGTGTTAACATGCTTATCAAGAGTCAAGTATTTTCTGAAGTCCTCCACTTGACCCCTGGCACTGAGTCTCCAGCCACTTTGCAATGCACATGCACCGGAGGTATTACAAGCGTACTTGCTATGCCAGCACCAGCCTGGGTGCTTGGAGTGTGTCTGATCAAGTGCTCAGCCCTGCACTGGAATCGGAGTTTTACTTTGGTTATGCAGCACTTACAAACCAACTGGGTTTTCAGCACCTTAGCAATTAACCTGTGCTCCAACAAGTGAGCCTGCACTTCAACAATGGCAAAACAATCACCAGGTTTTGAAATGGGAGAGGATTTAGAAGGGTGGTTCTGATGAGTACCCAGTGAGGTAAGGAATTCAAGGTGGTTGTGAGATATAAATATTCATCTCTGACTTGCTTAGGATAGTGGGTTAAACAATGATATGAGAGTCTCTTCCCTGGGAAAACCCTCAATGGGGGAAAGAAAGTTCCTTCAGAAGCCAAGAGGCATCACAGGGTGCTTTTAACCAACATCGGCAGAGTCACACTGTGCACAAATTAGAGCTTTAAGGATAATGAGCCTTAGACTACTATATATGAGAAGATAACAATTACATTCAGAACCATACTTTTTCCCAGCTGGAAAGGGAAATAAAACTATTGACTGGTCCATCAGCAACTATTTTTAAAAGGCTTATGAGCATATGGTCACATCTAACAGGTAGCCCATTCACAAAAGCCCAGGACTATCACTGTGCCAATTTAGTTCAACCTCCAAACAGCATGGGTCCAAATTTCACCTGATTCATTAACTTCACCAGATATTGCCAAATTCTGTGCATTAGAAATAGGTCTGGTGTGGGATGGGCTTTGTGGAGGTACCTCTTCAGCATCTGAGGTGCTCTGGTTCATGGGCTCATAAGGGTGAGATAAAGTCCAACTCTACCCAGCTGCCCCATGGCACTCAACCTTCATAAGGGCACCCCAGCCCTGGAAAGGGCACCTCTACTGAATTAGCAGAAAGGAGAAAGGAAATAAATACTGTATCAAATAAGAGGTACATCTCCAGAGGCATGTCAGTACCATTTGGGGTGGGTAGAAGAGTAGGTGGGTGGCAGGAAAGGAGCAAGTGCTAAAGCAAAAATTAGTACCAGTAAAGACAGCAAGAAACATAGCGTAGTTTAACCACAGAATCCACAGTACATAGCTACTGAGCCTACCCCAATTATAACCACAAAATACAGAATCTTTAACCACAGTAATCAGATGATATGACCAATATTTAACACAATGGTCTACAGAGAACAGATTGAACACTGGAAAACAATTTCAGGAACATTCTTTTTTGAGGTTTGAAAACATCCGTTCAGAGCAGTGCCTCACCACCACATGTCCTGTGGCACTATCTTTTTCTCAGGAGAAGCTGTAGCAGATAAGTTTCTGATTCTGTGGTGCTGATGGCGGAGAGCAAACCTTGCAGTGTTGCACTGTGAGTGATGAGTGCCTTGACTCAGGGTTTGCTCTGCAAAGTGAACGCTTGGCCCAACAAGAATACATGTGCTCCGCATAGCTAGCTGGTGAGAAACAGAGCCCCAAATGCACAGACCTTCCCTCTATTTGTTTTTAATCTCTGTCAAAGACTCCAATTCAAATGGGCCATGAATGGGTCCCACTCATGCTTCAGGTTTAGGACTGGGAATTTAGCCCAGAGGCTCCTCTCATCCCACTGTTCGTACACCTCTGTTCTTGCTGCATCCTTGGCCAAAAACAGCTCAGTAGCATGCAGCTCTGCTCCCAGCTTCAGGACAGACTGCTCCAGGCTCTCCCCACCCTGTTTTTTTGCTGCATTTTCTGGCTACACAGCTCTATGCAAACTGATGTTCCTCGGGAACACAAGGTCTGTTGTGCTCAGTGACAGTCAGTGTAAATATTTTAAACAGTAATGGGAAGTTTTCATAGTCTTCAAAGCACTGACCTAAAACTTCCAGCTGCAGATCTCATGTGGTTTATATTAGAACATCATGATATTGCAAGTTGGAATATAAGGCTAGCTCTAGCAATAAAAGGACACAGTTTCCACCTATTTAAACTCACCCTATCTTCTTACAGATCATCATTGTTCGTAATGGATTTCTGGAGCTCTTCTTAAAGAGATTTGGGACTCTCACAATCTTTTCTTAACCAAAGAAGATCAGTTTCTTAAGTTAAAAGAAAACATTACTCACTCTGTTCCTCTGATACCAGAAATGCCAGTTATTGCTTTGGGGTTTCCTTTTTCTTTTCTCTCTTTGCATGTTTTTGGGGTTTTTTTCTCCTCCTTATCAAGGCAGTAGGCAGGATCCCTAAATATCCTGTAGGAAAAAAAGCTGAGAAATTATTGTTGAATAATCCCATCCACCAGATTTGAAACTTTACATCAAAGTTTGAGCAATTGCAACTTTGGAATAGCTTGAGAGGTACTTAGACATTTGATAAAGAGCAGACTGAACAATTCAAGCTAACTGTCTTTACCTATTCTAAACAAATCAATAATGTACATTTCCGCTCTCTCATAGTTCTTTGCCTCAGTTTCTGTGACCTACTGCCAGAAGTGTTTAAAAAGGATGAAAGATGCTTTGTAAGTTAAGAACTATTAATGAGAACTGGAAATGGGATAGAACAGAAATATGTCTTCAGATGCTTTGAAGAAAAGGTCATCATGGTGGGAGATCCAAATTAAAAACAAACCTTCCTCAGGGGCACAGGCAGCACAGATCTGAATGAGCTGGGTGGAGACATTTATATACCTTAACATGCATCATATAAGATGGGAATCTGTGTGGTGCTGGCCAGTGCAAATGACAGGAATGAATGGGGTGCTACAGCCCCATCCTCCTCCTTTCTCACACGGGCACGTGGTCCATTCAGTTCCCAGTAAATACATGGCTATTCCAGGGACTGAGCAACAGGTTTAAGTACCTCCTGTGGGTTTAGGAGCTTAGGACAAGGGCAGTGCTCTTCCAAAGGAATGTTTGCCTCTATATGCATATAGGTGAATCCTGAGGACTGTAGCAGAGAAAATGCATTTTATGATTCAATTGTATTCTCAGTGGCCATAAATTCCAAGTAGCTGTCTATGACTGCTCAAAGTCTTTTGGGCACTTTTACCTACTGAGGAAGTGCCAAAGCAGAGTTTGCAAAACATGTACTTCAAGAGGAAGTTCTTTTCTGTGTGTTTTAGGGAGTTGTGAGTTTACCACAGAAAGGAGCTGGCACAAGTGATCTGGCAGCCATATGGTGAGCAACCAGCTCTGTGTTCAGGGGTAACTTTAGTCTGCAGCAACCTTGAAGCAAAGACAGGGAAGGTTGGTGTTCTCATCATGAAAGTAAACCCGGTCTCCATACCAGGTTTCTGTTATGAAACTCTCAAAGACTGATGAGTTCAGAAAAGAACAACAGATCATTATTGTGAGCAAATTAATCCCCAGGATAAGTCCTTCCTTTGGGTGACCTAGTCTAGCTTTCCCTAGTTGGAGAGAGCAGGACCATTTTAAGCATGAATACAGTTAAAATAAATCTTTTAGGAGCAAATGTCAAGTCACATGTCCTCAAAGAAAGCTGCCACCTCACTTCATCAGGAATGTCCTACAGTCAGACCAGCAGGGCCAGCTGTGTCTCCAAAAGCCTGTCTCTATATTGTGTGACATGACTCCTTCTCAAGGCCACTGTGATGCTCTCACCAAACCCTCCACAGCCCCAGGGATCACCCCTCCACACAGCTCTCATGGGCTGTTTCGTGGCTGATGAAATTATTTCAGGGGAGGAGACTTAGAGATGATGCTCTGGGTGCCCAGCATGAGGTTAACGCAGCCTGGTAGGACTACCTGCAATGACCCATAAGTTTCTTTTCAGTTCCATGTCCCCAGAAAGCCTCTGCTCCTAACATCTCTGTCAGACTTTTTAATCATTTGAAAAAGAAAAAATAAGAAAGATTATCTATTCATCATTTTAACAAGAAAAAGGTCTCCAAATATTCAAAGGTGACATTTTACCCAGCACCTGACCCACCTGGGATCATGAAGTATGATAAAAATAATGAAAAAAACCAAGCCTTCTCAGACCTTGCATCTTGATTTCCTGGCCAAATTGCTCAAAATCCGTTCGGACTCAAATCAACATAAGCATAAGCACCCAAACTCACACCTGACACTCTTTATTTTCCTATGAAAAGGGAAGGATTCATCTTTCCAAGTGTGGCCATGGCCTCGCTGAGTCATGTACATCTGCGCAAATGGATGTAAGCCAAGTGTCAGACCCCACCGCTGAAATGGGACACCCTTTTCACACAGGTGCAAACGGCTGCATGAGGGGGAAACGTGAGGAAGAGTCGGCCCCAGAGACTCTGCTCCCTCTCCCGGCTTCAGCTGCTGCTCACTGTAGCATGTTCAAAGCTAGTGCCACTTTCTGGAATCCAGACGTGAAACTGTGGATGTTTGTGTTCGCTAGTGGGGCTGGGAAGTAATGAAAGCGAGTGCTAATGCAGCCTTTGGCTTCCTCGGAGAACAGAAAGCATCCAGGATGGGAATCTTTGAAGTGAAACACAGCACAAAAGCTCTTCTTACCCCAGCATGATGGCTGGAGTCGGGCTCTAGTTGTGTCTGTTTTCACACAGAAGACTCTTACTGTGTGTACATATACATAAAGGTAAATTAGTTGATTACCTTTTTCTTTGTTTTACAGCACTTGTAGTCATAGAATCATAGAACCACAGAATCAGTAGGTTGGAAAAGACCTTTGAGATCATCGAGTCCAACCATACCTGTCCTCTACTAAACCATATCCCTGAGCAACTCATCTACTCATTTTTTAAATACGTCCAGGGTTGGTAACTCAACTCCCTCCCTGGGCAGCCTGTTCCAGTGCCTGATAACCCTTTCTGTGAAGAACTTTTTCCTAATGTCTGATCTGAACCTGCCCTGGCACAGCATGGGGCCATTCCCCCTCATCCTACCACCTGTCTGTTGGGCGAAGAGACCAACGCCCACCTCTCTACAACCTGCTTTCAGGTAACTGTAGGCAGTGATAAGGTCCCCCTCAGTCTCCTCTTCTCCAGACTAAACAACACCCTTTCTCTCAGCTGCTCCTCGTAAGGTTTGTTCTCTGGTCCCTTCACCAGCTTTGCTGCCCTTCTCTGGACACGCTCCAGCACCTCAATGTCTTTCTTGTAGTGAGGGGCCCAAAACTGAATACAGTATTCAAGGTGTTGCCTCACCAATTCCGAGTACAGGGGCACAATCACTTCCCTGGACCTGATGACCACACTATTTCTGATACAAGCCAAGATGCCATTAGCCTTCCTGGCCACCTGGGCACACTGCTGGCTCACATTCAGCCACCTGTCGACCAACACTCTCAGGTCCTTTTCCACCAGGCAGCTTTCCAGCCAGTCTTCCCCAAGCCTGTAGCACAGAACAAGGCTGTTATGTCCCAAGTCCAGGACTCTGGACTTGGCCTTGATATACCTCATCCTGTTGGTCTCAGCCCATTGATCCAAGCTGTTCAGATCCCTCTGAAGAGCCTCTTTACCCTCAGGCAGATAGACAGTCCCTCCCGGCTTAGTGTCATCCACAAACTTACTAAGGGAACATTTGATCCCTTCATCGAGGTCATTGATAAAGATATTGAACAGAACTGGACCCAGCACTGAGCCCTGGGGAACACCTCTGCTGACCAGCCTCCAGCTGGATTTAGCTCCATTTACCACAGCTCATTGGGTCCAGCCACCCAGCCAGTTTTTAACCCAGCAGAAGCTGTGCCTGTCCAGACCAGTGGTAGCCAGGACAGCAATGGCCTTTCAATTTAACAAATGCAGCTGCTTATTGACACTGTCCATTTCAGCATTCAAAAGCTGGGACTTCAGGTGAAAAACACAGGACCACTCACTGAATGCCTTAAATTTCATATGCTTCAAAAAACGTGTCTCTCCTTTTAACACCGAACCTGCGTTTGCTGTGCTGGCAAGGCACAGTAGTGTCTGGAGACATCTGTTGCTATGTTTATACTAGCAAGTAATTTGGTACGGTAGGAGCGTATCAGTAGATAGAGCATTTGGTGCTGAGTCACATATCCACAATGTGCAGTTTGGGGGGTTTACTTTGAACTAAATGGAGTCTGGTTCTCAGGACCAAGAACCTCCATTGCGCATGTGGCTCAAAGCTGTCTGTGGGTCTCATCCGGTGTTCATCCTCTTATGACCCATCAGGGATTAGGGCACATTTGGTGCACACCTGAGGCATAGCTGCAAGGTTAGTTTCCTCTGAAAGAAGCCCAGTTTGTATGTGTTAAAACAGTCCTGTAAACCAAGAATTTTGCTTAAGAACACACTGCTGTCCTGGACCAAAAAGCTCATGTGTGTGCAGGCAGCAGAGATCAGTCCTGGCTATGCTACATGTGTGGAGAGCAGCTGCCCAGCAAGCCCATATAGATATGATAAAAAGCAGGAGAATAGTGACACCCCTACAAGGTGAGTGTCCTGCCTTAGGTTGTACATACTGTCAGTGGCTTTATCCATGTGAGCCACTGGCCCTCTTAGTCAGCCCAGTCGAGACCCTGATGAACAGACAGTTACCGGTGCTTGGGAAGGAGTGGTGAGTGGGCCCCTCTCAGCACAGTGCAGTAAGGATCCCACACATATCTTAGGCTCTTTTAACTGAGCAGAGGGTAACAGATATTTTGATAGCATGTCTTTGGCAAATATTGGTTCCTTGATCTGCCAAGTTTTATTCCATTTTGAAGCAGTGTGATACCTTCAGACTGGTTGAGACAAGCCTCAAGCTGTACCTAACTGAACCTCTTAAAAAAAGAGAGATACTAAGATGAACATTGCTCACCACAAGGCTGCCATAGAGCAAACTTGACCCTGGGCAAAACTGACATCTATATATCAGCTGTGCTATTGTCCTCATTAAATGTTTGTCTATCAGTGTATTATATCTTCTTTTTGTGGACACACGGGTCACTGCAAATGTCACAAAACCTAATTTTTGCTATTTTGACAGACAACTCCCTCTCCTTTGCCTAATTGCAAGCTCTTTAGTCTTATCTATTCAATAAAAACCATTCTTTAACAATATCCCAGCTACTTCAAAGAAATTGATTACTTTCCATAGAGTTGCTGTCCTTACTGCAGTTCAGCCCTTTCCTGCTAAAGCTAGAAGGAGAGGTGACGCACCTTTTCCGTGAGTGAAGTAAGATAAATAAATGCAAGACATCTCTGGCTTCGTGGGAAGAGCTGGTGATAAGAGTTGCAGCAAGAAATAGGGAGCTGAGAAACAGGTTGATGTAGCTGACTGGAACTTTTCCAGGGTTGCTAAGTGACAATTTAGTTGGTAATTCTAGGGGAAGTCCTGGTACAGCAGTGGGGTGCAGTTGAAAAGCCTGGTGCAATACAACTCTCTGATATTAGTTTTATTAAGAGAAGGAACAACTTATAATGGTCTTTATATTCCCTTCAGGTGGTTATATCACCAAATTTATTCCAGTGAGGTTATTTAACCTTTACCTCCCTCAACAGTTCCTTCCTTTGCTCCCCAGGGGTCAATACTCTTAAATATCTTTATCTGGAAAAGGGAAGTGAGTGCATCCCAGTAAGTCTGCAGACAACAATAAGTTGGTTGGGAGCGTTGATCTACTTGACAGTAGGAAGGCTCTACGGAGGGATCTAGACAGTCTGAATCAATGGGCTGAGGCCAACTGTATAAGACTCAACAAGGCCAAGTGCTGGGTCCTGCATTTGGGTCACAAGAGCCCTGTGCAATGCTACAGGCTTGGGGCAGAGGGACTGGAAAGCTGCCTGGTGGAAAAGGACCTGGGTGTGTTGGTCGACCAGCTGGCTGAATGTGAGCCAGCAGTGTGCCCAGGTGGCCAGGAAGGACAATAGCATTCTGTCCTGCATCAGGAACATTGTGGCCAGCAGGACTAGGGAAGTGATTGTCCCCCTGGACCAAGCACTAGTGTGGCTGCACCTCAAGTCCTGTGTTCAGTTTTGGGCCCCTTGCTACAAGAAAGACATTGAGGTGCTGGAGAATGTCAAAAAAAAAGGCAACAAAGTTCTTCAATGGTTTATAGAGCAGGTCTTATGAGGAGTGGCTGAAGGAAGTGGGGATGTTTAGCCTGGAGAACAGGAGACTGAGGAGACCTTATCACAGTCTACAACCACCCGAAAGCAGGTTCTAGCCAGGTGGGCGTTGGTTCTTCCCCTTTAGTAGCAAACAACAAGACAAGTGGAAATGGCCTCAAGTTTTGCCAGGATAGGTTTAGATTGGATATCAGGAAAAATTTATTTACTTGAAAGGGTTATCAGCCACTGGGACAGGCTGCCTAGGGAAGTGATTGAGTTACCATCCCTAGAGGCATTTAAAATGTGCAGATGTAGTGCTTAGGGATATGGTTTAGTTGTGGACTTGGCAGTGCTACATTAACAGTTGGGCTTGGTGTCTTAAAGGTCTTTTCCAGCCAAAACAGTTCTATGATTTGATAACTGTATGATTCATCCTATGAAAAGTCAGGCATTATGCATTCAAAAGCATCAGTTGCTTTCTATGGCATTCAGTGGCATTCTACATGAGCTTCTGCTATTGTTCTTCAACTACTGTGAAAGCATTTACCTTGAGCTTGTTGCTAGTTTGGCAATGGAATATTCTTGGGTTGGTGCAGAAGGGGTTTGCAAAGGCAATACTTATTTTCCACATGTATCATTAGTTAGAAAAAAACATCACCTTACCTATACCATCAATCTTTTTAGGCTGACCTTCACTGAGAAGTAAAAACGGATTCTGCTGGTGGAATTGTCCATTCGCCTCCTGTGGTCCACAGCTACAGACTTGGTACCAGAGCACAGGAAAAAAATCACCTTCTCTACAGCCAGGTGTCAATCAGGAGGGGAATTTATGCCTCCTTTATCCTGTGTAGTCTGTTTCAGGGCCAGGCTGCATGCTTTTCAATGCCCACCTCCCATTTCTCACTTTGACAATACTCCTCCAAAGTGTTCCCAACCACTGGCCCAGTTCACAATCCATAACTGAGACCTCACCTCCCTGTGAGACTTGGTTCATTGCCACATATTTAAAAAAAAAAAAAAGAAAGATTTGCTTTATTTCTGTATATCAGTGTTGAGGGATGGCTGTGACAAAACTCTGTACCCTCTCTGTTTTTCTTACTTTCTCTCTTTTTCCTTTTTACCTCATTGTGGGTCAGTTTGGATGTTGTGGCCATTACTAACATAGGTCCTGGCTGCAAAACAGCGAAGGGCAAGAGTAATGCTGCTATGTTGAGCATTCAGTGCTAAATTGTAACATTTTGGTAAAAAGAAAAAGGGAAAAACAGACTCAGAACGACATTTTCTCCTCCTCCACCTTGCACCTGTTCCCCCCAAGCCTCCTCTGTTGACTTAAAAATCCCTAACATGTTTCCCATAATGTGTGGGCAACTTCAGTGCATCTGAGTTTCTGGCTGAAGGGGGAGGGGTGGGAGGGGGAAGGAGAAAGTGATTGACTAATAACTGCAGCTAGGGTGGGGTTTCAGTGAGGTGCTCACCACTCATTTTAGTAAGGCTCTGTAGGGAACCTGGGACTGGCCCTTGGTGCTTTACTTTTGCCTCTTTGCTCAGTGGTCCCAGCCCTGAAAGAGCCTGCCCTGCAGAGACATGCAGCTTCCGCAGCTGGTGTCTATCCAGCTGCTCCTGCCCTGACTTCCTCTCCCAAGCACCCAGGTCAAGGAGGGTTTAACCATCCCTCACACAGCCGCTCTCAGCACACTGGGGTGGTGGTGGGCTAGCGGGAAGTCCGTGGAGAAAGCGGGGGCAGCCCACAGGAAAACCTGCCTGCAGCCCAAACATATGGAGGCATCAGGAATGGTCAAAGTGGTGTTCTCGTTGCAGCAGCAGCTTGGAGGAAGACAGGCTGGGCTGGTGGGGGTGCCATCTGGGTTAGTATGCACCTGCATTGAAAGGTGTCTGGAGTTTGCATGGCAAGGTTCTGGTAGCAGGGGGACGGGGTTGGGGGGGCGTGCAGGCTGGAGGGGTGGTTTCTGTGAGAAGCTGCTGGAAGCTACCTGTATGTCCAGTAGAGCCAATACCAGCCAGCTCTAAGACAAACCTGCTGCTGGCCCACAGTTCAGCCCATCAGAAATGGTGGTAGCACTTCTGGGCTAACACATTTAAGAAGGAAATAAAGCCAAAAAAGCACAGCAGCAGCTGGAGAGAGCAGTGAGAATACGTGAGAAGAACAACTCTGCAGGCACCAAGGTTAGCAAAGAAGGATGGGGAGAAGGTGTTCTATGCAAAGCAGCCCATGGAGAAAACCATGGTGAGGCAGGCTGTCACCCTGCAGCCCATGGAGGTCATGGTGGAGCAGGTGGATGCCTGAAGGAGGCTGTGACTCTGTGGGAAGCCCACATTGGAGCAGGCTCCTGGTAAGACCCACAGCTCTGGAGCAGAGTGGGGCTGGCTTTCTGGCAAGACTTGTGACCCCGTGGGGGGCTCACGCTGGAGCAGTTTGTGAAGAACTGCAGCCCATGGAAGGGACTCATTGGAAGCATTTGTGAAAGACTGTATTCCATGGGAGAGACCTCACACCGGGACAGGGGAAGAGTGTGAGTAGTCCTCTCCCTGTGGAGAAAGCAGTGACACAGACACTGTGTGATGATCTGACTGCAATCCCCATTTCCTGTACCCTTGTGCCACTCAAGGGAAGGACAGAGAGAAATCGGGAGTGAAGTTTAGCCCAGGGAGGCTGGAGGGGGAAAAGTGATTTTAAGATTTAGTTTAATTTCTTATTATTCTACTCTGATTTGATTGGTAATCTGCTAAAATAATTTCCCCAAGTCTAGTCTGTTTTGTTTATGAGGGTAATTAGTGAATGATTTCTCCCTGTCCCTCTCTCAACCCACAAGCCTTTCATTATATCTTGTTTCCCTTGTCCAGCTGAGGAGGGCAGTGACAGAGTGGTGTTGGTGGGCACCTGGACTCCAGCCAGGATAAACCCACCACAAAAGGCATGGTTGCTCACACCCATAGCTGTATGGTCTCAGTTTGCAGTGGGATTTGTAAGAGGAGGGGTTTTTTCTTCATTGATGAGAAGTGAAAGCAGGAACAGCTGCTGACTGCTTGAAATAATAGCAGAGTCACTGGGATCTTGAGATGTTCAAGTCAACACAAGTTGGCCTTGAAAGTTTTGAGCTCTGGCTTCAAGTGTAAAATTATCCTCTAGCCACAGGAAGCTGATCACCCATGCCAGTAAGTTCAGTGGAGGTGAGGTGACTCACATGATCAATTCAGAGTCTGCTCTGTTTCTGAAAAGGTGTTTTCTTCTCCTCCCAACCCAAGCTGGAAGGGACAGCCACAGTTCATAGAACTGTAGAATTACAGAATGCTTTGGCTTGGAAGGGACCTCAAAGCCCATCTAGTTCCACGCCCCTGTCATGGGCAGGGACACCCTCCACTAGATCAGGTTGCCCAAAGCCCCATCCAACCTGGCCTTGAACACTGCCAGGGAGGGGGCAGCCACAGCTTCTCTGGGCAGCCTGTGCCAGCTCTTCACCACCCTCATAGTAAAGAATTTCTTCCTAACGTCTAACCTAAACCTACCCTCTGCCAGCTTCAAGCCCTTGTCCTTGTCCTATCACTACACTCCCTGGTGAACAGTCCCTCTCCCACTTTCCTGTAGGACCCCTTTAAGTATTGGTACGCTGCAATTAGGTCTCCCCACAGCCTTCTCTTCTCCAGGCTGAACAAGCCCAGCTCTTGCAGCCTGTCTTCACAGGAGATGTGCTCCAGCCCCCTGATCGTCTTTGTGGCCCTCCTCTGGACTCTCTCTGACAGCTCTGTGTCTCTCCTGTACTGGGGATCCCAGAGCTGGACACAGCACTCCAGATGGGGTCTCACGAGAGCAGAGGGGCAGAATCCCCTCCCTTCACCTGCTGGCCACACTGTTCTTGATGCAGCCCAGGACACGGTTGGCCGCCTGAGATGCTAGCACACACTGCTGGCTCATGTTGAGCTTGTCATCGATCAGCAGCCCAAGTCCTTCTCCTCAGGGCTGCTCTCAATCCATTCTCTTCCCAGCCTGAAGTTGTGCTTGGGATTGAGCCAACTCACATCCAGGACCTTGCACTTGGCCTTGCTGAACTTCATGCAGTTCGCGTGGGCCCATCATTCACTAATTACCCTCATGAACAAAACAGACTAGACTTGGGGAAATTATTTTAGCATATTACCAATCAAATCATCCCCTTTCTCCCTGCCATCATCTAACTGTTCTCTTCCTCCTCTTTCCACCCCAAAAGCACTCAGTCTCCTTCTAATATAAGGTCTTTCTCCTAAAGACTGGCCAGCAGAAAGGAGGTTGCATGATTATGCAAGGAGACCTCTGGATTTGGGTTGTGTCTCCAGTTTTCAGGGAAGAAAACAGCAAGCCTGTCCTCCCTGTGCTGAGATAATCCATCCCTGGGACTCAGCTGCCTGGCTTTGGTGATGCCGGCACAGAGGCAGCTGTGGTGGAGATGCAGAGCTTTAATCACCACTGCCTGAGAAGCAAATACCCAGCACTGGTTTTCCCCACCACCAACATGAATCTTGTAAACAAGGGCAGCGAAATGTCAGTGGTTGGCCTTTTCCCAGGCTCTGGTATTGTGCAAGGAGGTTCTTCTGTCTTGCAGAGAGATTGCCTAGGTCGGCCTCTCCTCCACACGTCCCTGCCTGAAGCAGAGCCCCTTTGAGTCAACGGGAAGTCAAGGCGAAGTCATAAGTCAACTTATGCATTTGGTGCTGGAGCATGCAGGCAGCCGACCTCGCTCCCCAAGGCTCCCTCGTTTATATTAAACTCTTCCTTGGGATTTTAAGATTACCAAACACACTGTTTCAACAGAAGAAGGATTTTCAACATATCCTCCCAGAGGACTCAAGTTTACCTTCCTGTGGGGACTTTTTCCCTCATGCTGGGAGAAGTAGCAATCCATTATGTTTGAGTTGGGAAACTTCGCTTAGCCATTACTGTCACCCATCAAATATTTAACAATGTGCAGTCACTCTGAGAGGAATTCTTAATTTTTTTTTAACTGATTTTCAAGGACGGAACATTGATTTGGCCCTTGCCTAATTTGTCTGTTTTCAGCATTCTGTTTCTTCTCTTGTTTCCAAGATTTTCAGATCTTTGTTTAAATTTGTTGAAAATAGGAAGTTAGCATTAAACCAAGATTGAAAATTAAAACAATCTGTGTAGTGAATATTTTGGTCATATTTAAATTTGTCAGGGGATATCCAATTGGTTTCCTATAGAAACCAACATTTTCACAGTAAAAGCAGTTTGTTTTCTTAAGTATGTACAATTTCTCATCAATTTATATATTATAGAATCACAGAATCACAGTGACCCGCTGATCATTCCTCTTTTGATGCAGCCCAGGACACAGTTGTCTTTCTGGGCTTCAAGCGTACATTGCCAGCTGATGTTGAGCTTTACATCAGTCAACACTCCTAAGTCCTTCTCCTTAGGGCTGCTCTCAATCCATTGTCCACCCAGCCTTGAGTAGTGCTTGGGATTGTGCTGACCCATGTGCAGGACCTTGCACTTGGCCTGGTTGAAATTTATGCAGTTAACACTTGTCCATGACTCAAGCCTGTCAAGGTCCCTCTGGATGGCATCCCTTCCTTCGAGCATGCCGACTGCATGACATGCTTGGTGTCATCGGCAAACTTGCTGAGGATGCACTTGATCCCACTATTCATTTCCATGTCAGAGATGTTAAATAGTCCCAGTCCAAATACCAACCCCTGAGAATGCCATTCATCACTGGTCTCAATTTGGATGTTGAGCTGTTGACCACATCTCTCTGAGTGTGACTGTCCAGCCAATTCCTTATCCACTGAGTGTCCCATCTATCTAATCCATGTCTTTCCAATTTAGAGACAAGGATGTCATATGGGAGACTGTCAAATGCTTTTCACAACTCCAAGTAGAGCATCCATCTGATGCTCTTCCCTTATCCATCAATGCTATAACCCCACCATAGAAGGCCACCAAATTTGTCAGGCATGATTTGCCCTTAGTGAAGCCATGTTGGCTGTTACCAATTACCTCCTTACTTTCTATAATAATGGTCTATAGTTCCCTGGATCTTCTTTATTTCCTTTTTTTTTAAATGAGGGTTATGTTTCCCCTTTTACAGTCAGTGGGAACTGGACTGGAACAACTTCTCAAATATGATGGCTAGCCACTTCATCTACCAGTTTCCTAAGGACCCGTGGATGCATCTTATCAGGTCCCATGGACTTGAGCACCTTCAAATTCCTTAGATGTTCTTGAAACTGATTTTCTCCTACAGTGAGTAGTTCTTCATTCTCCTAGTCCCTGACTTTGCCTTCTATGTCCTGGGCAGTGTGACTAGAGCCCTTGCTGCTGAAAACTTTCTTGTATTGAGGTCCCCAGATCTGGACACAGGACTCCAGGTGGGGCCTCACGAGGGCAGAGTAGAGAGGGACAATCACCTCCCTGTCCCTGCTGGCCACCCCTCTTCTGATGGAGCTCAGGATACCATTGGCCTTGCGAGCTGCAAGAGCACACTGCTGGCTCATGTTAAGTTTCTCATCTACCAGAATCCCCCAGTCCTTCTCAGCAGGGCTACTCTCTCTGTCCTTCCAAAAAAGCCAGTATCCTTCCATCCCAACACTCTAGTCATAAAAGTCATCCCATCACGTCCCCATGACACCACTAAGATCATAACCCTGCAAGTGTGTGCACATCTCTAACTCATCTTACTTGTTCGCCATGCGACCTGTGTTTGCATAGAGGCATTTCAGTCAGCGGTGCAATGAAGCTGACTGATTATAAAAAATGCTTTGTTCCTACTAGACTGTCTTCCATGGAAAATATGCAAGATTTTCATGGAATGCCTTTAAATCCTACACTTAAATGAACCTTATGGGTCTTTCCACTTGTTTCTGTTTTGTTGTAAATTACTTAATGTTAGAACTGGTCTGAAGGTTTTCCCAGATTTCCAGCCATAGAGATCATGGTACATTTTCAAACTGGACAGCTTGTCCTGCTTTGTCAAATGTCTGTTTAGTTTAGGACTGCTTTGCACTTGGAAAGCCAACTATTCCACTTGTTTTTACTGTTTTGAAGGAAAAGGTTATTAATCCTTATGTTAGTCTGTTCATGCACAGCTCTTGCTTTTTGGAAAATATTTGCTAGTTTTTTCTGACTTCTGGCTTCTGTATCAAGAGATAGGAAGAATTTTTCTATTAATACACTGAATATTTGTTACAAGTAAATGTAACAGTTTGACTTTTTAGACTTTAGAAGTCATAAAGAATAGTATTTTTTGTGTAATGCCATGAAGACATCATTACACCACAATTTGTGTAATGGGAAGGATTATCAACCTATTGGTCTATTAATGATCATGAATGGACATTCCCTTTGAAACACACATTTATCTTCCCGTAGATATATTGATTTTAAAAAGCCAAACCCCTCACTTCTTCATTTTTCCCTTCCCTTGTGTTCTCAAATAATCATTAAAACACATTGTGGTTTAACGTGCCTATAAATTGTGCCACTTTATGCACAGTAACTAATGTTTGAATGACTAGACACTGCTGATCTTATGCATTCAGAAAGGGCTGGTGCAACATTTGCCTGGGCCCTGGGCACAAAGTCTTCCTCCTCACTGCTCAGCATGTGCTTCTGCCCTGTTGAAGATCTCATACCTGTGCCAGTCCAAATTTGAAACCACTCACATCTGTATCTTCACTAATTCTTACCATGCCTCCCCAAGGTAGGATCTTTCCTCTCATGCCAAATGTTCAACCACAGAAAGAACCGATTCAGGTTTTGGTGGCTCGGAGAGGGAGGCAGAGTGCCGCAGGCCAGGGATGGGTTGGTGGTTTAGACCTGCTCTCCAAGGGAAGGGGACGCTGCTCCAGGCTGAAACTTTCTGCTGTATTAAATGGGATATAATATGCAGGCAGAAGTGGAACATCTCTGTTTTGGCAAAGGTAATGATCCTGGCAGGGGAAAGAAGTTAGACAAAATCAGAACATTTGGTTCCAAAAGTCTACTGTGCTTTTTTTTTTCTCCTCAGTCTACACATACGATTTCGAAACTTTTTCTCTGCTAATTTTAGGATGAGGCTGTTCTTAATCTTTGTCCTATGAAGAGTGCTTGCACTGTTTTTTCCCTCCTTCAAAGCCTCCTGAACACGCTGTGGCTGTAAGCACAGGGCTGCGGGTACACAACAGCTGCCAGAGGCAGCATGTGCATGTCAAAGTGGAAACGATGGGAGAGCGGGTGGCGTTGTGCCTCCAAGGAGGGGATCTTTGTGCCAGACGTATCCCCAGGAGAGACATATTCAGACTGCTAAGACACAGCAACTCTCTTCCCCACCAACTCAGGCCTTGCAACAGCAGCAGCGGCATCCCACCATCGCGGTGAGGATCCCAGACCTCATCACACAGTGGCAAATCAATCCCTTGGCACCTATGAATGGTCTTCCTCACCGTGAGGTGCTGGAGCTCCCAGAACACCCATCTCTACTGCTCCTTCAATCAGGCCTGGCAATACCACACTGCCACGAGCTGCCAAACGGCAAAGAGGACAGCTGTAACGCTCACCTCCCATCTAATCCCTTACATGAGCCACTGTGCGCCAGAGCCACGACTTAACATGCGGCAGAGGAGCTGTGTGCGTGGCAGCTTGGCTTTTTATTCACAAGGCAAAACAATCCCCACTGGCAGCTGAACAGGCAGGCCCCTCGGGGGACCAATTACTCCGACGTGTGCTGTACAAACTGCGGCAGGCAGCCGCCGGCTCCCCGGGGAGATGCTCCGCTGGGCTTCGTGAGCAGGAGCCAGCCTGATCCTCTAGACAGAAGTTGTTCCTCATGTCAAAACTGCTGCTAATGACACAATTAACTAACCAGGGACTACTGAGGAGCTCTTAATTAGGTAAACACTGCTCGGTGAAAAAAAAAAGGAAAAAAAAAGCGAGCGCCCGGTTCTGAGTGTACTGGTTCGTGTCAGGCTGCTGGGAGGTGAAGCCTCCGCCCGCGGATGAGGAATCTGCTTGAAGGTCTAATTTAGGTGGTAAAACCGTAACTCAGCTGGGAATTCCCTTTCATGCAGAATTAAAAATAAGTGCTAGAAACAGCTCAACGGCTCGCAGAGACGCCCTAGAAGTATTTAAAATATTTCATTTCATATACAGAAGAATATTACTTCCTTAACCGGAGCAGCGGCACAGAAATTGCTGTCTAATTTTAAGTGGATCAACTGGGAAAATTTCAGGGGCAAAACCCAGGGGGAGACTACAGAAACGTCTTGAATTCTCCATATGATAATGGGCCTGGTGCAGTACGTGGAAATCAAGAGAAAGAATCAAAGATCCTTCAGCCCGAGCAACTGCAAGCTTCATGGACTCCTCATAGCAGGGTTTGGAAAAATGAAGACCACCACAGCCAGGCGTTTCTTTTACCCCTGCAGTCTGTTATTACTTAGTCCTGCGTGTTGAAAGAAACCCCACAGTGTGTAGCTGGTATTGGCTGGCTGAAATTTAGACTGAAATTTTAAAAGGAGCCTCGGGGAGTTGAAGTCCAGGTCAGTGGGATTTGGGCCTCCAACTCTCAAAGGCTTTTCTCAGATGAAATGTTGAATCCTGTCTTTATCTAGGTATTTTCAGGGCCCATTGCCACAGTTACCACATGAGGACCACTGGCTGCACAGTCTCTGGCTGGATGCCTGTCTGCTTAGCACCACAATACAGCAAGCAGGGCGTGAGACGATGTGGTGCAACCGCCTCAAAAGGTAAAGCAATGCCCGTGGCAGATATGAAAGCTTACTGATGTACTGCAAAGAGCTCCGCCCTGTAGTGCTAATTAAACGGGAATGTCAGGAGAGCTCTTATCACATGTTAGGGGTCAGCAAGCAGTATGTCTGCAATGGGTAAACGTGGGTGGGTATGGAGGAATTCAAAATCTCTTCTTTCTTAGCACCTTTTACCAGCAAGTTTTACCATGCCTTGCCTAGTCAAGTTTTACTGTCATTAAGCACATAGATTACCGGAGAATTCAGCTAATCTATCTGTAGTATACAACAGAGCAATTTGCACCAGGCAGCTCTAAAACCTCATCTGTCACCTCCGGGAGGTACAGATAGAGTTATTTCAGAAAATACTTAGATGTGCCTCAGTCTGACCCCAAGATACTTTGTTATTTGTTCTGCATACCAGCACAAAATTCATGCTTGGTGGGGAGAGAGAAGCAGAACTATTGCTTTGGTACCAATGATCTCAATGCAGCCCTCAAGTTTTCTGTCAGGAGAGTAGGACCGCAGGCATTTTAAGAGCAGCAGTGTTACTTCAGCACTACCCTGTATCAAACAACCCTAAGAAATTTGAAGAGAGTTCACCAAATCTATGTAGTGATTATTTATAGTATTATCTGCTCATATGGGAACTTCCTTTCCACCCATTCCAATTAGTCATTGGCGCATGCTCTGATGGATATCAAGTTAATAAAGTTCCCCTCCCGATATACACATTCTCTTTCAGATTAATTATCTTTGTATCAGCGTAAGAGCTTTTCCAGATGAGACCTGTGAAGTTTCATGATAACTCCAGTGGTACCTCTGTCTAATGAAGGAATGGAAATGATTTGTTATACTTTGGTTGTGATTTTCAATGCTTGCTGATTAGCTGTTTGAGATATATGTTAACTTCATAGCAGGAGATAGAGAAGTACCTTGCCCACAGTGTCGCTCAGTCTTCTCTTGGTCCCCTTATTTCCTTTGTGGGCAAACTCAACAAAGTATCCTCTTCACTAGGTGGAAAGAGTAGCCCTAGGACATGCATCTCATTACTGGATTCACTGATGAAGCTTTTTGAGACATGGAAAGACATTTTTGTCGCACATATTTTTTAAGATTTTGTCTGTTTTCTTGCTCTCTTCACCCCCTGGTTTCATTCCTCTCATTTCTATCTTTAGAACTTACCTGTGTTTATTTATGCTGTTTCTTTCAGCTGTGCTAGATTCAGATTTCCATTTTCTGGTGCATACCAGCACGGTTTGAATAACCTCTTGAACTCTGCCATTTAATCCCATGCGTGTTGTTTTATTTTTTGTCCATTGCTTCCTTTCCAATTTAGCCACATACCTTCTGTAGCTCTTCTTATGGCTTGTGCAGGGCATGCATTCAGTCCCCCTGCTGAGTCTAAGGATTTTAATTTCCCTGTTTTTGACATTAGGGTCTTTCTCAACCGCTTCCTCCATTTTTAGAATTTCCCCTGTCTGAAGTTCACTGTTACCAATGTAGTTTTGGGGTATGACTCTTCCCTTGCTGAGATAGAATTGAACTATATTGTGGCCACTGTTGTTTCTGATTTAACTTGGAACTGCTTACCAAGTCAAAACTATCTGTGCCATAGACATAATTTTTCTATGCAGAAAATTTCCCCTACTATTAGCCCAGCATGTTTGTGGACATCTAAGGTCACCGCAAACCATTGTTTGTTTGACTCAGCTGCCTAGTCTTCCTCAATACTACAAGTTCCCTACTTCATACCATTACTGGGGCAGAGCAGCACCATTTTTTGAGGGTTGCCTTGCTGTTTAATAACACATTTGATAAAGAGCTGGAGTTCAAACTTGTTAGTCCATGGAGAGCTGGCCCGGATGGAAAATTTCCAACTTTTCCACTTTCTTGGCAAAAAACAGAAGTGAAATTAATGTAGGGAGCAGATTGAAAGAATGTAATGGCATTTCATAATTGAAGACATCCAGTTCAGAGGGAACAATAAGTTTATGTTCTTTCTTACTGTTTTCTCATGCTGTCTCCTCGAGATGCAGAAAATCAAGGAGGGTCAAAGTGTCCCACTCATTTCAAAACATGGAAATTCCCCATTGAAACAAAATAGCCCAAGGTAATTAAGGTTTGGATGTTGTTAACTAGGCCCACCTTCCTCCTTCTTCTCCTGTAACAAAGCAAAGATGAGATGTACAAAAAACATGGCACATGGAAATATCGCTGATGGGGGGTGGGTCCGTACCTTGTACTCTAGGCACCATGCAGTGCTGGGGACTCCAGCATCGGATCCAGACACTGGTATCCACATCACCTCCAGGGATACCTCAGCAGAGAACAATGTCAATTCACTGTACAGAAAATAACTTATTTCTAAGCCATTTTTTGACACATGCAGACTAATCAAGAGCTCACTACAGACACATCGAATCAGAAAGGTGTGGTACACCAATCTGCCGACTGCACCAGACTTTATTTCCGGCGGCTCCTCTGCTCCGGTTTGTATGGGAGGAACCTCAGAGCCTCATCAGCGATGGGCTGGAGAGTGCATGTCAGAGGCAATGAGCAAGCGTGGGCAAGCTGGTCATTCGAACCCTGACTGAGCAAAAACCTTCAGAGCATGCCTCACGGTGGTTCAAGTTCAGTGCTTGTCTGAGGAGGGACCATCAAATCGCTTTGGTCCTCAGAGCCCTTCTGAAGCAATGTTTCTCTGGCCTTCAACAAGTGTTTCAGTGGCAGCAGGCAATATCGTGTCTGTATCAATCTAGCATGTCAGCTAGACCATGTCAGTTTGAAGGGGTTTTCTCTCTTTTTTCTTTTTTTTTTAATGCAATTGATATTTTTTTTTCTCCTTTAGATGCATCAAAGCTATTGACTGCAATGGCTCTGAAACCAAAACCGCAAATACAATGTTTATTTTTAGGACCCTGGCTTGTGTCACCAATTTAGAGAAGATGTGGTTAGACTAACCGTCACTCACTTCTACTGCTTGCAATTTTGTCTTTTACATTTGTATAAAGCCAATTATCAGAACAACAGAATGTTTCTGTTCCAGGACCGTAGATAATTGATAATTTGAGAGGAAGTCAATGCAACTTGAACATTTCGGTTTGTCAGGTCTTTCTCACACAGTTTATGAGCTGAATATAGGAAGACTCTACCTTAAAAGAATCTACACAGGTAAAAAGAATTTTATAAGATATCACCACTAGCACTAACCAGACACCAAGAAACAAATGGCCATAGAAAGAGTGGCTGACAGTTAAGCTTGGCTTATCTGCTGTGCAAATTTCCATGGCTCTGAGCATAGAAGATTTTAACTAGTACTAGCAGTACTACCAGGTCTTGTGTATTTTTTTTAATACTGTTGCTGCTGCCTCGGAAGTTGGGCTGTGGACTTTTTCTGCTCTCTATAGCTTGTCCATTTTGAAAATTTGGCCTTTGGCAGCTCTATTCAGTTCTCTGAGCCAGTCTGATCTGTCAGCACTCTACTCCTGTTTTGCTGAAGAGCAAAAGACTAACACGTAAGACTGAAAAATCTAGACTGCTGTGAAAGGATGCAGCTAAAATAACATTACCACTAATAGCTCAAACCATTTTGGAGCATGCACAGATTTTAATGAGGTGCTTCTGTATCATTGGAAAACCATCCACCACAACAGCCTTGCCAGTAGTTTGACAAGTGAGTGGCACCTGATGTCACTTACCAGAGACTCAGCATATCACTGCTGCACCCTGTCCGTTCAGTAAGAAGAGCTGGAAAAGGCAAACCTCCCAAGTTGAAGAGGGGGAAAGAGTCTCCAAATAGCTCTGGACTTTACTCTGGATTCTGGAGCTTATAGAGAGAGGTTCTTGAGACCCAACCTTACAGCCACAGGGCAATGTCCCTGGGAAGCTGAAGATGAGAAGATAGGCCCCTGCAAACAAAGGTTGGGACTAAGCCATCAGCTACCTTGCTTGGTGTAGGAGTGCATGTGGCTCTGCACTTTGGGAAGAACAGATGGGAGGATCTGGGGCCAACAGACCCACACCTTCCCTTGCACCCCTGGAGCTTGGGGAGCAGGACAGTTATTGGCATTTCTTTTAGGGAATATTCCTCACCTTGGCCTGCCCCATGCCATGCCAGCACAGGAAGTCTAGAGTGATGGCACAACCCACCTCCTGGTTCTGCAACCTCCATTTCCCCTCCCCACACTGTCCTTTCCCTGCTCCCCTGCACAGCTACGTCAGCAAACATGGTCACAGCAAAGGCAGATGCTTGGGTCTGTGCCCATCCCCATGGGTGCTGTGAAGGGATATCTCACCTGTGAACTTCTACAGCCACTGACAGCATTTCAGAAACACTAAGCATTCCCTAAAATACAATTGTTTACATGCTAAGTGAATGGAAAATGATTAACGGGTGTGTTTATGGCATTTGAGAAGGTGGGAAATAAGCTACAAGGTATAGATGTGTGTGCCAGCACGTAGTGACAAGTGACTGAAAGCATACTGCTTGGTGGCAGAGAGAGTTTCTGCTCAGACCCTGCAGACTGAGAATCCAAATGAAGAGAGTTCAGGTGAAACAGTATGTAGCACCAGGACCCAGAAAGTCACTTTAGCAAACAGAAGACAAAAATGAATGAGGACTTTGCTGGAAAGGAATAATTCAGGAAGGAAACCGTTCTCATTAGGATTAGATAACAGGCAAGAAAAATGTAATAGAAACCAAACGAGGGATAAAATGCTGGAGAATATTTAACTTGCTGGGACAGACACTAAAAACAATCCAGAGAAATTCATCCTCTCTGTTTCACAGAATCACAGAATCACAGAATAATAAGGTTGGAAAAGACCTTTAAGATCATGGAGTCCAACCATTCACATCCTAAACTAAACCATATCCCTAAGTACTTCATCTACCCTTTTTTTGAACACATCCAGGGAAGGTGACTCAACCCCCTCCCTGGGCAGCCTGTTCCAGGCCCTGACAACTCTTTCAGTAAAAAATTTTTTCCTAACATCCAATCTAAACCTGCCCTGGCACAGCTTCATGCCATTCCCCCTTGTCCTATCACCTGTCACCTGGCTGAAGAGACCATCACCTACCTCCCTATAACCTCCCTTCAGGTAGTTGTAGGTGGTGATAAGGTCTCCCCTCAGCCTCCTCTTCTCTAGGCTAAACAGCCCCAGCTCCCTCAGCCGCTCCTCATAGGATTTGCCCTCCAGCCCCTTCACCAGCCTGGTTGCCCTTCTCTGGACTCGCTCCATGTCCTTCTTGTGGTGAGGAGCCCAGAACTGGACACAGCACTCGAGGTGCGGCCTCACCAATGCCAAGTACAGGGGCACAATCACCTCCCTAGACCTACTGGCCACACTGTTTTTGATACAAGCCAAGATGCCATGGGCCTTCTTGGCCGCCTGAGCACACTGCTGACTCATATTGAGTCTGCAGTCAACCAACACCCCCAGGTCCTTCTCTGCCTGACAGCTCTCCAGCCAGTCTCCTCCAAGCCTGTAGCGCTGCTCGGGGTTGTTACGTCCCATGTGCAGCACTCTACACTTGGCCTTGTTAAACTTCATCCCATTGGACTCAGCCCATTGGTCCAGTCTGTTCAGATCCCTCTGAAGAGCCTCCCTACCCTCAGGCAGATCAACACTTCCTCCTAGTTTAGTGTCATCTGCAAACTTACTGAGGGACCATTCAATCCCTTTGTCGAGATCACTGATAAAGATGTTGAACAAGACTGGACCCAGGACTGAGCCCTGGGAGACGCCACTCGTGACTGGCCTCCAGCTGGATTTTGTTCCATTCACCACCACCCTCTGGGCTCAGCCATCCAACCAGTTTTTAACCCAGCTGAGGGTCCACCTGTCCAGGCCAGTGGCAGCCAGTTTCTCAGTCAGGATTCTGTGAGAAACTGTGTCGAAGGCTTTACCAAAGTCCAGGTAGATCACATCCACAGCCTTACCCTCGTCCATTAAGCGGGTCACCTTGTCATAGAAGGTGATCAGGTTAGTTTGACAGGATCTACCTTTTGTAAACCCATGTTGACTAGACCTGATCCCCTGGCCATTGTGCATGTGCTGCATGATAGCTCCCAAGATGACCCTCTCCATGACCTTCCCTGGGACTGAGGTCAGACTGACAGGCCTGTAGTTCCCTGGATCCTCCTTCCGACCCTTCTTGTATATGGGTGTAACATCTGCCAGCCTCCAGTCGAGTGCAACTTCCCCAGTCTGCCAGGATTGCTGATAGATGATGGAAAGGGGTTTGGCAAGCACATCTGACAGCTCCCTCAGTACCCTTGGGTGAATCCCATCTGGCCCCATTGACTTGTGGGTATCTAACTGGCCAAGTAGGTCACTAATCATTTCCTCCTGAACCATGGGAACTTTGTTATTCTTCCCCTCCCTGTCAGCCAGTTCCGGAGGATGAGTACTCAGGGAATATCCTTCATTACTGTTCAAGACTGAGGCAAAGAAGGAATTAAGGACCTCAGCCTTGTCCTCATCCCTTGTCACTAATGTGCCATCAGCATCCAATAAGGGCTGGAGATTCTCCTTGACCCTCCTTTTACTATTAATATACCTATAGAAGGACTTTTTAGTATCTTTTACAGAACTGGCCAGCCTGAGTTCCAGATCAGCTTCAGCCCTTCTGACTTTCTCCCTACATGATCTCACTAATTTCCTATAATCATCCCAAGACACCTGCCCCTTCTTCCAAAGCTCATATTTTTCCTTCTTTTCCCGTATATCAGCCTGAATCTCTCTACTCAGCCAGGCTGGCTTCCTAGCTCGCCGACCCGTCTTCTGTCCGACTGGGACAGCCTGTTCTTGTGCCGCCAAGATTGCCTTCTTGAGGAGCAACCAACCCTCTTGGGCTCCTTTGCCCTCAAGGGCTGCCTCCCATGGAATCATATCGAGCAGCTTTCTGAACAGTCCAAAGTCAGCCCTACGGAAGTCTAAGGTGCGTGTTCTGCTGTCTCCCTTCCTTACTTCTCCCAGTACTAAGAATTCTATAAGCTCATGATCACTATGCCCCAGGCATCCTCCAACCTTCACATCCCCCACCAGGTCTTCTCTATTGACAAGCAACAAGTCCAGCAGGGCACCTTCCCTTGTGGGTTCATTCACCAGCTGGGTCAGGAAGTTGTCTTCCAAACCCTCCAGGAACCTGCTAGACTGTTTCCTCCCTGCTGTATTGTACCTCCAGGAGACATCCAGTAAGTTGAAGTCCCCAATAAGGACGAGGGCTGGTGATCACGAGACTTCTCCCAGTTGTTTAAAAAACAACTCATCATCTTCCTCCTCCTGGTCAAGTGGTCTATAGCAGACTCCCATCACTATATCTCGCTGATTTTGTTCTCCTCTGATTTTCACCCAGAGACACTCGACCCTGTCTTCATCATACTCCAGCTCTAGGCTGTCAATGCATTCTCTGACATACAGGGCTACTCCACCTCCTCTCCTACCCAGCCTGTCACGCCTGTATAGTTTATAACCAGCAATTGCAGCACTCCAGTTATGTGAATTATCCCACCACGTTTCTGTGATGGCAATCACATCATAATTTCCTGTACTTACAAGGACTTCTAATTCCTCTTTTTTGTTACCCATGCTGCGTGCATTGGTGTAGATGCACTTCAGCTGGTCTACTGATCTTGTTGTGCTCCTTGGGGAAGCCTTGCTTCCCAAGCAACAGCTGTTTAAGTTACCTAGCCTATCAGTAGTAGCTACATCTCTACTCTGAGTTAGAACACTATCCCCCTGATTAACTAGGGTGGCTGACCAGAGGTCATTACCAGCACACCATCCCTCAGTAACTCCACCACCGCACCCAGGCTTTTTTCCATCTAGCCTGGCCCTGTCCCCCTCCCCCTTCCTATCTAGTTTAGAAAAGAGATCAAGGATTAGGTAATTTAAAAGGCCGGTGAATCATTTGCAGTGAATAATTTATTTTGTGAATGTGGCTTCATTTACTGCTCAGAAAAAGTCTGCAAGCAGGTTATGAATTAATCAGCATGCATTTGCCAGCTGTTTATGAATAATGTTTGGTGCAGTTTGTTCACATGAATTCTTTGGAAGTAGCAATTTTTAACCTGCTCTGGCTTTGGTTAGCAAAGCAAGTAACTTATGTTGTGTCTTCTTTCCTTCCTGATGAGCATCATTCTTAATTCTGTGTAAGCACTTGAGTTAATGACTCAGCCTGGCCACTCGTACGGGCCCTTTGGGCACTCGAGGTTCTCCATGCTTGAAACACTGTCCAGGCCACCCTTGAGGTTGCTGCTGGCAGGCTTGTTCTCTGTACAGATGGTAAATCTCATCATCAGAAGGTGTTTCATGGCATTGCTTCATCAGAGGTTTGGTAGCATGTGTTGGCATTAAATCTGTTTCGCAGTGAGATGCTCCGAGATCTGCCCAGGGATCTCCATTGGAATGAGTGGGCTTGCACCGGTGCTGCACCCTTGTTTGTCTGAGCAATGCCTGGCACCTCACAGGGTCTCCTCATACTTTTAGGTGCCAATGTATGCAGCCAAAGGGTAAAAATACCATAGGCATAGATTTCTGATCATACAGCTGTGTTCCTAAACAGCCTGAGGAGAAAGTTAGTGGGACATACTAAATTTCTTTGCAACCTAAGTCCTCACAGAGGCCAATTTTTTTGTTGATAGGACTGCTTGACAAGAGGGTGTCGCTCCCTGAAGAAAGATCAGGGTGGAAATTCACAAGTTTATCCTGTTTATTACCCAGAAAAATATTTTTCACCTCTGCATGCGATTTGGATGTTTTTGGTGGGAGGCATTTGTATCATGGGAGCTCTGCATGGAAAGAATGGCCTCTCTCCAAGGGTCCAGCCTTGTGATGAGGCTCCCTTTGGCTTTGCAAGAGAAGGGGTAGCAATAGTTAGATACAACATTAGGGCACATTTTGATTGAAAAGGAAATTAAAATCTGCTGTTCCCTTTTAGTTAGGGCAATTGCAGAGGCTACTGCTAACTGAAGGACGTCCAAAGAGCTAAGCACGCTCATTGTTTTCTAGTTGACTGTGCCTCTTTCAGATGTCTTGGAATTTAAGTCTAATATCTTGCCCTGTATTGTTTCATTTTAAATGCATGCCACCATTTCTGCTTCACTGCAGTACCCATCCAATTAAATGTAACTTAAAAAGAAAGAAAGGGAAAAAATACCCTCCACATACATTATACTAAATGACTTTCTTGACATATTTGGGAATTAACAAAAAGCAAGAAGCCTATTTAACAACTTGCAACGTATATGATTTTAACATCCAGACTTACAATAGCTGTTCTTTCATCTATAAATTAAATGTATAACAAAGCCATAATTAAAGACCTTACTAGCAAAACTTTTCAATGGTGTGTTCTTTGCAATGGACTTTGAAGCACCTTCAATTGGAGCAATGGGAATTCTTCTGGACAATACTACAAGCTGCAGATACAGCTTAGTTAATTACAAGCAGAGATTTCAGTATTTATTCCTCCTGCCAAAATCCTTGCACTGTGCATCAGAGAACTGCTTTTCCCTCGTGCTTGCTTACTAATGCTGCTAGAATGTGAATATAAAACAATACCTGTCTGTCTCTCTTGATCCTAGACACAATTATTAGGCTTTCATGCTAATTTCCCTGTCTATTGAGTTAAGACTGGATTAAGGAGGCAGAATTTCTACATGCAGTTACGCTTCTCTAAATTTTTCAAGGTAACGCTCAACGACTGGAGGTACAAGGCGGCTATTGTTTAAATACCATGGGGTTCTCTGCCACCGCCTCTTCTCACCCCCTCAGAGATGCTGCAGTGCTGATGGCAACAGCGATGGAAATTGCTCTCAGTCTACCTGAGTGCAGAACACAGCCCAGAAATACTATCTCCCATAAAAGACTAGCAAGTGTTCCTGGAACACCACGTGCTTGGATGCCTGGTCTAGGGATTCAAACCAATGTGAAGCCAGGGCAGTGCATCAGCATATGGGAATTGCCCCCATTCCCTCCCTGAATATTCGAATAATGCTTTGCTCAACCTTGCCCTGTCATTTGGAAGCCAGCAATTAATTCCAGAGGTTTATTCAAAGATTATGGGGCCACTCTGGAAAATAGCAGAGACATGGTGCTGGAGCAGTGCTCGTGAGGCAGAGTCCCCTTTCCAGTCCCTTCACATAAAATCTTTCAACACCCGATCACCTCTGCGTGAAGCCCGCTCCTACTGGAAGGCTGCACCTCAACCTCGGGCTGCTGAGGGCTGGAAATCTTCTGTGATTTCCAAGCTAAATCTACACGAGGCCAATATATTTCCACTTCTCCTTATACCAATATTATTTTTAGCTAAAGATTATGTTCTTTTCTTCCTTGGTGTTTGCCTCTCCAGGAGTTCCTGGAGAACAGTCACATCCCATTTCTGTCAGTTGTTTTGCTCACTTCTCACTCATTTCTCTCTGAGGGACCCCGTGGCTATTCCCCTTTCTGTCCACCCCACCATGTGCATCCATGGCCTCAGTGGAGCCACAGCTTTCGGAAGAAATCAAATGAGACCCACTCTGAAAAATTACTGGGCAGACCAACCTTTTCAGGGAATGGCTGCACTGCAGGTCATCACGAGCTCAGGATCATGTTTTTGTCCTGCTGCAGGTACCATACCCTCTGCGTGCTGGTACTTCGCTGCTCCATCCAGCCGCTGGCAGTAAGGTTGCTGCACAGAGGTGGCACGGAGTGTTCACGCATGAGATTTCTCACAGTGACATTTCCACAGATTCCTGCTCCGGTGCCTCTCACTTTACCATCTTCTCCCCTGAAGCTGGATTATTATTATTATTCTCTCATCATTTGCTTGTTTGCTCCCTGTACTAATTGCCAGCTTCAGCCAGCCCCTACTAAGAAAAACCATGCTCCCAGCATGCGGTTATCTGGCTAGGGAATCACATGAGACACCTTGATGGTGATCCTGGGGGCCAGGAAACTAAGCATCAGCCTTTTTGCTATTGTAACAAATTCAGTATCACAGAGTAGGTCTGAGTTGATGAGCCACACACTCGCAGGAGGTGTTTGCAGGGCCAACGCATGTTCAACATGTTGAACAACTAAACATAAAAGCAAAGAATGCAAATAGATACGTCACCAGCATCAAAATAGTTAGTGATGAGTGTGTAGAATTTGGGGCTATTGCATTTCTAGGTATAAAATCCTGTTTGCGTTGGTACAGTCTCTCTTGCCATGTGCAGTGGTACCAAAACAGTACTCTAAGCTCTCCCACAAAAGTTAACTTCCTCTTGCAGAAGGCTGAACTACCTTTTCACCTTTACAGGTTCCAGACCTGTGAGATTTCACCAAATTGCTCTTGTTCTGCTGCTTCCGAAAGGCTAAGGAGAAGAAAGCAGCACCAGGCTTGTTTCTGCTTCCAACCATCCCTCGAAGTCCAGCACTCCTGTTCCCGTGGTTCCCACTGTGAATCCCTCTCCATGGGACAGGGGAACCTGGCTGACAGACACCCAAAGCATGCCTGCCACCATTGCAAGCCGTGCCAGTGCCAAGAGGTGGTCAGACAGGGCAGGCTGTGTCATATCCCCACAGGTGGCAAAAGCCCGCATGGACTGCCTTGGTCCTCAGTTACATCAGACCCCATAGATCTGGAGGAATTCACAGTAGGATCCCAACTTTAACTCAGTGCTTCCCAGTCTGGCTACAATCTTTCCAATTATGTCCAATTCCTGTCTGACTTGACAATTTTACGCTACTCCCCATTTTATCCATTTTAACTAAATTCACCATAAAATACACTATTGAGTGCCTTCCTCAAGTACAGGTATATGAGATCTACTGTGTTTCTTTAGTCTGGAAAATCAGTCATTTTCATGGGAGAGATACGTGCCTGAAGTGATGCAACTCTGGTAAATTCTTATTGACTTCTTAATTTCATTTTTCTTTTAATCCTATCTTTAACTCTCCAGTAACACATAGATCTTCAGATCAGACACTGAAATCAGATTAACAGACCTGTGGTCACCTGGACTGCTTTGTTGCTTTTATCAAATACAGGAACTGCAGTTGCTGTTCCCCAATCACAGTGTCCCAGCCAAGCATAAAAAAAGTCATTTAAGGTCTGTGCTGCGGATCTGCAGTTTTGCATGCAAATCCCTTCAGAGGTGAAGGTGGAGAGCATCCGGTTCACCCAGTTTGAAGGCAGTGAGTTGTCTGAGCTCTGCTTCCACCTCAGGTGTGATCATTTCCAGTTCACCTTCCTTCCATTCCCATTAGTCATCCTGTTTTCACCACCGCATTTTGCATCCTCACTGAAATAGGAGGGAAAACATCCACTGAGTTTCGCGTCAGGCTGCTTACTGTAGTTGTGATCTCTAAGAGCTGCCCTCACTGAGTAGTGCCTCCACTTCTCCTTTCCTTGTTCTCTTTTTATTTATATAACTCATGAACGTTAAGTTACTGTTTTTATTTCCTTTGCAAGATCTGAACCAGGTTGATTTTTGGTACTTTCTGTTCTATGTGTATAAGTCTGACCTCTGAGATGTACCTTTCCTTGTTGATGGGCCCTGTTTTTCATTCCATGTAGGCTCTACAATTACTCCTAATTTTCTTTATTTATTTGAGCCAGTTATTTGCACTGGGGGGAGTCCTGCTCTTTGCTGCACAGTCCCTTTGTCCCTTTTGCTTGCATCTATGACTTCAGCAAATGTCAGACTTTGCATGTTGGAGTACAAGCTGCTCAGTCCAGGTGGCTTCAATCACTAGTTCCCTACTTGGTCAAACTTTTCCTTCTTTAAATCAAGAATATAATTAAGAGAACCAAATTAATTCCTAATCATTGGACTGAAAGTCATTCTCTACAACCAGATCTTCCAAAATGTCATCAGTATTGACAAAATCTAGTCGACAAAGAGATCTGTTGACTATCATACCGAAGAATATATGTATCCTGCTGTGATTAGTCTACTTCTGAGAAGAACTTTCCCGTAAGAACAACTTATGTCATTACATGCTTCTAAGAACTCTGCAGAAAATTCAATCCATATCAAAAGTGGGTTCTACATCCCTCCCTACTTTGTTTTTTCCTCAGCCAGTCAATCAGGAGTGTAACTCCCTTCCCGCCTAGCCTTCATCCATCTTTTCTGTTTACATTCAAAACTCTCCGGGAGTGACTCCACTGCCTTGTACAGAGTGCAGTCCTGATTTTGTTTGGTCCCCAGACACCATCATAGTTATTAGTCATGTTTATATAGTGATCCTGTATCATCAGGTTGTTATGACACATTTTATTAATGTGTTGGAATCTCTTTGATGTTCAGTAGGTCTGTGAAGCAGAATTATACATCCCCAGCAATGTTTGCAGCAGTGGGGCAAGGCGTGTGGGGCTTGTATCCCAACGCTGTCTACGTTCTTTGTGGAACATGAGACAGTTGTTATTCTAACCATCGCATACCTCATCCTTTTCATTTAAACCAGTATCAGCACAATGGCTACTGCTAGTCCAAAGTGTTAACAGCTGTGTTAAGTGGCAGCCAACCAATTTCCTGTAACTTGTGGTGAGGTAGCCAGATGCAGACAATATCTATATAAAGGCATCTTTTTCTCTCTCTTTTTTTTTTTTTTTGTGGAGAGGAAATAAAAAAAAGCCCCTTTTACATTTGTGTTCAGTTTCCATAACTAGGCCAAGTATAGTGTGAGGGAGGGCCAAGAGCTAATGCCACCATACTGACAAGCCAGGGTCAAGAGGCTCTATGAGTGGGGAGATGGGATGAGGTTTACCCTAGGTTAACCTCTGCTGTAATTTCATGTCCCTCTTGGCTGATCCCAGAAGACCAACTTCAGCTTCTCTTGTTGAGCATAGAAAGGCACTACTCTTTACTACCATATGTCTAAACCTCCTGGCTTAAGAAAACACAGAATGCCTCTGGAGTCCACCACCAAATCCTTCGCCCCATCCTTGCAGGAAGCCACACCAAGGGAGGGGGTGCTGAAGACATCCTTCAGAAAGCCGTATCTCTAAGGCAGGAGAAACCTTGCACAGTCTGGCAGAGGAAAGAAGTCTCACTGCTGTGCAGTATTGGCTCTGCTGCGGTATTTACCTGCACAGCACAGTGGAGCAGGGTCAGGTGTTTGGTCTGTAGCTGATGCCCCAAGGGGCCATAACCTGGGGGTCCCGAGCCCACATCTGTGGGTGGCATCTCCTTTGCCTGAAGAATGTCATTAAACAGCCTGGGCTGGAGCAGCTGTTTTGGATCTGGCCAGAGGGGGTGGCCGCAGGAAATCCCAGCTGAGAAAGGCCATAAGTCTCCTCTGCAAGGAAGAAGGTACTTAGCGGTGGCAGACAGACCCTGACACGTGTTGAGGTGACAACTGGGTGTGCTGTCTTCTCCTAACACAGTCTGGCTTCCCCTGGAGAGGCACAGCCAGGGATGGACCCAGGCACCTTTCAACGTCAGGCTGTTGTGTCAAAGCTCAGCAAGACATTCGGTGGCTGAACAGGCAGGGGACTGGAGGGCATGCTGGGGGACAGAAAATTTGGAGGCTACTGTGCCTGGTGCTGGAGAGATTGCTTAGGCCTGAGACTTCCCGTGCTTGGCTTCCCTCCATGCCTCCCATGCAATTTAAGAAAGGACTTGCTTTATCTCTGTGTACATTGAGTGTGTGTAGATACATGCACACGTGAAGGACTGTCCTGACTTCCTGGAATGGGAAGATAGTGAATGATGAACAGTACCCTTAAAAGGCTTTGTCCCCTACTAAGCAGGTATGTCCCAAATCATTTGAGACAGCTCACAATTGCAGCAATGATAGGGGGTAAAGGAGGATAGAGATATAGGCAGAAGGCAATGGAAAGTGGCTGTGGACTCAATGCTTCGGCAAACAGCACTATGGGATCTTTAATGACTAGACGTGGTCAGGACCTCAATTTTATGTCTTGTCTGAGCAATTTGCAACAGAGCCCCTATTAAAACCATTCCGGGGGTATTGGTTTTCTCTAGACTCAGAGGCAAGACTGCTGCTTGAATCACTAACAAGAATTCAGCAGCACCTGGGTTTTCATTGGCAATGAACCACCCATGTACTGATCAAGTGGGAGGCTGTAAAATAACAATTTCCCACCATCTGGGGAAGGAAAAAAAGCGTTCACTGTGCCACATAACTGTCCAAATTCTGTGACATTGGAGTGATTTCTTACAGAAAAATTCCCTTCTTTAGATGGGGGTGGGAGGAGAAGAGGGGGAAGTAAGGCAAACTCAGACACCCTTCCCCAAGGGGAAGACTACCATTTTACTGAGTGAGCTGCTTGGACATTCTTTCTGTGCGTGCGTGTGTCTAAATTCGGTCAGACAACATCCCTGAAAATTTCCCTCAAGCAGCTGAAAGCATGAGGCAGTCAGCACGGTGCTGCACACACATCGTGCAGACATCTGAACCTTGCTGCATTAGGAAACAGCAGCAGATAATAACTGTATGAACAGCCCAGTAATGGGACACTGCCTCAGGGCTCTTGTGGTACCACAGCCCTTTCAAGGAGCTCAGAGCCTTGTAATTACATGGCTTTATACACCGCTCGTTGCCTTCGTCTTAAGGGCTTGTCATAGTACCTGTAAAGTAGTCTTAGAAGTGGAGGGTTGGAGGTGCAGCCAATAGTAGCAAAGTTACCCTCCGCAAACCACAGACAGTGAAGTTCCTGATGACTCTGACTGCTGCACCCTAATTCCCAGTTCATATTTTGTCCCTTTCTGGGCAAGATGCAAAAGTTTGGTATGCCTGGAGTAGACATAACCTGGTCCTCCTGAAGCTGGATGTGGTTAAGCACAGCCTTATTTATGCAGACCTTAGGACGTGTCTATGCCAGCGTCTTTAATCCCGTTGTGGCACAGAAACAAATACAGCGGCAAACTCTCATTCAGCGAGGGAAGAAATACCTAACGATCAGGTTGTATCTGTTGCCACAGTGGCTGAACAGCAAAACGACAGCTATAATGTCAAATGCAGATCTCTGTATCGAAAGGTTTCAGTTCCCACTCGTAAGTGATTATGGAAAAAAGGCTCACTTGTCCACTTCCAATAAATGAGAACCAGGTTTCTTAGAGGCAGTGTGCTTCCTATGCTTGTAGTGCAGTGAATCTGTTGGCTAGTCTACTATTTTTGACATGCAGCTGTTGCAGAGAAACATCTGATAGTTTCTTTTCTTCAGGCTCAGTTGCTGCAGTGTCAGGAAACAGCCCTTGGTTTCAGTTCTTGTAGGATGTGAGCAGGTATGGGAGGGCAGAGCAGTATCTCAGTAACGCAGAAAACCACCCTGCACCTTACAGAATAAACCAGAGGTACAGAGGAGGGTAGGCCAATCACTTCCAAATTCTCATTACAAGTATTTGCTTTGGTATTAAAAAAAAAAAGAATGTGATGAACAGCTAGTTAAAAGAAAAATCACAAATCAGAGTGATATGTGTGTTGCTTTTCTACTGTGAGACCAGATAATGAGTCCGCTGACTTTCTGAGGTGACAGGCTGACACTTTGTGTAAGAGCAGCTTCTCACCAGCAAACAGAATGACTAACAACACAGAAAATTTAACTGCACACTGGCATTGGCTAAAGCCACTCCAAATCTATGTTGCTGTGAAGTATAAATGCAGAAGTGGGAAAGTTAAATTAAGGCCTTCAAGTACCTAGAACAGCTTAGGCCAGTGACCAAAACCTGTGTATCAATTTAATACAAAATATAGGAGAACAATACACTGTATTTTGCAGGATCTATTATTACCCTTACTTGGGACCCCAGAGGAGGATGGTTAGCTCCCTCTGAGATGAAGTTTACCTCAGAGGTGATGTGTTAAGAAATCCTGGGGCCAGGCACAGAAATCATGCAGCCAGCAACAGGTCTTAGAGCCTGCCCAATACATTTTTCCTCTTCAAATCCTGGAAATAACTGCAAAAACTGCAGTGGTATAAGATCTTCCCTCTCCTCCTCACTGTGAGAACAGTGCCGTTGAACCCTTGCTCTGCAGAGTGTGTATGGGGTTTTTTGGAGGTTTTGGGTTTTGTGTATTCAGGGTTTGTTTGGGGTTTTTTTTTCAAACCTCAGCTGACAGAAACTACAGCATTCTGGTTCTGTATCAAGTTTGAAGCCTTTGGCTTCCACAACTTGTGGCTTGTGCTGTGGAGAAAGATAAGGTGAACATCCTTTCATGTGAGACATTTTAATGCTGAAACTAAGAAAGCTTTAGAGTGAAAAGGTGGCAAAGCTGCTTGCCTTGCACAGCGAGGAGCCCAAGTCAGCAAGCCAGTGTTCACTTTCAGTACCTGAGCTTTGTAGCACGCCAAACCTACCTGACCTGAGCCAAATTAATATGCTCGTTACCTATTTCCTATGGCGACAAGCCATTACCAATGTCGTATCCGCTATAATGCCCTTCCTTAATGTGGGGGAGTGGGCTGAGAGTTTTGGGCAGGATAGCATTAGCAAAACAGATTTTCACTTTTAGGAGCCATTTGTCACCCCTGCTCACCGCGGCGGCTTGTAAGGCAGCTGTGGGTCAGATAGCGGCAGCACACCTTGGGGACTGTGAAACCTGCGCAGTGGCAGCACAGCACGGGGCTGAGTCAAGCTGGCACGTCCCCTGGACTTACAGGTGGCACATGCTCTGCAGCTCACTGTGAGAGAGATTGGGGTTGAGCCTTGTGTACCTGGATCTGCAGGTCAGCTCCAAACAGCTTTAGTAAGAGCTACTGCTCTTGTGCCTGAACATTTTTCAGGTGATGGTTAGATGGCTCTGGCACAGAATCAGCAATAACAAAGCAGGTTTGTGACTGTTTCCTCTTCTGATCCCATCTAACAGCTTCAAGCGACCAGCCACTCTGCTTGGGAAGGTGCTTGGAAAGGTCCTGATTTGTGTTCTACCACATTTTCCCAAAGGCCATTTGCTGACCACCCTCCAGGATGAATAACTGCCTTTGCATTCATCCAGTATAATTTTTTGATACTCTCTGACAGCAAAAAGTGCCCAAGATACCGTGTTTTGTTCCCCCAGAGTGCAGTTGGCCAAGAAAGATCAGTGGTGTATCCTCACGTGTGTGGGCTCAGAGATTTAAGGACCTGCTTCCACTCTTTCCTTCATGGGGGGGGGGCAGCAGCCTGGGGATGTTGTCATTCTTGCCCAGAGCCTCAAGCACTCGGATTTGGCTAGTAACTAGCAAAAGCAGAGCTGTAATTCTGGGCTGCCCATGACAGTGCATAAGGGGAGCAGCTCAGTCTCTGGGCAGAGTAGACTGGTGCATGCTGATCTGCTTGTTCAGCACCTAAAACAACTTTTGTTTTGTCTAGCTCTACCTCTCATCCTGTCTTTAAGAAAAGGAAATCCGAACCTGGGATATAAAACAGAAAATTTGTCTGATTTAAATATGCTTCTGTAATGCACTGACTGAGGTAATGGCTACATCCATTTGAGAGACAGCTGGTTTCTTTTTCTCTGCGCCCCCCCCCCAGCTATTTTTTTCCAGCATGACAAGAAACTGATGACTGAAGGAAGAAAAAGGATATAGTTTATTCTCTTTGGGCTATCCTGCTTCTGACAGAGGCGAACACTCTCTTCCTGCAAACACAGCTAATCCTCTTTGTCTGGATATTTTATTAGCTGAAGCTTAAATCCTTGAACCCTCACTTTATCATGTGTTTCCCTTTACTGATGATGTCACCTACCCACCTTCATCTAATGAGTCACATACAGCAGCTAAACATAAGTGTCGGTAGGATATAGGGCTCTGCCAAGAACTTCAGCCTTCTAACACTTACCTTATTACTCGATGAAATAAGAATATAACTTACATACTAGATGATATCCCTTGAAACATAAAGAAGGTCATTGAGAGCCTATAATTACCCCCTAATTACAGGAACTGAATGCAACAGGAATTAGTAAATGGGGAGGGAGGATCGATGCTGGTTCTGTGGTGTAACTGACAAGCGGGCCGTTTGAAAATCATTTTATTCCTAAATATTTCCATATGTCATTTGGCATGAGAATATCACCATAAAGCATCAGCCCCGCGATGCCCCCTTTCAAAAGTGAGAAGAAATGCACTGGGCATTGTGTAACTGGTGATGTCATCATGGAAAGCCTACACTTTTATGTTTGAGACCCTGAAAAAGAAGGTAGGGAAGGAAATGGAAAAAATGAAGGCAGATGGAGAGACCAAAGGAGCTGGGCAAACCCCTGCAGGACAGATGACTAAGCTTTCCATTCCAAGTCAAACAGCTCCATTTTGGGACAGTAACAGGTTTTCATTTAACCTCCCTAAATTTCTTGAGCATGCCTTGGGCTTCCTACAAGAATGTGGCTACTGTCTGTGTTTGAGACTAGGCAGGCAGCCTGCTTTTTCCACTTGGCTACCTCTGCACAGTATGTCAAAAACCTTATGTGGCTTTGGTAGGACTTGCTCTCGGTCCCACTCTGTATCTGGAATAGGCACTTCGGTGTGAACATAAGCATGCAGGGAGGTCTGGACCTCCTAATTAAATTGTCATGTTTGGGACCCACCCAACAAAACTGGACAAAATCTGCTCTTATATTTGAAGAATGGAATTTTCCAGAGATTTTCAGCTCTGATCCTGGAGAAACCAGTGAGACCAGCGTTGGGCTGTGCTTCAAGGGCAGCAATCAAGCTCCAATGTCCACAGGGCAGTGTTTCAAGGGAGGATCTCCCTGTTAGGATGTGCTTGCAGGGCCTCTCTGGCTGGGCAGGGGCAAAGGGTTTTTCAGTTCCTCACGGCTGTAAATCTTCACTGCACTAGCAGTTGTGGAAAGTGACTGTCAAAGAGAGGGAAAGGAGAAAGCAGTGAAGTTCTCAGTAACGAAATGTTGAATAAAATGCTGAAATTTAAAATGAAAGAGGAGGGAACCTACAACTCAATATTACAGCTCTTCCCTCCTGAACCAAGCTCACAAACTTGGACTAAAAATACTAACAATAGATTAACAAGACTAATAACACTAAGCCAGTACAAATGGGAAATTCCACTTCAGTGACACCAGTTAATCTGACTGGGAGGTGCAAGTTGTCTGTTTTGGGCAGCAGATGACCCTTGCAGAAAAAAATATGTTAGAGAGGGAAGAAGAAGAAAGGAGGAAAAAGCGTGAAGCAGCAAAACCCTTCTTTACCTGCTGCCTGTCCAAGGTGAATACAGTGGCTTTTGCTCAGCTCTTGTAGTCCCTGCTACATTGCTGCCCTGTGCTGACTTGAGCTGGGCATGCTACAGTGAGGAGAAAATCAGGTGTCCAAGGTGCCTGTGAACCTTCCTGAAGCCTCTGAACTCCTGCCCCCTAGGCTTTTCCTACGCTTTCCTACTTGCCAGCCATCCTGCTCCTGTCCCAGGAGTGACTGAAGCGTGACCTTATATTTGGCTCCAAATCTGAAAATGAAGGGGTTGGATGACATCTTTGTGATGTCAGCAAGCCAAATATACAAGGGTGACCACATGCAAGAGCCCAATGAGCTGATAGGGAGGAGTGGGGTGCGGTGAGGGGAAAGACCAATGTTGACCATCAGTAGTCTCTGAGATAGGTCCCATTGGAAGTAGGAGTTGACCACTGAGTCAAAGTGGAGGATTTTCCCAACTGTTTTGGACCAGTTTTCCTTTGCCTTTTCACATTTTTAAAAATATAATGATGGATTTCTTTAATGTATTAATAGTCTTGGTTTTTTAGGGGGTTTTGTTGTGGTTGTTTTTCTTGAGACAGCTGCTGGCTGCTCAGGGCTGCTGATTTTACTGTTGAATCCAGAAGCCAGTTGGAGAGGTCACTGTAGAATTTAAGACACTTGGAGGTGGTGCAGACTCCCAGTGACAGTGTCGCAGAGCTTTTGTGGTTATAGGTTTATAGTTGTTGCTGTCGGCTGAGCTGCTCTGTGCTGTAAACCATATGATCTGAAAGAAGTAACCCCAAAGCTGCTTTGTAAATCAGAACCACTGAGTAAGACCCGGGGAGGGAGCTGTGGGAGGGGATGAGGTAGAGGTGCAGCTGTGTGGCAGCTCCGAGCAGCTGAAGTGATGCTCTTCTGCTCTAATCTTTAGCCATGCTTTCAAGGAAGGAAGCAAGGGCAAGGGAAGGAATTAAAAAAAAAAAAAAATTAACTTTTCACCTAACAAGTAAGTAAACCAGAGAATTCATTGCCACAACCAGAAACTATTTCCAAAAAGGCTTTCACAGCCTTAGAGAAGATAAATCTGATTGGATTCATGGCAGGTAAACAATGCTCTAGGATGGGCTTAGAAGTTCACACACACAGGAACCTGCAGGAGATAGCACATCTGATATGTGTCTAAGCTTCTTCTCCTGGTCACGTTGGGGATAGATTACCAGGTAGACATTCTTTAGGTCTGACCCAATACAGCTGCTTTTACACTACCAAGTGCCCACTATATCGGGAATGAAGGAGGTCAGCACATCCAGGGTGATGTCATTACAGTCATCCTGTTTAGCAGCAGGGAGGAAGGAGTTAACAGAGGATGAAGCAGAGAAAAAGAAAAAAACTACAGTCTATTTCTCAGGAAAGATGGGATCATGTGCTCCACAGGGGCTGATGCATACCAACCCCAATTCAGAAGTCACTGTGATTTTCTTCACTGTCTCCTGAGAGGCTTGAGAAAAAGCCCATAGCAAATGGGAGAAAATGACTGCGAGGTAACCTCAGCGGATGAGCGGTGGAAGGCATGGGTGTGTGCCACACATCATGAGGCTGTCTCGCAGATGTTTCTGAAGGCCCCTCTGCAGTCATTCTTTCCCTCAGGGATTTGACACCCACACTTCAGTTTCTTGTAGATGTGCTCTCCTTATGACACCGGTGGCTACACCAGATTTGCCTGCAAACTCTGTGAACCCAGGAGCCCTCCTTAACGGCCCCATCTCACGGTCTTCCTGCTTACAGTTGCCAATCTACTTCAAGAGAAAAGAGGACACTCCAGTCCTGTAGAAGACATTTTACTCCTTGCCCTGAGAAGCACATAGCAACTTCCACTCTGGAAAAGTGCACAAGTCTCTTTTCAGTAACACTGGTTAGGCCCCATAGTTACCCTCTTTGCCCTCTGCCAGCAAGTCAGGGAGGTTTTCAGCAGGGAGGAAAAGCGATTTGCCACACAAAGCAAGCACAGGTGAATTATGGGAGAAGTGGGTGCTACTAATGCTGTCACCCCAGACCAGAGAAGGACATATCCACATAACAAGATTTAAGACTAAATGGTAGCTGAGTGGGAAGAAAGGTCACCTTCTCCTGTTATTTGGGACTGATGAGTGGTGGCCAATGGGTACCACACAGATGCAGGGGAACGGAACAGCAGTGGTTGGGTGGGTTTGTGTGTTGTGCACAGCCCAAATGCCCTCTTCTCCAGCACCCACACAGCTGCTGCCTCTTGCACCCCACACCAGGATCTGGCCTACAGACTCCTCCACCTCTTTTTCCCCATGGGAAGGAAGAGCCTGGTTGCCCCGGCACTGCCAAGGTAGTTGAGGTCCACCCTACGGGCAGCAGCAGCAGCCACAGCCATCGCTCTCTGGCCAGACTTGAGCAGCAGCACGGCTTTCATGTCAGGCCATGAGGCAGCGGAGCCAGCGATACCCTGCAATAACATAAACGGCTCACTCTCACCTCATCAAGAAGATGGCAAGCGTGCAAGGGCTGCCTGTGGGTGCCAGCAACAGGAGGGAGCTCACATAGGGTGGTGCAGAGGGCTATCTCCTAGCACCAAGCAAACGCTGGCAAACCTGCCCCCAAGTGAGAGCCCACCTATTTCCTCGAAAAAAATTGACCTCATCTCAAGCTGAAAGAAATGCTGTGAAGAGGTGTTAGTGGGGAAACTTCAGTTGGATGACGCCCTAAAAGAAAACCCCAAAATCATTAAAGGGTTGCAGGCTCCCAAGGGTGTACAAATGTTGCCAAGACATCTGAATGCTATCTGCTGCCAGTGCACCCAGCAGCCAGTGCCGCTGCTGCTGCTGCTGTGGGGAACCACTGCATCCAGGGAATAGCCCAGTGTCTGGGAGCTGCCCATGTAAAGAGATTATTGTTTATCCTTTGACATATAGAGCCACTGCCTACTTAAGAAGCCTTGGATTCATACTGGGCATTATGTTTAATCCTGTTTTTCTTAGAAAAATAGGATTATTCCCTGGGAGTTCATCATTATTAACTTCGTTGAATGAATTACTGAGACAAAGGATGCACAGTCATTTCTGGTCCCTTGGTATTAGATGGGGGCAGCTGACTGGAATTTTGGTGTCTTCTTCATGATTTCATTTGATGGTGTCAGTCCTTCTCTCAGCAAGTGAACATGTGTGTCAAGGCTGTGGATCAGGATTATTTTTTTTTTTCTTGTGGGATCATAAATTCCTACTGGTGTGTTCATAGCTATTTATTGTTTCTTTGGGGAACTGTTGCTGCTGATAAAAAATGTCTGATGAAAGTTATGTGTTAGGGCAAGGTATGACTTTATGAAAAGCTGTTTACATGTGTATTTCTCCTCACTTGGCCCTGGCCACCCATACTTGAAGGAACTTTGCTTCAAGCTTTTCCATTTTGAATTTCTTTCTTTTGGGTTCTACTCTTTTTGTTTCATTTCCAGCCAAGTTACATCTCAAGAAAGTTTAAAAGACCTTTTTTCCTTTTGTGATTTTGATTACAGTATTTTTTTCTTTTTCCAGTGTCTCAGCCTAAGTTTAGAGGTTCTGATGCCAAAGATAATGATGGTATTCCTTTTGATATTGAATCATCTGGTGCTGCAGCACCAAATAATTTACATTTTCTTTAGCACTCCAGCTTCTGAAGAAGGTACAGTTTTCTCTTCAGAACATACTGCTAAATCTAGAACACTTGCTATGCTTTGTTTTAGCATTATATGTGGGGCTTGCCCTGATCTTCCTAGGGCTAGATCATTACAAGAGTCAGATTCACCACACAGGTGAACTATAGAGACTCCAATTTACTGAGGTGCCTAATGAAGTGCAATGCTAATTCTGGGGATGGAACGGGAGCCACCCGGAGTTCTCAGAAAACTTGTCCTGGACCACCGAGCGTAGGGTTCCTGGACTGCAGGTACCAGCAATCCACACTGGATCCTTTGCATGTGCCCCTGAATGGCTGTTATCATCACACAGCACATATGTGTGGCCATTTAAAAAGGTTTCTGTCTGGTTTAGGAGTGCAGGAGGGCACAGGTATCTGCTCAGTGCTGGCAAGGTGGGGGTGCCATCCACATGTGCTTCATCCATAAGCCATTAAAGTGAGCCATACACTTTGATTTCAAGATCTCTGGGGCAAGGAACATATCTTTGATTTGGGCTTGTGAAACACCTTGGACAGAGGGGACGTTGCCCATTAACTGGACTTGCAGGCTGCTACAACAGTACAAATAGCACATCTTTAATAATCATAATTATGATGGGCAGGCTGGAGAGTTTGGATTCCTCAAGTGACTCTTTCATCCCATGGAAGTTGGAGACACATTTCCCATTGGCTTCAGTGGGGCTGGGATGTGGCCTTTCCTTTCTGGCTGTATGCTGCTTTGCAAATGGAAAAATATTTGAAGTCCTGTTTTGGTGCCTTAAACTCTGCTTCTTTTCCACTTAAAGAACACTTCACTCCAGCCAAAAGTTTCCTTTGTCTCATAGACTCAGGAAAAAAAACAAAAAGTAAAAAAGAAAAGCTTTCTCCAAATAAGAACATGAGCAACAGAAGTGTTAGGAGAAAGGATACAGTTCTGATCCAAAAAAAAAGGAAAAAAAAAACTTTTCCCACTGTCTAGATGTCCCAGTCAAGGCCAAAAGCAAGCAGTCAGCTTTGCCAGCAAAATCCTAAGCAAAAGAAATAAATAACATCCCTCTGGTGCCCCTGGACATATGAAGTATCTGTCTTTGCTGCTGTTCCACTCCCCTTTTGCTTTCACTGCAACAGCTACCAAATTTGTCCTGCCTGGTGGGCATAACACATCAGGCTCTGGGAAAGCCCAGGTGCTGAGATGAATTCTGGAAGTCCTGCAAAGGGAGGAGAACAACGTGAAAGAAAACACAGCTATGTTAAGAAGCTTCCTTCAAGGATAAAAATAGTTGGACACACACACACAGGAACTGAAAATCCCTCACTTCTCTTTGCTTTTTCTGTTTGATTTCTTTTTATGCTTTCTCACCTTGCTGCTCCCCTCTCCTGTCTGAAATTAATAATAATAAATTAATAGAAATTAAGCATAGCTCAGTTCTCTTTCAAGGCAAGATATTTTAGACTTAAAAAGAGGAGGAAAAAAAAAGGAAAATAAAAATTTAGGAGTTATTTCCCAGTACATAAACCAGCAAACTCCCTTAAGGAAAAGCTGAATGTTTAATTTTGCAGTGGAAGCCTTGCAAAATCAGGTTTTCATTTCCGCTGACTGCTCTGAGTGGAAAACTGCATAAACATGAATACATATGGTGCACGTGTGCACACACACGCACGTATATACACATGCCGGCTCTGCAGCTGCTGGATGCTTGCAGCTTGGGACTGCAGCTTAAGAAGTGAAGTTTTGCCAGCATGGATTTTGAATCACGAGATAACACAGGAAGATAAATTCCCCCTTGGCATTGCTCCTTTCAGCTCTACCAGTTACGTGCTCTCTGCTTTCTAATTAGCAGCCCCCAACACTATTTAGCCTTTGGAAGCATAGCTCCGAACGTCAGGAGGGTTCACTGCTGGCTCCCACCTTAACAGGGAGAGCAAAGAGAAGAACATGCCATTTGTTGCATTGGAGGAACGGGTGCGGAGGGTAAGGAGGATGGGCCAGGCTTGTTCTCCTGTATGCACCCTAAACTTTTGTACCTACGTTTCCTAGAAGCTGAACGGCACCTATTTTCTTAAAATTTAAAAGGAAAAAAAAAAAAAAAAAAAGAAGAAGAAGACAGAAAGTTCAGATTGGAAGGAATCAGGAAGCTGTTTTTACCAGGAATCGGGGGCTGGGGAGCTGGCTGGGCGCAGCCCGCCTGCAGAACCCACCCAGCCCAGCTGCAGCCTATCTAACGCAAACATCGTCGCAGTGGCCGTTTGCCCAGAAACAGCATCGTCTGCCCGAGCCCTCTGACGGAAGGAAGCTGGAGAGAGCCCTGGCCCCCCCGCCGCAGCCCCCCCAGAAATCAGCTTGGGATGGGGGGTGAGGGGTGGGTGGGAGGGAACGACTGGCAGCTCCCAACAGAGAGAAGAGCTGCGCCCATAAACATCGCTGTTATTTTCTTAGGTGACGAGGCTTTCCTCTGCTTCCTGCGATCAAAAAGGGTTGTTAACAGTTCCTGTTGAAAGCCGGCTCGCTCAGCGCCTTACTTTGCACATGGGCTGCGTTAGAAACAGGAAAGATGATTTTTTTCCCTCAGCATTAAGAAATGCAAAAAGCTTTACCTTAACCTTCAGAGTCGGGATTTTTTTTCTCTGTAGGTTTCACGGGGCATTCAGGTTCGGTGGCGAACTGAAAGAACAAGTGCATCTTAAAGGGACTGAAGTTTCTGGCTCCCACCCCTATACTGGAGAAATAAGCTTGATGGAGCTGTGGCCATCCCTACAGATTTCATTTTTTTATTTGCTGTTTTGGTCACCCAATATTTTCATCATAGCCCACTTGTAAAAAGATCTGTATGAGGTATCCTTGGTATGGAGTACTTTCAAGAAGTGGTGCCAGCTGTTAGGTAGCCCTATAAAAACACAGCCATAAGGTGTTTATTGAGTCCTCAAAATGCTGAAAAAAAATAAAAACTCAGGGATGGATCCATGAGATTTCAAACAAGAATTGGGCAAAGTATTTCAGATGCTCTAAAATTCATAGAGTTGAGCCTCCCACTTTTCTCTGACTAACAGGTCTGTGCCAGATTAATATTTTTACCTAGCCTTTGACCACTGCCCAAATCCTAAGGTGTGTGTTTGTGTGGCAAGGTCACACACAGAGTGAGGAACAAATTATTTTTTGATGAAATTTTGCCCCAAACCTACCAGTTTTATGGTGGCCAGGGTGTTCAAATGTGAGCAGACACTGTTTAATCTTGGGGGCCTTTGAAGAGTGTAATATTCCATCATGCTTCAGTGAAAGCATGAAGTCTTCCTTTCATTTCCACAGCAGATACCTTTGGTGTTTCACCAGAGGGTGTCTCGGTAGATGCTGAGAGGGTACCATCATCTGGAAGGGGAGGCCATCCTCTGGCTGATGTCAAAAGGGTGATGGGTTTCACTGGAAATCCTTTCTGGTTTGCAGATGCTTTGAGTCAAGGTGACACCCGTTCATGCCCCTGAAGCCCCAAGCTGACTGAGAGGTCAGTCTGTAGAGAAGCTTTGCCATTTTCTTGGACAGGCTTGTGTGCTTGGAAACAGCCACAGAGAACCTCAATCCGCTATTTGTAAACTGGGATAGAAAGGTTTTAAAGAAACTTTAGTTCCTCTGCAAGCAGTTGTCAGCCATGGAAGTGCTTTTTTTTCTTCCCAGGGTTCATGTGGAGATGCATTCCCAGGGGATACATCCGACCCCTCAGAGATGTGGCCTGCTGCCAGGGGCATGCACTTGTCCTCTGCCATCCGGGCAGCGGCAGCCACACTGTGCCGCGTTGGTAACAGCTCTCCGTTGGAGACAGCAAGTCTGGGAGCATTTTTCTTTAGAATGGCATCATTTGGCCATGATTCCTCTTATAGACACAGCTTCTCACTGAGGCCCCATCCTCACAAATATTTATGCCCATGAGTAATTTCAAGAGTATTAGTAATGAGTTGAGTGGGATGACTCCTGGATGCACAGCAGACACTGAGGAAAGCAATTCTTTTGCAAGAGGGGTTTACATACGTGCTCAAATGTCTTTTGCAGTAAGAATGGACTTAAGTATGTGCTTAAGTGCTTTTTGGAAGTGAAGGATGAGAATTTCCCTACTGTCTGGGTTCCTTTTTATTTGCTGTCTATTGACAGATATTTTGTGAGGGTTGCCCAGACTCTTTGTGTAAAATTAATGGTTAAATTATTTGATTTCTGATTGTATTTGCAGTTCTTCCTCCTTCTAAATATAATAAAAGCCATTACAGCCACTATTCTCTTTTACATTTGTTGCATATAAAAATACATTCCAGCGCTGAGACCTGAAAGATCAGCTTTTTCCTAAAGCACATTTTGCCTGACTTATAAAAGTTTTACGAGTTATAAAACCCCTGAAACAATAAGTTTCTGATGGAAATGATGACTAGAGCAAAACTAACAGGTGTTGATATAATACTCCTAAAAGCAGGGGACATGGAAATCTAGCTCAGCTAAAAATATGCACATTTTTATTTCTTCATGTTACATGTTTAATACCTTGGTTCTTCAGGCTGAACAGCAGCAGGAGATCATAGGAATCCCGGGTGAGATTTTTGCCTCAGCTTATGAACTCTTAGCAGGCAATGTGTTTGCACTTAGGAGGGAGCAGCTTCCTAAAAAGCTAGCACCACATCCTCGGCTGGTGTAAACTGGCATAGCCCTAAAGGAGTTGAGGGAGCTGATTTAATAATAGTTAAACACAATAAGACACATCTCTGTTTTGAATTGTGTAATTCAGTGCAGCCTGATGTGAGTTTATTGATGTGGTGGTCTTTATGAGAATTGTCAGACTATAGGAAAAAAAGAGAAAATCCCCTCAGTTAACCTGTTTAAGCTGAGTTTGTCCGTCCAGTCTTTGATCCAGGGATCCATATGTTGGTGAAGCCTGCATTTACTGTGTAGACACATGGCCAACTAATGATGCTAGCCCCAGGCCCAGGCAACACCTCCATATGCTCATAGCTGCCCCTTTACTAAGCCCATTTCCGACAAGTCCTGCACACACAATGGATTAGAAACCCATCCTGAGTGATCCCTGTGGTGGGGAGGTGTGTAAGTGAGGTGCCTGAAGATGTCGAGCATGAGCACCCCGTGAGCACATGGGACAGACACAGTATGTGATTATCTCTTCTTTCACATGTTTCTCTCCTTGTCTTCACCCTCCTTGCTCATAAACTGCAGGAAACTGCCCCAGCTGCGTTATTTTAAGCCATGCATTTCTGATATAAATATATGTTACTCAAGTGTTGGAATTGGGACTGGCACTGTTTAACATCTCTGTCAGAGACATGGGCAGTGAGATCAGCTGCACCCTCAGCAAGTTTGCCAATGACACCAAGCTGTGTGGTACAGTCAACATGCTGGAGGGAAGGGATGCCGTCCAGATGGACCTTGACAGGCTTGAGAGATGGGCCCATGTCAACCGCACAAAAGTTCAGCAAGGCCAAGTGCAAGGTCCTGCCTGTGGGTGGGCACAATCCCAAGCACAACCACAGGCTGGTGGAAAATGGATTGAGAGCAGCCCTGAGGAGAAGGACTTGGGGTGTTGGTCGATGACAAGCTCAACTCAAGCTGTCAAGGCATACTGGCAGCCCAGAAAGTCAACTGTATTCTGGGTTGCATCAAAAGTGTGACGAGCAGGTAAAAGGAGGTGATTCAGTCCCCTCTGCTCTGCTCTGATGAGATCCCACTTGTAATACTGTGTCCAACTATGCGATCTCCAGTAGAAAAAAGACATGAAGCCATTGGAACAAGTCTAGAGGAGGACCATGAAACTGATCCAAGGGCTGAAGCACTTCTATAAAAACAGGCAGAGAGAGCTTACCTTGTTCAGCATAGAGAAGAGAAGGCTTCAGAGAGACCTTACTGTAGCCTTGCAGCAGTAAAAGGGAGCCTACAGGAAAGCTGGAGAGGGACTGTTCACAAGGGCATGGAATGGTAGGACAAGGGGTAATGGGTTTAAACTAAAAGGGGGTAGATTTAGATTAGATATAAGGAAAAACTTATCTTCCCTGTGAGGGTGGTGAGGTGCTGGCACAGGTTGCCTGGAAAAGATGTGGCTGACCCTCCCTGGCAATATTCAAGGCTAGGCTGGATGGGGCTTTGGGCAACTTAGTCTAGTGTAGGGTGTCCCTGCCCATAGCAGGAGGGTGGAACTAGGGGGGCTTTGAAGTCCCTTCGAACCCAAACTGTCCTGTGATTCTTTGATTCCATGATTTAATGATATGTGATTCTATGTATATATATTCAAAAACATCCTTTGCTTGGTCTGAGCAGAAATAGGAGTTCAGATTCTGCTGCCATCACAGGACAACTGCCCAAGAGCAATGCTGTACCAGCAGTGCAGCTCACCTTACAGGAGGGCTTCTCACCAGGCCTTGTTTCTCTGCCCACTAATGAGGGCCCTGTACATTTGTGTTCCATTGGAGGCACCAATAAGCGCCTCCCCAAAAGGCCAGTCTTGCTGATTCTTGTACGGGGAAGAATATGAATACAGTAATGAACTACAAATAAATATCATGAGCTGGGAACTGATCATGTCTTTGATTTCTTTCCTGCCTGAACACATCCAGCTGTGACATTCGCTTTTCCCCTCCAAGTCCAGAGTGTGACTCAGCAGTGCCCCGAGAGAGTAGTGCTGAGCCCAAATCCTCCCTTTGCTGCTTTAACTGTTTGTTCCCAAATGTGTGCCGTGGAAATGATTTTACAGAATTGGTGATTGATGATTCAGTGCTATGTAGTGAATCCCCTTAAGCCCCCCATGGATTGACTCATCTCGCTGCTCATCGGGTCCACCTGCTCACGGCATAGCTGTGGTACAAAGCCACATTTCCTTACATGGCTGAGGATCCCAGCTGGGGTGGCACATGGTGTCTGCTGGCAGTATGGAAGTGGGTTGTTTATTGACCTTGGTTTTGAGTCTCATGACATTTCCCAGTTCCGAGCAGTGTTAATCTGGGAAGGACCTGACCTGCTTCAGCTCTCAGTAAGGTGACACAGACCAATGATGACCCTAATCAGTGGCTTTTTAGAAGTGTGCAGGTAACTGAAGCATCCTCACCAATGAAGCTGAACAGAAGAGCTCTCTTATGATTCAGTTGTAAAATATCCTTGCAGTCCTCCTGAGGGAAAGAGGGAGAATCAATTGGTGAAGCTGAAGTCAGACTAGAAGGGAAATGGTAGATGGCTGAGAAGCCAGAAAGTCAAGATATTACTGCTGCCAGCAGGCAGAGTTACAGAATCTAGTCCTCTCAAAGGCTGTGCTGTGAGAAACATTCTATCTCCCTTTATCCTTCCCAATGATACTAATTTGTTTGTATTCACATTGTCCTGCTGTAACTGTCCTCAGAGTTCCTGTACCTGTCAAGGATGATCACAGTGTAGTTAGAGTCCCATGCCTGGGACTTGTAATCCACACAGTTCCTGCAAGAAAACAAAGTGATTCAATGCACAAGGCTAGATTCTCTACAGAAAAAGCTCCTCTCTGTCATCTTGGAGCCCTGGGAAAGAGCCATAAGGGCAAAAATAAGTAAGAATCAGAGTGGAAAGACATTGGTTGAGATGAGGCAATGAGAAAGGTTTCTACAGAACCCACTCATTAATTTGTGCATAGAGTTTGCCTTAAAATTCAAGCAGAGATCATTTTTCAATCACTGCACTGGTAGGTGGTGTCTGGGGAGCATTTGGTCAAGTGGAAGGTGGTGATCCCAAACCAGCAAGGTTAGGAGTGCTGGAAGAATGAGGAAAAGGTGAAAGAAATAAATTCAAATCTCTTGGGTGGAAGACAGTTTACAGATGAATCAGTATGACTCTGGCAGGCATAAATCACAAATACGTGGTGGCACCATGATCCTTCTAGCTTTGAAAAGATCCCATTCCTAGCATGGCATGTGAATAATCACTACTACAGCAAATGTGGAGCCTGCCAGATGTTTCATCTCTAGTTTTCCCCAGAAGTATCCCTCAGAGACATGGGAACATGATGCTGAAGTGAGTGTGAGTCTTCCCAGGGACCTGCCCAGGGTCAGACATACAAGAGGCATCTAAGTGTCAGGGAAGACTGGGGGCTTGTAGGTACACACTGCAGCTTTCTCCTTTCCTGTCTATGGGATGACACACCCCTGGCAGAAGTGAAGGTAAAGATATATACCTGGGGCTCATCAGGAGGAGGCCAGGTTCCTTGTGTGGACCAGTGATGGGTGGTACACTGGCATCCCACAGGTTGGATTTAACACCTCCAACTACTTGAGAAAAGCCGACTGCTGATCCTCAGATGTGTCTGATACAGCCATTGCTTTTGTGTCTCTTTGGAGCATTTCTTTTATCTCACACCTATCTCATGCCTGTGACTTCTCAGAAAAGGCATCTTCCCTGGAGCTTTGTGAGGGTCTGAGGAAAATAGAGGATCCATTGAAATTGACAAAAATTTACTTTTAATGCTAGGGCAGGATACAAGCAGTTGAAATCCAATTTGTCCTCACTGAGATCTCAAGCTGTCTGAACTGAAAAAGTTAAAAGTTTAGATTGTGAGTGAAATTTTTGGACATTTTGGCCTTGGTCTGAAAATTTACTGAAAGTAAATTAGGGAAAAATTCCAATCAACTTCAATTAGGCCAATGCTGAGCAGTTTTGAAAATCTCACATGAAGGTCTGTGGGGCAAGGGCTCTCTTGTGCTCTGACTCGGCCTTCCCAGCATTGCTGTGGCATTGCTTGAATGCATTCAGTGCTGTGCAGTGTAGTTTTACATATCTCCAACAGTGTCTTTTTTCAGAAAGCCTGGATGTTAAAGGCTGGAGAAGGGAGGCACTTAGATGTTCAAAGCAGGGACTGTATCTCCTTTTGTCCCAGTCTTTAACCTCAGTTATGGCCAGTTAAATGCTGCCAAAACCTTGGCTAATGAAATCTAAGAACTTAGTTTCTTTTTTGTGGCACATTTAAATTGACAAATGAACCAACCCTGGTAAGCCAGGGCAATCCCTACATAAGATGGGACAAGTAGCAGAGTAGTAGGTACTGCTCCAGCATCGTCATGACTTAGACATCCCCTCCCGCTCATCCACCTCTGGGGATCTCTGGGGTAGTCATAAGGGCTGTGTAAGTTTTTAAAGATGACTGCGAGACTCTAAAGTAAAGATTTCCCACTCCTCCAAAGCTGCAGAAGCTAAATATATCCTTCCTGTTTATTTTCTGTTTGATTTTAGACTAAGCTCCAGTCTATAAAACAAAATGCATCTCTGGCCTCTCAGCTCAACAAGGAGCAGCACAGCCCTGGTTAGTAATGCAGCATCGTCTGACTGTCTGCCTCTGCCAAAGCTGGCAACAAAACATGCTTCAGGCAAGTTCAGGGGACAGCTGGCGATATCTGGATCAAATCAGTTCTGTGGTTTCATTCAAACTTAAGGGATAAGGCATATGCTAATGCTCTTTCTTTTTCCTTTTTAGGCAAGCATTTCCATTTGTAATGAGCCACCAGTTTTGGAGGCTGCAGACTGGATTCAGAGGGAGAACCTATGGAGCGTCTAGGACATGTTTGGCTTTGACAGGCTTCTCAGCTTCTCTCTTCACGAGAGACTGACTGTTGGTTTGATATTGATAGCTAGTCAAATATCAATTCAACTTTTGGGGTTTTCTTAATCTGATTTTTTTTTTCTTCCTGAATCTTTCTGCTCACAGCAAAACCCTGTCATAGTCCAAGGAGACATTCTGTATCCCACTCACAACACAGAATTCCTTTCAGTAATCGTAGATACTCTGGTTTATTCTCTACACAAAACAAGCATCTTCTGGGAGGAAAGGGACACAGGATGATGATTTCTTTTTGTAAGCAGATGTGAGGAACATGAAAAAAACCTCTTAATAGCCAGTCCGAAAATGACCAGAGGCACTATTTTGCAATGCAGGCTGTACAACCCAGTAAATCCAAACCTCTCTAATGTAACGTAGCTATTCCTTCTGTACCAATCTTTTTGACTCAAAGAAAGAAAGGTCAATTTTGTATTTAAAAAACACTATCAAAGATTTAATGATTGTACCATTGGCCATAGTTCAAACAATACAGGCAGGAAAGAATGTACAGCTGTCAAGTGTAAACAGAAATGGCTAAAGCTCAGAAGTGCTTCAGACAAATCATTGTATGTCATCGGCTGGTTTTAATTAAGAACAGACCAAATATTCTCTCCCTTCCCCCCCTTCTTTCTTCTCCCCCCTTTCCCCCCTCATCCCCCACCCCCAGTAACTTAAAACAAAATGATTTGTAGTGCATTGTCTTACTGGTGTCTGTCCTTGTGGAAGTAAGCAAATGAATATGGAAATAACTTGACTCAAAGTTCAAAGCATATTATGACATCCCAAGGAGACCGCAAGATTGTAATCTTAAAACTGCAACAGCATTAGGTTAGACTTGCACCTTCCCATTTTCAGCATGGCGTGTCTTGCTTCAGGACCAGAACCCCATCACGTTGTTTCATGTTCTTATTTAAATCACAGTCTTGGAAGTAGATTTCAGGTTGATCACCTCAGTCAAGTGAGTTTTCTTCGTTGTGTACCTCATGCTATTACCAGGTCTGGCAGGAGGGAAACCTGTTTGCAACATAGCCTGTCTTCAGAAAGGAGACATTAACCAATGCTTAGGCTCTTCTGAGTGGGCCTTAGCCAGAGGCAGTGCAGAGGAACAGAGGAAAGGAGATGTGATGCACACATTATTTGTTTTTATTTATTTATTTTATGTTAGCATCTCTGGTTTCCCCCACTTCTGTCTTTTGCTGTTGCTGCTGGTATGGATCTCTTCTGAGTCTGAGACTTCAAAGAGATAATATTCACCAGTAAACATGTTGTAGCTAAGGAAAGAGACGCTGAAGAAATACCCTTAGAGTTACTCCCCTCCTAGTGCTGCGGCAGAGAAATGCTGCTCTGAAAGTGCCAAATGGCAATTTGTCATGTTGTGTTGTGTTGTATTCTGGGCAAGCTCCATCCAGTTTGTTTTTAAACGGTGAGGGTTTCATATTTCCAAAGCAGCAATGGTATGGACTGCACACACATTGCAACTGTTTGGAAGGGTATCTGGGGTGGGGGGGAAATCACAAAAAACACACTGTCACAGTCCGAAGTGTATCTGGCCTGATTGGCAATGTGCACTGTGACTCAAGGGCTGTGAAATGAAGTTTCCACAGGAAAGAAACCATGAAAGATATTCAGGTTTAGTTGCCTGCTCATCCTGTTTCTTGTTGCTGTGAAAAATGGGAATGATGGCAATAGCATTAATGTTACTCATGGTACATTGTGGGCTTGTAAGGCGGGCAGGTGAAAAGAACATTGCATGAATCTCCACTGCAATGACAGCAGCATTGGCAACTTGTAGGAAGGCAGTCCTGCATTTGTGAGATAAATAAACAGTGAGTGCTACTTTAGCCTGCTCCCTGTGGCTGTCATTGAAAGTCTGCTTCTTCTGGACAACTGGCATTTTCTTTGCTGCTACCCTTAAACAAGGCAAAAAGGGTGCTTCCCTCCCCTTCCCCCACACCCCCTCCCCTTTGGGGAGCGGTTTATAGCTTCCCACATAAAAAGAATTCTTGGTAGAAATCATCCCCTGTGCTAATGACCACAGAAAGAGTAGACGTCATTAGCAAATGCAGTATCGGTTATTTCCATATTTGCTCATAACAAACAGGCAGAAATAATGAGAAAAACTCAGTTAATTTGTGCCCACCAGTAGCTCCACGCCAGTGCCGATTAATGAAAACTGCAGACAGGCTTAACCTGCATACAATTTCCAAAATTTATTTTGATTTGTTAGTTAAAGAAAGCTTTTTCATTTGAAATATTAAGGAAATATTCTTAGTCCCTGAATTAGCTGGAAGGCAAAATGTCCCCCACAGGAGAGTTGCCATATTTTTTTCTTCTTTAAACACTGAATTTCAACTAAAAACCTGTGGCCTAAGACTTGGTTTGTTAGGCCACTGGGTACAAACTTACCTTGAGACCAAAGGTAGCATGTTTTCTAGGCAGCAGATGAAGGCCAGGGTATAAACAATTTTAGCATACAGGACACATGCTACAGCTGCACTATCACCAGAAGGCTATATGCCTCCGGATCTAGGCCCCGCAGGCTACAAGGTCGTCAGTCCATGGCTGCTTTTGCACTGGTCCCTTACTTAAGTGCAATTAATCAATGCTAAATGCAGAACATGAGTCTCTGCACAGGGGTTAAACTGCTTTCTTACTTCATTTTCCTTTTCAGAGAGTCTTCGTGCACAAAAGAGCACAGCAATTGAAACCCAATAGCTGGGAAGCAAAACAGAATCACAGAATCACAGAATCGTAGGGGTTGGAAGGGACCTCGAGAGATCATTGGGTCCATCCCCCAAAACACTTTGAAAGTCTTACTAAGAATATGTGGAGAGGAAGCAGATCAGCTTTGACTCTGGCGCTACAAACAGCCTTGCTTGTACCAGTTTTGAGACAAAAAAGAAAAGAAGAGAAAAGAAATACAAGCGATCACAGAAGCATGAGATGAATTAAGAAGACATATGGAGATCTTAATGAAATATGGTCCCTAAATTTACTGGGAAACATGTTTCCTATTTGCTTCACACATCCAAATGTCTGTTGTGTATGCAGCAGAAACAGATTTCCTTGATATTCTGTGTGGGGTTAGTGTAATATGTATATTAATTTATGAAACATAGCTCCAAAGTATGTGCATGTATGTATTTTGTACATTAATTATTATAGTTCTACATAATATGCATGTATTATGTTTATTGCATAGTGCTTGTATCAGGTGTGGTGAGCAAGCCAATATTTCTACCAAGTAACGTAGAGAGAGGCCCCCCAGATGGATCAGAAGGATTGTCTGAAAAAGAGACATACTTTTTACAAGGCTCAGAAGCCCAGTAAAACTTCTCTACATCCTCATGCATCCTCCCAACAGAAAATAAAAATCTTTTATTAAATAATGCAGTCCTTTAGGGAGGTATATGTGACATCATCCAAACAAATGTATTTGACGAATACTGCATCATGATGCACTACTCTGTGAATGTGATTATGGAGCTCAGTGTGTGGGAGGCCTACAAAATGGGCAACTTTTCTACCTTAATTTAATTCTTGCACATAAAGAGTCTTTCTGAGAAAAAGGGACGGATGGTTCCCTCTGAAATTCGCAAGATGTGAGAAGAGTTACTCTTAAAAAACTGCAGAGGTATTATATTACTTTCAAAAGCCCTTTCCACTTATTTTTTGAGAATCCGTTCCAGCCCAAACTGATTGAGACAAAGCAACGCCTGTATCAGGGGAAAATCAAGTAAAAGAATGAGTTCATTTCATGATTCATCAAATTCCTTCTTTTTTTTTTTTTTTTTTAAGTCTCTGCTGCTTATTGTGCTAAAGTAGAATGCGGCAGTTGCCATGTTCTGGAATTACACCAACTTCAGCACAGTTGAACCAAAAATACACCTTGTATTGCTGCACGTGAATAAGCAACAGGCAAATGCCTGTACCTGTACAACATCTCCTGTGGACACACAGTGATGATACTAGCACTGAGTATAAAAATTTAGAGAGGAGGCTCCCAATGATGTTAGCTGGTTGATTCTTCTTATTGTTGCTATGCCATCTTTGTGAAATCACGGGATGAGAAGTTGCAAAGAATAAGATCAGATTTTAACACAGGCTTAAAAATAAGAGAAGTCCAACAAACTGAAAACCCCAGAAAATTCCTTCCCTTTTGTTTGTCTAAAGAAATGAAAGAGCGAGGAGGTTCCCAAAAGCAATCAACATTTCATGTTTTGTTTGCATTGGCTCCAGTTCACATTTGAGGCTCTATAAGCCATCCTGAGAAGGCTAGATAGCCATGGCTAATGGCAATGGAAACAAGTTACCCTTTGTGGTGTCCATTCTGGGGCCACTGTCACAGTAATCCCAGAGCTTTCATGTCTGACACCATTCAGAAGCGTTACAGTAACTAGGAATATAAAACTGAGATCTGTTGCTATCTTAATTGAAAGCTCCTACTGATGCCTGGTGGAGGTTCTCTCCCCAGCTTTGTCAGGCACCACAGCCTGTTGCAGCGAGATGAGCTACAACATTTGCAGGAGCTTTGGTTTTATTGCCATGGGATTGCTGCATGGAAACAGATGCAAGGAGGAGGCTCTTTCCTCTGAGCTGCCTCAAAATCTGTGATGTGCGGCCCCTGGGTGCCAAAGTCAGCCTTGCAGGCCCAGCATTAGTGAGTACATTAGGTTAACTCACTCGTTTGTCATTGTTCCCTGTACCTCAAATCCACACTGACCCAGCTTGTCCCAGGGATGCTTCTGCCCCTGTGCCTGCCTGGGTGCAAGTACCCCCACTCATGTTCAGTCTGCCTTGTGTGGCTGCCCTGGACCTTCAAGAGCCAGCAGAGGTTCCCCAAAAATATACAGAAGTGAGCTTTGTCTATCCCCCCTTGACCATTCTGACAGAGTTTTACAAGATTTCTGGCGCCTCAGTCCGAAAGAAAAAGGAAGAACTTCTGCAGCTGGTTTTGCATTCGGCACGTTCCCAGTTCAGCTAAAACTAGGAGCAACAGAGAAAGACTGAACAATTCAGGGGTTTAATTACAACATTCTAAGTCACTGCATCGCACAGTAAGATACTGCTTGAAATCCAACTGCGATCGGCAGTAACCAGCTGAAGGCTTTTTCACGGCATGTGCAAAATGAGTTGTAATCACTGGCCTGATTTTAATAGATCAACTATCAGTGTTGAAAGGAAATAAAAAGAAAAAAGGCACCCACTGTTTCTTTGGGGAAGATGTCAGCAAATAAAACACACAGGAACACTTTGTACCAAGGGGTTTTTTAATATCTTGTAGGCGCTAGAAGTGTAATTTAGAAAATCATAGCCTTTAGAAACAGTACTTCATAAGCTGATTAAGGACTTCTAGAAATAGAGAAAGTAGAGGGTGACATGTGGAAACTTGCACTGCCACTCCTTTGGCTACTCCAGGTAAGACATGTAGAATATTTGCCCAGTTCTTTAGTTTTGGTGGCACACTTCAGTTTTCAAGCATGGGGAAAATATATGAAGTTAAAATTAAAGAAATACTAATGCTTAAAAAAAAAAATAAATTAGTAATAATCAACAGAAAGCACTTTCTGGCCAGAAAAAGCCCACTTCACAGTCGTTCTGGTTTGTTTGCCCCGTGTCTTACTTCTTAGTGTACATGAGAGTTTCTCGAGTAGGCTACATGAACCATGACGCATTACAGGGAAATTCCCACCATACACCCTGCCCCCTCACCCTCTTCCCATTAACGGTGTGAGCTGGGAAATGCGGTCTGGCAAGGGCATCTGGAAATTGAGGTACCTGTACTACAGCTCCCTGTAAAATATTGCACCAACATATCCAGCCTAAAATATTTTGCCTTTTTTTAAAAAAAATTAATTATATTTAAGTTGTTAATATTTTTTTTTCATTTTTACTCTCCCTAGTTTGAATTATGTGGCTACTGTGGAAGCTTGTAAAGTTTCTGTGAGACTCAGACGTCATTATTTTAGATATGATAAAAATGCACTGAAAATTAGCAGCCACAAGTAAACAGCAGTCATTTATGCTCTCTAAATGACAGAATAAGCTAATGAAAAGGGGCCAGAATTAGTTATGTAGCTATACTTTCAAGGACCTGGGTTTATTGGAAAGAATTTGGTTAGAAGCTACAGAGTCCTATTCATAAAGAGCTTTGTCCTGCTTCCAGTGGAATTTCTGCCCCATTTACTATTTCCGTGCAATTTGTCCAGTATGTTCCCTCCTCTTGTAAGCAGTTATTTTTACTTGATGCATTTTTCCTGTTCTTGGTTTCCGTGACTTCACTTACATTTCTAAATACAGGCAACATCACTGGCCCTCTTACTCAGGAGCCAAGCAAAATCCATGAAAGTGGTTGCTTCTGCCTGCAGTAAACAGAACAGGTCAGAGGTAAGGCCTACTGGAATGCTGGTGAAACCAACGCAGACAGACGTGGGATGAGCCTAGCTCTCAGAAACTCCACACAGTTGTAAGGCTTGTGGAAGTATTATGATAGCAAATTATTTCCTTAGCTACCTGAAATTCATGTTTTCAGTGGGGAAGCACAGATTCAGCAAGCTGAAAAGTGTACAAAAGGTAGCTGTGGGTAATGGAGGATTTATGTCCAGAATTCATGTGGTGTCTCTGCAGTAGCAGTGGAAAGATTTCAAGTTGGAGTTGAAAGTCATGTCAAATGCCAACTCCAGGAAAAAAATCAGTCTCCGCTGAGGGTAGGTACTCTATGGCCAGGCTGAGGATGTGGGGCTGAGTCCAGGAGAGGGATGTGGCACTACAATGGGCTGCCTGGTACCTGCCAAGAGCTGTCCCCCTAAGAGAGGATGCTCAGAGACCACACCTGGTGAGCACAGGCCACCTAAAATGGCCTGCAAGAAACACTGTGGTGTTGGCCACAGCTACAGGCATGCTTCCTTGCCCTCAAGACCTGAGGTTAGGTTGAAGAACCAGGTGAAAACAGAATCAATCCTTTCTCAGAAAGAAAAACAGAGAGAAAATGGTGAGGTTGCTCTTCCATGCTAGTTTCTACCTGCGATGACTAAATTCAGGTTCAAATCCCACCTCTTTGTGACCTGGAGTAGGAACACAAACCTAATTCTGCATTCTTCCATGGAAGGATCCTGATCATTTGAGTAAATTACAGAGCATTTGGGGTGAGGATAGTCTCTCTTTCACTCATATGGGGGCTGCTGAACTCTGTGTACCCCCTGCCCTCGCCAAGATGAAATGTTTTCTAATCTGGTACATCCAGTCTAGCCTTAAAATGGGGGGCTTATGTTCTTCTTCTCGGTGTCGTGAAACGTAAAATACCATATTGGGATTGGGAATTGGTTCTATCTGGATTTCAGTCCACAGGATTCAGCTGTCAAGTTAACGCTATTAAATGGTTCTCCTAATCCACCAGGAAGTATTACAGGGTTGTGGGTTAAGGAGCTTTTACAGTTACCTAGTGTTTAATTGCACAATCTACAATCTGTACCACTTAGGCAGTTATTGTCCAAGAAAGTACTAGCATATGCTTTTACATCGAGGGTATATGCAGAGTGCCATGTACGTGTCATATTTAATGTGTGATAAAAGTACAATAGTATATTGAAGTCTTATATTTGTAAAGGAGGTTAGATGGAAGGTGTGCACTTTGTTTAATGTCCTTTACCAAGTACTTCTTAAACAATCAATATTTAATATACTGTAATTGCATCGTATTTTTAAATTAAATTATTCTTTGGAGTAAATTGGAGTGGTGGTGAAACTGTGTCTCCTGGCTGAAGGAGTGCACTGGTCATTGTAACATCAGGGAAAACCTCAGATGAGAAGGGCTATGGGACACAAAGAGCAGCTGTGACATCTGATATCCTCCCAGCTCTCACCTGTGGGCTCTTATCTGTGGCCTCCTCCAAAATGGTGGACAGTCACCATTCAGAGCTGATGGTTTAATCCCAATCCTGCTGAAGCCAGTGGGCGTTATTTCAATTAGCATTGAAAGGAAATAAAAAGAAAAAAGACACCCACTCTTTCTTTGGGTAAGGTGTGGGTGGGTCGGAGCTCTAGGTAAAGGTGAGCAAGTGACTTCGGCTCTCTTACTTCTTCTTTTAATTTCACATCACTCCTTTGCTCACTGACAGCCTAGTTCAGCCCCAGAAGAACTCAAGGGGAATCCTTTAACTGGCTTGCATTGCTTTAGGGGGAGACCAAAATATGCACAGCCAAGTACCTATTCATTTTTCAAAAACATATGCAGATTTCTCAACAACTGATACTGTTGGTCATTCAAAATAGAGAGGAACATAAAAGCCACAGTGCACAGCATCATGCCTGGGATATTACTTAAACTTTTCACAGAACCACAGACATATCTTGAATCTCTCTGACTGCAAAACTTGCTGTTTTGATTTGTGACAGAGTTAATCCAGCCAGGAAACAGAAATAATGCCACATGATGTGCGTAACTAACTGACCACGGCACAGCTGAAAAGATCAGTTCTGATGCTGAATGCATTAACTGAAATTTCAAAGTGTTACAAAAAAAAAAGACAGGGAAAAAAAAAAAAAGGCGCCAGAAACTCAGTCAAACTGAAATTAGCTGTTGAATTTAGAAGAAAACCTGTGATTTTTTTTTTTTTCAGTTATTCATTCATCACTAGTCAGAGGTTTTGTCACAACTTCAGTGACAAAATTGGCACTCTAATCATGATATTTAAACTAGTAGCAGGACAGAGATGACTCAGCTGCAGTTCAAAGAGCTTCTCATTTCTGTCAGGCTGAGGCCAATAGTCTTCATAGGTTTTCTCATGTGAAAAATGTTAACACCGAACGGAGACATTGTGGGCAGTTCTCTGAACGTCCACCCAGTGCTCAGCAGCACTCAGAGGAAAAACACTGCTGAGGCAGGAGCTGGGAATAAAACAGAAAACACTTTTAGGGCACATTTTAACTTGAATGCTCCTTTTGGCCCCATCTTAGAGGTATGTCAAAGTACGAGCGCAGGAAGGGCACTAAGATTGCGCTATGAAAGACCATCTGCAGGGAGATTAAATAAACTACAATTTGGGGAGGTGGCAGAAGGAAAGGTATAATCAAAGAGGGGTGCGCAGATACAGGAGGAAGAAGTATCTGGAGCGGGAAATTGCCATCACATGAGATCTGAGGGGCGGGACCAAGGTGTGGGAAATGCCAGAAGAAGGACATTTTCCATATAACAGTTTTCCCACATTTTTTTAAGATGTGGATATTTCTGCCATCAGATCTTGCAGAAACCAAAGTTGAAGTGGAAAAAAGGGCCACTAGGAACCACTGATACACAACAGAACAAGTACAACCTCCAGCTCAGGACCTCCCTAAAGCACTGATGGCCAGAGCTGGGGAGGAGGGAGGAGATACAAGAAGAAGTATCCTTGCATACCCGCTATGTTTCTTCCTTGTTTTCCCTAGGTGTCCATTATTTACCATTGCTAAAAGCAAGACAGTGAGCTGAGAGGACCTCTGCTCTGTCCGACTACTGGCTATCCTTCAGTTTTTAAGTAAGGCTTAAGGAGAAAAAGTTTTTCCTTGGAGAAGTCCTACTGCACCTCAAGACAGAGCAGCTCAGTGCTAGGCCCTGCTCACCCACACACTTGCACACAAGTCACTTCACACCTGTACATAGGCCCATTAAATTCCCTGGGACTACTCAGATACTCTCACTGTCGGCAAAGGACTTAAGCATGTGCATAAGACCCCCCTCCGCCGAAAAATTTTGGTGTCTTTAGCTGGGCAGGCAGGGACTTGTGGCAGAGCTAAACCAGTGATTTAAAAATGGGTAGAGCACAAACGATAAAATCACAGGGTACTTGCTTAAACTCTGATTAAATAAATCAGCAACCAAGAGAACGGTGTACGGCTTGCATACTGCAGCTGTGGGTTTATGAGCTCCGTGGATATGATGATAGAAGAATCAAAATTCTTTTAGTATAGACATTTATTTCTGATCTTTCCTTTCACCAGGCTCACTAATTGGACACAAATTACCTTATTTGTGGGCATCAATTTATCATTGTCATGAATGTATGCAGCTATGGTTTTGTTTCTTCAAATCTCTTCCAGAGCAATAGGATTAGGTGAGACTGTCATTAGAGTATTCTGATAAATAACCAGAAAAACCTTAAAAACTCGCTGACTGCAGAACAGAGACACTTAAAACAGAATGTAGTGCTTAGCCCCAGGCCTTGGCAACAATTGAAACAAAATGTTTTGAAACAAAGCAAATTGGCATTTTGCTGACTTTTAGTGTACTGTCTTTCCAAGCAAGACACCTGGTTCAACTACACAAAACATCTATTCAGAATTACAGCCCGAGCTTTTGTTATGCAAAAGGTAAATGAGGGCAATGTGAACTCTGTGAGAGAGTCAGGTTTGGGGTTTTTTTTCTTTTTCCCTAGGGTAATCTGTCAAGAAGATACTGTTTACTGACAGGAAACCAGGAGTCTTCTGAGGATGTGTTGGTTTCTTCTTTGGGGGGCAGGGGGAGATGGTCCAGTGGAAAAAAGATACCAAGTGCAGTAAAATACATATTTGAATAGCAACCTTTATAAAAATGGCATGTGCCTCTGTGTGTGTGCATGCATACAGGGACATGCAGGTATACAGGAAGAGGAGATTCACATATGTAAGAGCCTAGAAAAGTATGTGTCCCAGGATTGTTGAGGCATTAACTCTGATGCTCACAAAGGCATTTTACAAGAGTCCTTCTGGATGGTGAGCAGGTCACTTGTGTGTTTCCTTGCATGTCTGCTGGCTTGGATTTTTAATAAATTAAAACCATTTGAATCTGATGGATTATGAAGTTTATTAACCCATAAAGATGGACCTCCAGAATAACTGAGACTGCAATCCCAACTTTGGTATTCAAACTCATGGATCAATATAGAGTCAATAAAACCCTCGTCCCCTCATTCAGAACACCTATTTTACCTTGAATTTCATTTGAAGGGTAAAATATGTCATATTTCAGTATTAAATATCAGTTATGCTGATCAGAAGCCTGAAGAGCTTGACTGGTTTGATCACTTGCTCCTGAAGTTCCTCAGGCTTTCAGGCAATAGCAAAGCAGTTTGAAGCCCTCTGTGAAATAAAGCAAGGTGATCTGTCAAAATACCAACATCCTCGAAAACCCCAAACACCCTATGTTTGTCTATCAAACCTCACACCTCTAAACAAGGTGTACAAAAGGGTCTCCCTAGCTGTTTGGAGGTAAAATGAGAGGCAACAGCTGGATGCATATGTCATGTTTAACTGCAGTGGGTTGACCAGTGCAGCTCATGGGCAGAGCCTCTCGTTGACAGCTAGAAAAGAGTTGCTTAGGAATGTTTCAATTAAAAGTATTTTGCCAGAGCTGCTGAATAAAAACTTCTCAAGAAAGACTTGCCTTTTGACTAATTTCTCCACATTAAAAAGCTTTTGAAAAAAAAAAAATAGGAATCATCTAAATATCTCCCTTTGCATTTTCAATGGAAAATTTTTGGGGGGAGGGGGTAGGGGAGTTCTCTTTAAAAGTAGTTTTCATTTTGTAGTATAAATGAACAAGTTTTTAAAAAGCTGAAATTAAAATTAAAAAAAAGTCTGAAAATCATGGAATAAAACCTGTTTTGTTCTTTGTTTTAGGGGTTTTAATTTCAAAAAGATACTTGATATTTTAACTATTAGTCCTGACATCAATAGATTTTTTTTTTTACTGATTCAAGATAGTAACATTTGAAACCTTGGAAGTTTCCCCAGCTCCACTGGAAATCACAACGTGAAAAGATGATCCTGACTTTATGCCTGGACATGTTTTTGGAATGGCGAGCACAAAGGAGGTAAACACTATTGTCAGTAGATGCTTCACAAAAATCAGATCTGCACTGGAGCATATGGGTAGCAGATTCACCAGGCTGCAGGATGATGGGACACGTGGGCTCTGTGAGTTGATTCCCAGGGATAAAAAGGTCTAACTGTAATAGCATACACCGGGTAATTTGCTGTACCCTTCAAATAATAATTTCTTAAGGCAAAAAGGATGCTCCCCTTTGCTGATGACTGGTGCTAATATTATTATTTAATTAGAATCGTATTGCAAAGTGCTCCCATAGAAAGGCAGGACTGACACATGTCCAGTAAGGGGGGAGAGAAAGGAATGGGAGTGGGAAGGTAGCCCAGGTGTCAAAACAGGGATTCCAACCCCAGCCTAGCTACCCTAAAGACTGACAGCCCCCACCTACCCTGGGCATTCATTACCCCAGCCCTTTCTTGCCAAAACTCCTACAACCCCATGCCTGCCTCAGGGATCCTGTGGCTCCCCAAGCATTCTTCCACATCCATTACCCTTACATCAAATCTTGCACGTTGGAAGTCCCCGCCCTGTCCAGACAGACCCTCCAGCCCTTTGCAACTTCTGAGCTACACAAGTTTTCCTCCTCACCAGCAACTCCACTCCAAACTCCTGCTCCATGGACCCAGAACCTTCCCATGACTCCCTTCTCCCAAACCTGCATCCCCCAGCTCCCAATGAGCACTTTATGTATGGGAACTCACCTCCCTGGCTCCAAGTTCTCCCCATCCCTGAAGTGTCTCCCATCTGGCCTCAAACTCCGCAGATGATTAAAATTAATATAATTAATCCCATTCCCTCTGTGCTAACAGAAACAAGTGCAGGCACTAATTCATGCTCCTGCCCCTTGATGTCACGCTCACTCTTGGCCTCCAGCCCACAACCCCTTCTACTGGAGGGCTTTTCTCCCTTCAGCCCCTTTTCCCATCCCAGGGTCCCACTAGAGATCCTTGGAACCCCTGGTGTACTCAGGGCTCAGCCTCGTCCCATGGGCTATGGGCTGCTAGCTACCCCAGGGCTGCCTCAGCTGGCCAAACCTGCCTCCTCGCTTCCTTGTGGAGCCTTTTGGGCTCCTGGCAGCTGTTCCCAAAATCTAGACAGGAGCTGCAGCTTAAACTCCACCTGGATCAAGCCTGGAAGGAAGAAAAAGAGGACATGTCTGGGAAAAAGGAGGTTTATGGTAATTCTGCAGCAGGTAACCAGACTTTTAGGATGGGAGCCGATTTTATAGAGGCTTGGAAGAGGACAGGGAGCCCAATATCCATGGGCAACAGCAAGTGTGAACACAGCAAGAGTAGGGTGAGACTAGTCTAAATCTGCCTGGTCAGATCCACATCTCACACCAGATGGATGCTATCCAGGACAACAAATTACAACACATTCTTCACTCTGACTCACAGCCTGGGTCTGGCAGTGGCCATAACTGCAGGGGTGAGGGCTTCCTCAGGGCATACATGGAAAGGCAGCGTTTCTCCTGAGCACCCTGGTGAGAAGCAGGGGTGGCTGGTTAGGGTAGCAAGGCTGAGGGACCAAGGGTAGCATCCTCAGCCTTCCCATCAGACCACTTCCCTCTGGGTTTTGGTAACATACCAGCTCCAACACTGTACGGTCATCAGATCCACAAGCTCTAACTTGGCCTTCTCAGAGACCTGCCAATACACCATGAGGACATGTATACAAAACACAGGGGAAAATTAAACAAAATAAAGACCAGGGGAGACCTGAATGCTCTAAATGTTAGCAAATCACAGCAAATGGGCACAGAGCGAGGAAATTGGTCTGTTGCTGAGTGAGTGAGGATGGGGCTGCCAGGCACAATGGTCAAGGAGAGGGACATCAGAAAGCGATGTCCCCTTCTTGGGTGTCTGGCACGGCCATGTCCCCATCAGGAGGGATGAGGATGGGCTGCCTGCATGCCTTGAGCAACCGTCTCAGACCCTTGGGCTCAGTTTATTGTTTAGTAAAATGAATGCGATAATATCTGCCCCACAGGGGAGTTGTGAGGCTTATTAACGTTTTGTCTAGTGCTTTGAGATCCACCGAGTGAAAGTCCTTTATGACTATTTTATTGTTATTGTACAGAGATCAAAGCAAGAGCTCTAATCTAATGCCATCCCTTTTATGTTTATACCACCCACTTGTATCCAGAAGTCAGCCCGACTTCAGCCTCTTGGTCTTTCAAGGCTGCGAGTGTTTGTTTGTCGGTGAGGTTTTCCAGGGTAACTGGCTGCTAGTCAGTCATGGTCTGAACCTTGTAAAGAATGAGGACAGACACAAAATTGCATCATTATTTAGAAGGGCTGGAAATAAACCATCGAGGTTAGTATTTTCTCTAGTTGTGCTATGTTAAATAGATAGGTGTGGCAGGACAAAAATGTACAGTACCAAGGCAGTACTCTATTTGAAATCATTTTTGATTTATTGGTGTACAACATTTGGTCCTTTTATTATGCAGAGGGAGGTGGTCCTGTAAGTATGTCTGTATATATATGTGTCCATGTGTGTTTTAAGCCACAGAAGTCTGTAGAACACAGCCAACCTGTAATTCATAGATTTTCCTTACCCTGTTTGAAGTAACTAGTGTCAGAGTGTGATCTAATCCTACAGAGATTTTTTTTTTTCACTTTTTCCTGTAAGGGAAAGCTACTGCTGGGAATCTCAATTTATTAAGTGTATGTCCTTGTTTCTTCTTGGGCATCAATTTTACAAAGTGCCTTAATGTGTGAACTGTACACAAAGGGTCCAAGATGTTGAAGGGTGACAGTAAGTGCTCTGTTGACAGGAGATTGTGTGGTCCAATTATTACTGGGGGGGGGGGGGGAAGGCAAAAGCAAAAAAAAAAAGAGTATGCAACTTCATGTCCAAACCTGAATGGAAAGGAGGGAATATGTGAGCTCTGTAGAACAAGTCATACTCCTATTGTTGGAAGAAGACCAAACATCATGGCAGATATGTTTATTTTAATACTTTTATTGTGTTATATATTACTCTAAAACCTGTTCATTTGAAGTTCAGTACTAGAGGGTGCAGCTGCCAGAAGCAACCTCATTCCCCACTTTTGCAGCAATTCACACCTGCCTGGGTATGAACTGTAGTGCTGTTCGGGTAATAGACGTTTCTCTTTAGTGGCTGGACAGGAAAGTGGGAACAACAAGGATTCAAGAAAATAAGTTGTCCCACAGTGGAAATGCCTTGATCCCTGGCAAACCAAAGAGCAGAATGTTTTGCTTTGGATCACTTTCAAAAGATTATCTGGAGCCAAAACTGAGTGTTTGGGGTGAAGAAGATGTTTCATTTCAGGTTACTTACACTTCGTAGTAAGAAACAAAGGAAAATCTAACCACTGAAACAACAGCAAAAAAAATCTTTTTAAAAGAACAAGCAATCAAGATGAAAACTTAGGAGTTTCACATCAAAAGTGCTGAAACAATGCATTTTGATGCTCTGGAAATGTCTCCTTTGTTGTTTTTTTACCTCACCGAGAACTGGTCATTGAATTAATCTCAGATTTGTGAGATTTGAGACCGCCCAAGTCTGCATTTCTTACTCATTTTTATTTGGATGAACAAGTAAGAGCATGTGTTTAAGTGCTTTTTATAAGTAGAGAACTCAAATAATTCAAAACTGTGGGATTTATCATGGAGCAATTGTGTGGCCTCATCCATCAGCATACCAAGGCCCTACTTTGCAAAAAAGCAAAAACGTACTTCTACCCTGGTGAAAATAAACGAGGGGCTGAGGAAGACTGTCACCTCCTGTGAAAAAAAGCAGACAATCAAACCACACATTTTTCATTAGAAGAGTAAGGGATAAGATTTTATTACTTTTTTAAGCGATTTGTGCATTTGAAATGAAAATGTGTGCAGTAGATGAACTGTGGCCACAGGGGCCCTTCAAAGAGGCACCAACGCCAAGGCAGGTGTGAAATGGGGTGTAAATGTGGGGAAAGATTTTGTGATACAGGTTATTTCCAGCCAGTCTACTGTCTACTTGACTGTCTACTTTCAGCGCCCCATCCGTTGATGCCTGTGTGTGTACTTATCTATTCATATAGGTAAGTATGTTTACATATATAATCTATTCAGCAGTGCCGACACCTGGCTTTAACCACTCAGAATGCCCTTCTACTGCAAGAAAACCCAAACCTACATGACTTTCAGCTCTAAGCCTTTGACCTTGAAGGATTCCCACAGGTAAAATTTTGAACCGGCATTCAGTATCAGTAAATCTTGTGCTAATACCCTTCGCAATGGGTGGCCTTCATCTGTCTTTTAAGGGTCAGATCTTCCACAGACACGAGTGCCTGCTGACCTCTCCTCTCCCAACAAGGCCTTGCCCTGACTTCAAAGGCATGAGAGACGGGCCAACACAAATTGGTCTCAAAAATCTCACTTCATCTATTTGGCGGCTCTCCCCACCCCACCTGAGCACCTCCCGTGGTGACCCTGGGCAGCAGCACACACCAGTTGCAGGTAGCACAGCCCCGACTTGTACAGTGAACGAGGAAACTGCGTGCTGCTGCCCTGATGCGCGTACAGCCTTGCAGCGAGTCCTGGGTTAGAATGACACCAGTTTTTACAGATGGTTGTGGGATTGCATCACAGAAACTACTCCCCTCCGGGGTGGGTGGCACTGCTACTTTATAGGTGAGAAATTATCCTGGTTTGGTTTTTTTGAGTTCTTTTTGCAGTAAGGACTCAAGTAGATGTGTCAGCCTGCAGTGCTCTGGGACTGCATGATCTGTAACACGAATGCAAGCTATTTTTTACTGCAGTTCAGCAATGGGGTTTGATTTTTTTTCCCCTAGGGCTGCCTTTTTAAGTGCTAAAAGTGCCTCATCATGGTAAAACATAAAAAAGGACCTTCCTTAAAAATCCCACCCCCTCTCCTGGGGTGTTTGCCTCATCCAGCTCTTTGGAGATCAGTCTGACTCATGTAGACTATATCAACATACTTCATCTTGTCCCCCCTCACCCTCCTTAATTTTCAATGCTTGAAGAGGGAGGAAGATGTTTAGGAAATAGTTCAGGATGACAGCAGGGTGAAAGAGAGCTTGAGGAAAGCTGACACTGCTCTGCCATTGCCCAATCCAGGGACAGAGAAACATGCCCAGCATTAATGCACCCTCCAGCACCAAACCATTGCCCAAGACCATAGCCAGTATCCACCAAAACCTACCCGTGCAAGGGGCAGATGCCAGCCCGGGGAACTCATCTGGCCTGAATTTTCCCTATTCCCCTGCTCTCTCAAGTCTCCACAGTGGTGATTTCCTGCAGTTTGTGCTACAGGTCCCAGACTGACCTGGGAGCCCTGTCAGCCCCGCTGCAGCAGATGTGAGGGGCCAGCAGTGTCTTCCATGTAGGGCTCTTTAGGCTGTGTCTGCTTACTGCCACATGCCCCAAGTACCTTCTGTGGGAAGAGACATAGCCTCGGGCTATGAGACAGACTTCGACCGTGGGCAGTGCCTCAGCAGTGCCTTGGGAGCTTCACACGCATCTGCTCGATGGCTAGCAGTCGGCTTGCGGCAGCACGGGTGGCAGCTAAACCACATTTCCTGGATGTCTGTGTGCTCTTTGCCCACTGCAAAGGCACAGCGAGCCACCAGGAAGAACATGAAGGAAGATCTACAAATAGAATTAGGAGCCAAATTTTCCCGGCCTTTATTAACTCCACTAGTATAAGATGGAATTACATTAGTTGAAATATGTGTGAGTGCAATGTGAATCAGAGTTCTACACCAAACTAAGCAAAGATACAAATGGGTAGATTTTGATAACAGATACATAACAACAATAATAGATAGAGTAATAGAATCGAAACTTGAGCTGTGGTCCCAGGCCCACAGGGCCATAACTTCCCTCATCCTAGCTTTGTTCCACTCAGCTTTACAATAATGGAAGAGCTGAAACACAAAGATCAGAGCTAAATCCTGACTTTGGAATAACTCACAGCATCTGGTCCGCCTGTTCCTTCCTGGGTTTCTCTCTCCATCATTCTTCAAGTATCACGCTGTTGATTTGCAGTGCCACCGCTATTTGACTACATGAACCACTTATCAACTCCACACTTCAGCATGCTCGTTTTTCTTCATTTAACCAATGAATGAAGTAGCCCTAAATCACAAAATGGAAAGGAGGGAAAGTGCTTAACTGGATCTAAGAAAAATGCTGGCTGGAGTCCTCCCTGGGAAAGCAAAATAAATTTCTTTATTTCAGTGTTGAGTTTATCACATGCTTTCTCAGACTGAGAACCTCCCCCCCCCCACTAGGTTTACAGTTTCCACATTGTGCAACAGGGTTTGCTCCATCCCATCTGTACAAATCAGTCATTTTCAGATCAGGGTCCCATTTTTGCAGATTAAGTTGCACGGAAGAAACATCTAAGTGGTAGAAATAGTCATCCCAGACTTCTTCTAGCCAATTGGTCCCTGCAGACAGCCAGCCAGAGTTGGTGCTTGCAGTAGATGTGTTAGGCACATTAACCCTTTGGTGAGTGTCTCCACGTAAATTCTTCTCTCTATTCCCACCAAGCCCTGCAGTGAGGCGCTCTGCAGCATTGCAGAAGGACCCACCACCTTCTGCCTTACACACATATGCACCACCTCCTGTCAAACCTGCCTGGTGGGTCCTAGGCCGGAAACTAATCCCCATCCTGAACTGCACTCCAAATTTCAGGCAAGGACTCAGCAAGTTTTCGTACTATGTACCAGTGACAATAGTTTGGTTCCTCCTTCCCCAGTGCATGGAGCTGAAATTTCCGTAGCACTCTTGCCCCAAGCCTCCACTCTTGGATGCTCACAGGTGACTCAGAGCTCAGTGTTGCATATTTAAAGTTGAGATTTCTTTTTTCCCATGGTGACATCACTTTACAATGTTGAAATTCATCTTCCATTTTTATCTTTCTTATCTTCAGCTTAATGTCCTTCTGCAAAGTATGAAATGGGTTCCTGTGTTTTAGGATTCAACAGTGTTCACAATCACCATGCTTGTAAATGTCTTAAGAAATGGGCTGGTAGTAACGCATTTGTAGTGTTCTAATTAATCCCTTCTATTGCCTAACATCAAATGCAAAGAAATATACTACTTTCAAAGACAGAATTTAAAAGAAACCTCACCAATGACCATTTGAGAACAGTGGAAGAAAAGCAAATAATTAAAGGCAATTGATGCCATCCCTGCTTTTTGCCTGTGAACAAAGCAAATTATCTGCAGCACAACATTTTCTTTTCTGCTTTGAAAATGTGTGCATGAGACGGGGAAAAAAATCACTCTAGAATTCTCAGGATCTTAGATAATGTTGAAAAACTGGTGTAAATGTGCTAATATTTTAAAATATTTTTCACATCTTTCTCTTTTACTTAAATTCATATTTTGAAAGTATTTAAAATTTTGGAATCTCGCTGTTACCTCTGTATTCAGCAAGGGGGGGGGAAATGCATTTTAAATTGCAAGTGAGGTTTTTTCCTCTATGCAGAATTGTTAGTTGTGACGTCAAAGCTACACACTGAAAAAATTCTCACCTTACTCAAAAGAGACATCATGGAATGAAGGTGTAGAAGAATTGAAAGCAATTTATGGTACTCATGAGCAAAAATAGGCTGTCATTGCTCACAAAGTGTGTGCTTGGTGATGGATGGAGTAAAGATCAAGACTAGGAGTTTTTCAAAGCAAAATATCAGAGATTCCTCAGCAGAAGAACAAAGTTCAGTGTGTGAGAGGAAATTGGAGCTCCCTTTTGCTGAGGGAAACGTAGGAGTTGCATCAAAATAATCAACTGCAAAAGTATTTCGTAGTCTATCTTTGACTTTGGGGATCAATGCTTGATGTTATTTGTTTTTTCTCCCAAAGATAGATGTGTGACTAAGAAACTGTTTCTAGTGCCATTAGTTAGAACCAAATGAAAGATAAATAGCAATTAACAGAGATGATCATACAACTTACAAATCAGGACTTTCAAAGCCAGTGCAAGAATTCTCCTTGAAAAAATGAGAAAATCTAAGCAGAAAATTTCCCTTCAAAGCAAAAATGTCGACCTGCTTTTGAAACCTTACCTTGCTGGGCTCAGTCCTAAAGCACAGCAACCAGAACAGGGAGCCATGCCAGGCACATGTGGGGTTTGGGTTTTGCTCAGCTAGCACACCCCACCTGCCTCCAAGCGCCAGACCACCTGCCTGCAGCAACAGGGTTGCTGGTAAGTAAAGGGGGTACACAATGCCCAGAAGTGAGAACTTGTTGGGAAAAAGCATGAGCCAAACCTGTCCAAAACAGGGTTTGCAGCAGAAGATCTCTCAGAGGCAGAAGCAGAGCGGCACAGTGGATGTGTCCTGAGACATGGAGCGGGGTGTGGCGGAGGACAGAGCAGTGCAGCCAGGAGGGTGCTGGCCTGTGGGAAAACCTGGCATGATAAGAGAGGCACATCAAGAAACCCCAAAGTACAGTTCTGTGATGAGTCAGGCTGTGGGGAGAAAGGCTTGAGATGATGGAAGGGGAAGAGATGTGCTTACAAGCGCTCCTGCTTGGATTTATTGCATGGTGTGTATTTATTAAAGCCTGGGAAGCATTTCTAGTTGAAGATATCACGTCTGCCCCTCTTGCCTCCTCTCCAAATGCAGTTTTCTCAGCCAAGTTTCGTTTGCTGTTATAATCCCTTTTTTCTTTTCTTTTTTTTTTTTTCTGACCAGAGCACTGAAACTCAGAGGGGTATTAACTTACAGTCACTGTGGAAAATCTTGAAGGGAGAACAAAAGCATCTGAACTTTTCCCAGGATGGATGGACAGCAGCCACAGAAGCATCTCTTGGTCACGAGGGGGGAGGGAAAGCCGATGGGCCGGTTGTGGGCAACCACAGGAGAATGGGAGCAGTGGTTCAAGAGAGCAAGTATTGGCATGTGCGACGAATGATGATGAAACGTGGCTGAACTAAATAGTTAGGGCCAGATCCTTGGCCTTCTTTCCTAAAGTCAGCAAAGTTTAGCTGGCTTTACAGCAAAGCCAGGCAGGGCTGAGAAATCAAGCTCATTGTCATCCAGTTTTAACCACCCCGAGTGCCTGCAAAGAGTAAACGAAGTTAAACAGAATTTACCGTAACTCATATTTTAGGCGTCTCTGAACTTGGCCGCCCACACAGGAAACAACTTGGAGCAGGTGGTCAGCGAAGCCTGCAGATCACGGCTGGCTCCACTCATGGTACTTGTGGGTTACTGACTCACTGCCGAATTATGAGCCCAAACAAAAGGCTTTAAGATAAACTCAGAAGTCAAGAAATTGAAGAAGACAAGGTGAAGGAAATTATGATCCCAGCCTGTGCCCTAAACGCACGCGATGGATGAGGAGCTGGTAAAAAGCACAATAAAACAAGGGGCTGTTGCTCTAAGGTTTGCTCCTACTACTTGCTGGGGCACCTGAAGGAGAAATCGGGCAGTGTGACAAGAAATGGCAGGTGAGGGAAAAGCTGCTCTCCATGTCTCGTGCCATTTCTGACCTATTAGTAAAAAATTTTAAAGAATATTCCAACCATCTCATCGGGCCAAAACTGTTTTCTTGAACATATAAAAAATGTTCAAATTCTTACCAGATAATCACTCCTATATTAAAGTCTTGTGAATACTGCCAGAAATTATTCCTAATGTGGATATATTTTTTTCTCTGTCACTTTTTGGAGCTAAATATTTCACAACTGTGGGAGAAAATCCCACCAGATTGGAAAAATTTGCCGCTTCTCTATCAGCAATGTCAGACACTGAAGTTCTACGTGAGTATCACTTTCCAGGTACTCATGGTTATTAAAGCTAGATGCTTTTTATTTCAGATACTGTTAAACACCACAGATCTGAGGGCATAGGGGAGGAAGGTAGTTTTAGATCTGAACATGTCTTTAACCACCTGCCCCCCGGTGCTCTGGTTTTGCTGCACATGCCGTGCGGTGGGTGACTCTCAGCAGTTCCACATGCAGTAACAAGAGTGGTTTTTTGCACAGTGACTCCTAAACCCCAACTTTTCCACACTCCCCTCCACATCTATAGCATACACCCTACAATTGCAGAACTTGGTGGCTTATCTGAAGGGACCCCTATCATATCAGGCATGTCCTCTTAGGCTGGTTCACCATCGCTTCTGGAAGGGAGAAAGGGCAAAGCAGGAGGCTTGGGGGGCTGTGGATGGGGAGCGTGGGAAAGAGTCAGAGGAGAAGGGGAACATGGAGACACCACACATTTATTTACTTCTCAGTTTCTGACAGGCACCCCTGTATGGTGGGGGTTGTTTTGTTCGGGGCCCTTCCTGCAAGGTCTGCCATCACCTCCAGCCTTGGATCAGCAGTGATGTTGTTAGTTTCTGCTTGCTCTATTGGCAGGTCTCCTTCCCCTCACCATCCCTCTCCTGCTGCTCCCTCCACAGCCCTCGTTTTAGCACCTCCCATTTATCTGGTGCATAAAATCCTGCAGTGAGGGTGCTTTTCATTTTTGTTGAAAAAGAGGTGAAAACAGTCACATTTCCTAAAAGGGGAGTTTTCATTCGGAGAGTGCAGATCGCATCATGGGTTTGCATGCTGTAAACTAGGTCTGTCTAGATGACTCAGAGCGGTTGCCAGCAGACATACCTATACAAACACACACCCTGAAGTATTATAAATTAGTCTAGTTGTCTAATGCACTCACCAAGTGCCTAATACTGCTGTTAAAATATGTGCTGGCTTTGCTAGCACAGGAGGATGGTGTAAGGTCTGATCTGAAGCCAGATTAACTCAATGAGCTTTAGATCTGGGTTTAGATGGTGAGAAATTATCCAAAACAGCTCTTCAGTTTCATCAAATCACTCTTTTCATTCTTCAAGCAGGGGGGCTAACACGCCTAGCATTATCAGGGTCTGTATGGTTAGCCAACAATGCCAAGAGCCAGCACCCTCCTTCCCAGGTTCCCCAATATTGTGTTAGAAATGTGGGCCAGGGCGTGTACTATAAATGCCTGCCAACACAGCAATGCAGCTTAGAGGTGTGATCTCTCATATGTGTTTTTATACCAGGATGCTGTGTGAGCAGAGCTGTACTAAACAAAAACAGTTGCACCTGTAGCAGGGGCTTTTTTAGGCATTATGACAAACTTCTTCCCTTGACTGTAAAGTTTCTGTGGCAGATCGGGACCACGGCATCCTTTCTTAAAAGCGTAGGAAGCCCAGTTCTGATCCCATACTGGGGAATCTTTTCTGCCCTGTCCTGTGTGGGTGAAAAAAGATACAGGTCTTTCCCTTTGCAAAGAGTGGTGTATTTCCAAACACTCATATTCTGTGGATCAGCCTCCTTCAGCCAGGCAACGTGTTACGTTACAAAGATAGAATCATGCAGCTCTGCGGGATCTCTTTTCTGATTTATTTCTGCATGCTACACAGCATCAGGAAATTTTCACATGCCCTTTCTAAACTCTCTGATCACAAACTGTAAAATCCCCTCCATGCAATGCTTTCCGAGAACAGTTCATGCTGACAAGTATTTCAGGAAAAAGACTACTAGTCTGAAGCTTGCGCGTATCAGGGGTTTGGTGTTCTTTTACTTCTTACCCAAAGTTAACGTGTTCAGGTTTTATTTTCACTACCCTAAATGCCATTGCAGTGACTCTGCTCTTTGTGGCCAGTAGCTGTCAGAGCTAGGGAATGGGGAACTGAAAGATTTTGGGAATACATACTTACATCCAGAGTTATGCTGGGTTTTTGAGGCATCCGTCTGATCATGTTTGCCTCCCGTGTTCCTTTACCTCCCGTGCAAATAGCTCGGTCTCTCCAGGAGGCAGGCCTGGTGGTGGTCACACGCTGGTCGTGAGCATCCAGAAGCAGCCTACAGATGTTAGAATGAGCATTAAAGCTTGCACACTGGAGCAGCTTTGCCACTGCAGTGTGAGGCCTGAGGATGAGCTGCCTGACACTTCTGAAGTGCATTTTCAAGTCCCAGGGACCTGTGGATTGCCTCCTAGAGCCAGCCCATGGCTGGTACCCAGCCGAACACTTTAATTGAGCAGGAGCTTCTCTGCAGCTGCGATAAGGCTCCTCTCGCCTAATTTGGCCCTCCTAGCAGGGAGGCATGTGGTTATCCGTCCCAGCTTTGGCAGCTCTTCTGCAGCCTCCTTCCAGGGGTTCATGATTCCCTCCCCTTGCTGTCCAGGGAGACGAGGTAATTAGCTGAGACTACAGGTCTTGCTTTATACAGCTGAAGTTGGGTGAAATTAAACCTTCCCCTCATGAATTCTGAGACTGCGGTGCCCTAAGTGGTTCCAGCATTAGGACCTTTCAGCTTTTACTATATCTTTATTTCACTGCAATATCCAGATTGGAAACACATTGCAGGGATTGTTTGGGGCATATGTTAGTGTCAGATCTGTTCTGCGAGTTTCTGAAATTTGGTATTCCCATGTTTGTAAGACAAGACAGCAGTTTCTGCAGTAAGTTTTGGCTTTGATAGTTTGATGCTGTCTCTGAAGCAGATGGGTATTCAGTTCCATATGTCATCCAGAGCTTTGTTTTGAAAACACTAGGAAAAGATTTTTTTAAAAAAAGAAGATGCAACTTTAGTCAGATTTTTCCTTGGATCATTGACCATCACTAAAAAGTGGAGAGACATTTAACAGTTTTGTGCGTGGCTTTGAGTACAGGAACAAGAACAGCATGTAGCTTCCAGGTATATCTGCAGTGTAAATGAATGAAGACATTAATCTGAATATTTTTTTATTGAAAAAAGTATTTTGCAATGATAAAATCTTCTGGAGATTTTCTGTCAGCTTAGCCGCATTGCTTATTTCAAAGCAGTATTTTAAAGGTGCATGACTTTGATGTATTCTATGGGAGATGGCCTCCTTATCACTTCCTTCCTTTACAGTCAAAAATCATTAAAATTAAGAGGCTTTTAGGGCCTTAACTACAAAAGTTTTCAGTTTCTTGGTTGGGTGAGAGAGTTTGTTATCCAAAATACAGAGTTTTACTTGTTCACACCAAAATCTCTCAAGCAAATATCCTTGGCATAATGTTGAGTCTCACCCCTTATGTACTGGTGAAACTATTTGTTCCATCTTTAGCCAAAAAGACAGCTATGGGGTGGTATGTTTGGTCCCTACAGCTCCCACCCTCTTTTGTTTGGCACCCTTTTACCCCCAGCACACAGCTGCTACACATGCAGCTGTACCACCCACCCCACTGCAGGGACAGCTGCGCTCCCAGTCAATCAGCACCAGAAACACCGTGATTCATGGCAAGATGAATTCAGATTAATTTCTCCCCCACACCCCAAATTTGCTCCCGAGGCTCCCTGTAGGCAGAGGGAGGGAGATATAGGCACAGCAGCCCCAACAGACCACTCCGGCTCAGCCATCCCTCTCCTACGTCAGTCATCAGTGTCGGCTACTGAGCTATAATGGCCTCATTGCATGTCTGTGTGAGGCCTGGCAGCCACATTCAGATCTTCATACACTGACTACACTTGTAAAGTGGTTTGGTATGAAAGGGAGGAAGGCATCTGGGGCACTGTGCTAGATAACCAGCCTACCCCATGGAGATCATCACAGGGGAGAGAGAAAGAGAGGCCTTTAACAGTTACCTTTTAACCCCACACCTAAAAATGGAGACGTATATTTTAAGCCAATACCTTTGGGAAGCGCATGGGGTGGTTTCATCTCCTTTTGTTGTTTTGAGGGGTTTGTATATACCCGCAGCCACGCAGATGGGCATTTGTTTTAATCGTTAATCCAGACAAACTAAAGATTATGTTGTCACATTAAAGGCTAATGTGATGAAAAGATCAAGGCATTTAATGAAGTGCAAAATTCATCCTACTTATGAAAAGAAACGTCGCTCTCTCCAGGGAAAACTCCGTGCAGAAAATGTGGCTTTTTAATGAAAGTTACTTGTGTCTGTTTAATATTCTGGACCATGAGAAAAGATTTTTGTTGTTGTTGTTTTGGCATGTTAATAGCGTGGAGTGCAGCACCACTTCACTTTTTTCTAACAACTCGAACCCTTTGGCAGGCAGCCCCGTGCAAGAGTGGATTACCTCTCTGCTTTAATGGGATAGTTCATTAGCAGATTCAGTCATGTAATTGGGGAGAATAGTAGACAAATCTTAAGAACCTCCTAGCTGCTGTACACTCAGCCTCTCTCCTATCGAGCGCTGGGAACCCAGACCCACCACAGCCTGAGAGACACTCAGTTAATTACTCTCTGTCTCCAAGCGATTATTCCTGCCCCAGCTTCCTCCTCGCCGAGGTTAAATGCTGTCTACTAAGCATGGAGGGACAATTAAAAAAACCCAAAACATCACAACCCTGAGTAGGCACAGATCAACTGCGTGAGACTTCTCAAGCTGTGTTGTAAAAGATGGAGCTAGCAAAGTGCATGCAAAAGAGAAATCCCTCCAAGGTGGGCACCTGCCTGTGGCCATCACTGCACGAGCAACATCATAAAACCCTCCGTGGGAGCTCTGGGAGAGGGTGGCTGCTCAGGGACTGCTCTGCCATACACTCATACACATCTTGCAATACTTAGACACAGAGACTGAGCAAGCAGCTTGGTACCATGCACTATTTTACTTGCAGTCAGGTACACCTCTATTCCTACCCTCCAATTAGTTGCAGGGAGCTAAATCTGGAATGCCTTGTCGGGGGATTTGGAGGAAAGAAATGCATTACAGATGAATGCTTTCAATAGTTTCCGTAGATTCAGTCTAAAGCTAAAAATCACCTGTTTGCTTTTCCTAAGGTGGTTTTCTGGTTTTCCATTACAGCTGCGATTTGCAGCCGATGATATGAGTGACAGTATGAAACTATTGATTTCCAGCGGTAAGGAAACGATGCATTATATTGCTCACAAGAGGCACACTGTACTCTGTTCTTGGAAGTCCGTTTTCATCTGTAAGTTTTACAAGAACAAGGCTGTCAGAAGCACTGAACACTCCTGGCCTGCTCTTGAAGTCAGTGCAAACTGGGGATTTACTTGTACTTATCGGAGTGTGATGACAGCTTGCTCTAAGGAAAACCTGAATCACAGGAGCCATGCAGATGTGGAAAGTTTGGACAACCTCATCGCAATTGTCTATAGAGGGAGGAATGCTACAGTAGGCTGATGATTATTTTTAAGTCCTAAAATGTTTCTAAACCTGGGATTTGTGTGAGTGAGGGAGGAATCTTCAGCAGGCCATTGTCACATCGTCATGTCTCAGAATAACTGGAGCTTTAGAAAACTGTTCTAAAGAATTGCTGTGTGACTTTTGCAAGTACTGGCTCAGGACAGACACTTCCTGGTTGGGACTTCTCCAGCTGAGAATTATTTTTACCAGGAGATATGGTGGATGCTGAAGGAAAGGCAGAGACACCTCTAAAAGTTTCTCTGTCTGGAGCTGTAGCTGAACGTGGTCCAGCTTTGGTGAGGAGGGCTATGGCAGTGCTGAGGAGTAGACCAGGTGCCTGAAGGTGACCAAAGTACCTCAGTGCTGTGAACCCTACTGCCCTTTTGCAATTCCAGACTTTTCTGTACCACCTCAGTCTCCCCACCACAAGGAAGGATATCCAGAGTGATTCTACCAATTTAGGACACTGAGAAACAGTTCACTGTATGACACAAACCCTGTAAGGCCCCAGCAGGCAGCAGGGAGCCAAAACTGTCTTACTAAGAAGTTAGAGGTGGCCGCTGTGGTTCTGGGAGCACCCTTCCCTACGGAGCAACACATGGCTTTCAGCAGGTACTGCCAGCTTCCTAGTGAGGAGCAGCAAAAATCCACAGTTTATTTCAGGTTAGAAAATGGGGTTGTGGTAGAGGTTGCTGTGCTCTTCCTAAAAATCACAGAGAGAAGCACACAACGAGTAAGTACTAGTATGTGTCCAGAGTCCAAGAGAAAGAGAGTATCAATAGGGTGTATATATACACCTTGACCTTGATTCTTTACAGCTGAAATGACAAGAGAACAGGTCTTTAATATTTATATGTTAACAGCTGGTGTAAATTCACTGTTTAAGACTAGCCCACATGGGAAATGTTGCCCTAGCAGCTATGCCAGGGTAGCTTCCTTTGTGGCCTCTCCTCTGGAGTAAAAAAGCATTTTACTTCTTAATAACACTTGTGCTTGCAAAATGGAAATACTATTCTGGAATTAGGGGATGTTTATTCTGGAGTACCACCCATATGAGGAGTCACACAGAATAGTAAGAGAATACTGGTTCTCTTCAGGATATTTACTCTGGTTGATTTTTTTTCCAAGGAGAGAACCTTGTGACAAATACGTAAGAGTTGAGCATGCCGGATGCAGAAGGCATGTCTAGGGAAGGAAGAAATTTAGACTTGCTCAGAAAGAGCCATTTTTTAAAAAATTTTGGAAAAATGTCTTCTTCAAAATGTTGACATGTCAGAATTCCAGGAAAGCTCTGGTCATCAAAATAAATGCAAGACCCTTAAAATGAATGGAAAATACAAACAGTCTGCAAAGCAAAGCTGCCTATTCAGGCAGTTACTACCACCACTAAGCACGTTGACTACTTGTGTCAAGCGCTGGAGTAGTCGTTCTTACTCCCCCTGTACAAACCAGATACAAGACATCGCTGTGCTTCTGGTATTCTGTCAGAAGACGGACGACAACTCTGTATGTCAACTGAGAGGATCCAGGTGACAGATGTTAGTCCAACAAAGCAGTGGGAGTTTGGAGAAGGCCTAGAGAAGCAGGGCAGCAGCACAGGGCCTGCTCTTGACATGCAAAAATAAGTCTTCGATTAAGCCTGATGGGCACTCCTGATATTAGGCTTGCCTATGAAACACACAGATTTAGCAGTTGGAAAGGTTTAAGACGCAGGGTCCTCTTTACAGCTGTGCTTTCTGTTTCAGTGCACTCTGTGCAAAACCTTTTCATATGTCCGAGAAAGAAAATGCCTACTTTAAACAATTAGGGTGCTGTCCTCAGGGGAAGCTGAAGACTCCCATGGTAACAAAATCAATAATGGAGTAAAAAAATAGGTCACGCTTTATTACAGCACTTCATGATAACACAGATCTTTTTTTGAAGTGTTAAACTGAGTCTTTTATTTAGTAAAGCATACCAGCCAACACTGGCATTCGGCAATCTGCACTTTATTAGCCGTGATCCTCTTTCATCAGAAGTCATTCGAAAGAAAATTGTGGCTGTTTTTTATTTACTGTAACTCACTGCGTTCACTAAGAATGATGATGTGTCAGGTGAAAGTGAGCGATAGAGAACACTGTTGGAGACTTTTCAGACAGGGCAGTTGCACTGTCAGTTATGTCATGGGGCAACAGCAACCATGTGGAGAGGCAGCAAGGATCCCACATGTGCCAGAGGTCACCCAAATTCCCAGCGTGGACAGTGGTGATGGAGAGGTCTTTCCAGCAGTGAACTTCACCTCACAATGCAGAGCATCACAGAGGACCTGGGGACAAGAGGGGGACAACCTGCCAGTGGACAGCAGACTAGCACTGACTTTCAAAAGAACAGATACAAAAGGAGGTTCAAAGTTACAGCAAAAATTGATGCATTCAGGGTTTTGCTGCACAGCTCAAGTCCTCCTCTTGAGATGTAAAAGCTGCTGCTGGGAGGTGGGTAAAGGCTTAGCCTTTCTGAATCTATTTTTAATTAGCATTTTGCTTTCTGGGAAGCGGATTCCCTGGGATATACCTTATGTAAGGGCAGCACACACACTGCAGCATGCCTTGACAGCCACTTCAGGGGATGACCTCAGTTTGAAAATCTTCACTTTATTTTTCCAACCGGCAGGTTACCAGTTTCTCCGAGGCACATGGAAGGAGAAAATCATCACCAGCTTTGAGCTGATCATTCCCTAGAATGATCCCAGCCTTCGAGGGAGCAATTGGATGCTCAGCAGAGTCTGCTACTCCTTGTTTTGTGCATGTGGACTTTTAAATTCCCCAGTGAAAAGTTGAGCCTGGCAAAATGTACAGATACCTCCTGTATCTTTCTCGTCTGTGCTATCCTTGTGAGATCTTTCAAATAATCTACCCAGCCAGGCAGTTTCCTCTATACTTTATGGTGAGAATATGGGATTTTATCTTTTTTTTAATTCAAGTTTGAGAGGGGGGGAAGTGAGCAACACATTAAAAGTGCACTAAGCACCCAATCTACCTGCCATACAAATGGGGCAGATGGAGAAGAACAGGCACACTATATGTCTCTTGTAACACTTTTGGTTACAAGGGTTTTTATGAGTTCCTTGTCCCGTCCTTCTCTGGATGAATATCATATCTAAACATAACACAACAAGACATCACTTTGCCAGTCTCTAGCCTCCATTTATCCACGTTTGTAATAGGGGGATATATGTATTCAGCATTACCTAAAAGTTGGAGATGTAGTACTCAGTCCTGCAAACTGTCCATCTAAATGATGCCTCAGTAGTATAATCTGAACATCCAGCAAAGAAGTAAGATGTAAAATGAAGAAAGATGGAGTCTTTGATACAGTCATGGCAGGGTTTTTAATGTGTTTCTCTTTTCTTATTGGGCTTTGTCTTTTTCAGACAGCCACAATTTGGTTTGCCCATGCTCTGATCTGTGTATACACAAGCCGACTGTGCACCAAAAAACACATGTCCATGATTAGCATAGTGCTGTGCCCAAGCTAATAAACTGGGCTCCAAGGCAGGATATATTTAGTTGGGCTCACTGCCCCCTGAATATGTCTACCTGGTATCCATCTGGTACAACATGCAGGCAAGGCATAGCTTCCTTTTTCCTTCAAAAGACCATGTAGCTACACCCTCAGTTTTCTCCCCAGTGCATAGGGAGGAAGGAGCATGTTGGATGAAGGAAATGAGATAGAGATGTCCCTCACCCGCCAGGCAAGGGTGAGGAGGAAACACTATGGACTGTGGTCAGCTAGAAAGAAATTAGAGTGGGTTAGGAGGAAGACACAGGAGGAGCAGCCAGGACATGCAAAGGCAAATGGAGAAAGAAAGGTTTCATTCATCCAGCTGTGGTAGGTTTTATGGAGGTGTAAGACCAAAGTTCTGCTGGTGACTGAACATGTTGGGACCACAAGAATTCATCACTCAGAATATATGAATGTCCTGAGCAGAGGCTATGTGTCACATCACCATCCACTTTGCTTAGCCAAACTCCAAGATATATTTTGCAGGACTTTTTGATCCTTTTCCTTCTTGGGAGCCACCCAGAGTGGCAACCCTCATTCATGTCCCAGGCCTGTCTGTGCAGGTTCCTGAGAGGCTGCATGGTCAGACGTGCCCATGACATCTTAGCATTAGCACCACTGTCCTGGTTTCAGCTGAGATAGAGTTAATTTTCTTCCTGGTAGCTAGTATGAGGCTGTGTTTTGGATTTTTGGTGGAAACAGTGTTGATAATATAGAGATGGTTTTGGTTTATGGAGATGGTTTTTATTACTGCAGAGCAGGGCTTACACAGAGCCGAGGCCTCTGCTGCTCCTCACACGCCCCACCAGCAGGATAGCTAGGGGTGCACAAGTTGTGAGTGAGGACAGCCGGGACAACTGACCCCAACTGACCAAAGGGATGTTACATGCCATATGACATTATGCTCAGCTCATACGAGTCTTTGGGAAAAGGAAGGACAAGGGTGTGGATGGACGCTGGGGATCAGGGTGATGGCGTTTCCCTTCCCAAGTCATAGTTACACATGCTGGAGCCCTGCTTTCATGAGGATAGCTGAACACTTGCCTGCCCATGGGCAGTGGGGAATGATCTCATTGTCTTGCTTTGCTTGTGCACAGCTTTTGCTTTCCCCATTAACCCGCCTGCATCTCAGCCCACGAGTTTTCTCACTTTCACTCTTCTAATTCTCTCCCCCTTCCTGTCAGGGGGGAGCCAGCAAGCGGCTGTATGGGGCTTGGCTGACGGCTGGGGCTAAACCACAACAACCATCTAAATCCAGAAGAAGAGGAGGAATGGAAGCCAGTACAGGGAATTCTCCCATCCATTTCCCCCTGCCATGGTTTGTAAGATTTGGTGTGAGCAAATGGCCAAATGAATAGTCAAACCCGTGGTGTTGGATAACTATGGAGGTGTAGGAAAAGAAAATTTGTCTAGACCACAAACACCATGGAAACGGAAGCCATAAAGATTTTGGTCTTCCTTTTCATTCCCTCTCTTATCCTCAGTTTCAGCCCATCTTGTACAGCTGCTTCCCATTTCTTTCCCTCCTGTTTCTCTTGAGAACTTGCCTCATGACTGTGGTGTGTTTGATGGAGAAGGTCTGGCTACTTTCCAGACCAAGTCACCTCAAAGGGCAACTGCTGAAGCACCTCCGCTCTCAGGTGCAGATCATGCAGTCTGTATGTCTCTAGTGAGCTGAGGAATAAAGCACTGCAGAGGTCAAATTTATTCCCCACGGCTTTCTGTAAACAGCTATTTTATTTTGCTGCTACCATTAGACCACCCTAGAGCCCCTTAAGCTTCTTAAAGACAAGTCTTCATTTCAGAAACAGGTCCAGGGAATCATTATGAAGTCCTGGGTTAAGCTGGGGCCAATAGGAAGGTTGAGTTTTGGCCTATCATAGACATAGGGCTCACCCAAAATTTTTAATGTGGAGCTGGATGCTGCCACTAGATGAGGGAGGCAGGGGGGATGGGGAGGAGGGAAGAGGCAGAGGTCCTTGCAGGCCCTCCTCTGGGGACCTGTAATAGATTCCCGCACATTCAATTAGTGGGATTGAGAGCAGATTAAAAACAGATTATTGCCGCTGTAGCTCATGCTGAGCAGAATCTTCACTCTGCTCAAGATGTTGCTCAGATGTGAGCCAGGGTGGCCATTTACCTTCCCAGAAGTGGTTCAGGGAGCACTACCTCTCCCATCAGAATGGGTTTAACCTGCAAATGTCCACTCCATTTTTGCAAAGATGGCTCTCTGGGTACACGTCAGACTTCAGTTAGTTAAAAAAGAATTTTATTAATCCATTATTCTTTCTCTTTTTCTTCTTCCTGACTGCTGTGTTGCTTTTAATCCATACTCGAAATTTGTAATTTCCTTAAGCAAAATGCTGGAGGTCATTTGCATGATGACCATGCAAATATGTCCGTAAACATCCTGCTTTCTAACAATACTTTCTTCATTGGTGGAGTTTGGTTGTGAAATTCTGACCTTCATTGTGTTTGTGTTTGCATCTGAACTCACTCAGCAGGGACACAGAAAGAAACAGACTGCACAACCCGTATTCATATACAAAGCACAGCAGCAGCAGCAGCAGCAATAAAAGACAGCTAAGATAAGAAGAACACATCTGATGGGAAGCTTTTCAGCCCAAACCTGGGTGATGGGTGATGGATGATGGATGATGTTGAGGCATGGTGCAGTAGCCCGGGGAGTCTGTTGAAGCTTTAGGTAGGAACAGGAAGCCAAGCAAGATGGGCAAAGGTCTGCTTCACTGCCAGCTTGCAAAAAGCCTTGGCAGGCTGCTTCCCACACAGCGTTGGAAAAATAATTTCCTTTCTTTTTCCTCCATTCCCTCCGTAAAATGGGAGTGTGTGCTTCCTTCTTTCTAATCCTTTCGTCTTACACGGCGACAGTACAGGTTTGGCTTTATTTCTCTTCCTGTAGGCACTGGCCCCAGACTGCACCTGAGGGTGCTGGCTCCTACTGTTGTACAAGCAAACAAGAAGAAGAGCTGGAGGCAACGAAGGGGGGACAAGCACCCTGGAAAGAGAGATAACACAATTGGTGCTACAATTTCCCCAGGTCTTTTGCCTGAATTCGCATCAAATATGCTTCTCTCAGCCTTAAGAGAAAGAAAGAAGTGATGTCATCAATAAAGGCAGAGTTTGGAGAAACAGAGCCCTGTGAGGTACAACTAACCATAAGCAAGATCCTAGCAATGCAGAATGAAGGATATGACGCAGGCTTTGCCAGACAGAGGAAACAAGACTTCCAGGAACTCGAAGGGCATGGGAGTGAGGAAGGGTACAGATTGAAAACTGAAGATAATTTGAAGACAGAGAACATCAGACCACAAGGCACAAAAGCCGGTGCTGAAAACCAAGAGGTGACTCAGAGGACAGAGCACACTTCTCCGTATGAAAGACCTGATCTTAGAGATCTGTATCAATTAACATGGATCAATTGGAACGAGACAAAATTATTTCCCCCTTCTCATGCATTCTTAGTCATTTTTGAAGGAGGTGGGCAGGGAGCGAGAGAGGATAGACATGCACGAATGTGTATTTATACATACACATGTATACTCATGGTAGGATCTTTAAGTTGCACAGAAAACCGTTTCTGGGCACTTCTCCATATTTAAAAATACATTCTGGCAATTCAAGTGAATAACACCCAGCCACTTCCACTTTGGCCCGACAACCGCCTTTCTTTTCTTGATTCCATATGTCTCCCCATAACAATGTGCTAAGCAGCGCCCAGGGGCTTGCCAAAGCAAGCCTCCTCACCGGGGTGCCCTCCAGACCCCCAAAGGCTTGGTCTGGAGAACTCTTGGAGGAAGCAAATTCCAGAAGCAAGAGTTCACTCCTGGAGCCAGCACACAGAAGGGAATACTCCTCTGCTGCAGAGATTACAGGTAGGTGGTTTCTGGCCCCTGTCTAACACACGCAACGTGTGTTGGTATGCAAGTGATATAGTTGCACTTTGTGTAAGATAACCTTCTTCTTTTCATGTAAATAGCCTTCTGGTTGCAGAGCAGATCTTTCAAGTGCAAGGTACAGTGTAATGAGGTTGTCTGGAGTTCATGGATAATGTGAACCCAAGCCTCAGGAAAGTAAAAAGTCGTTCATGCTGTAACTTCTCTGCAGTGCTCCCTCAAATGGACATATCTGAGGGGACTGCACAGAGAAAGGCATCTAAAAGCAAGAAAGCAGAGAGGGTGAAAGAATGAAAAACAAGGACAAAAAAAGCAAAGAACATAAAGATTATTTCACCAGAAAATGGCCCTGAATGCAAAACTATGACACCAAATAAACAGCACTGATGGTAACTAAACACTAGTGGGTTTGGCTTTTCCACAGCCAGAGGAAATCTCCTAGGCTGGGAGACAGGCACAGTGAACTGTACCCCTACAGAATGGCTGGAGGGTGTCCTGCTCTGTTCCCATCACCTGGGACCAGGGAAGCATTCATTCTCAGGGTTTGATCCCTCTGTCATTGGTACTGCAGAACTGGGGATCCCTCTGGAGAAGCATCTGGAAGCCAGTGAAGGTGTGCTAGAGCGCTGCAAAAGACACAGTGTGTCCATGTTTAAGCAAATTAATTTCACTTTTCTTGACTGATCCGGTTTTTGTAGCAAAGCAGTAAAATCTTTGTAGCATGTTTTCATCCTTGCTTATCAACACTACAGTGAGAAACAAAATAAACAGGCAACCAAGATGAACACTCTTCATTTCTAGGTTGCCTTCCAAGGAAGCAATACCTGTCCAGCAGCATGATCTCTTGTTGTTCCTCTGGAATATTTTTTGGAGAGGTAGCCACTTTTAACCAAAATTTTGATGGCAAGGAGAAGGACCAGAGATTACCAGGAGGGGCAGGTAGAGCTCAGTACTACCCATTCCAGGAGACAGAGGCCAGCCAGGCAGTATGCCTACATGGAGAGCCCAAGCACCACGCACCCTGGTGCAACCACAGTCAACACCTGTCCCCTGAGCAGCCCTCAGCAGGGGACACAGGAGGGGGAACTAGCACTTGGAAGGGAGCAGAAGGCATTGGACCTAGGGACAGGAGATGAGGTAGTGTGAAGGTAAGGATGCTTAGGTGATGTAAAGAGAAAAGTTGGTGATGGGCGAAGAGGGGAAGATAGAGAGCTGGGCAAGATCTGAGAGTTGTACTGGAGAAATGATGGGAGACCGGATGAACCTGCAGCAGCTGGAGGAAAGATGGGTTCATCAAGAGGCCTCACAGAATGCAAAATTGTAACAAATTTTCAGGTCAATAAGGAAAAGGAGGCAGTGCACAGCCGGGCTTAATGGAAAGGCTGACTTGCTGGCATCAAACAGGCAGTTTCTTCAGACCAAGGCTGAAGGTCTAGATCTGCACCTGCCCTCAGCGGTGGCTCTGTTCTAAGGGAGGAACTCAAGCACCAGCTCCAAACTTTGAGTTAACTGCAGAGGTGCTGTTTACAGGAGCGTAGGTGTATTCTCCACCTGGGACACCTTGGTGCTTAAAACTTGTGACAGCTCCAAGGGATCTGTGAAGGGATTTCCTTAACTCAGCCCCTTCCTTCCCCCCTTAAACACCTTCCTCTTTTACAAAGCTCAGCAGAAGTATTTTAATTTTTTCAAGCCCTACAAGTTCTGGGGCGAAAGGGAAAGACATGGGCTGAGAGCAGTGGAGTGACTGAGCCCACATATGGAAAATTCTAGCAAGTAATAGCTAAAGCCTCAGTCATTTAAAAACAAACCAGCCCTAGGGCTACGACAACCAAGGGCTTGCTTTAGGCAGTGGTCTCGGTGCACAGCTCTTGTGAGCAATGAGGAGGGTCCCAGGTGAGAGCCATGCAGTGGTGGCCTGGGCCTTCTCCACTGAGGACAGGTGAGGGAAAAGTGGAAAAGCCCTGTGCTGCAGTTAGATAATGTGCTCTCTTTAACTGGTTCTGCCTAAAACCTGTTGGCTTTCCACGGCTATGTCAGCACAAAAAAATAACGAACCTGGTATGCCCACGTAAGGTCAGTCATGGAAGGACATACCAGTCAGGAGTTTCTCCTATATGCTCTGCTGCTGGAATGCCAACAACCCTGCAAAAGACATTCATAAGGCTGCACTCATGATTCAGCTAAGACTTTTCTAGGTTACACAAGTGTAAGGAGAGAGTCTTTGCAGCTTGTAGTTGCAGGGAAACCGGAGTGGTTTGCAGCAGTGGTGTTTCCTGCCCATGCTTTGAAACAACATGGCGGCTGCCTTAGAATAAAAGCAAAACAAGAACTGTTCAAAATAATCATCTTTGACACCATTTCAGCAACAGCTTTCATAAAGCTTCACTATGGAGAGAAGCTCATAGCTTCACAGGAGCTCCAGGCATCTATAAGAAAATGTTGGCACTTGGGAGGCTGCCTTAATTCCAGTAATTGCTTAAAGAGTTCCAGCATGAGCCTCCCTCTGGCCTTTAGCTAATCACTTCTCTCCAGGTGACATATTTTTTACAAAACTCACAAAAATGTGGAGCACCTTCCTTAATCATTTTGTAAAACATTCAAAGTCACATGCCACCAATCAGTGTTAGGGTAGTTGTGTGCAGCCTGCAGCCAGCTTTGGACACCATGCTTTCTGTGTGCCAAGAGCAGGCCGCGGTGCTGGAGGTGCTCACTCTGTAACACTCTCTTCCTAAGAGCCATCATAAGAAAGTTTAGTTGCAGCAGTCATCCCAATAACGTTACATACCTGTCTAGGTCAACAGGACAAGGCAGTCTAAAAGGTCTGACTCTGATTTCATCCTTATCCCATTACTTAGTGTTTTGAAAGCTAAGCTGCCCCTATTTACTTTCCCTCAAACATATATGCAGATGATTAGGTTGGGAGTCTTCTCATACACACAGAATTATCTGTAAATATTAAAATGTTCCACTTCCAACAGCAGATGTTCTTGGGTCTCCAACAGATACCAATGCATCCCTGCATGAGAAGTAGGGTAAGGAAGAGGTAGGTTGCTTTTAGAGAAATAACTCATGTCCATAATATTGATGGAATATATTGAAAGTGAAGTTTTAATTAGATGCTTATAAATGCAGGTTTTAATTAAACACTTAAACTACCAAGGATAATCTGTGTGCTTTTAACCTGACTTTACAGATATCTAGTGCTCCATGGAAGAAATGTACCCATGCAGCTCCACAGCTGAAATAACTTGTTATACTGCCAATAGAGCTGTGATAGCTCTTTGGAGTTAACTCTGCCCCCACAGTATTTTCCTCTGCTGTAAACATTATATACATAGTATTTAAAATTAATTACTTGACACGTGATACTTGACTCCTGCAGCATTTTCCAGGTGAATGTGAATGTATTTCCTGTACAGGGCAGGAGCGTTTCGATATCCATATCTAAGTTGTGGAGGAACCAAGGCAGAGCAGTTAAATGACTTACAAGTCAGCACGGCAAGTGCTGTTTTCTGTCTGTCCAGTGTAAAATGCAGATGAGACACAAATCCCCAAATTTTAACCACTGTCTTGTGTACAGGCATCCTTTTTGGGTCTACCCTGAAGTTTGGCAAGGGCTCTGGGGGACGGCAGCTGGTGGAGATCTGACCTAATCAGAGGCTGTGTAAGGAAATGCAAAAAAGCAGAAACAGAGCAGGCAAGGTTTTAGGGTATTCAAAACAAGTCACATGCAGCGTTTGTGGCACACTTTCTGCCTGCAGTCTAGTCCTTGGGTCTCTTTGAACTCTGCGGTAACGTCGCATAGGCTTTTTCTCAGCTTCCTTTCCCCTGAGCACTGAGGAACAAATGCCACTTGCCTCGGTAGATCTTGAGCTCTCACAGCAGATGAGCAAGCCTGGGCAATATTTGGAGAAGCGGAGAAGGCTTTGGTGCAGGTGCTGGGAAAGCCAGGCCCTGCCCTTAGCTGTGTGTGGGACGTCTCCCAGGCAAACACTCCGGCTCCAACGTGGGGAGAACAAAACAGATGTTTCTGCACTTTACCACGTATTGGTGAAGACCGAAGTCTTACTTTTTTGAATACCAGACTCCCATGTCTTAATTTTTACCACTGTGGTCTTTTTTATTCCATCTATATTTAGTCAGAGAAGGGATTTAGAGGAATGTAAATAAGTTGAATATATATCTGTAAACATATGAATGAACTTGGCAGTCCACTGTCAAGTGGTCTGTTAAATGTGTTGACACAATCACACTGTATTTTGACAGATTTAGGAGCCTGACTCGTTTCCCACTCTTAACTTTCTCTGCCTCTCACACACGCCCATAAAGGCCCATTCACATTTTAAAACCAATCTAATCAGGCAAGCACTATATTTGGCTGCACAACAAACAAACTGAAACTTCTTTTAGATCTTGGGCACCTTAAGTTAACCAGTGACTGTTGTGCAGATCGAGAGATGGATAGGCAGATAATTCACTCATAGATTACCAGATGGGTAACATCCATTTTCTTTTGACGTCTGCCCATAGATCAACCTCACGGATGGACAAAATAGTCACAAGCAGAGTCAATAAGGACACCACTTGTGTGTCCCACAGCTTTGGCACCCTGAATAGTTTTTGAAAGCTGTGAGCGCAGTGGTGGGAGTCCTCAGAAGCCAGTGCTCCTGCTTGCTGCCAAGACACAGTCTATCAAAAGGAAAAACATCTTGGGCTGGAGCCTCTGGAGTGCATATGCTGTCTAATATATCCTTGAAGAGGAAGTATAGTCAATTCTCTGCAAATGGCCATCAGTTCTACTAGCCAATAATATCAGGTGCTGAAAAAGTCCCTCCGTATAAATTATCCCATATAATCTAGTCATCTCTCAGACTGGCGAGTAAAACAGCAGGATGTTTGCCAGCTGTTTTAACAAGTTTCCCTGAGCAGCAGCATCATCCACATAATCAGCCTTCAACAGTGCAGTAGCCACAGTGAGATGATATCACATACCCTAGGAAAGCAAGTTTTATGCAGAAATGAAGGTTGCTGACTGAATTCTCCTGAAGTAAGAAGACAAAATCCGCCTTTACCCCTCTCCCCCTTTTAAAAACAGGATTTTTCTGGAGTTTTTTCTGAGCAGGAATGCTCACATACAGTAGGCTCCACAGCCTCCCGGCTTCCGAACTGCACAGCCACCCTGGGGGGAGCCCAGCTCACAGCCATCTTGCTGAGACACTCTCCTGCAGCAAGTCCACCTTGCTGCCCTGGGGACACATTCTGAGACCTGCCCACTGTGACAGAAACCAGTCTTGAAGGGTGTTTTCCATTGCACGGGCAGGGATGGCCAGGAGCCCCAAGCTCTTTCGGCTTTCCAGGGATGTGGTTTAGTTCCATTCATAAAAAAATACAGAGACGCTCCATGATGGCTACTAATGCAGAGCGAGGTGTGAGCACAGTAGACATGAGCCAGTTAAAGTGTGGTTGGAGGCTAGGTTTATACATATATATAAATACATATAAAAATATTTAATGAAGAGAGGAACGACTGTTTTGAAGCAGGGGAAGTTGCAGTTGTTTTCAAGCAGTTCCACGGGGCCTAGTTAAAAAAAAAAAAAAAAGCAAAAAAAAAAAAAGCTGAGTGGGAGCCAGAGGATAGGTATTTTCCTCAAACCTTTTTGACCTCAGCAGTTCAATTGCCGGGTTTGCTTTTTTCTTTTTAATGTAGGAGAACCATGAATTTCCAACTCATCTGTGCTGATCCCCTGTGGTTCAAGTAATCATGGTGTTCTCTGTGAAGCCACTGTTCAGCTTTCACTTTTGACCGCTGGAGACCAGGCACATTTCAGAGGTGACAGGCTGCTCAGTCTCCGATGGGAAGAAAAGCGAGCGGTACCTACAGCTCCCTTCAACCACCCCATCGCATTGCAACCTGCCACCGTGACCTGCAGCTCACTCTACGCAGCTTCACGCACCAGCTGAAGCAAGCAGAGGCCCTTCAGCGCTAAATCAAGCCTGTGGTTTGCAGGCACATTACTTGTAAATGTGGCCGGCGACCGGCTTGTGCGTAGTGTCAGGGGTGGAGTACTCGGACAGTGCCTTTTTTTAAGGAGGAGGTGGGGAACAGCCCAGGGACCTCCTGTGGAAGGAGCAGCACAGGCCACCTCTGCAGCCATCTGCAGCCATGCAGCTGGCTCTGGTGCTTGCTGACTGAGAAAATGTAGGGAAGGAGCAGGGAAGAAATGGCAAGCAAAAGCATAGTCACTGAAATCTTTACCATCTGTATTTAAGAAGATGAAGATACAATGTTGTTTGGGGTTTTTTTTAACTGACAAGCAGAGAAACTTGGGGTAGGTTTTTTTTTTGTTTCTGAGGTTTGTCTTTTTGCTTTTTACATTGGCTTCTTTGACAGTCTCCTAAACTCCCTCGTCCTACCTCACCCCCTCGCTTGCCTATGCAGAGCCATTAAAGGCTTATAATGGAAATATTTTTGTATCTATGTAGTGGAAAACACCCGTTTAAACCGGATGTTTGAGATCAGAAGGACTGACCCAGAATCTGCACTGGGGCAGACATGAAAGCATGAAAATTTCACTCACAAAGGTTTTCTGGGACCAGTTCTCTTCTGCCTAAGCAGAGTCACGCACATGCTGGCTCAGACGCTCCCACAGCGTTTCCAGAGCGGAGTCAATTGCTTTTAAAGTTATGCAGGGCTACATCCTTAATGGACAGAGGCCATGAGCGCGACTGGGAACAATTACCAGCTGAATAAGATGTTCATCTGCAAGGGGTGCACTTTTGCCAGCTACTACCCTTGGACGGCCCAGGGAGCAAGAGGCACAGTCAATCCCACGCCTACTTGTTTTCCTTTCCTTCATCGCCACAGTTTCAACTGATTTTGATTACTCTGGCGCCAAATAAATGAAAACATTTCATAGACATATAATCATCCATCACTGCAAAGAAAGGAAAAATGCTTGTGTGCTGTAAGTTTATAAATACGCTTAATGAAAAAAGGGATAACTCTGCCCTTCCCAGCCTCGTGCGGCTGTAGCCAGCATAGTTCGTGTCATGTCGGAAAAGCCAGTTGCTGCTCACATCCCGACACGGTCTCTGGCACAGCTGCAGAGCTGGCAATGATGCAGAGGGATGCGTAGCCCTGCCCTTCCCCTCCCACCAGGCTATGAAGGGTTAGCCCCCCCAGGAGAGGTAAGTGATGAGAGGTGCCCATGGACTGTAGGGGAAACACAGCGCCTGGGAGGGAGCAAGGGAAGGGGGTAGGTGGGGAGGGGGTAAGGAGGAAAATAACCCACAGGCACAGTTGACTGCCACTTGCTCAGTCTCTGGAAAGAACCTGAGTCAGCTCCCACAGGATCAGGGGACTTCGGCATGACCAGGTTACAGAGAAGATTGGTCATTGAGAGCAGCGGTACGACAGCCTGCGTGCTGCTCTCGCCTTGTGGGAGCATCCAGCTGGTCACACAAGCTCTGTGTGCAGATGCTCATCAGGAATTTTGTCTAAATATTTGGCAGTGGACCTTCCTTACATACTCATTCATTTTTTTACTACAGGGGAGTGTGTGGTTTGCCTCTGTTTTGAGGAGCACACTGCTTGTCACGTCAGGCTAAATAAAACTCAATACAGGAATACCATCCCCTTAACACAACCTTTAAAAAAGCCAGATGCTCTCCTGTGCTCTCCTGTAAGGAGAAAGTAAATGTGCAAAAATGTCAAGAAACATTGCTGCTAGAATCTATCCATTATGTTCCTTTGACCCTTATTCTCTACATGTCAGGTCTTCTGAAAAGTTACTGTTTGCCTCTGGCTGGGACCCATGAACATAGGCATACTGTTGGCCTTTTCCAAACTATTACCTGAGCTGCAGTTTGTGGAAAACATTCACACCAAGCTTTTCTTCCCTTTGAAGGTCTCAAGCATGGAGTAAAGATGAATAAAAATTAAACAGATAAAGTGGACAAACTAAATGGATAAAATATTGTGGCAAGATGTCACGCCAAGTGCTTATGTAGATGGATGCTTCTGAAGGAGCAATGAAATTGCACCACACAGTGCACTTGCAAAACTGCGGTGAGTGGGAAAGAAGCTTCCTTCTAAGTTGCTACATCTTGGCAGGAATATCCTGCAATAGCTGAGAGATGCAAGTGCAATCACTACTCTGAACAGTGAGTTGTTCAATCTAAGACACCGGAAGCTTCTAATTCACTTTTTTTTTCTTTTTTTTTTCCTCCAGTGCTATGCAGCTGGCTCAGCATTTCAGGTTTTGTGACCCTGTTGTAAAACTAACAGTGTTTGTGGAACACCCCATTATGAAGAAGCAAATATTGTTAGTTTTGTTTGGGTTTTTTTTTTCTAAGAGTGGTCAATGATTTATTTTTCTTGCATCATGATGGAGGATGGCTTTAAAAGACTTTTTCTCTCCAGGGACACTTCAAAACCTGCCCTGTGGCTTTTGGCAGCTGTCCTATGATACCTGAAGATTTCAGATGTGGTACCAACACCACAGCAATAACTGCAGTCTGACATAGGTTGTAGAGCAGCTTCCTGCCTTCCAAAGTTGAGAATGACTCTTTTTTTCTCTTCTTGAAGTCAGGGCACCCAGGCATGGCAACTGTCCCCTGGTGCAGGCTGGCCAACAACACAGGCTGGCTATGTGGAGGGAAGGGCTGTCTTCTGATAGAAACATAGCACTAAAGAGTTGAAAGAAACCTGTGAGGTCATCACTTAAGCCCTAAAATACAAGCATGACCAGCTATATCAACAGGCAGGACCAGTGTTTCAAGAAGGCCTGCTCTTCAGAGCTTCCAGTGATGGTGAGTTTACAGCCTTTCCAGACTGTTTATTCTGGTCCTTGATTATTCTAAACAATAGAAAGTTCTTCTTAGGAGGTGGGACTTCCTAAGACTCCTGACCTAAAATTGAAGACCATCACTCCTGTCTACCTACAGTGAACACGGAGCACAGCTTACTCCCTTCCTACTTGTTAGTCTGTGGGAGGTCTGAAGACAAATATCAGGTCTCCCTTGAGAGACTGGGAAACAACCCTACCTGGATCTGTCATACAGACCACATTTTGCAAGGCACTTCTCCATTAGCCTCTCCGGTTTGCCCACATTGTTGAGCTGTGGTGATCTGTGGAAGGCACAGCGATCCCACTGGTGTTTTGTCAGTACCAACTTGAACAGAAAGACCGTGCTGTGCAACTTGCCCATGACACTCAGCAGTTGCTTTTTCTGGAGCCATGTCACACGTTTGCTCCATGTGGACTACAAGGCCCCGTATCTTGCTCTGCAGAATTTCTGCTGAGGCAGCATTTCTCCAGACAGTATTTGTGTATCTGGCTATTGCTAAATATATGACCTTAAACTTGCATTGTCCTAATTTCACCCTCTTTATTTGCAGTGTTTCTCACTGAGTCAAGACCTTGTAAGGTTTTAAACTTAGTCTTCCAAAAAGTTTGTGGTTTCCAGTAGCACCTGTAAAAGCCCTGTGTCATTCCCCCCAAGGAGTTAATGCAGGGGGATCACACCTGATGCTTTTTACTTTGTCCTTGTTAGCTGCCTCTCCACGTCATCTTACCTTCTACTTGCCTATAGGCAAATGGACCAGGAAAGCATCAGTGATCTGAAAGCTGGGTTTGACTCAATCCAGTATATTTAAAGTCACAGTGCTGGAGGGGACATCCCCACTGGTGCTTTGGTGTGAATCAGGAGTGTGGTTTTGAAGCAAATCCCCTGCCTGTTGCCCACTGCCCCAATGTAGCTTTGGCTCACACCGTGGAGCACTCACAGGACACACGAACGGGGCAACTTTCAGATGGAACTAAAACACAAGGCGCGCTGTGGCCCCACTCAGTGCTAAGTTGAGGCAAATGTCTGATATGTGTGTGGTGTGGAGGTCAAGTCCTCAGCACCAGCTGTTCCCTGGAGCTATGACTTCTTGCAGATCTTTTCTACGTAAGCTTGAACGCTTGCCTCCCTGTTCACGAGACGACCATGTAAGCTAGCTCCTCGTAGCTCACCATTTCCACAAAGACGTAATGCAGCCTGTGGTTTCCTTGGGGCCTGTTATTGGGCTTCCCTCCCCAGTGAGCAGCAGACTGGCTCCTTTCTTGGAGGGCACGTGTTAGATTACTGCTTGCTCGACACGCACATTGCATGTGTGTACATCCTCCACACAACTGTGAAAGCGCTGCCAAGGTACCACTCTTCTGAAACACCCGCTGCAGCCAGGCATCTAGCTGTGATTATGGCACGGTTCAGCCCTATGAAAAATCCCTGCCTTCACTCTCTCCATCACTGAATGCAGGGAGTCTGAATATATCTGAAATTCAGAGTCATCGTTCGCACATGTGGCTTAAAGGGTTCAGGAGGGACACAAAATCCTCTTTCCTGCACTGACGTAGAAGTGAGCGCAGATTTGCTAAAACCACGCCTCCATTTCCAGGAAAGCCATTCTTATCTGGTGACCAATGTTAAACACGTGACGAAGTAGGTAGTGCTGAGCAGGTAACTTAAAGCAGACCATAGCTGATTAAAACCATATGAATTAATTCTGACTTTTATTTAGGATACTGACCAAAGTGGGTTTTCTCACATATTCCTCAACTTTGACAAATCCAGGGCTGCTGTCCAGGCTCTGAAATCAAGACATAACTGGCTAACTGCTACCCCCTGGAAATGCTATTTGAGGTTTTTCTTATGACATTATGTCATTGTCCATGGCATAATGTTTCAATACCACATAAAAAACATGCGTTATGCATTTTTACCAAATGACACAGAAACGCACAAAGTTACTAAGTAATACAGAAGGGAATCTATTGTTGATCACTTCTACTCAACCTTGATGCAGATTATTTTAATATTTTATTTAATAAGCATTTACTGTGTCTCCCATACAACAACTGTCTTTCCACTGAATGCCACAGAAATGTCTGAACAAAAGAAAAAGGAAGCTAAAGCAAGGAATATCTTATCTTTTGTATGCATCTTGTATTTTGTATGCATGTATGAGGTACAGTTGTGCTTTGTTAGGTAGGAGGGCTTTTTTCATCTTCACAGCAAATTTTTTTCTCAGGCTTGAGAGGGAATCATGAAGCAACCTACTAAAGTAAATTCATAGTTACAATTCCAGTCTTTTACAGTAATCCCCTCCTCCTTTGCAGTGCTACAGATCAATTTGTATTTGGGGGAAACCTATGTTTGTAGTCCTTCATCACTCTGCTAGCTGCCTGGGAAATGAGGCAGGATTTTCATCGCCCTTCACATCTGATCTTCAAGGACGTGCATCAGCGGGTCCAGTGCAGCCTTTTGGATGATGACAGAATTGAAGTGCCCTTTACCTTAAAGTCATAAAAGTCTCAAAAGGTCTAAACAGAAAAGAAAACAAACTCAGACATTTATTAAGAGCAGGCAGAGAAAGCGAACTTAAAGGAGAAGAGCTGGCATACACTTGGCCTGTTCAGCCATAAAGAGCCAAGCTCTAGAAAGCTAGTTTATTCTCAGAGCCTCTGGAGTAGAGTTGAGCCGCTGTAAAGAGGAGTTGCCTGCCCTCTCGCAGACTTGCTCAGCAAATTACTGCCACTTTCTGTGTCACTGTCCAAGCCTGAAGGGAGGATCTGTAATGCCTTTTTTACAGTTTAAATTGTAAACTGTTCAGCAGCAAAATCTCACTAAATGGAGTGTATAAGCAAGGCTGGCAGTGCAAACTTCTAGGGACAATGACAGAAATGCACCCCTGCAACTTCATGAGTGTTCTCCCTTTTCTACTCCCTCACCTAGTTTGGCTCTGAGGTGCGTTACTTGAGCTCCATGTTTGTGTTTCCTGACCCCTCCACCTCCCGTCACTTCTTGCAGGTGCGTAAGCGTACATTTCTAGATGTCTTGACACTTCTTTCTGTGCTCTGTCACAAGCAGATCAGATGGCAACATGAACTACTCTGTCATGCTCTCCTAAAAGCAGTGTGGTCTTGGGGATGAATATATGCAGTCTTCATCTCCTAAAGTCATACCTTCATGTGCATCTGGAACTCCTAAACTGTCCCAGGAGCTCAAAAATATTTGGGAATATAGGACATCCCCCACTGGGAGTGGATACTACCTCCAGAGCAGCTTCTGTTGTCAGACTCCTGAACAATGATAGGTTTCCAAGGCAAGCCATGTCGTTGCTAGACAAGAATATGTAAAAAGGTTAGATATCTTTTTTACTTTATAACTATATCACTTCATGGAGTGTATCAGATCTGTGGTGGTTTTACTCTGCTGGAGGCCAGATGCCAACCAAAGTCGCTCTATCACTCCCCTTTTCAGCTGGGCAGGGGAGAAAATATCTATTGAGAGGCTCAGGAGTCGAGATAAGGACAGGGAGAGATCATTCCGCAATCAGAGTCACGGGCACAACAGACTCAGCACAGAATAAAGGAAAGAAACTCTCTAATTTATTACACTGCACTGTACACCCAGTGACACCAGAGTCAGGTAATGACAAGTGCAGTCAGATCTTAAAGCACCTCCCCCCACCCCTCTCTTCTTAGCAGACTTCACTTTAGTCATGATTTTGTTCCCTTCTTCCCCCCCAGTTTGGCACGAGGAGGGGCAGGTAATGGGGGAATGGGGGTTTCAGTCAGTTCCTCACAATTTGTTTACCTTCTTAGCCAGGGTGGGGGCATTCCTCACACCTTTCCCCTGCTGCACCATGGGATCCCACCTATGGAAGACAGTCCTCCATGAACTTCTCCAACATGAGTCCTTTCCCACGGGGCTTCAGCTCTTCACCAGCTGCCCCAGCGTGGGTCACTGCTATGGGGTGCAGGCATAAATCATAGAATGTCTCTCAGTCTCTCAGGCCCAGACTGCTCCAGCCTGGTCCTCCACAGGGTCACAAGCCCCCCAGAAAACCTGCTCCGGTGTGAGGCTCTCTCTCTCTCACTTATTTCTGTGTCTCTGTCTCACTCCATGGGCTACAAGTGCTGTCAGAGGCTTAGTCCAAAGCAGGTCACAGCACTTTCTGTATGTCTCCACCTGCTCCAGAGTGGAATCTCTCCACAGGTTGCAGGTAGGATTTCTGCTCCCTGATATCTTACATGGGCTGTGGGGGGACACTGGCTCCACCATGGGTTTCTCCACTGGTTTCAGGAGCATCTTTCTCTCAGGTGCCTGGAACGCCTCCTCCCCCCCTCTCCTTCTCCACTGACCTTGGTGCCTGCACAGTTCCTTACATCTTCTCACTCCTTTCTCTGGTGGCAAAAAGTGGCTGTTTGTGGTTTCTTTTCCTCCTAAATGTGATTCCCAGAGGCTCTGTGACCATCGCTGATGGGCTCGGCCTTGGTCAGCAATGACTCCGGCCTTGAGCTGGCTGGTGTTTGCTCTGTCAGGCCTGGAGAGAGCTTCTGGCTGCTGCTTGCAGAAGCTGCGCCTGAAGCAGCCCCCCCGCCCCCCCCCCCCCTTCCAAAACCCAGCCACGCAAAACTACAAGAAGGTCTTAAATGCCCACCTTGACACCCCACTTAGGCAGGTAGGGTGGAGTTTGTGGTCCAAGCTTTGCAATGAGTAGAGAGAAGAGCTTTCAGAGAAGGGAAACTTAGCAAAACCTCTACCAGGTTTGTCACAGCCAGAGTGTGCCCCTTCCTTAGCCTGCCTGGGTAACTGAAAGATTTCTACTACCCACAGTGAGAGGGAGGTTAGTCAGACATCACTTCTTGGTGATTTTTCATTAACTGCCCCAAAGGGGCACAAGAGGAAATAATACGTAAGAGCTGATGTGCTCTTTATTAGCTGGCACATTACCCCTTCTCGGACTCCAGAGAGGAAGCAGGGAAGTCAAACCAAGTGACAGCCTCAAATTATAAGGAATTGAAATAAGCAGCAACAACTTAGGATTCACTGTAGGGCTGAGAGGGCTCCATTCCCTTGAACATGCACCTTAACACTTCTTCTTAACAGAGTTCACAGTCATAAGACCTTCAAGTCAGACAAATGTGCAGATAAGGAAATAGTTCTAGTTTTAAAGGGCCAGAGCAAAATAAAGGGCATGTAACGTACTCTCCTAGCTGACAGCTCTGTGAAGGGATTAAGTTGCAGCCCCAGCATGCCTGAAGCTGCGTACAACCTCACAAACTCTACATAGCTAGCTTTAAGCAAATAAGCCGTTGCCAGCTCTCAAAGACAAAATAAATAAACCTAAACAAAATGTGCTTATTTTAAGGCTAGAGTTCAAAAAACAGCTCCCAATGGCATTCTTTCCATTGAGTTCAGTAGGCATAGGAGCAAGCCTTCAGATGTTTGAAACAGCGATTTCTGTCGATATCTCAGTGAGCAGTCTCTTTTAATGGGCTTCCTTCTGCTGGCATTTTATCCATCTGTGTGGTCTGTTCTGAAGCTTGATGTACTGTGCTGCTGCAATCAGAGGAGATCCAAGGATTCCCCAAGTGCTTTCCCTTGAGGGCACTTGGCACGAGACTTTGCCAGGGAAAAAGTACCTTTGAACACTGTTTGGCTGTATGTTTTCAGAGATGAACAGGCAGGGAGTAGCATTTGGAGGCTCCGTCTGGGAAAGACACCCCTGCCCGGTTCACTGCAGTTTCTCACACACACCCCAGCACCTCCAGCTAAAGGCTGTTCAGTTACACTCTGGGGGCATTTTTTTCCCAAAAGAAGTCCTATGGCAAAGAAACTCAAATAATATGAATTTACCAGTAAATGTATTTTTATCTACTGGAAAATTAGTTCAGAAAGGTGACAATGTCAGTTTTTTTCTAGGGATTTGCTCCTAGAAAGAGCTACTCTTGATGGTTAGTAACGTGGGTCAAGGTAAAACAAGGCGCCAGGCTATCCAAAAGTTTCCAGTGGTCATGCTACTGATTTAGAAAGATTTCTTCCCTGGTGATCCCACTTTTAATTCCAGGTCCTTGTCTCACATTACTTTTTCAGCTAGGTTCTGGTGGGCTGGGTAACATCACAATCCCTCCAGCATAGTGGAAACCTGCACCAACTTTCCCTGAGCACCTTCAATGTTCATGGAACCTAAACTGGGGAGACATACTTATTCAAAAGAAATATCTGCAGTAGGTATTTGGAGATACTTATATTGTTGCCATGCTTCATATTTTGATGTTATTCTTTGGGAACAGGGACTTAAAAAAAAAAAAAGATAGGTGAGTATACAACTATCACCAAGAGTTTTAGAAGCAGCTAGTGGTGCAGTGTGCCTCTGTTTTCTGATAGCTTCTATCAACCACATTAAGGGGACTTCATTTTCAGGAAGGACTTCCTATTGACAAAATTCTCCATAGGCTTATGGTGGGAGTATAGGGAATCATTAGCTGCTACCAAAAATTTTCACCATCGAGTCTACAGAAGACTTTCTAACTTAAGGATTATTTCAATAAGGTCACCTTCCCTCCCACACTGAAGGGACTTGCTCATTTTTCCTACTTGTGTACTAAGTTCACAGCGTTCAACCTCTGTCAATACACAAAGCAGTTTTGCATATTGTGTTCTATGATCTTTTATGTATATGCTTGCAGCATGGGGTAAGCAGGTTCTGGTATGGTACTTCAGGGAAGGTTTTCCACATAGTTTCTAGGGCTACCGCATAAAAGGTTGCAGATACAAATGTGGATTTCTGTTCTCAGTAACTCTAAGCTATGAACACTGCAATTCCATGGAAACTGTGGCACTTCTCTGTATTTAGTTACTGAACAAAGAGTAAAAATTAACAGAGAGGGTTGAACCTGATTCAGAGCTTGTAAAAACAGAATGAAGACTTCTCATTTGTAGGTTTCCCTCCCATTCTGGTGTCTGCCTTTTTATTGCTATGCACTACCTTGAGGCTACAGAGAATCTTGTACAGCAGCTTTATAGGTTGGCCAACACATTACAAGCTTATTAAATGATGTGAACAGCGCTCTACTGCTAATGATCGGACCTCTCATCAAATCACACTCCCATTCTGTGATTCACCAACACTTCTTTCCTTAAATGAAAGTCACATTAATGTTAACTTTCTTTAGCTTTCTACAGGGTACCTCGTTCTGCTGACAAACATGCATACGTGTAGCAGGTTGTCTTTTAAGGACGAAGAAAAATGGTGTGGTGGTTATGGCACCACCAGCACATCTGCATTATCAGATATACTGAAATAGTGACCCGATATAGGATGATCTACACAAAAAGCAAGACTGAAGCTCTTCTTTATGAAACAACCTGACTATACCCCATCTTGCTTTCAGCTCCTTAATCTGTTTTATGAGTAAAGGTGTGGATGCTCTGTGGGAGGGAAGATTGTAGTCTCTGGGGAAACAAACACATTCTTTGCCTGCTCAGGAGATTTTTCTCATCACAAAAATGTGCCCAGTGGCTGCTGCAGAAAGCCTTCAGTCTTTTTCAGAGGGGGCTAGATCAGATCCCGTTGTGCCTGTCACTGAATGGCCACACGTGTGTAGGGGCCAGGTGCTGGCCTGTTGGCAAAGGTCAAAAGATACAGATAGCCTCACAGCACAACAAATTTTATTGTAATCAAAAGAGAGTATAGGTTTGGGATGCTTTTTCCCCAGCCATTGCCCTGACAGGGCCCACCAGGATGTTTGTAGGAGAAGTAATTAACGGTGGGGATGTACTGTAGGTGACCAGAGAAGCTCAAACATTGTTTTGCAGGATGTTACCCAACTCTCAGCTGCCCTCCACTTCAACTTAGCACATCTCCAAGACAGCAATTAAGACATCCAAGCATTTAGTTTTGAGGAAAATGGGGAAACCACACACCCTCCCCCCCCCCTCGATTATGCCATGGGGAATGCATATGGCAGGAAAGGCAAGTAAATCCAGCATGGAAAAATTTTCCTTCAAAAAGTCTATGACAATGACTTTTTTTCACTGGTTCAGGGCAAATTGTTACTCCCAGTCTGTTTCATTTAAGGCTGGATGAACAGCAGCACTCCTCTGCTTTATTTAGCGATAAGGGTTCATTTACATGGCACTACATCCCTTTTTCATGTAGGTCTGGCTCTGTTTTCTCTATCAGAATCTGCCTGCCCTCATTGCAATTCCTGCAAAACTTGTCCATTTCCCTGATCAGATTCTACCCTCTTAGAATTTATGTTTGACGTTCCATTTTCTTCTAGCTTCTCTCTCCCTCTCTCTCTTTCCTTCTTCTCTTGACTTTTCTCATGCTGTGAGATTGCTATTGCAAAAAGATGCTCCTCAGTCTCTTGTTCATCCTTTTACATCACAGCTGTCTTTCCTCTGTGCTGCCTCTTACACCAAAAAGGTCCTCCCAGATCCTGCTCGTTAGGCATCTTCCCTGCTCCTAATCACACCTACACAAAATTAGTGTGCTGATCATGATCAAACAGGGCACAGGAAGCAGTTAAAACTTGTCAGGAGTGACCTTTATTAAATACATTCAAAGAAATCTGATAGGCATGTTTCAGCCAGGTTGCTTTAGCAGCTTTTAGGAACCTGAATCCTTTGTACAGCATTTGGAAAATCTTCCCTGGGAATCTGTTTGCTATTTACAGGAGCTGCATGGGGTGGGCATCCATCCATTTTTCATACTGGATCAGACCAGAGCTCTGTGCAGAGGCAGTTGCAGACTATTTTGGTAGAGGGCAGTAACCAGGTACAAACCCCAGGTCACCAGCTAGTTCACCTGGAGCCAACTCATGTCGTGGCACCATACTGAGAAGAGACTGGCACAGCCGTAAAACCAGCAACCTTCCCTGAGAACCTGGTACCAACTTCAGATCTCATGCATCCATCACTCACAGTGTACTGATAGCCTTACAGTGAGAGCACCCTCTCATAAATGCTAAAGAGTTTTCTGAGCAATTAGACAGAATAAGGTGGTTCTGCTGGAATCCCCTGGGAAACACAAGCGCCAAGTGCAATTCTCTAAACCCAAAGAGAAGTAGCAGATGATTAATTTGAAGCTTTATCACTAAATTACCTGGATTACTTATCTTTCTAAAGCAGATACTTCTTATTAAGTAAATACTTAATTTCTTATTTTTTACATTTATAGGAAAACAATGAATTACCAAGTACATCCGAAAGAGTAAAGAGTGGAACAATAGCTCATTACAATATCTTGACAGTCTTACCAGTGCGCCTAAAACCATGAACAAAAAAGAGTTGGCAAACCCTGCAAAATTTCCCCCCACTCATGAGTAATCCCACTGATTCCAGTAAAACAACTCACGTGAAGAAATGTGAGCATGTACTACCAGTTTCACTGTGTTTTCTTTGTGACTTTACTGAGAAAAGTTCAAATTCAGTCCTTAGAGACTTAATCCGAGTTAAACTCTTGCCACTGGCTAGTGTCAGGGTAATATTTAGCTGCCTTGAGCTGTTTCTCTATTTTCATCCAGATGGGGTTTTGCTGATGCAGATAGTGAGATGGTGTAAAGTGATGGCACTTCTCAATGTAAAGTGAGGGCTGGGTCTCTGGTTGGAATTTGCTCCCCAGTAGGTGACAAAACAAGAAAAAGTCAGTAGTGTGAGAAGTTGCTTCTTTTTATCAGTGTGCATCACCTCTAATTAGACAGAACTGTGCCTGTCACCAAGGAGTAGAACATCCTTGACACTGGCTGAGTCTAGGGATATGTGGGACAGATGTGACTCAGGACAAAGAATTCAAACCTTTACAACCCTTGGGGCATTTTTACAAAATTTACTGGAAAACTCAAAATGCTCAGTTTTATGTGACCTGCTATGTGCAAACATCTTTAGGTGCTTATCTGGGTTTTTGAGATCTTTCCTTTTCCCCTTCTTCTCTGCAGGTTTCTTATTCCTTTATTTCCAGCCACCAGAATTTTATTTATTTCAATCCCCAAGCAAAAGACTGACGAAAACCCCTCCAAACCTCTATGACTGGGGGGGGAGGAGGAGTTACTGGAACTAAATAAAGCCGCTCTTGTATCCAGGCTCAAAAAGGATCAAACATGGTGGAATGATGCTGGTCAGGCTTCTGTACAAGAGCACTCTGCAGTAGAACTTGTGTAGTGTTTTTGGTATGGCTGCAAAACAGGAAGACTAAAACGAGTTCATTTAGGTCAGTCCTTTTTTTTTTTAGCTTAGTTATTTAATCTGGGTCAGTTTTGAAATGAAAACCTAAAGCATTTTGTTTTGGAAACTGCCAGAGTGAAATGCCCAGGTGCTGTTTTAAAATGTTTCCACGCTGTCCTCTGCTGTGCTGACACACAACCTTGATTCATAGGAAGATCCGGTTCCTCTGACACAGCATCTCTTGATGAATTTTCTCCTCCGCATTTGTTTTAATTAATATTTTCATAACTCTTACACCCTATTCACAAGGTTATGAGAGGCCAACATAAGGCAGAGCTCCCTGCTGACAGCACATGACTACCAGCAGCTCCAGCTTACTACAATTCCTGTTTGCTGTTCTATAACCCATGCTCCCCTCTGCCGCAGTGATTTTGCAGGACTGCCTGGCCCATGACATTCCCAGCCTCTCATCACAAACTCAGTGATAAGTAAGTGGTTCAGACTCAAAGTTTCTGATACTACCACTCAATAGCAGTCATTTTTGATGCATGGTGAGGGTTTAGGTTGGCAGCTGGCAGGTTTTTACTTGTAGAAAGCCTGGAAACTTGAGGTTTCTTTCTGACACTGCTAGATAGAGGGAGACTCGTGCAACTGTCAGAAGCCTGAAGGCTTCACTTTGGCTGCTAGAAGAGTAGGAAGCAAAGGAGAGCATTGAAGCAAGAAACAAAAAATGTATTAAGCAAAATACCCAGGAAGCTTCTAACCTCCCCTGAGTTTCTTCTCTGCAAGATGTGTGCCAAAAGCCTTTAGGACACCACGTTGTGGCAGGGAAAACCTGGGCTGTGTTTCTTCTGGGTATGTTGGGAGTTGGTGGGAGGGTGCTGTGAAAAGCAGCATGGTGTGCCTTGGCTGGCAAGGGTCTTTACCTAAACTGGACTGTGTGATATTTAGAGTTTGCCCTTGTCTGCCAGCCTTAAGGAGATTTTTGGTCCTTTCACTGTGAGCGTTTGCTTTAACCTTGCTCTACCTCATGGATGGGACAAGTGTCTGTAAAGGAATGGCATTGTTCTGGTATTCTCCAGCTCTGGCTCGCCTCAGTCCATTCAGCACTTGTCCATCCCTGCTCATGTTTGAACCCAGCCAGCTTTGTCCCAGGCTGGCCAGGCACACCAAGCATTTCACTCTGTGAAGTCGAGGTTTCACTAGTGATGGAGCAGAGCAGCAGAGTGCATCTAACACACAGATTATGCCCCAGGGTCGAACACATCCTGCTGCCTCAAGACGTACCATGTCTGTCTGGAAGATCTCAAGGGATTAAAGCCAGTCTAAATTGAAAGGAGAATGAAAACTGAGAGGCTGCTATCAGTGGAGGGAAGGAAGCCTTTGTTTACATACAGCCGGTCACTTGTAGGGCAGATGGAGAGACTACACACCTCCCTACATTGTTGTGTCAAACCTCAAACTGCAAACCTGACCTCCCAACACCTCCTGAGAGCAGCCAAAATAATCCCTAAATCATTCTTGTTTGGGGCTCTCTGTAGCTTGTGGGATTTTTCAGCCTGCAAGGTGGCTGTGGCACACCTAGGTAAGGAAGGGTGATTACTGTGCTCTTCGAGGAGAAAAGGACAATTTAGATGCAAAGACTTATAAATCTAAGTGCTCAGAGCTTTTCCTGCATTCATTTATCATGCCTACTGGTGAGAATTTAAGTATTTGTTCTTTAAAAAAATGGGTTTTCTGTTAAGAGCTTGGGGGAGGATGGTGGGGGTGGGTTATTTTCCAAATTTTGGCAATCTTATGAGATTCCAAATGGGATCCATTGACCAAGACTTCAGAGCATGTACATGCCTGGTGTCAGGGCCTGTTTACTGGAGGTCACATTCCAGCCAACAATCCCAGCCAACGGCGCCGTGCTCTGCAGTACTAATGTAGGAAACAGATTCCTCACTGCCCTTAAACCTTTGACTCTTAGTCCATACACCAAATTAAACAAATGACTACCAGCACAATAATTTGATCCTTCCATTGTCATGTGGTCGCCTGTTAATTTGTTTCATGACGTGTCAGCTTCTAGATCTAAGACTGATATTACTCCCTGAAGATTAACCATTATCTTACATCTTATTCACTAGAAAACAAAGGATGTCGAAGTACTAGTGACATGAGTTTTCTAAGGGCTTGTGTTTACAGAAACTACAGGACAGATTTAAAAAAAAAAAGAGACTGTCTTTAACGATGGTGCTGCTCATGTAGCAACATTTGGATGCCCTCCTTGGGGCATGAATTGTGAAATGACTGAATTTATTTCTTTCCTCTGAGCAATGCCAGCTATGCTAACAGTACGTTTTGACAGAGATTTATTGTAGGGCTGTAGGAACAGCTGATGTGCACCCAGCATAAAATGGTACCATGGAACATTCAGCATTGCCACCAACCCTTCCCCACTTTATTAGGATTCCCAGCTTCTCTGGTGGGTATAGCAGTGGCCTGGGAGAACAGCCATCCATCCTTTTGCTTGAGTATAGCACAGACCCACATAGCACAGTCCTTTCCTTGAAAATTCAGGGTGGTTAGACCTTAATAAAGTATATTCCTCTGTGCTATTTGTGGCTGACTGGTGGCAGAGCAGAGACAGGAGTAACAGCCTACATGTCGAAACACTCAGGCCTTTCCCTTGCATCATCCACCCTAGCTATGAGATGACAAAACCGGCCCAACTGTCGCTTCTCACATAGCATAGCTATGCCACGGCCTTCGTGGCAGATGACTGAGGTGAAGGCTTTAACATAGCTGGCATTCACTGTACACTGGCACGCCGTGCTGCCGGGCACTGCCCAGAGCTCTGCGGATGCACATGCTCTAGCTGTCTGTCTGTCCATCCCAGCCCTGGCAGCTCTTCTGACCCAGCCTGTTGAGTATTAGAAAAAGAAATGAAATGCAGCACAAATCGTGATTTAAGGCTGTGGTTGCTGCTGCCTTCTGAAGCAGCTAGGGGCTAGATCTCCAGCAGGCAGGGTCTCTTTCCTGGGTGCTAAGA